>OZ005680.1:28391863-29036030 GCA_963930675.1 Gnaphalium uliginosum | reverse complement strand
ACTGAAAGTCTAACTTTCACTACGATTCGACAGTTAACGAACCTACATTGCCAATTCTCCCGACGCTGCACAGAATATGATGAACCGCACTCTGTTTTGTTTCTCTTATTGACTTCCTCCCGGTTATGTGATTCTCCTTCATGAACCTCGCTATGATACCAGTTGTTGATTGACCCCGCTCTCATACCTCTCGTTGGGATCGATCACCACCACATCAAATCACACAACCATGTATAAGCTAATAATAAATCGCACAAAATAGAAAAAACACGACACACACAATTTTTACGTGGAAAACCTCTCAAAGGAGTAAAACCATGGGACCAGCGGTCACTTAAAATTCCACTATATGCCAACATTAGAAGAAAGGACGCTCCTCTGAACACTCTTGAATACTATCACGTATCTTTACACCACTCTCACCGGTAGATTACAATAACGGAATTTGCGCCATCGTTGCTGAATCACCGAGACCACCACACGGGATGAAGGGAGAGTCTCATATTTCTCTCTTTTGCTCAACCTACATACCTAAACCCTACAAATAACTCCTATTTAAATAGGCAAATACTAAACTTGTTGATTAAGTTAACTTCTTTTCTAAATTAAACTTGATTACCAAGATTCTCTATTATATGGAAACTACCAAATTTACTCAATACTAATTTAGGTAATTGAATCAAATCCTTACAGATAATTTAGGTAATTAACAATTGGAAATTCGAAACCTTTAGTGGTATTCACAAATTGTATTACTACTATTTTAGGTTGTCCCAAATAAGTGTCATCTTTTATGTGTTAGCCAATCGAAAGAGCTTTTAGTGGATATATATGTTATTTGATTAGTAAAAAGTGTAGTTCGTGAAGAATTTTAAAAGAGTGTACAAAGTCAAAGTGAACACTTTGACTAGGACAGAGAGAGTATTTAATAATCAAAAACTGCTTAAACAATAATCTCAAAAGTGTTTAAATACCTTGAGAGTAAAGCTAAAACAAAGTTTTCCAAAATGGATCAAGACAATAAAGTTCAAACGATAATTAAAATCCAAAATAAAATACGTAAATAATTAAAATGATCCCAAAATGATACCTAAAGACTGAAAACTGTCAAGGCTCATGACGAAGCGAAGAGCTTTGATCATTGGAGCATTTTACCACGCGAATTTTGTCAAAATTGAGAAGGGGTGAATAGTGATGTTATCAATAGTAGCAATGAATTTGTGATTACCTAAGATGGTTACCTACATCAATATCAGGGGCGATTTTTGATATTATTTGTGGGGTCCATTGCACCCATTACATTTTTAAAATATTTAACAAAGCATTAAATGAATACATAAAGGACACCACTTATAATTAGGTTTGGACCAATTTGAATTAATGATTAAATATTTTGAGATAAAAATTCATCAACTACTTTAATATTGAGCCCAATCATTTAGCCCAATTACACAAAAAAATTCATTGAATTTAACTTATCTTGATCATTTGCTTAAAGTATGGTTATGAATAAATAAAATTTGCACTTCTGTTGAACAAAAAGTCTAGACTTTCTATCCATAATTTTAGAATTGATTTTAGTGCAAGCCACTCTATTGTATTTCTCCTTTTTCCGATTAACTCTCATAATAGTACCAACTCGTATAATGTGTTTAAATTTTTTGGGTTATTGAATTACCTAAAAAAAGTTGAATTAGTTAATATTCCGTTTTATGTTACTATATTGAACATTACACATGTTTAATTGTGACAACTCGTAAGGAACAAACTAGTGTATCAACTATCATATTAGTTATCAATTTCAAATATTCAAATATTAATAAAACGTCTAGTTATCTATTTTTATTTATGTAACAATTCGATCCGACCCGACCTGTATTGCAAATAATACCATTTTTAACTTGTTGTTCCTCCCGTCATAAATTCCGATCGATGTGAATTCTAGATTCGCCACTGATCATTATTGATTATATTTTTAGTTTTACTTTGAGAACTTATGACCGTATATGTTATGCTTACAAATAATAATAAAAAGAAGAATCAAAGAACTTCAAATTCAATTTTCTGAAAAAGGATTTTGAGCCTGACAGTTTAGCTTATCATAACTTCTGGCTAGTAGATTATGCAACTTTTCACATTATTGTTATTCCCATTATGCCCTCTCTTTTTTCTATGTGTTTATCATTTTGTCACTACCCCATTAATCTCTCTACTAATCAATTTTCTCCACATCATTATGATAAACGGATAAGAAAATCAAACTATTGTAATTATTTCTTAAGAATTGACAATAAAGTACTTTGCCACTTTACGCTCTAAATCAAAATCAAATAAAGAAGTAAGAGAAATTTATCTAAATAGACGTTCAAATACCATTTTCACTAAATAAACCGTGTCAGAGATTATTTCTGAAACTAGATCGAAATTTTGCCGAAAATTAATAAAACATTCGACGATTAGCGGAAATTTTTTAGACGAATAAATACTCGGCACGTATTCCAATATTTTCGTGGTGACTCTTTTTTTTTCCGCCTAATGTAATTGCATTAGACACTTGGCGAGCATTTATTCGTTTAATCACCTAATCAGGTTGTAATTGCATTTCGGCGATTTTTTTGGCCGAATATCAAAAATAACTTAGGCGAAATATTGGACACGTGGCGAATATTTATTCGTTTACATTATTTTCGACCGGTCACTTAAAGTTTTAAGTGTTTCGACGATTTTTCTTTGACGAAAAAAATGAGTCACGGCGAAAATATTGTGACACGTGGCAAGCATTTATTCGTCTAAAATTTTTCGGCTAATCGCCAAAATTTTTATTGATTTCGGCGAAATTTTTTTCTAAAAAAGTAACTACAAAATATTCTCGTGGTCCCATGTTGACTGTTCCATTTAAAATGGGGGTGAATGAAACAGTTGCAGGTGTTACCACTTAACATTAACACAAACAAATTAAAGATAGCCACAAAAACAGTGCCCAAACATAACCACTTTAGATCCATTAACTAGCAATTGTATATATGAATGCTTTTGCCACTACCCACTTAGGCACTTATGATTGATAAACAATTAATCATCAACTAACTTTTGGATATCATTATTATGAATACTTTTTGTATTGGAAAGTTTATGAGATAAAGTTTTTAAATATAAAAGTATGATACTCCAAAGTCGAATAAGGTAAGATATATGTTAATTCAGATTCTTGACTCGTTTAATGAGTCATAACATGTACTTATAGATGTACGCTTGATGCTTCAGATTCTTGGCTCGTTTAATTTTAATTAAGATTCTTGACTTGTTTTAAGGAATTGACACATTATAAGCTAGAAATAAATATTGTTTTTCCGATTCACAAGAAATTAAATATCTTGATGCATAGTGGTGCGTTTTTGAGGTTTTAGAGATAAGATCCATAATGTCATGATCCTCTAAAGATTCCACCTTTTAGTGCATGTTGGTAACTCAAGTACATACTAGATTTAAGTCAAATGCTAAGGACCCATTTGCTAATTCGATTCCAATTTCAATTCCGTTCATTTTCCTTCAAAATATAAACAAACTCACCCGGCCCTAATAATACGATGAGTGCTCACTTGACCACTCTGAAAAAAAGTTATTATATCAGCATTACAATGAATAAAACTGAAATTTACTTTTACCCGTACTCATCATACTGGAAAATGAAAATTGAACTCGTACACAAATATGTTTTACTTTGAAAATCATCACAAACACAAAACGAAACAAAAAAGAATCAGCTACTACTCAAGGTGGTAACCACCACCTTGACAACCACCCTGAAAACTGGAGGATCACTCAAATGTGGTTGAGATTCACTTTGTGCCGCGTTTGATGACCACATTTTGTTCACTCTAACTAAATAAAAGGAATGTTTTATATTTTTGTTAACACATTTAAGTGGTTATTAGGCTTGTAAATGAACCGAACGAATACGAACGAAGCCTGTTTGTGTTCATTCATTAAAGTTTTATCAAAAACAAACGAACGAACACGAACGAATAAGCGAATGGATTTTGTTGTTCATGTTCGTTCACTAAGAAAATCCATTTGTTCAGGAACGCAAACAAACGAATATGAGAGGGAAAATGTGGGTGACCGAAGTAGTGGATGGAGAGAGGTCCAAGTGGAGGTGTGTAGGAGTAGAGGGAAAATTTGAGAGGATATATGTGAGGGAAATGTGAAAGGTAAAATATTGAAATGGTTGATACAATTATATTTAGAATGAAAATATCTAAATGTTTAATACTAGTATAATAGAATTTAGATGAGATTAAAATAAGATATATAAATATTTATTAATTTAATTAAACTATTAGTTAATAAATGAACATGTTAACGAACGTTCACGAATATGTTATCGAACATTCACGAACGTAAATAAACGAACTAGACATATGTTCATGTTCGTTCATATAAATAAACATATGTAAAATTTTGTTCATATTCGTTTGTATAATGAAAAGAACGAACATAAATGAACTTCCCGATGAACGGTTCGCGAATTATTCACTGAACGTTCGATTCGCTTACAGGCCCAGTGATTATTATACGCCTTAAATAAATGAAATTTTTTTAATCAAATCTTCTTATATCACATAGTAACTATAAACATGCATGCGGACGTAAATAAATAACCCAACATAGTTATTCAATCCTGTGACATAGAAAAACAGGATAACTTTAAATAAATATAATACTCGGTAATAAATATGCTCGGGCTTCGGTGGAGGAAGAACGTCTCCTAAAATAATGTTTACAAAATTTGCTAGGGTTTAGTTAAGAGGGCAAGGACGTAGTCTAAAGCAGTTAAAATTTTAAAAGTAAAATGTAGTATTTTTATTTTACAGTGTACATTTACGATGAAGTGTACTTATAATACAATATGTTTGAATTGTAGATTAAAATAATCAAGAGTTGTGATTGTCTGCTCCTACTTTCCTGTTACCTGAAACTTTAATTCCAAATCAATTTATTAATATATCGCTTGAAGAAAAATAAATTTTAATATCAATGGGACAAATATAGTCACATATCTAAGTTGTGGGTGACGTCAAATTGACGAAAGTTTTCTCCTCAGCTTTGGTTCACTCATAAGTTGTCTTCGATCAACTTCGTGTGTCGTCATTATTTACACTTCCTTTTTGTTTCTAGAATTATATTTTTAATTTTATTACTCACTCTGTCCGAAAAAGATAGTTCATGTTTCTTTTTCGAACGTCTCAAATTTATTTAACCACTTTGAAAAATAAATAGGGAAGTTTGATCATGATTACCATATTACCATTATTTGACATTCTTATTACAAACTTTAAAGAAAACAGTAATTAGTTAGTTAAAAGTAAAACTGTCGTCATATACAAAATGTAAGAAAGATAAAACTATCATTATCTTTGTGTTCATTTAACTCTTACGAGTATTTGTTTGTATTTCTTTTTTCCATTCTGTGCGTCATGTCATGTACTTTCGATGGTTAATGGGAAACTAATATAGTTTGTGACCGACTGACCACAAATAGTATGTTATTTGGTTTGTTCTAGAAGATCCGGCCACTCATGTAGTGACAACAAATTCCCCTCAAATTTGTCATCATATAACAACGTAAAAATCAGGATTTTCGATAAACATATATGTACCATGATAATCAATAATAATAACGAGGGGGCACATTATTATTGTTATTATTTTATTATTATTTATTATAACTATAACTATAACTATATAATAACATTATAAGGTGCGATCTGCAATTTTTCTTCTAAGTTGTTGGCACGTCTCTATAAAGCGGATGGAAAAAACGATGATATATCATATAAGTATTCAATACGAACCTTGAAATAAAAGATGCAGTAGTACGTAAGGAATTAGTCTCTGAAAGTGCACATAATTTCGACACGTACCTATTGTGTAATTGTAAGTAATCGATACACACAATAAATTAAAACTGAAAGTTCAATTCGCACAATAGACAAAATTGAAGTTTCATACACCCAATTCAGATAGTGTCCAAATTAGATGTATTTTAATAGACTAATCTCTAATAGTGATATTTATAAAGAACAAATTAGTACCACTTGTCTAAATGGCCCAGTAGGTTGGGCTCTTGGCTTCCTTGAGGTCAGGGGTTCAATTATGTCCCGAATAAACATTTAGCATGATAGGTACCTACACCCGTAAAACACATGGGGCTCTGGGGGACTTACGAATAAAGGTTTATTCCAACTCCAAACGCCCCCATTATGCCAGGGAAGTTGCCCGGAGTCATCCTTGTGGGGTGGACAATGACTGGTGCCAAAGACACACGGGATCCGAGTGTTCCCGTCAATTTACACATTTTACGGACGGATAAAGAACAAATTAGTAGAAGTCAACTACTCCGTCATTAAATAATTAATAATAATGTTTCCATCAGCTAATGAATTAAATAAGCTAGGTAGATTGCCAACTACAAAACATGTTATACATTACTAGTATTTTTTTTGTTTTTGTTTTTCTTTTTAGCTAGTTTCTATATATTTTTATTAGCGATGCATTATTTATTTACTTTAATTAGTGGGGATAACGTTTACCAGATACGAAAGGGCCTTGCAAAACATGCATGCACATACATCAGCGTGATGATAGGCTATAGTCACGAAATTATTTTCCAAGTCACCATCAAAAATGAAGAATTATAGTTATTTCCTGTTGTCCATTTTATTTAGTTTTTATAATAATAATAATAAATTAACATATATATCAAGGTTTATTGCTATTCCAATTTTGTATAGTTAAATTCGAATTAAAAACATTACAACGTTACATAAATGTGCATCTTGAGATAATTGTCAATCTTGTCACACATACACCTATATATACAAGTATAAAGTATACAACTGCACCCAAAATACTCGTTATATTATGGATGTTAAAGTTAATTAATTTCCTAGGTGATGAGATAATGTTGTCAACATGACGTAGTCATTTATTTCAAATTTGTACACTCTCTTGACAAGCATGATTTGGACGTGCTATTTAGACTTAATTGTTTCAACCGAAGAAATTAATTAAGAAACATACAACACACGCTTTTTTAATTTTATTTTGTTTAACTAAATTCATTTATTTTATTGTAAATTAAGGAGTAAATGACAATAAGTCCCTGTGATTGTCTTTGTATTACATTTTGTGTCCTTGATTCTATATATAGTTTCTATCGCAATTCGATGTACTAAATTAATTAAGTCATGTTTCCATCTAAAAGACACATTGTTACGACTCACTTTTCAATCAGAGTACTTACGACGTACGTGCTAGGTAATCATATGACAAATGGCAAGTTGTTTACCTCATGAGTCATGAGTCATCTAATTAATGGCTGCATACGTACGTGTTTCACATTCTTCATTGCAAGATTGAGACTGCGTGAATGCAACGACTAACAACAAAATTTGAAAGTATTAATCAACTAACTAAATGCTAACGAAGCTATATATATATAGGGTGGGGATCAAGAGGGAAGTAAAAAAATGGGGAAGGAGAGAAGTTATTTCTAACCATACATTCTGGTCAACTCAAAGGTCAACGCGGTGACAAAATTGTAAATAACTCAAAAAATTTTCAGAATATTAATATTCATTTGGAAAGAATGTTAATCTAAATTACAACTTAATATTTTTAAACATTCTTTTACGATGAATGTTAACTCATATACATAATTATACACTGATGAATGTTAAGTTATCTCGTTCAACAATGTATAAAAACATATATAAGTTAATATTTATCATAAATTATTGTTTATGAATATTAATTGTAATTTTGATCAACATTCATTCCAAATGAATGTTAATGTTCTAATTTTTTTTTTGTGAAATTCGATGGTTTATGACAACTATAATTAAATTAATTACTTGTTTATAAGTTTTGTATGTTGAAATTCGTTTAATTTTATTGTATTCATTGGTGAATTAAAATTTTCACAAACACCCAAAAGTTATACTCAAAATTCTTAATATTAGATGAATATGAATTATGACGAATTGAAGATATGTATGAATGACTTTTGATAAATTTGAAATTTATAATGTTTTGATTGATTTACATGCTTTAATTTTGAATTTTAAACAAAAATTGATGAAATGGGTATTGTATATGAGTTGGAGAAGATACAATGAAATGGTTTGCTTCCTTCCTTCCCTCAAATTTAGAATTTTCCTCTTGATCATTCCCCTACACACACACACACACACATATATACTTTACGTTGCCATTGATTTGGTATACAAGAGCAATCGTTCTTCCTTATCATCGTCATCACTATCGACCCTACGGTGTCTGCTTTAATTTTTTCGGCGACTTAGACTAACTTATCACTACCATTACAGCGTTTGAAACTATCTCTCATTGTGCCACTTAACATCGATTGATTATGTGAAGAATAGAAGGATTAACCGTACTCATTCGAATGCCAATTTTACGACAACATCTAGACTTCATAGCTTATTAGAGTTCAAGCCAACAACATCAAAAAGTACTCATTCGAACGCCAATTTTACGACAGCATCTAGACTTCATAGCTTATTAGAGTTCAAGCCAACAACATCAAAAGAACAACTTGCGAAATGTACTTGGTTTACATCGATTACTTAATTATATATATATATATATATATATATATATATATATATATATATATATATATATATATGGTAGAGTTTCAATGAGAACACCTTAAAAGTAAGAACGGCTAAGAACACCTCATAAATGCACAATTATCCAATAAAATCATTAGATTCACACTAATACATCTCAAATATGTGTAGAAAAATAGATACGAACTCTCAGAAATGCACAAAAATCGAAAAAACGATTTATGCACAATTATAGAGATAATCGTGCATCAATCGTTTTTTCGATTTTTGTGCATTTTTAAAAGTGTACATTTATTTTTCTTTAATATTTGAGATGTACGAATGTGAATTTAACTATTCTACATATATAATAGAACAAATTGCAAGGATATTCCCGTGTTTTGTCAAAAATGCAAGAATCACCCTCATAAAATTAAATAGCATTAGTCATCCCCTTTTGTTTGATGTTTTTGATAACATATAGTCCCTTGAGACTTGAAATGACAGATATACCCTTAATCTTTTCTTTTTTCGTTTGCAATTAAAATGAATATTTTTTATTATTGTATTTTATTACTTTTCTTTGTATTTTATCTTTCCCTTTTTTTATTCCAAACATCCACACCACCAGCAACCGTTGTCAACTTCAACCTTGAATCTTTATTCCCAAAATCAAAAGTCACATATAAATGAACCTCGTATCAACAACCATTTTGTGTTTTAAAATCCAAATGCGTGAAACCCGTTGTAGTCGCCGAAAACCTGTTGTGTCTAGCGGTAGCTACTTAGAACCTACAACTCGAGTTTGGAACTTAGAACCATGGATGCGATATGTGATGGCTCCGACCTCCCTTCGAACTTCTACCACTGTTCTTCGAAATCATAAACGTGGCTCACCACAAAAAAAACCCATAGATCTGATGGAAATCACAAATGTCTCTACGCGAAATTCGGAGATTAAAATCTACGTTGATTCGATAAATTGATGTGCATTAAATTCGAAAAATAGCATCATAGAAATCTGTAAACCAATGAAGAGGAATACAATATGTTAATAGGGTTGTCAAGCCTCGTGGTGGAAGGAAGGTGTCACACCCCCAAAATTTAGTGGCAGCGGAAGTCGGATCGGGGCTCGACTAATCAGAAATCATTACACAAGTTACAACGAACGACCTCTACTTGAGTCGTTTTAAAATAAATACATTTTCATTAATAAGATGTTTGAAAACATATTGTTTATCGTTTTAAAAATATAATCCCTAAAGTCCGCGTCTAAGAGGGGAAATTCTATTACATAACAGTTTACAAAAAGTAATGTGAAGGAATCTCCGTTTATGCAGTTGTAAAATCATGCGACTCTAGTATGCGGTCTCCTGAAGGAATCCTACTGCTACTGTGAACCTGAGAATACATACTAAAACGGTCAACAAAAATGTTGGTGAGTTCATAGGTTTAGCTATCAAAAGTATAAGTATGAACCATGGGATTTATAAGCGTTGCACGTATGCAAAAATAAGTATGCTACTGCCATGAGCTCATAGTCCGAAGCTTAACCGTTATGTGTTTGCCTCCGTGAGTGCATAATCCAGTACACCCGTTAATATCAAATACTAATGCGTCCGTTTGACCAGTTAGCCCATATAACCCGGACGGGGATGGTCAATCCCAAATAGATCTATTCATTAATACTCGCGCTAAATCCATACTAACGAAACTATGATATGTAGAGGACTTTAGTGGATTAGTAAAGTAAAACATTTATGCAATCCGTATATGTGTTTCCGTACTCGTGTTCATGAAAAACAGTGTATGTATTCTCACCCCAGTAGTAAAAAGCAGTAAAAGTGGGGCTATGAGACTCACCTGAGTCTTGTGCGTATGCATTGGTAATAGCAAGTAGGTTTTCAAACCCGTAACCTTCTAGCGCCCTAAACGCGTAAGGTTATTTGTAAGTAGATGTCCCAAAAGACTATCTATGCTAGTTGTCCACTCAACTAGTTATGTCCAAATGTTATCGTTTTAGAAAACGTGTACGGCCCGTTGGTGACGTTTTGCAATAATAAATTCTAAAAATATTATTGTTATGTTTGTTTCGTTGTATACTTATAAAAGTATATACATTGAGTGTATGAGTAGTGTCGTATATAATTTAGTTGTTGTTAACGCGCGATTAATACTTGAAACTATGTTCCAGGCATTTTGTTTTATGCGACACTAACAGCGACACTTGGTAGGAGTTGCGACACTGAGGTCCAAATGTGACGAATAAAGCAAGCTCTTGTTTGGACTTGTGTAGCTCAAGTTATGGGCTCGAGAAGCTTATACGGATTAAAGCTTATACGGATTAAAGCAAGCTTATACGGATAGAAGCTTATACGTCAGCGACACTAACAGCGACACTTGTATAGAAGCTTATACGGATTAAAGCAAGCTTCGAGAAAATTTATAGACATTCCCCCATGTCTTAGCTACTTAACATAATTTTTCCATAATTTTTAGTTATCTTAAGTCGGTCAAATAAATAGGCAAATCCCCTGACGTCCAAATGTGACGAATCCGAATACAAGTGTGAACTTTTAATTACTGAAAAAAATATACGAAACTTCAAGAGGAGTAACTATACTACTTTGAAAGCTAACAAAATTTGTGATCTTTAGTAAAAAGCCTCATCTTGTTTGGACTTGTGTAGCTCGAGTTATGGGCTCGAAAAGTTAGTACAAAAATCTGCCATACGAGACAAAATGGCTACATGTTTTTGTAAAGTCGTTTTCGGGTATCAAACGGTGTCGAAAAATTACGAAACTAGTTGGGTTTGAAAGATAACTTCTTGAACTTCATTTTAGATTCAAGATTCGACGTTTTTGGTTTTGTTTTGAGCATGTTAACACGCGTTGAAGTCGAACAAACTTTCTGTCCAGTGAGTTTCTTGTACTTTTGAGTTTGTATACTTTCTTTAAAATGTTTTTCGACTTTGTTTTTGGACAAGATCTTGTTAAATAGACATTATAACATGTTTATAAATGTTTTCCAAGTAAGAAAAGTAGGGGATAAGGTTCTTACAATGAAGAGAAGGAGATGAAGGCGTTGTACACATATTTTGCCCGTTTTCTTAAAAACCGACGCGGCGGTCGAACGGTGGTTTATGGCGGTCCTTTGGTGGTTGTATGGTGGAGTGTGGAGGCTGTGGTGGCTGCTCCTGGTCGTTTTAGAGAGAGAGAAGGAGAAGGAGAGAGGTGAGGGAGTTGAGAGAAAAGGATGGGGGTTGGAGTGTTTGAAATGTGTTTGTGTGTTTTGTAAGTAAAAGAGAATTGGGGGGGGGGGGGGGGGTGGGGGGGGTGAAGGCATAGGGGCTGATTTCTTGCAGATTTCTGGTGGTTCCCACCCCCCATGTGGGTGTGTTAAGATAATTCCCCAATTTGCGTTATGCGCGATGCTCGTTTACCCGTTCAGTTCGTCGTTCGTTTAAACGTTAAACGTTTATTAGTTACGTTTTTCGTTAACGGTTTATTCGCGTAAATTTTGATTGAAGTTTTATTTAAAATACTTCATTTTAAGTTGTTGAAATATAAATCGAGTTTCGTTTGGTTGTCGGGCGCGATTTGCGCGATCTCGTCGCGTACGGTACGTTTTTTACAAAATGTATAACGTTTAATCTATTATCGTAATAATATAAGTTAAATAACGATTATTTAATATAGTTACGTTATTTAAGAAAATAGTTTTCACCAACGTCCGTATTTAGTGTCGGATTCCATCCGATGGTTATCGCGCAATTAAAACAATTGCGTAAGTGTATATATATATATATATACAGAACGTTATTGTACTTAGCCCTATTTCGAACTAAATACAAGTAATAATGACCTATGATTTAAAACAAATGACAACCTAATTTGACGGCCTAATAATGGCCTAATTGACCAAAGGAGCTTGTGGTACTAGGGGAAATGCTCCTTGGTGCATTACGTTGTAAAACATTTATTAGTTGGGGATTTTGAAAATCTGGTATTCTTCTACTACCCAACCCAGATTTGGTACCTGCACTTCTCTCATATTGTTTCGAAGAAATGCTTGTACGATGTTTGCTAGAACTGGCTGTAATTGGTGACTTGTCTTTCATCACCTGTTTGTGATTAGCTTCAGATTTCTTGTTGGGACAACAAGAACCCACATGCCCTTTTCATGGTATTTAAAGCAAGACATCTTATCAATTGCTTTCTTTGGAAATGCCTTTGCAGATGTTTGTGGCTGAGTCTGAGGTAGCTTAGTCTCTTTCTCATTTGTTGCTATTTCAGTTTTGTCCTTTATATCATATTGAATCACTCCTCCAAACACAAATCGAACTTGTTTTTGAGAAAATAGTGGAGGTGTTTTGAAATTTTCAGATGAGGACTCATTCAATACTTTTGATTCTTCGGATATTATAGACTTAGCTTTCTCAGACTCAACAGATTCTGAAGGTTCACTAGACTTAGAGCGGGTGGAGTCATCTACATCTAACAACTCACTTTCTTTTGGAAAAGAAATGTAGTTACTATTAAAAGATGATGTACTTCATTGTATCCTAACCCAGTAATATCTTTAGCACTTCTCTGAGAGCTTAAAATATTTGTTAAAGTTAAAGAAGAAGTTCGATACTTTTCAAATTTTCGATTTGACTCGACAATTTTACCTTTTGCATCCGCAAGTTCTTTTTCTTTAGCTGAAACCTATTTAGTTAAATCTTCCATATGTTCAAAAAGAAGTTCAATTTTTAATGACTGTTAAGCAGTCATATCTTTAGCATCGGATTTAAGTTTATTAACTATTTCAGTTTTGCTCTCTTGTAAGTAATTATTTATATCTTTTAAAGATTTTATTTGAGCTGTCATTGATGTATTCGACTCCACTAGAATGTCATGCTTATCCTTCAGATCTAAATACACACAACAAATATTAGTAACAGAGACTAGATCAAGAAAAACCTTTTGCTTATCCGTATTCAGATCGGCCATATGAGCTGCGAAATCCTCAGTGCGCATACTCCCTATTGATTCCATTTTTAGCACGTCCGATCCAGAATCTTGAGCTCTTGGAGCAGTGGTAGAAGTGTCTTTAGGTAAATAAGTGCTTCCTTGACTCCTTTCTTCAGTTGAACTATTCTCATCTACTTCTGCCATGAACGCCTGAGCTGGCTTCTCAGATTCTCCCGAATGCATACCCCAATCGTAAGAACCGTGCATTTGCTGAAAAACATTATTCTAAATTTTAAATAAGTCTATTTGGGGTGAAAAGCATGATTCTAAATTTTAACTAAATTGGTTGTACTTTTTACGAACTTGATGAACTTTTGCTATGCTACTTATGCGAATTGGTATGTATACTATTGTTATTCTTGAGTACTATCGTTCTAAAGTCCCCGACAATACCTCTTACACTACTTATTAACTCGTTATCGAGCCGTGGATATTTATGGATATTTAGGGTAGACCACCCCTCACTTACATTTCAACGTGAGTGCATAGTATCACCTTTTCTAATGTTACCGATAGAACATGGAGCTTAGGGCATTGTTTCGGTCGAATCGGCTTAGTAGTGGCCTCAATTGCATTGACACCTATGTATACTACCTACTTATTTGCATAAAAAATAACCAGTTACTTATATTTTTTTCGTTTATGAATGAAGCTTTCATTTCATTTATTTTGTGATATTAAACCTGTGAATTCACCGACTATGATCATAGTTGAACTTTTTGATTTATCGTGCTTTTCAGGAGAACGTCAGTGACGTGGACTCTAGGAAGGCATTTGCATGGATGCACTTACAATTGCGTTTGCTTACTTTTAAAAACTATGAAACCTCATTTGGAACTTTTTTAAAACTTATTGTAATCCCTTTTGGAACCGTTGCTTAAACTTGCTATAATTTGTGATACTTTCACTTAAATTTTATGTAAGGTGTTTCTTTTATATCTTAACCGTTGTTACCCGGTGCTGTTGCACCTCGTGTTTCTGCTTTAGCAGGGCGTGACATAAAAGTTCGTCATTCCAAGGTCTTAATCCGTAGGGTTGGCTATCTCTAAAATTGCTATTACCTTGATAACATCCCGGTTGGTAATATCGATAATTGGTATAATAAGACATTGGTAAAATAAAATATGCTAAAAACACAAACACTAAAAATGGTAAAACATAACTACTCTAAACAAAATAAACAAAACTAAAAACTAAAAGATATAACTAAAAGCAATAAAAGTAACTTTCTCAGAAGAATCCAAGAAATGATCGATTAACTAACACTTAAACTAAAACTCTTAATATAAACATATTCCCCGACAGCAGTGCAAAAAACTTGATGTGTAAAATTTAGTTATAAAATAAACTTAAAAATACCGCAATTATCTATTACACAACTAGGTAAGTGTACCCTATCGTATATAGTATAGCTACAGTAAGTCCGGTTCGTTCTACATGGAATGTGTATTCAAGAGTAATGTAAAAATGTAATTAATCTAATTAGAAATGTAAATTGGGGAGTTTTTCACCCATGTTGTTGCTTTGCAATTTAAACTAATTAAACTAAAATAATGAAAGTGGATTATGAAGAATCGATTGAGAAATAACTTTTACCATATCTTAAAAAACGACACTCACTTGGACTATTTCACTACGACTTCGGGGTGTTTATTTAGAACCAGTTTATTTAACAATGCATTCGTTCATCTCAATTAAACTAGGTTTAACGTTCGTTATTACCTACAGCTTAATCTCGATTCACTAACTTATAATTCAATCAAGTAAAAGACGTTCGCCAATATTACTATCTTAGTCGTTCAAGTCTAATTGATTAACTTATTCCAAATCTATGTTCGCAATGTTTGACCTATTATTTTTAGACAAATAAGGGGAATGAATCGTTAATTATGAAGAACGTTCGCTATGTTCACAATAATAATTCACCAACAATTTAATTCAATATAACTAAACTAAAATACGCAAGGTTCGCAATTAAACGTAAATCCATTCGCATTATAAACTAAAAAGATTACACCCCTAATCAATAGTTACTTCATCCAAGTGAATGGTAATGAAATTAGTTACTCATAATTACGTACGAAAACTCTAAATCAATAATAAAACTTAAAGTAAACATTGTTTCTAAAGAAAATAACGTTAACCGAATGTTTAAAATGACGATGTTGATAATCTTCAAAGCCGAATGGTTCACGTGATGATTTGATCTTCAAAAACGCTTCAAAACTCGTCCAAAAGCTCTAAAATTCGTACCCAAGAAGTGCCAACCCTTTTTTTTAAAAAAAAAAAAAAAAAAAAAAAAAAAAAAGGGTTTAAAATATTGGTATTTATAGTGAAATCTGAAATCTAGTGCTAACCCGACTAAGTACGCGATCCTAGTAAAAATAGTACGCAATCCTAGTAAAAATAGAGTACGTGATCCTGGTGAAAACAGAGAACGCGATCCTAGCAAGTCTACACGATCGCGTACGTTCTACTTGGAGTCTTCTGTCTCGTTTTCTTTGTAAGCTACGCGGACCTATGGACCTTACGCGATCGCGTACCAATAAGTAGTACGCGATCCTGACACTTTTCTTACGCGATCCTAGCAGTTTTAGACTCGAATTCAATTTCCAACCTAATAAGTATCGAAAGTTCACGAAATTGACTATAAACAAATACAAAACCAACGATATCGCGAGATTTAAACATGTAAAAAATGAACAATATCAGTCAGGTTAATAGATACCTTTTGTCTTCTGCTGATTTTGGGGTAATAGGACCACACAAATCAGTGTGAACTAGCTGAAGTAGTTCAGTTGCTCTCCATTCAGCAACCTTGGGAATTGAGATTCGATGTTGCTTACTTTCTGAATAGAGGCAACCCCTTCACCATTTGCTTCTTTGACAAACAATACAAACTTTCTTGATTCAGATGACCATACCTCATATATATGCCAAAGTCTCGAGGCCTCATCACTTGAAACTGTAGTATGTAGGCATGATGGTGTAAATGCTTCAGCCACCATTGCGAACATTCTGTTAGAACTCATCCTCGAGCATACAATCAGACCCAAATCATCATGATAAATCTTGCAAAATCCACCTTTAATCAGATATGTTAACTTTCTTTCCTGAAGTTGGCCTAGACTGAAGAGATTCACGGTTAGATATGGTACCTAGTACACATCACTTACCACAATGAATTTTCCTTACAGAGATAGCTTTATGTTTCCCTTTCCACGTACTTGCATCTTGGTATTGTTGCCGAGCTTTACCGAGCATGTAAATTGATCGTCAAAGGTTACGAACCACTTCTTACCGTAGGTCATGTGATTTGAACAGCCCGAGTCTAAGAATCAAACATCACTCATTTTATCCTCATTCTCTTCAACAAACGCCATGAGAAGTAGTTCCTCCCACTTTATCTATCTCAGCATAATTGGTTTCTAACGGTCATACTCCAAACCGGTTAAAAATCGTTGGTTTGGGTCAAACCCGAACCGGTTTTGGTCAATAACCCGTTTTGACCGGTTACAGTTTCGGTTTTTTTTTCGGTTTCGGTTTCGATTTCGATTTCGGTTTTTTTGTACACGACTGGCGTAGATTGAAATGTAATGTCATTATTATCGTCCTTTTGGGTTAAACAGTAAAAACCAACCAGAATTGTATCAACATTACAGCAAATGGTACCAACACAATAAGCATGAAACTAATTTTTTATTACGAGATGAAATCGTTATTGTATATACATTTAACACACAAACTGGAACCCAAGACGACAACGATGAACCACAATATGTTGATCAATCACAGCGTATTATCAATAACTCTAATTAATTATTGGGATAAAGAAAAATAGAAAATACTGACAGAAAGAAACCTAATTATTGGGTTAAAGAAAATACTGAAAAAGATGATTGTATTGTGTAGTAGATACATACTGTATATTTTTCTGTATATACACTAAAAGTAGGAAATATACTGTATGTATTATCCGAATGTTTCATTCAGCAACCTTGAGTTCCAATATTCAGCTTAAGCCATCCAATTTTTCCCTTTTCAAGCTTTAGCATCCCAACCTCCTACTGTTTACACACTTGCCCTGCTCGCATAAATAAAAGATTCTACATTAAAACAACCTTACTAAGACAGTAGTCAACTGGACTAACTATAACAACTAAGATTGTCTGATAAGTAGATATACATGTAAGTTTCAATAAGTACACTCATTTATGATTAAATCCTAGGATTGGAAATAGTCATATACTGTATTTTCAACAAAGATTAGAAGTACAAAACAAGGCAGAGTTGAGAGTTTTAGGTCCACAACGGACGCATGACTAACACAAGGAAGTCGACAGAGTTTAAAAATGTAATTTAAAATGAGCATTTGTGACACAAAATCAGCACGTGCATAAAATTCCACCAACATCCATAAAATTAGCAAGATCAATAGATACACAGTAACAAAGTTGAAGCATGTACCATTCAGAAACTGATTTCATGTTCCAATATATACGTATCTTCTCTTGTTTCGCCTCTTCTTGATTAAATGCTCCCCTGCATCAGCAATTGCATTGAACCACTTTGGTCTTCCTGTCGACAGCATGAGGTAGCCCATCACCAATCCAATTAAGGTCCCACAGCCATATCCCAACATCACTACTCTCCACGTAAACCCATTCTCATCCTCATCTCCATCTTCTTCAATCTGTGGTTCATGTGGATGCTCACATCTTTTGGGCAATGGAAGCCCACATAGTTTTGGATTCCCTTCAAACGAATTTCCTTCAAATGTGTCGAACTGTTTACCTTTTGGAATACCTCCCATGAGATCATTTTGAGATAGATTTAAGAATGAGAGAAACGTCAAATTAGTTGCAAGACTTTGAGGGATCTCTCCTGTCAATTGGTTACTAGATAGGTCTAACGATTCAACTTCCAAGAGCTTCCCTAAAGGATGTGGGATCCGACCTGTGAGACAATTGTGGGATAAGTTGAGCACTATTAGCCCTTTAAGATCTTCAATGACATCGGGAATTTCCCCGTCAAATCTGTTACTGGATAAATCCATCGCTATGTATTCAAGAGGAATTTTTGGATATTGAAGTTGCATTCCTTTGACAGAAATATTAAGACTAACAAGAAAATTATAAAGAAAGACGTAATGCTCAGGACTGGACATGATGTTATATGTACCCATGTTCATATATTCCAGGTTCATGCCCTTTTTCATGTTTACCATCGCTTTAAAGTCTTGAAAGTATTTTCGGGGGAGACGGCCTACAAACTCGTTAAGTGACAGGTCAAGGACTTGTAGACTAGAAAATGAGTGTTCAATTGCCAAAGAGCTTTCAATAGCACCATACAATTTTGTAAACAATATTGAATCAACCTCATCAAATTAGAGAGGGGAGGATTGCATTATATAACAAAGATTTACAATAAGATCTCCTATAATTGTGGAGATTAAATAAGGAAAATAAATAAAATACAATCCTAATACAATCCTAGTATAATTAAAACTCTATATCATAATTATCGACTAATACCCCCCGTCAATCGAAACGGTGGTGGACCGAGGCGGAGCATTTTACGAAACTGTTCAAATTGAGGACGCGGAAGACTTTTTGTAAAAATATCTGCCACCTAAAGATTGGTTGGAACAAACTTGGTATATAACTTTCCAGATGTGACAAGCTCCCGAATAAAATGATAATCAAGATCAATATGCTTAGCACGCTTATGAGAAACGGGATTTTGTGTCATAAATAATGCACTCCGGTTATCACAAAGAAGTGTAGGTCGATCCGGAGGGAGAGCATGAAGTTCTTGAAGTAAATGCGTAACCCAAATAATTTCAGCTGCAGTATTAGCCATTGCACGATACTCAGACTCACAACTAGAACGAGAAATAGTAGGCTGCTTTTTAGCACTCCACGAAATAAGATTCCCACCTAAGTAAATAGAGTAACCATAGGTAGAACGACGAGTATCTAAACAACGTGCCCAGTCAGCATCCGAATAGCCGATAATCAAGCTATGTTGTGGTTTACTAAAGGTAATGCCATAAGATAGAGTACCTTTAACATACCTAAGTATACGCTTAACAGCCTGAAAATGAATAACAGTAGGTGACTGCAAAAACTGAGATACCTGATTAACAGCGTAGGCAAGATCCGGACGAGTAATGGTAAGGTACTGAAGAGCACCAACCAACGAGCGGTAATATGTCGGATCATGAAAAGGATCCCCCTCGGGTGTAAAGGAAACGTGAGGAGAAAGAGGTGTACTAATCGGTTTACAATCCGACAGATTGCTGCGCTGGAGAATGTCACGAGCATACTTAGATTTTGTAAGAAACAACCCATCATCAAGATAAGTGATCTCAAGCCCCAAAACATAACTAAGCTTGCCAAGATCCTTAATTGCAAACTCACGATGAAGACAAGTAATAAACGTAGAAATAGCACCCTCATCATTTCTTGTTAAGATAAGATCATCTACATAGACAAGCAGATACATAATGCATGACTTTCCCGAAAAAATAAAAAGAGAAGTATCGGCTCGGCTACAAGTGAAACCATAAGACAGAAGAAAATCACTTAGCCGTTGAAACCAAGCACGAGGGGCTTGCTTTAATCCGTATAATGCTTTGGACAACTTGCAAACATGATGAGGATATCGTGAGTCAGTAAAGCCTGGTGTTTGCTCCATAAAAACCATTTCATCAAGGTGACCATTAAGAAACGCATTTTTAACGTCAAGTTGATGTAATGTCCAATTATTCAACACCGCAAGAGACAAAACAATACGCACAGTAGATGCTTTAACCACAGGACTAAAGGTGTGAGAGAAATCCAAGCCCGGAACTTGCGAATAACCTTTAGCCACTAAACGTGCTTTATAGCGATCAATGGTGCCATCCGATTTATATTTAATACGAAAAACCCATTTTGAACCAACAATGTTTCCGGAAGAAGGCCTAGGCACTAAGGTCCAGGTTTGATTATGTGTTAAGGCATGAAGTTCTTCCTTCATAGCGGTTGTCCACTTAGGATCCTTGAGTGCAGTTTTATACCCACGAGGTTCAGAGATGGAGAGCAAAGCACTGTGTAGCGGAGAACAAGTCAAAGAGGCAAAGTCTGCAACATATTTTGGTTTAAAAATTCCTGCCTTCGAGCGGGTTGTCATAGGGTGAACCGAAGAAGGTTCGGCCGAACTACCATCACAAGTTTGCGAAGGAGCTGCTGAAGAAATGTTGTCGGAAGGACCTGCTGCTGAAGTAACAGGTGCAACCGAAGGAGAACCAGCAGGGTCATGTATAGGTGGTTCGGAAACCATAGGCAAAGGGCTAGCATTTACCAAATCGTGATCAGTAGGTTGACAAAGGTTACAAGGAGTGATGGGTGAAGGCTGCATAATAGGTGATGGTGAAGGAGGTGTAGGTGAGGGCAGCGGATTAGGCGTGTCATCAAGAAAAGAGGTGAGTTCAAGGTGATGCAAAGATGTTGTGCCCAAAGTATCTTTAAAAGGAAAAACGGTCTCATTAAAACGAGCATGGCGGGTAATGAAGGTCCGAGAGGTAATAGGATCAAGACACTTATACCCTTTGTGTTGAGAACTATACCCGATAAAAATACATGCAATACTGCGCGGTTCAAGCTTGTGTTTGGAGTAATCACGGAGATATGGAAACACTTGACAGCCATATGTGCGAAAATTTGCATATGTAGGTTGTTGATTAAACAGTAGTTCAAAGGGA
This sequence comes from Gnaphalium uliginosum, assembly GCA_963930675.1. Taxonomy (NCBI): domain Eukaryota; kingdom Viridiplantae; phylum Streptophyta; class Magnoliopsida; order Asterales; family Asteraceae; genus Gnaphalium; species Gnaphalium uliginosum. Next base: position 29,014,632 of record OZ005680.1, on the reverse strand, counting down.
GATTTATGATCGAGAAGTTTAGTAGGCAAACGATTAATGATATATGTGGCTGTAGTGAAAGCATCTACCCAATAAACAGTTGGAACCTTTGCATGAAAAAGCATAGATAAACCAGTTTCAACAATGTGACGGTGTTTACGTTCGGCACGACCATTTTGCTGTGGTGTGTAGGGACACGATAAACGATGAAAGGTACCATTATCATCAAAAAGCTTCTTAACTGTATTGTTCACAAATTCAGTTCCACCATCACTTTGAAAAACTTTTATTTTTCGCGAACATTGTGTCTGAACAAGATTGATAAAAGATGATAAAACAGTATAAAAACCGGATTTTGTTCTCAACGGATACAACCATGTGAAGCGCGAAAAATCATTAACAAATGCAACATAATAACGATAATCATTTTTCGAATAAATGGGAGATGGACCCCGTAAGTCACAATGAACCAAATCTAAAGGAAAGGAAGATCGTTTATTATTAATAGAAAAAGCAAGCCGTTGTCCTTTAGCAAGTTGACAAGGAGTACAAACTATTGGTTTGGGTAACAAGGATGAAATTGATAAAGCACCTAACTTATTTAAAATAGAAATAACATCAAAAGAAACATGTCCTAGACGTGCATGCCATAATTCAAAAGATACCGATTTTGATACATTAGAAGTAGCGACCAAAGCAAGAGGCATATTCTTGAGCACGTAGAGTCCATGTTGACATTGGCCTTTAGCAAGGATGCGTTTTGTTATCCTGTCCTGAATATGAAAAGAAGGATAAGAGAAGAGGACATCAACCGGGTAATCATGAGTTAATTTACTAACAGAAAGTAAATTTTTAGTAAGGTTAGGAATGACAAGAATGTCACGTAATGGTATATGAGAAGAAATAGAGGAAGAACCAATATGTGAAATAGGTAAAGTTTTACCATTACCAAACATGACTTGAGCATTACCCGGATAAGGTACCGCATTTGTGAGATTTGCGGATGTTGAAGCCATATGATCCGTAGCACCAGAATCCACATGCCAATCGGGAGTATTGTCGGTAACATGGCACTTAGCATGAAAAGCTTGTGCTAAAGAAGCATCGTGAGATAAAGCATTAGAGGCAAAGGTAGCGAGTTGGTCACATTCTGTTGCATAATGTCCATTAGTGCGGCATAGCTGACAGTGAGGAGAACGACGGTTTTGATTGCGAGTATTATTGCCCCGATAGTTATTACTGTTGGTAGTGGTATTACTGTTGTTGCGGGTATTGCGACCTCGAGAATTGTTGATATTTCCACGATAGTTGTTATTTCCTCGGCTAGATGAAGAAGAGGACTGAACCTGAAAGGCCACAGGGGGCGATGCAACTGAGGTACCATGAAGAGATTGAAGAAATAATTCGTGACTCTCGGCTTGAGAGACAAGATCTCGAAACAATGGTGCAGGTTTGGTAGCACGTATAGCAGTAGAGAAAGTCTCATAAGATGGCCCCAAACCGCAAAGAAACCAATGAAGTTTATCAATCTCCATAACCGGATGTCCGATAGCAATAAGTTGGTCACACAAAGCTTTAAATCGACGAGAAAATTCAGTAACAGTACTGGTACCTTTAGAGAGTTGACGAAGAGAGTCCCGGAGGGAGTGGATACGTTCAACGGAGGAATTACTATAAGCCGATTCAAGTGTTTGCCAAATCTGTTGAGCCGTGTCAAGACCGAGAATTTCTGCTGCTGCTTCCTTGGTAAGGGACGATTGGAGCAGAATTTTAGCCCTTTGATCAGCTTCTGTCCATACCACAACTTCTGGATTTGGTGTTGTTTTGCCATCAATAGTAATGGACGGCGCCGGCTGAGGAGATGTACCATCGAGATGACCATAAAGTTTCTGATAGGAGAAGATGGAGACAATGTTATTACGCCACAGGAGATAATTCGAGGATGACAATTTAATTGTCATCATGTGCAACAGATTATTCATGGAAAAAGTTCCATCCTTGTTTGATGAGGAGGACGCCATTGAAGAATCCCAGGAGAAAAGAAATCGAAGAAGGGTGAGAAAGAGATTAGGCTGATACCATGTAAACAATATTGAATCAACCTCATCAAATTAGAGAGGGGAGGATTGCATTATATAACAAAGATTTACAATAAGATCTCCTATAATTGTGGAGATTAAATAAGGAAAATAAATAAAATACAATCCTAATACAATCCTAGTATAATTAAAACTCTATATCATAATTATCGACTAATAAATTTGTTTGATTTGAGGACAAGAATATATAGCTGTGAAAGACCTCCTAACCAGTGAGGGAATGAACCATTTAAGTGGTTGTTTCCCAGATCAATTACTTTCAATGACTGACATTTTGACAAGGAGTTTGGAACCTCTCCTTCTAACTGATTTCCATTCAAAAGAAGCCCCTCTAATCTTTCACAGTTATGGAATATATTTGGAATGGTTCCTTGAAAGCGATTGTTACGCAAATCTATCATTATGAGTGAGGAGCTCATATTTCCCACACATTGTGGAATCACTCCACCAAAGCTGTTATTGGACATATCCAAATAAATTAAATTGCTCATGTTGCAAATTGATGGAGGGAATGGTCCCTGAATCAGGTTGGACTGCAGATATATGTATTGTAATCCATACAATTGAAATGGTGGCAAGCCTGTTATGAAGTTATGTGAGAGATTCAGGTGATACAACTGATCATCACCTCCTATCTCCCCGACCCAAATAGGAACGTCTCCATGGATTTTGTTGCAAGATAGATCCAAGCTTGCAAGATTTATCATGAATTGTAAGGACTCCGGAAACACATTTATCTTGCTAGAGGCCAAATATAAGGGCTGCAAATTAGGTTTGACATGATGATTAGCGTTAGTAGTTGTAATAGATAAACCACTGTAAGAGAGATCAAGAAAATTAAGGTTTGTAAGGTTTGATAACAACGCATCCAACTCCCAGTCACTACTAAAATTATTAAATGAAAGGTCTAGTTGAGTGAGGTTGGTGAGTTGCTGAATGGGGCCTTGATCAATCGGGCCACCTAATTGATTTTGCCCAAGTAATAACTGTTTTAGTGAAGGAAGAGCAAACAACTCAAAGGGTACATCTCCCCTGAACATGTTATGATCTAGATAGAGATACTCTAAAGAGGGAAGAGTAAACAACCAAGATGGCAATGATCCGTTAAGTTTGTTATGTGATAAGTCTAGAAAAGTAAGGTGCGTTAGGTTAACTGGAGATTTGGGAAGGAGCCCCATCAAACTACAATTACAGAGATTCAAGTAATAAAAAGAAGATGATATATTACTAGCATCAGGTGGTAAAACCCATGAGATATCGACTTTACCGAGCTTAAGGTATTTTATACGAGTAGAACTATTGAGTAGGCTGTTAAAAATATGAGGTCGAATGTGCAAATTATCATTGAAAGCGAAATCAAGAGACACCAATTTATGAAGAAATGTGATGTTCGTTGGGACTTGTCCTGAAAAGCCACATTCAGAAATGTTGAGAAGTGTGAGACTCTTTAAAAATCTTCCAATTTCCCGAGGAATTTGGGAACCACTAAAATCATTAAAACCGAGGTTGAGTCGTTGGAGGTGAGAAAGGTGAAAGAGGGAGGAGTTAGGATGGATGGTACCTTGTAGCATACCACAGCTAAGATCGAGACTGATAATGTTACCGGTGGAGGGGTCACAAGTGACTCCGTCTCAATCACAACAATCTGTACTTGTGTTCCAATTCATCAAAATTGGATAGTAACCTGCAGGACCAAGCCAATCTTGACATGGAGAATTACCGGGATGATCGATCGAACTATTGACGGAGACGAGATTTTGTTTAAATAGAAGCAAAGTCTGAGTCTGTTTAGTAGAGCATTTATGAGTAGTTAAACTGGTATTCGAATGAGAGGAAATGGCGGAAGAAGCAAAACTAAAGAAGAATATTAAAACAGAGTAAATAAACTTTGAATAACTCATTCTCTTTACTAGTTGCTATGATATAACATTCACATTTGCTACCATTATATACTCCCAGTAGTAGTGCCTAATCCCCTGGAAGTTTCAATTGGCAAACCTAATAATCATTCAAGCACTCAATAGCTATTTCCACTTAATAAAACTTCTCTTTTGGGCAGAAACAAATCAATCTCTTTTTTCAAAAAACTTCATGTGTCAGTGTGTGTACTTGTTTTTAAAGAGTTGTATGAGTCCATTCAAAGACACGGTAATTTACTAATAACGGGCCGAGCTCACTCATTACACAATGGGGTAAATCTATATTTATTAACACTTCTCCGCAGTTGGAGCGGGAGGTATGCAGACTTTTTTTTTTTCTTAGCAATATTCGTTGAATCGGCTCTTTGTCTTGTAGTAGTTGCGTTGACTTGCTTTTGCTTCATCGGTTGTTGGGCGGGAATTTGTAGTGCTACGATTATTTTGTAGGAGGATAGCAGAAGAAGGAGAAGATCTTAAATTATATATAGGAAACCCATTAATGATGTAATCAATTAAAATTTTTCAATTAGTCAATTAGGTCCCTCAATTTCACATAATTATAATAAGTAGACATTTTAAAATTTTCAATTTTAATAAAAGAAATCTAAATAACTATTTAATTATATTATTAAATAAATCAAAACAAACAAAAAGTAAAAATAGAAGATAAAGAATCGATTACTATGTAATGTGACAAACATGAAGTTTGATTTATAAATCAACAACTACTCTATTCCATATTTTTGAAAGATATACATAATTACTTTATTATTATATTATTATTATCCATAATTATAATATATTTTAATTTTAACTATAATATAATTTGTACATACAATAATAATGATTAGAAAAGAAAGTTATTTTATAGTATTGAGATAACTTTAAAAGTTAATATTTTATTATTTGAGTATAATTGACAACTTTTAACTATTATAATATTCTTTTATATATGCTCATAGTTAAAATCGTGAACTTTTTTCTTCTTTTTATCAATATTTTTTCTATCGGATTATTTTTTGTCAACTTAGATTGCTTAATATATACATTCAACCATAAATAAGTTAATTTTAAGCTTTATTCTAAAATTTTAAACTGAGATAAAATGTTAGAATTTTTAATTACATACATTGTTTGCATAATTATAAAAAATAAATAAAAATTTAACACCATATGTGTGTACACTGGTTTGAATGCTAGTACTATTCTAAAAGATAGAAAAAGAAAATTAAGAGAAATGTGAGATTTTAAGAGAATATTAGGAGAATCAATATTACTGAATATGATAAAATAGAAGAATGCATACGAAATAGACGAAAATAGAAAATAGAAGACAGGAGTTAAGAATTGAAAGAGTTAAAAACAGTTGATTTGAATTGAATTAAATTAAATGAGAGACCAAAGTTTAAAAGTGAGATTGTTTTAAAAAAATAGAACGATATAATAGAAAAAGAGTATGAAAAGAATAAAAGATTAAAAAATAGATATTTAATTTACGAAAAGATCTAGTAAATTCTACAAGGAATTTCGAAGATATCCCGTGATGTCAGTTTTGTTGCTTACACTACATATGCACAAAAGTACATCTATTACGAAATCTATAAGACATTATCCATTATTATTAGATATAAATTCATGCATGTTTAAATTACATAAGCTCAATTTGAAGGACATCTCATATGTTATTTTAAATCATTACAAAAGAAAGGCGGAAGATTATGATATTTGCTTTGAAGTGTAAATAAACAAAAAAAATATAACAAAATCAAATTATATTTAAAATTTAAAAATAAGAATCAAATAAGATATTAAAAAATGAATCTTTTTTATTTTATTTTCGCCGCAACACGCAGGTAAACCAGCTTGTTATCTATAATATTGTAATTCATTTTCGTTTGACGAATTAGCCATTACAATGAAGTATGTAGATATAAAATATTTGAGCTTGCTAATATTTTACTTACCAAATAAGGTGCACACATAAATTGAATTTATATGCATTCATCAATTCGAGTCGATGATTTATATGAATTTTATGGTTCATTTTATTTATATGAATAATGTATAATGGGTTGTATTTGCTATATATATATATATACTATATATATATGATATAAATTGAGTTTTTCAATAAAGTGTTAATTCTTAATGAGTTATCCATTAATTTAGTATTAGAAATTAGTTTAAAAAATGTTGGTACCAAAATCTACAATAACTCTATCTTCAAAATATCAAAATAACAAGAATGTATGTATTAAGGTTTATCAAATCCCACTAATATTTAATGTTTTACATAAATTTGTAATTAAATTATTCTCATTTTAGTTTATATACATATAATATTAATTTTTTTATATCTTATGAAGCCGTCCATCGTACGAGATTTACACTAGTTAATAACAAAGAACTTGAGAAGAAAGATAGGAATATCAAATTGAAGCAATATACGGATTTTTTTTTTTTTTTTTTATCTTTTCAGATAAAGAGAGATACAAGAGGAAGCAATCTCTCTTTTACTATTTGGAGCAGCAAAAATGTATAAACATATTGTTTTTATTCTCCTCTAATCTAATCTTATCCCTAAACTGATTTAGTCAAACTAATTACAACTACTGATCTAAATTAACATGAATATTTAGCAAATATGTCTAATATGGAAAGGCTAAAAGACCATATTAACCCCTCTAATTTAATTAGTCAATTCAATCAATTGTTTGAATTTAAAAGGACTAAAATAAGCATCTTAATTAGAGTGTACATATACACTTTCAGTTAAACCTCAATAAATATAAATAAATACTAATATTAATAAATGTTAAATTTGTATATCTATAGATATTAGTCAACACTGGCTAATGGAAATATTAGTCAACCTAATATAATTGAAATAATAGATAATTTTTTATGAGCAAATTAACTGGATGGTCGGATTTAACCTATAATATCTAAAAATGGACAAAATTTACGAAATTATCCAATTTGGTCAAAGATCTCGCTCCATCACATCAAGTAGTTCGCTCCAATTATCAAAAAATACACATGAATTCGCTCAAATACCAAATAGTTCGCTCCAATTATAAAAAATACACATGAATTCGCTCAAATACCAAATAATTCGCTCCATAAAATTCGCTCCAAATAAAGTCAATAAAAACATCTGGAGCGAATTCCTAGGCATTTTGTTTTATTTTGAGCGAAATGTTTTGCATTTGAGCGAAATGTAGTGTTTTTTTTAATTAGAGCGAAATGTTTTGCATTTGAGCGAAATGTAGTGTTTTTTTTAATTGAAGCGAAATGTTTTGCATTTGAGCGAAATGTAGTGTTTTTTTTAATCAGAGCGAAATGTTTTGCATTTGAGCGAAATGTTTTGCATTTGAGCGAAATGTAGTGTTTTTTTTAATTGAAGCGAAATGCCTTGCATTTGAGCGAAATGTAGTATTTTTTTTAAAAAAATTTGAGCGAATTGTTGGGGCATTTGAGCGAATTCATGTGTATTTTTAATAATTGGAGCGAATTGTAGGACATTTAATTGAAGCGAATTGTTGAACATTTGAGCGAATTCATGTGTATTTTTTTAGAAATTGGAGCGAATTGTGTCTTGACATTTTGAATATTTTTTAAGATTTTGTCTTTTTTTAGACATCGAAGGTCAAATTTGACCATTATGATAATTTGCTTATTTTTTATCCTGCTAGAAAATGTGTAACGTTTTTTTTCTCTCATAATTTCTAATTAAACTTGCAACGAAACAACAGTTTTGGCTCATTGACGAATGGGTTTTGAATGCCTACTTTGTTGTCAAATCCTCCAAAACTTTCCAATGCATTTTCACATGCGTTAATTTAGCTGTACCTATTGAATGGTTTTAAAAAAAGTCAACCTAATAATAAATTTTAATTTTCAGTAGAAATTAATTGTCATGTTATTAATTCTAATTCTCATGTTTCATTAAATTAATAATTGACTTGGTTTGGTTTAATTTCATGAATTTATTTATATCGGATAATTATAATATACATAAACTGTATTAAATACACAATTAATTATCAATACTCAAGTATTTTTTATACATGTAATAATAAATTATTATTTTGAGTAAAAATTAATTGGCATGTTATTAATCATGTTATTAATTCTAATTATAATTTTTCATTAAAATAATAATTTATTCAGCTTACTTTAAATTGTAGGACAAACACATTGATCTAGGTGGTGTAATAGTTATCCCGCTAGGGGTTTATAAACGGATGTTATTTGTTTAAAAAAAATTTATCAATAAACAAAATAGACATAAATATATTTTGGTTAATCGGGTTGACTACCCATTTAAATTATTCTGAAAAAAATATCTGTACTGCTGTTACTTGAAGATTATGGTCACCTCACAATGCATTTGAATGCTTCAAAATTTCAAAATTTGACATTAATAGATTTCCATCCGATTCAACATTTTAAACTCTGATCTAAAGCACTATATAGACGCCTATATACACCATATATACTTTCACAACAACCTAGCCAAGTAAAATCAAACAAAAAAGAAAGTAATGACAATCGAACAAAGGATTTACTCTATTGAATCTCCTCCATGGTGGAAGGGACGATTGAAAGTTCCATGTTAAAGTTTTATTATTGTAGAAGCAAAGCTAAATGAACAATCCGACACTTTCTTTAATAATCAATTCTGAATATGTAAATGAAAGAATATCTTACGGAGCAGACATCTAATATACTGAAATATGTTAAATATATTGATTCATGTAAATCCTGTAGGATATATATGTGTCTATTTTAATGATTTGTTTTTTTTAGCAATAATAATTTAGGTGATATCTATAGACTATTTTGACTTACTGTTAAAGTTAGCAATATATTGTTTCATAATATCCTTACATACTTATACAGCAATATAAGCTTTTCGATTCTACATCGCTTCATATCATTTCGTTGTAGTATCACAATATTTTTTTTATTGTAAGAGAAGTGAGTGCAAGAATTTTGAAGAAGCACCAATGAAAATACGGATTTTTTTAGTTTCCAAGAAGTAGAAAAAGAAAACGTGATGGTTGACTATGGCGGTCAGCAGTGGCAAGTAGCATCAACTACGAGGATTGACAACGGCGGCTATGACTAATCTGAGTCAGAATATTGGGAAAAGAAAGCTATGGTGAAAATGTTTATTCATGGGATGGAAAAACGACATATGGTACATCTAAACTAAAATTACAAGGGTAAACGAGGGGCTCCCTCCGGACTGTCAGTGTTGACGACCGGAAGATGATTATTTCCGTCGGTTACTTTAGGGTTAATTTAGTATCGTAACTCTGATACCGTAAAGAGTTGTATTATTTATGTTTGAGTCCATTCAAAGACATGGTACAAATATATATAACAAAGATAGAACTCTAATCTACTAATAACGGGTCGAGCCAACTCATTACAATGTGTGCTAAATCTATATTCATTAACATAAGTATTGATCAAGTTTATCGTTTTATGCGTCGTTTTTCATAATTAGTTACACATTCATATGATTATCAATACATTGATATGAAATCAGTAGATATTCCAATAATCATCAGAAAGTTGAATGCAAAGTGTGACAACCGTCACCAAATCAGGATAGTTGACTGTCGTTGACTCTCACTCCTAATCTGTAAACTGAATCTATGATCTCGGGCTTGAAACTCATAAAGATTTCTGTTGGGAAAAACAATGATCAAACCTAAGTTATAAATCTGAAGAGTCAAAATCTAACTTAGTTGTATTCAGGAAACTTAGTGAAATTCCTGAGTCTGTGTTCCTGAGTCTGTGCTACACAGACTGAAAAATTGGTTCTGAGTCTGTGCTGCACAGACTGAAGATCCTCACAGACTGAAAGCCATGCTCTTCCTGAAGACTTATGAATTCATCATCTGAAGAATGAAGATTGAATACAGAAGGCTTCACAGACTGAAGTTCACAGACTGAAGATCACAGACTGAAGATCACAGACTGAGAGCACAGACTGAAGAGCACAGATTGAAGAATGAAAGTACAAATGTACAGAAGATATTCTTCTTTCCTTAGGCTAGATACAACTGATAAGATGTTTGAGAAAGGTCAAACATCAAACAAAGGTTATCTTCTCAGCAAAGAAACCTTTTACCTTTTTGCTTTTTCTATTTTCAAGAAAAGCAAAAAGGAAGGCGTGCAAAGTTGCCCAAGATGCATCTGTTATACCCTGGACAACTATGTAAGCTGGATAATATAGAGTTACACCCAACTCTATAAATAGCAGTTCAAAAAGCACTGCTATCATCCAAACAATTCAAGTAATCTAAGAGATTCTTGATATTTAGTATACTAGACCTTTAAGCTTAGGCTAAAGCATTACCACACAACTGTTAAGTTTGTAGTGATAATTGTATCTTTGTATACTACTTGGATCGTATTCAAACCATCTGTGTGGTTTTGAATACCTTGTCATCTGTGTGAGACAAATACTTTATTGTGAATATTATTTTGATTCATAATAAACTCTGTGTCAAAATTAATCTTGTTTTCCGCCTAGATTAATTTAAACTTGTTTGATATAAACTAACACGTTAAGATAACTGTTATTTAATCTGTATCTAAGTTTTGGGAACCTTGTGACCCATCAACTGGTATCAGAGCAAATAAAGATTTAATCTTTAACGATCAAAGGAACCCAGTTTATCAAACAATCATCTAAACCCATTTTTTTCACTACATTTTCTTCCTTGAAAAATGACTTCTTCTATTGCTATGGCTGGGAAGGGAATTCCAATCTTCAATAGTGTAAATTTTAGCAACTGGAAATTGAAAGCTGAATGGTTTCTTGCTAGCATTCATGATGAAATGCTTAGAGTCATTCAGGAAGGACCCATTATTCCTGGCAGAATAGTTCCTGCAACTTTAGATGCAAATGGTATTATTTTGACACCTGAAAAATTTGTTGAGGCTGCCAAAAATACCTGGACTGATCTAGACAGGCAACTATATGCTTTAGACTTTAAGGCCAAATCCATACTGGGCAATGCAGTTACTGAGCCTATCTTTGCTAAGATATCTGGCTGCAAAACTGCTAAAGCCATATGGGATATGCTAACTGACCAATATGATGGTGTAAGTTTGGTACAATCCCAAAAGAAGAAGAATCTCATAAGAAATTATGAGAACTTCTCTGCAAGTCAAAATGAGTCATTAACTGATATTCATACCAGATTTCAGATCTTAATCAATGATCTTGAAAGGTATAATATCATCAAGGGACAGTTTGAAATCTGTGCAAAATTTGTTGATGTCATTCCAAACACTTTTTCTGAAGTTATCACTTCATTAATTGTAAGTGAAAAATTGGAGACATATGATCTCTCTGGCTTGTTTGGACTTCTACTAAATTTTGAAGAAACCAAAGCCAGAAAGGATCTAAATGCCAAAAGGATTGCAAAAGATCCATCTGCTGCCCTTGTTGCAACAACAAGGAAAAATAGAGAACTTTTCTCTAGAGCAGATTACCATCTTACTCTTACAGACTCAGAATCAGATGATGAAACTGAGTCTCTAGAAGCTGAAATGGCATTGCTAGCCCAAAGGTTAGAAAAAGCAAGATTCAAAGGTTCAAAAGGAAGGCCAACTTTTGATCCTAAGAAAGCTACTTGCTATAAATGTGGGCAAGTTGGTCATATTTCTTCTGACTGCAGAGTGAAGATTGCAGAATCTTCAAGTTCTGATAAGTGGGAAGAAAAGGCCAAGAAGTACAAGAAAAAGTACTTAAACTCCAAGAAAATTGGAGAGAAACAACAACCAAAGAAACTAGAGAAAGCTTTGGTTGTTGAACAATGGATAGATGAAGAATCTTCATCATCTGAGGATGATGAAGATATGTGCTTAATGGCTATCACAGAGAGCCAGTTTGACAAAGATGTCAAATTTGCAGAAAAGGCATGTGTTCATCCAGACTGGGACAGAGGATCTGCTTACAATGGTAACAGCAAATGGTACCTAGACAGTGGATGCTCAAGACACATGACAGGGTCCTTGAAGAATCTGTCAGAGTTTGTAGAAGAAGAAGGACCTTCTGTCAAATATGGTGACAACTCTGTTGCCAAGATAAAAGGTTATGGTGTGGTGAAGGCTGGCAACATCAGAATAACAAAGGTGGCCTATGTTGAGGGATTAAAGCATAATCTGCTTAGTGCTAGCCAGATTTGTGATGATGATGGTGAAATCAGAATCAGAAAGAAGGCTGCTGTTATCTATAATTCCAAAGGCAAACCTATATTAGTTGCCAAAAGAGAAAGAGATATCTATCTCTTGGATCTTTCTTCTGCAAACAACAATGTAGAGACCTGTCTCTATACTCAGTCTGTGTCAGAACTAAGCTGGCTATGGCATAGGAGGTTATCCCACCTGAACTTCAAAAATATTAACCTCCTGTCAAAGAAGAAACTGGTTAGAGGTCTGCCTGATGTTACATTTGCAAAAGACAAACTTTGTCCTGCATGTACACTAGGGAAACAGACCAAGAACCATTTTCCATCCAAATTGTTAGCTACAATTGAACAACCACTGCATATGCTCCATATGGATCTGTTTGGACCCATGAGCATTAGCAGTTTGGGTGGAAAGAAGTATACGCTTGTGGTTGTGGATGAATACACAAGGTATACTTGGGTCATCTTTCTTAAAGCTAAAAGTGATGCTCCTGAAGAGATTATTAATCTAATCAAGAGGGAAGAATTGCAAAAAGATGCACCTGTCAAGCAACTCAGGAGTGACTATGGTACAGAATTAAAGAATTCTACTCTCATTGAATTCTGTACTGACAAAGGCATTATTCAAAACTTTGCCTCTGTCAGAACTCCTCAACAAAATGGTGTTGCTGAGAGAAGAAATCGTACACTCATAGAAGCTGCAAGAACCATGTTATGCCATGGTCAAATGAAGGTTTATTTTTGGGCAGAAGCAGTTAACACTGCCTGTTATACCCAAAATAGATCTATTTTGGTCAAAAGGCATGGCAAAACTGCATATGAGCTGTATCATAAGAAGGTTCCAACCATCCATTACTTCCAGACCTTTGGTAGTAAATGCTATATTCTCAATCAAAGAGATCAATTAGCTAAGATGGAACCTAAGTCTGATGAAGGAATTTTTGTTGGCTATTCATCTATTTCAAAGGCCTACAGAGTCTACAACAACAGAAGGAATAAAATTGAAGAAACCATCAATGTCACCTTTGATGCTTCCTCTGCTAATGATGAACATGTTTCTCAGTCTGATGTTCATTTGTTAGAAGATTTATCTGTTGTGAGATCTGAATCTCAAATCCCAGTTGTTGTTAACCAACAACAGGACTCTGAAAGTGATAATGAAGATGCTCAACCTGCTCATACTATGACAATACCTTCATCAACAGAAGATGAATCTGTGTCCAGAGTATCAAACTCTTTTGATACATGTGTTCAGTCTGATAGTTTTCAGTCTGTGAACTCTACAGACTCAGACTTGCCCTGTGTAGAAGATGATGCAGAACTCAGTCCTGCTATTCTTCCACCAAATGAGAATGATTTACCATTCAATGATGAATCATTTCTAGGAGTCAAAGAACACAAGTATCATCCAATTACAGAAATAATTGGAGATTATGTTTCTGGTGTACAAACAAGATCTAAAGTGTCAAACTTATCTACTGCAAATTTCTGTTTCTACACAAACTTCCTGTCAATCATTGAACCAAAGAAAGCTGAAGAAGCCTTGAAAGATGATGATTGGGTTGAAGCAATGCAGGAAGAGTTAACAGAATTTGACAGAAACAATGTTTGGACCCTAGTTCCTGCTCCAAAAAGGAAAACCATTATTGGAACTAAATGGGTTTACAGAAACAAGATGGACAAGGATGGAGTGATAATAAGGAACAAAGCAAGGCTAGTTGCTCAAGGCTACAAGCAGGAAGAAGGCATTGATTATGATGAAACCTTTGCCCCTGTAGCCAGAATTGAAGCAATACGGTTATTCTTGGCATATGCTGCATTCAAGGACTTCAAATTCTTTCAGATAGATGTCAAGAGTGCATTTCTGAATGGCAACTTACAGGAGGAAGTCTATGTGAAACAACCTCCAGGTTTTGTAAGTTCCACTTTTCCAAATCATGTCTATAAATTGCAGAAAGCACTATATGGACTAAAACAAGCTCCAAGAGCTTGGTATGACACCTTATCATCCTATCTTCTTAGTAATGACTTTACTAGAGGATCAATTGATAAAACTTTGTTCTTCAAAAGGAACAAGGCAGATGTCATACTAGTCCAAATCTATGTTGATGATATTATATTTGGGTCTACTGATGAAAAATTGTGTAAATGGTTTTCGACCTTAATGTCAAAACAGTATCAAATGAGTAGGATGGGTGAATTAACATACTTTCTTGGTCTACAAGTACATCAGAAACCTGATGGTATCTTCATCAACCAAGGTAAATATGTCAATGACCTACTTACTAAATATTCTTTAAAGGACTGTTCAATTATGAAAACACCAATGAGCACTGCAGATAAGTTGGATAAAGATCAGTCTGGCAAGTCAGTCTGGCAAGTCAGTCTGTCAAACCACTTATAGAGGTATGATAGGATCTCTACTATACCTCACTGCAAGTAGACCAGATATCATGTTCTCAACATGTTTGTGTGCTAGATATCAATCTGAACCTAAAGAATCGCATCTAAAAGCTGTAAAAAGGATTTTTAGGTACCTAAAAGGTACTCCCAACCTGGGTCTTTGGTATCCCAAAGACTCTGGTTTTGATCTAATTGGATATACAGATGCAGATTATGCAGGTTGTAAATTAGACAGGAAAAGCACTTCTGGTGGATGTCAACTGCTAGGTGGCAAACTAGTCAGTTGGTCAAGCAAGAAACAGAATTCTGTTGCTACATCCACTGCAGAAGCAGAATATGTGGCTGCTGGTAGTTGCTGTGCTCAATTGCTATGGATGCAACATCAACTAGCAGACTATGATTTGGTGTTTACAAAAACTCCAATCATGTGTGATAACCAAAGTGCCATTGCCATCACTGAGAATCCTGTGTTTCACTCCAGGACAAAGCATATTGAGATCAGACATCACTTTATCAGAGATTGTGCTGAGAAAGGTAAAGTGATTCTCAAATATGTGCCCACAAATGACCAATTAGCAGATATCTTTACTCAGCCTTTAAATGAAGATAGATTTTTGTATCTGCTTGGTCAACTAGGAATGCTCAACCCCTAGTAAAACCTTGAATCTGTATGATTCAATTCTCAGTCTGTGTCTGCTTTTCAATCTGTATAACTGTATTCTCAGCTACATACAATCAAAAAGCACAGACAAAGAGATGTTTTTGTACATACTTCCTAAGAAAATACCAAAAAGATTTTATACCTTATGTTATTTTCTCTCAGTCTGACTGATTATATGTTTCAGTATGTGTGACTTCTTCCAGATTAGCTACACAGACTGACCATATTCATTCAGACTAGACCCTCTATTTTTTTGTGCTTTATTAATTCATAAGGTTAGTATTTTAGTACTATTAGTATTAATACTGCTAGTTACTTTTAGTACTGCTGGTTAATACTGATAAGACTTTTTAACACTGCCCCCATGAATTCGTATTTTAGCACTGCTGGTAAAGATTGGTACAATTAACACTGTTAATGTAGCAAGTTACTACTGTTAGTTAACATTAGTACTGCTCACACCAGTTACCACTGTTAGTTAACTTTAGTACTGCTTTCGCAAATTACCACTGTTAGTTGATGTTAGTACTGCTTTCGCAGTTACCACTGTTAGTTGATTTTAGTACTGCTTTGGCAAGTTACCACTGTTAGTTAACTTTAGTACTGCTCACACCAGTTACCACTGTTAGTTAACTTTAGTACTGCTCACACCAGTTACCACTGTTAGTTGATTTTAGTACTGCTTTGGCAAGTTACCACTGTTAGTTAACTTTAGTACTGCCTTCGCAAGTTACTACTGTTAGTTAATTTTAGTACTGCTTTCACAAGTTAGTATTGTTAGCAATATCAATCTGTTACCACTGCTGGCACAAAAGTTTTTTTTAGTCTGTCTGTTATATGGCTCAGTCTGTGTGACGTCACCCAGACTCATTGCACAGACTGATTATATACACTCAGACTAAATGCTTTTTAATTTTAATATATTTATTTATTTATTCTATTTTTTTTAACATAAATAAACAACAATATCCTTGCATTTAATGCTTTAACCATCTTTATGGTAATAATCATTAAAAGTTTTGGCGCTTGTTGTCTATTTATCTGCTCAATACAAAAAGTGCACGTGCCTCAGCGCTACTGTTGCAGAAACAGGGATAAACCGTCCAAGTGGGTCCCATTTAACGGAAATTTAATTTCTACAAATACCCATTTATGTTTTCCCCCTTTCTTCTTCATTCGTACTTGCACACCAAAAACAAACAGAGTTTATAAACCCTAAATCGCTCAACCATTTTCAAAATCAATTTCTAAAAATTCTTAAATGGCTGATCAATGGGTTTACACGGCACCTGCCAACATCGCTGCGGCTAAACCCTTCAAACAAGGGAAACAGGTAAAACTCTGTATCAACAATCAAGTAGCTACCATTTCCATCCCTGATTCGAAAAAGAATAAAGGGTTTGAGGAACTAACTGCTTTTATGTCTGCTCATCCATTAAGGGGAGCATTCTTTAACACAGTTCCTCAAATATACTCACATTTTTTAATGGAATGGTGGTATACTTGCTCCTCAAATAGTACCAATACTGCAATTACTGGTACTATTGATCATGGTAAACGGGCAGTTACCATTGATCAGGAGTTAATTAGGAATGTCTTAGACCTGCCTTTGGGAAATAATTTTGAACCTATTCCAACCAAAGAAGCAGCAAGGGCTTCTCTTACTTTGGTTGGATATACCAAAGAAAAAGGCACAATTTTGATGTCAGGATTCACCCCCAAATGGAAATTTTTAATTTCTGGCATCATTAGAAGTCTAGGAGGTAAATCTGGTAGCACAGGGGAGCTAAATGAGTTTGAAACTCAACTGTTGAGCTCATTCATCACTGGTTTAAACATCAACTTTGCAGAGTTGTATTTTCAAGAAATTTTAAAACTGGTGAATGAGTCAAACAGAATTTTTAATGTACCTTTTATAAGGTTACTCTCCCTGTGCATCCATCCAGGTTAACTGGGTCTGTTTATATGTCCTTTAATAATAAAGTGGCAGATATACCTGTTCCTGTGATCACATATAAAGTGTTTAACCATCCGGTTCCACTTTCTGGAGCACCTATCACTGCTGCTATGCAGCACTGGATTGATCACCCATATGTTGCTTCTGCATCCATGGAGGGTGATGATTCAAGTGATAGTATGGGTAATAAGACCCAGACTGTTGACGAACGTGTGGCTGAAGCAGAGCACACAGACTCCAGGGATACAGACTCAACTCAGTCTGTGCACTTGGAGTCAGACTCAAACATTCCTGAGTCTGTTCCATCTTCAACAGAAGATGCAGGTAGTACTTCTTCTTCATCTGAGGACATGGATATAGATCAACCTTCTTATCCTAGCCCATCCTCACCCACAAAAGAGAGTCACAAACAAACCAACCCAGATGAGTCACCACTCACTCTGGAGGAATCACCAGACTCCACCCCCAAAAGTATAGCACAAATGGAATCATCATCCATGGAACTGGATGTCAACAGAACACCTTCCAGTGCTGTAGACCATTCCATTACAGCTCTGCTAGAGTCTGTGGTGCCAATGGCTACCTAACTGACCCAACCTACACCTAGTTCAGTCAGCTTGGATACCCATATTGCTGCTGCTACACTGACCCCTGTAGTAAGCATTGAAGAAGATGCTCCAATCCTGAGCACTACCAACCCCCTCTTTACCCCACTCACAATGGCTGGACCCATATTGACCACTAGTCCTGCACTAGTTCACATTCTAGTGAGTCTTTTCTTACACCCCTCTTCACAGATCGACAATGCCCCAGTCATGTCACAGACTGAGGTACAGATCTCCTCTTCTTTGCCTGATGAACTACCATCTTATCACCAGATGGTTAGTGAAGGCATACCACCTTCCACATCAGTTGCTAGTGATATTGTTCCATTACACCAGGTACTGTTTGAGGCAACAAGTGCAACACAATCATTTCCCAGTGATATCTTATCCTATCACCGGATTAGATCTGAGGGAACAACTACACCACTCAATGCCTATGATCGCTTTTCCATGCACAGGACACAGAGTGAGGCAAAGAGTGCAACACCAAAAGATTCCAGTGATCTTGCTCAGTTTCAACATGAGTCAAGTGAGGAACACATACCATCATCCAATTCTAACCCCTCCAACCAGACCCAGTCTGTGCCTTCTAGTACACTTAATGATGTGCTTTCTGCCATCAACAGGTTGTCTGAATGGGTACAGACTGAGTTCAATAATAACAAGAAAGAGCTAGAGAAGATGAAGCATCTAGTCTCTACTATGGTGGATAAAGTGGATATGCTGGAGGAAAAGGTATCCAATAGGTTAGATGAAATGCAGACCACCTTCTCAAACTTGGTAGATGATGTCAAAAAGGGGGAGAAAATGAAGCATGGGTCTGCAGAAGCTAAAACCTCAAAAGATAAAGATTTAAATAATAAATCCTTAGATTTAGGGGGAGATAGCAGTGAGGGAGATGATGGAGATGATGGACCCGAAGGTGCTAGGGTGAAGTCTCAGACTGAAGCTCAGTCTGTGCCACAGACTGAAGATATGAGTGCACAGACTGAGGGGGAGCAAGAGAGATTGCAGTTAGGTGAACATGCTGAGATGGTTGCACAGACTCAGGGGGAGTCATCCATTGTCTTACACATAGACCCAATTGCAACAATCTCAACCCAAGGTCAGCTGGAGTTGAAAAGACCAAGGGAAGAAGAAGAAGAAGATGTTCAACCTCTGTTAATCAAGAAAGCCAGGAAAATGAAAAGAATGGCCAGGAGGATTCCTGAAAGGGATATCTTTGATTTCCAACCAAAAATGAAGGGGATCAAAACCTGGGACCAGTTCTTAAAGCTGGCAGAAGAACAGGACAATGATGGTGATGATGATGATGCCATCAATCCTGACTGCAGTTCTGAGTCTGAAGTTTTCAGAAGATCAGATGATGATGAAGATGATGCTACTTTTGGAGGTGTAGGTGAAGGAGCCTCAAAAGTCAAGATTGGAGAGTCTCAGTCTGTGCTTTCTGAACCTGCCCAGACTGAGACACAGCATCAATCACAGACTCAGAGCTCAGAGCAACCAGCAGCAAGCACTGATGCTCTAATTATCAGTGTTGAAGCCATTCTAGCTGAAGCCAATCCTGCTAGACCAACCACAACAACCAGAACACTGCCTCCAGGTAGAAATGAAATTGAAGACAGAATGCAATGGAGAAATGCTCATCTGATAAGCACTTATCCTGGGTCAAGCTCTACCATGGAAGAAGTAATGGATAAGGGTAAGGGCAAGGAGATTGCCTTATCCAAGCAGGAAATATTAAGCAAGATCAAGAAGATGGTGGATGATCATGCTGCTGGAACAAGAAATCCTGAACTATCAAATCTATAGGATGAGCTCTTGCAACAAGAAGCTACTGCTCAAGGTATGACCTTAACCGAATACTTAAATGTATTATCAATTGAAGAGCAGAAGCTGAAGGAAGCAAGATTTGTTGACATGCTCTCCAAAGAGTTAGAAGATGAAAGTTGTTCACAGACTCAGATCAGAATGAGTCAAGTTGAGCAACAGATCAAAGAAGATGAAGAGCTGTCAATAAGATTACAGAAGATAGAAAGCCTAAAAGCAAAGCTACAATCCACTTTCCAAAAGTCAAAGCTCAAGCAGAAGATTAAAGACTGTCATCTGAATAAGATTGGACAGAAATTGGAGCTGGAGTTGACTTTGACCAAGAGCAAGAAAATGGTATGGGTGGATGACCTGTACACTCTAGGACTTAAAGAATGGCAATCCATTGCTAACCTTTTGAAGAGTGCAGCTGACAAAGCTTTGAAAAGAGAAGTCTAGATGAGCTATCCTACCTGATTGAGTTAGTTCTCAGTCTGGGGCTTATCACAGAAGAAGAATACAAGTTGTTCTGCATAGCAAACAACTTTGTAATAAAGAAGAAGTCAGCTGGATTATCCATAGAGAATGAGCAGAGAAGGGAGCATCCTCTACCCAAAGGTATTGTTTTCATAGATAAATCTTATGTACAGACTGACAACATTGAAGGTCTGTGCTATAGAGATATCAATGGGATAGAGTGCTTCCAGGATCAAAATGGACTATATAGAGAGTCTCTGCTACACTGCATTGCCCTGCTGAAGGAATGCAAACATTCTCAAGCCAGACCATTCAGAAGAAGACTGATCAGCTGGTTATTCAACAACCTTTCCCAACTCAGGATGATGACTGGACTTGAAGATATCTGCAAGAAGATCATCCTAGAGTATCAAGAATTTAAAGACAAATCTGATAAGGAAATGGAAGAACTGTTGAAGAGGAAAAAGGAAAAGATGAAAGAGATCAAGGCTCGGAGAAAGGACTGAAGATTGTTATATTTATATCATTTACAATCTTATGTAATAATTGTAATATTTTTGTATACTAACTATGACTTTGACTATATATATAAGTCTAAAGATTCATAAGTTATGTTGTACTTTAGTATTTATTATTTCTCCTTTATCTTTTGTAAATAGATTTTGACATCATCAGATAGGGGGAGATTGTTGGGAAAAACAATGATCAAACCTAAGTTATAAATCTGAAGAGTCAAAATCTAACTTAGTTGTATTCAGGAAACTTAGTGAAATTCCTGAGTCTGTGTTCCTGAGTCTGTGCTACACAGACTGAAGAATTGGTTCTGAGTCTGTGCTGCACAGACTGAAGATCCTCACAGACTGAAAGCCATGCTCTTCTTGAAGACTTATGAATTCATCATCTGAAGAATGAAGATTGAATACAGAAGGCTTCACAGACTGAAGTTCACAGACTGAAGATCACAGACTGAGAGCACAGATTGAGAGCACAGACTGAAGAGCACATATTGAAGAATGAAAGTACAAATGTACAGAAGATATTCTTCTTTCCTTAGGCTAGATACAACTGATAAGATGTTTGAGAAAGGTCAAACATCAAACAAAGGTTATCTTCTCAGTAAAGAAACCTTTTACCTTTTTGCTTTTTCTATTTTCAAGAAAAGCAAAAAGGAAGGCGTGCAAAGTTGCCCAAGATGCATCTGTTATACCCTGGACAACTATGTAAGCTAGATAATATAGAGTTACACCCAACTCTATAAATAGCAGTTCAAAAAGCACTGCTATCATCCAAACAATTCAAGTAATCTAAGAGATTCTTGATATTTAGTATATTAGACGTTTAAGCTTAGGCTAAAGCATTACCACACTTACTGTTAAGTTTGCAGTGATAATTGTATCTTTGTATACTACTTGGATCGTATTCAAACCATCTGTGTGGGTTTGAATACCTTGTCATCTGTGTGAGACAAATACTTTATTGTGAATAATATTTTGATTCATAATAAACTCTGTGTCAAAATTAATCTTGTTTTCCGCCTAGATTAATTTAAACTTGTTTGATATAAACTTGGATATAAACTAACACGTTAAGATAACTGTTATTTAATCTGTATCTAAGTTTTGGGAACCTTGTGACCCATCAATTTCGTGTCATTTCTATGCAAATTGATGATTCACACTCGGAAACTATGGAGCGAAAGACGTATACGAACGTATGATAATAAGATCCTAAGTCTACAAACGTAAGTAATAAGAATATTAGCTCATACAATAATATTTATATAATAAGCTAAGTGAAAATCTATAACATATAATTAACAAAGACATAATACGTTAAAAAGATAAAAGCTGAGTTTTCTGCGAGGCTGCACTGTTTGGGCCATAACTCACTCATCCGGACTCCGATTGAGACGATCCACCTGCCCAGATGACCGGAACTCAGAGGGCTACAACATATCCAAAATTTAGAGCATTTGGAGTTTTTGAAGCCTGCGTAGGCAGCGAGTTGGGCTAGTCCAACCGCCAGTTGAATAATCTAACCGCCGGTTGGGGGTCTGCAGCTATAAATTCTTAAGTTTTAAACCCTAAACGAATTGTGTAAACCCCAAAAGAGTTACAGCCGTACCCTTTCTCATTTTTAGTCGATTTCATCATAAAATCACTCCATATTCAAGGATCTTAACCTCTCGTTCCATCATATTAATCGGAATTATCGTGTACGCATTTGTTGGTAAGTTTTCGACATCCAATTCATCTTTTAAATCCCTACCCATTGTTATTTCAATTTTGATGTGGCCATATGAGGGTCTTTAGGGTATGATTAATGGTAGATTTGAGTACATGATTATGTGTTTGATTTAGATTTGTTAATATGCAAGACCGAATATAGAACTTCAACGTATATGTTAGACAGTTTTAATCATTGTGTTTGCAAGGTCATAACTTGGTCATATCATAATGGTTTTGAACGAATTTCGAGTCTAAAGTTAAGTACAAGGAGTCTAGTTTCTGTTGCAATTGGTTTCATGTCAAAGCATTGAGTTTTGGTCAGTCAAAAGACGATTTCAAGATTAGTGATCAGAGCTGAGTTTTCGGTTTGTATTTTGGTTCTGTTTCGAGTCATGAAAATGTATGTTAAACTTCGAGTTAGGTCATGAAAATTTTTCTGGAACAACTTTAATGTGTTAAGTGAATTGTGTAAAAAGATTGGAATTTTTAAATGTCTTTAAGTATTGTAACTTTTATAAAAAATTTGAGAGGTCAGAAACGTATTTTTCTGTGTAAAAGTTATGTCGGGAATTTCTAAAAATAGTATGTCGGTAAAATAAATTCTAAGAAAATTATTTTATGTTTTAAACACTTTAAAAAGTTTGTAGTTAAAGTTTGAAGGTCTAATAAATTTATTTGGTCACGGTTCAAGGTTGTAAAAGTGACACTAAAATTATGGACATAAATCGTATTTCAAGTGGTGTTATTAATTATCTTCGTTTGTATTCAGAGAGTCTTACATTTGTTAAACACATGAAACGGGACTTATGAGGGGGCTTAAAGGCTAGTAATGGTACATTAAAATTGGGTACAATGGAAGGGCATTTAGCCTCGTCTAGATTGTAACCAAAGAATATACTTATGTGCCTGTAGATTATCGTAAGGATTAACTTGGAGAGTTTTTTTGCTTTGTTTTCAAGGTGAGTTTCGTGGCCCCATTTTCTTACTTATTTGTTTTCCTTTGGGGAAAAAAAATGCTCAACATGTTTTCAACTGTTTTCATGCTGTGAACCTGATTTCTTTTCTTTTTTTTGGACATATGAATGAAATGTGTGACACTATGTGGAATTATGTGCAACTATTGTGCAACATCATTGTTATATTATTGGTCATACTCCTTCGGGGGTAATGATATCACATATTGGGGAATCTACGTACTATTGGTCATACTCCTTCGGGGGGTAATGATATCATATATTGGAGAATCTACATACTATTGGTCATACTCCTTCGGGGTAATGATATCACACATTGGGGAATCTACATGCTATTGGTCATACTCATTCGGGGGAAATGATATCACACATTGGGGGAAACTATATATGCTATTGGTCTTGCTCTTTTGCGAGTAATGACTACGTACATTGTATGTTATGAGACTTATCATTTACACTGATTTCATTTATGTGTGCCTTTTCAATTCATTATCCTAACATACATACCTTCACAGCAACTATTTATGTGAGTCAAAACTAAACCTGCGAAATTCACCAACCTTTGTGTTGACCTTTTCGAGCATTTCTTTTCAGGTAATCAGAACTAAGGAGTTTGAGACTTAGTGGCTTTAGCGAGACTTCTAGGCTGCATTGAGACTTGGTTTGAGATGTGACAATTTGATTCTTATGAAGTTATGACTATGTACTCGTGGTAATGATTGACCACGACACAAGTCGCCACTTGTGTCGGGCGATATCGTGACACGCTGTTGATTGCATTTAGTGTTTTCTATTATATCAATGTGTTATGATCTAGTCGTCCGTCGCACCTCGTGTTTCCGCCAATGACGGGGTGTGACACAAAGTTACTGAATGAAAGGCGAATGGGAACGGTGGCGGTATCGTCGGATTTAGCAATAGTGGCGGCACCCCACCAGCAAACGCGAGCTTCGATTTTGCGCTCCAAACAGATTTTGAAATTTGAACCTAATAGCACATAGGACCACTCCATCAACTCGTCGGTTTACAAACCGACGCGCACCCCAGAGCCGACACTGATGGCACTACCGCGTCGGTGGGTTGTGTCGGTTGGTTTGGGCCGCTTTGGCGACGCGTCCAACGATTGCAAGTGTGGGTCCTAACAATTAACGAGTTCGTACCAACGATTCTCCCACGGGTGCGTGAATTTGTAAAAAGCTGAGTAAACCCTAAGCAATAACCCTTCTCTCCTTGTGCCTCTCTCTCACGATTTTTGTTCACTCTACAACAGGTTTTACCTTTCAAAACCTATTCTTTGAGTATGCTAGTGGGCCTACCAAACTTGGTCCAATAACCACACAAGTCTACAAAAGAAAATAAATAACAAACGACAAATACACTGGGAACCCAACTAGGAGGAAAACCCAAAACCAACAAACTCCCCCTCCCGACTACATTGAGGCTAACATCATACCTTCAATCTAGTAGCAAGTATCATGTTCAGTTTTGGGCAAACTCTTTGTCATCATATCAGCACCATTTGAATCAGTGTAGACTTTCTCAATGTTGAACAACTTGGATTCCAACGAATCACGACTCCAATGGCATCTCACATCAATATGCTTTGACTTCGAATGAAAACTTGAATTCTTTGCAAGATGTATAACACTCTCGCTATCACATAAAATTTTATACATCTCTTCCCTAAACCCAAGCTCTTGTGTGAAACGCTTCATCCACAATATCTTTTTTGAAGCTTTTGTAGTAGCAATGAACTCTGCCTCTGTAGTAGATAGTGAGACACACTTTTGTAGCCTTGACTGCCATGACACAGCTCCCCCTCCAAATGTAACCAGGTAACCTGATATAGACTTTCTTGAATCAATGTCTCGTGCCATATCTAAATCGGTGACAGCCTTTAGAACCGGCTTATCATAACCATAATAAATACAGATATTGGAGGTGCCTCTGAGATATCTCATAATCCATTAAACAACTTCCCAATATTCTTTTCCTGGTACCTGCTAACAACGCCAACTGTGTGAGCTAAATCCGCTCTCATACACACCATGGCATACATAAGACTACCAACAGCTGAAGCATATGGAACTCGTCTCATCTCCTGTTTTTCTTTCACACCAGAGGGGCATTGTTTTGAGCTTAACTTGAAGTGACTAGCAAGTGGAGTTCCAACTGACTTCGACTGGTGCATATTAAACCTTTCAAGAATCTTCTCGATATACTTCTCTTGAGATAACCATATCTTTTCCACTTTTCTATCTCGTGAAATTCGCATTCCAAGAATTTGCTTCGCTTGACCCAAATCCTTCATTGCAAAGGATTTATTTAGCTCCTTCTTCAACCTGTCAATTTTTCTGATATCCTTGTCAACAAGCAACTTGTCATCAACATGTAA
The DNA here is from genome assembly GCA_963930675.1 of Gnaphalium uliginosum. Lineage (NCBI taxonomy): Eukaryota > Viridiplantae > Streptophyta > Magnoliopsida > Asterales > Asteraceae > Gnaphalium > Gnaphalium uliginosum. Next base: position 28,988,907 of record OZ005680.1, on the reverse strand, counting down.
TAATAAAACAATAAAATCATTATCAGGGAATTAAAAAAACATTGGTCAGAATTCGTCTTGGAATATCCTTGCATGCTCATAGAGGACTCGAATTTCTTGTACCATTGCTTGGAGCTTGTTACAATCCATATTAGTTATTCTTCAGTTTGCAAACTATGTTTTCTCTTCCTTTGACTTTGAAACCCTCCGGTTGATCCATACAGATCTCTTCTTTGCAATCTTGTGTAAAAAAAATAGATAAATGTTATCAGGCTTGGATTTCTATGTGGCGAGTGTAGGGACATGATGCTCCGGGAACTTCATTGATATGGACTCGATTATTGAAGAAGCGAGGTTTGTTACGGAGCTCAAGAGCATGGTTCTTCTTGATTGGGTTTTTTGGGTGACAAACGGGACCATCCGTCTAGTAATCGACAGTGGGAGTTTAATTATAGCTTGGGGGTTGAAACGGGAGATCATGTGGATCATCGGGTATTCCATGGTTGGAGTGATTAGGCACTTTAGAGCTCATACACTTGAAGATATTGGTTGTAGAAGACGTCAAATAGAATGCGTTTGACTGGGATCGGGTATTGGTTGATGTTTGGTTCAAAGATAGAGCGAATTTTCTAAAGGAATCAATTAGGAATATTCAAGTGGGTTAGAGGCGGATAACCGTGTAAGTTCTAATGTTTGAGATTTAGAATATTGTTGAGAGTGTCGGGAACTCTTGGGAGTTTGTTAACCGAGTGAAGTACCGAAGCTAGTGGAAGTCTTGAAACGGTTGTGCGATTAATGGATCTCAAGCTTCTATGGGATTAGTGTGCGGATTCCGGGTTACACTAGAGCGTTCGGATCTTCGTGTTTGTACTTTCCGACGACAAGTTTTTCCTGCGACTGACCGGGTGTTATGAACCTTCTCAAATTCATACAGTGGGAGCGGGATGAGTGGAAGAAGATGTGTTCATAGAAATCATAGCTATGTTTTAGGTCGGTGTACCAGCACGAAAGAGAATTCAATTGAAGAAGTAGGTTTTCTAGGTTGTGATTGCGTTCTCACAGTGAACTTTGATGGTGATCTACGGACTTGTTCTATCAACGATTTTCTGATTGCTGTGAAGGAAAATAGGATAGACAAAATTTTGTACGGGTGGTCATGACATGTCAGTGGCAGGATCAGACGTGGCGGTAATCGACGAGTTGAAGACATGGGTTTTCTCTTGATAGAATCATGTGGTTGAAATCCGCACGCTTCAACGAATCCTCTTGGTGTTGAGAGATGGTCCCGGTTTAGTAGAGATGTTCAGGGTAGCTTTATATATCAAAAGTCTTCCGATTCGGTGTGGGCGAGCAAGCGTGTCCCGGATGGTTTCCAGCAGTATTGGTTGAGTTAAGAATGGGTGTTGCTAAAGGGGCGTTGGCATTGACATTATAGGCTTTGAAGGGTTAAGAGTTTAGGTGCAGTTGAATCTTCAAGTGGGAGATTGTTGGATGTGAAGATTATGCTAGGAACGAAAGAAGAAAAACGAAGGAACTGAAATGATCCTGGTGGGATCATTGGGATCCTGATGAGATCAATTGAGAATTCTTGATCAGCGAGTTTGATCCCGGTGGGATCATTAGGCCGGTTAGAATTTTTATTTTTTCTTGTTTAAGAAGTTTTGCATCCAATATAATGTAATCCATACTCTTGTTAATCCTGGACTACGAAAGTAATATAGAAACATCTCTCGGTTTGACCCTGTGGACTAAACCGATCTCCATTGCTAGGTTTGCAATTACCTATCCGTTTATTATTTGTGTGTGTAACCTCGATTACACAATTGTTGTAGGTTTGTTTTTGCTAATAATTGATCGTTGTTAGTTGTTGTTCCCGTTATAAATCCTAACAGGGATTAAGTGTCTCATTTCTGGACTTGGTAGAATGGCTACATGGGGACTTTTTTCCATGGAATGTAAATGAAAAAGGGAGAGAAACTAACAAGTATAAATAATAAAAATTGAGAGATGACTAAAGTTAAAATGGTAAAATATATATAGCATCGATGATGGACAATAGTAGTCACAATCCTGTAATATTGTAATAGCTAAATAATTGGTAACCAACTAAAATCACTTATTTTGTGTATAATGAACTTTTATTTGTGTGCAAAAGTTTATCAATTTTTAGCTAGTTTACTTTAAGTGGAGTTGTTACTTGTTATCATCCTTGTAGGTGTTACAACTGAACATTAATTTACACAAGCTACAAAGCATATTAGATGGCAACATAAAACAGAGCAAAATCTTGTCTTATACGAGTAGTAAATAATTTATCTAAATAGCATTGACACTGGTTTGAATCATTTATAGTTTTGTACGCCAATACTTCTCTGTTTTATCATATCCCGTTGTCCTTTTACGTTATCATAGTTCATATTACTATTTTAGTTATACCAAGTTAACTATTCACTTTGACAAAAAGATATTTATTATTCACTCATGTATTTTATATTCTTAACTAATTATAAAGTTTGTGGATAACAATAGTGAGAGGGAACGAGTATAATTAATCAAATTATTTATAGAACAAAGGGAATGAGAGGCAGACCAGATTTGTTCCATTTTAAGATAAAAGTGTTTATGATCTACACCCAGATTCACTACATCTTACCAATAGCTGCATTTTAATAGCAATACATTCTACACCTATAAAGTTTAACTGCATTTGACAACACTGCATTTTACAATTACAAATTTGTACTAAAATACAATCAATTCGATCTGCCCTTCATTCACCTCATTTGAGATCTTTCCCTCTCATTCGAGGTCTTCTCCTTAATTACAATCATATGTTGTAAAAATATAACATCAATGATAATCTCTTTTTCCTTTTCTTTTATCCAAAGGTAAATTGCAAATATAGCCACCGGCCCACCAATTTGGATAAAGCTAACAAAGTTATAAAACCTTGTACTCCATATTCCTTACGTTTCTATCAACCTTTATATTTTAATTAATTAATTTGTGTCAAAATAATTGTTTACCATTATATTTTGTCTTGGAAATTATTGTACCTCACACCATCGGTAAATAAAATGGCTTTAAAAGTTACAAGTGAGTGAGTACGTCCAAGAAGGCTTTCGACTCATTGACTCATTCAAGTCTACTATTTTACACATGCATGTTATCAATCAAAACCTTCTTACTAATGACATTTATTCTTTTAAATTGTAATTTTGGTACCGCTATATAAATCAAAAGAGCAATTAAGTTACTTGATACTCCAGTTAAAGAATTTGATTACAATCAAAACAGTCAGCAAAATCAATTTATGTAATAAGGTTTAAAAAAGAAGAAAACATGAATTCAAAGACAATCTGAATCCATCTGAAACCTCTAGTCTTCATATTAACGTTAACCATAACAAATTATGATGCATCATGGAAGTCGAATATTCGATTTCCTCTTCTTAAAAATGTTGAAAAAACCAGTTCAACGATTTAAAATGACGCCTTATTTTGAAATCAGTTTCTATTGAATAAGCATCTGCATTGTTGATGCCACGAATTGAAAACAGGTTACTAGGAGGAGATATATAGATATGTTTATGATATCTATCTGTCATACCAACGATCTTAATTTCATCGAAAATGCCACTTCTCAGCCTATAAACAAACAACCGAACCTTCAATTTCCAGCCATATACTTTCATTAATATGTCTCCCTCTTGGTTCCAACGACCAAAAACACTTATTTCGTAACTAGGTGGTAGTTCTAAATCAAAATGGCAATACATCACCCATTCATTCTGCTTCAATACCCACACCATAACTTGCATGCTACGAGCATTATAATCATGATACATATATCCAACTTCACCATGTAGATCAAACAAATCATTAAAGCTCTCACGGCCTCTTGGCTTTTCAGGAGGATTAATCAGCCCAAAATTCTCCTTACTCACATCAAAGGATATTATCTTTCCTCGGTATTTAGATGGCAAGGTACGATGACTAGCTAACCAATACAAACATCCATGAGCAAATATACCATCACCGACAATAGGACAAGTTGGAACTTGGGGTATCTTTCACCATGAGGAATCCATGCCCATTACATGCACCATGGTGTGCATAGTTTCTTGCAAACATGGTCAAAGTTCTCTTGCGGATTACTTTGACCTCGGGATAAAATACACACCATCTTGAAAGTGTTGGTGGAAGCATCAAAACCAAGTCCAGGTGAAAAATGTATTGACAAACATTCCAAGGGTGGCAACTTATAACCTTCTTTGGGAAATATGCCAAGTATTTTTCTAAAGTAGATTACCCCATTGCAAGAACCAAGAAAAATGGCAACATGATTACATTGATATTGTTTACACTTTAAGTTCAAAATCGGGTCTTGTTTCTTTGCCTTCAATGTAGTTATACGACCTTTAGTAGGTTGAGTTATGTGGAAACTTACAATGCTTGGTACGTGGTGAATTTCATGGTAGATAATAGGCTTAGGTTCTTCAACCGATTGTTGCTCATGAATGACGGTCAGATGATCGTCATTAATATACTCACACCATTGTTTGGATACACACTGGAAACGGGAGCCAACGATTTGAGGGGCAATCTTGAAAAGATGTCGAGTATGATTACCGAAGGTAATTCAGCCATGTGTACGTACGCCCAAGGTTGAATTGATATGATTTAGGTTTTTCTTTTTATTTATACATACTCAAGACCTTTGGGTAAATACTCTATCCTGGGAATAATTAGGAAAGTATATCCTAATTTGATTTTATGCATTTATTGATCTGTAAAATAAAAAATATATCCTCTTATGTAATCGGCGAGTTTTTTCTCTTTATATTCTTACTTTACCTTATCCTCAAATAATTCCTAAATATATTTGGTTTTAAATGCTATAAGCCCAAATATATTGAGTTTCTAGTAGCCCAGCCCAAATTCTATATAGTCCAGCCCATCGACCTGATACGTACCTCTCGGAGTTTGGTCGTAGAATATTTGTGACGAAATTGAAATGCATTAAACACATTGAAATTATAAAAAATGTGAATTATTTTGAGAAAAGGAATTTAATGACTTTTAAAAATCAATTTATCTGTGAACTAAATACCCTTACGGAACAAAATTGGAATTTCAATTCTGTCGAATTTCATTGAATTCTGGGATGCAATGAAGTAAGATGTTCATCTATGTTACCTTCTAATCTAATTGATTAAATTTTTAGTTAATTGTTATTTATATTAAGTTTTTTTTTTAAGAAAAATTCAAATAAAATTGACAAAAATCTAATTGGACAATTAATTGGATTGCATTATTTCAAATACTCATTTCCACATTTATCTTTGAAATTTAATATCTCACAAACTGTACGTCAATAAATTATAAAAATTACACCGTTTGAATCAGCGTCATTTTATCTTTAGTTAGAGATCTCACATGATATACTTTTGATGAATATTTTTTTTTTCATTTTTTACTGGGTTTTAAAAATTTGTAATGTTAAATCAAATGTGATTTAATACTAAATAATAATCACACAAGTTTATATGTCCAATCAACTTTAAATTCAAATCATTGATGATTTAAAAAGATTTAAACATAAAAAACTAAACTGTAATCACATGCGATTGAATATTAAAGTATCAATCAAATGTGATTAAAGAGTAATCAAATACGAATTTTAAATTATTGACTATAATTATACAACTAAATAAAAATCAAGTTGAAATCATACATGAATTATTATATATTGATAAATTGCTCATCAAATATCAATTTTTATTTGAAAATCATATGTGATTATATACCAAATCACATGTGATTAAAATATAAAAGTAGCAATTACATGTGATTTTTGATGAAAATAAATGCAATTTGTAAATTTTACTTACAATTATTAATTATTAATGTTGATCAATATTAAACTGTAATCATGTGTTAATTAACATATACCATGAATAAATAATCGTGAACATATTTTAGCTTATTATCGTAAATCACATGTGATTATATCGTAAGACATGACAAAATAAAAAAAGTTTGTCAAAAGTATAGTCTGTGTCTTGTGGGAACTCTAATTAAAGATACAAAAACGTTGATTTCATATATATAATTTTTATAATTTATTGACGTACTGTTTGTGAGATATTTAATTTTAAAGCGAAAATGCAACTACGTTTTCTAATGAATTAGAGCAATGGTTATCGATCTTAACGTTAAATAAATCTTAAAAGTTTGGTTTTTAATCCTAAGGCTTTTAAAGCGTTTAAAGTCATGTTATCAACGTGCAATTGGAGTCTGGACTCTGGAGAGTCTCTCTTGCATGGTTTCGTAAATTGCCATAGGCCCAATTATATTGAGTTTCTAGTGGCCCAGCCCAAGTCCTATAAAGCCCAACCCACCTAGATAGTTTTTTCTCTCTTTTTCCTTTATTTGACTCGAGAAAAAAAATCGATCAAATATGTACCTGATGTTGTTGTTGTTTTTGGCTGAAACTACAAACCCCTATAATTGCTTAAATTTTTTATTAATTGCTCTTTATATTAAGCTTTTATTGTTGATAGATAACTAATGAAAACGAAATGAACAATTGATATTATTTTTTTTCAAACAAAAAGACGTCGTGTTTTATGATCAACAGTTTCGGTGAAATTTATGTGCAAGGTTAACAACTTACTTTTCTCTAGAAGCAATGTTGTTCATTAATTTGTGCTTCTAATAATGATGCTTCTGTATGTTGTGCGAATTTTTCATTATTTTATGAAAATTAAGCCCCTTCACTTGAAATATGCCCCTGCTTGTGGATTTACTGTGTTCTGCAAATGATCATATTTATTGAACTTCTTTTCATAGAGTGGAGTTCGCCAATTGAGGAAGTTATACAATTCGGAGTCGTGCCTTGAAAGCATTACTTGATTTCATGATGAAGTGTTACTACTATTGATCCAATTAAAGTAGTATTTACTTTAAAATATTGTATTTATAACGACTCACGTTTAAGTACATATACCGATGTCTCATGATCTACGATCGGGAGATAATCACTAAGTACTATCTCCTAATTGTAGATAAACAGATGACCTATACAAAAGATCAAAAAAGATATCCATTGAACAATATGATCGATGAGAAGTTATCAGACTTGTGTACATACAATTACATGAATGAAGAATGTCATAAACTATGCTAAACTATCAAAGTGTCTTGCGGATTCAAATGATCATTTCCTCCATGACGCAACACTATGACATATTTTCAAAATCCCAATCTTGACTTTACCAGCTTTATTCATCTTGATCTTCCATAACTTGAAAGATGGCATGAATAAACATTCACTCATCTTTCTTGATGAATGAGAAGCCATTGGCATCAATTGCACCTGAAACGACGATGAATAAGATGATGGGTATGTAATTGACCTTGTTGATCGGTTGATTACACATGGAAACTTCATTAGATGCCTATCTAAAACATTTGCGATCGACGCTAGTTCGTATGAATCGTACAAGGGACTACCACAATCCCATATCTTTGAAGCTAATCCTAATTGTTGTTTTTCTTCTTCTACCTTTTTCTCTTCGTCAAGTTCTTGTCTTTGACCCATCTATCCTTTGAAGTATTCTTGTGCACAAAGACTCTTTTAAGGTATTAGACTATTAATCATCAAGTGGATTTCCAAAACCGTCCTAGATTTTTCTATTACTTTTTGACTGATATTTTATATAGTGGGAAAATTGTCTCTTGGCAATAAAAAAATACCATGTGTTTGTTGAACAATAGACAGATAGATTCCTTCATTGATGTTGGCTATGTGATTGGGCTTCCCAAATTGCCCTCTGTGAGAAGTCTGGATCCTTAGTTAATGAGGAGAAAATTGTCATTTTGTAATAAAAAGGGTTAAGGCCTTAAGGGGTCCAACAACAACGGATAACAAGATTCCTTTTGTAAGTTGATCTTTGCTAAATCATTGAGCTATTGCTGTTTGATTTCTTCATGTGACTCTAAGCTAGTAAGGAGAAAAATGTCATTTTGTATTATAGAAAGGCACGTGTTTGCCAACAAAGTAACATACAAGATTATTGGCATGTTGTAATCTAGCTAGGGAGATAGCAATGTTGAATTATTTTGATTCATGATCTAATGAATTTCCTTCCATAATCTTAAATGTAATATATATGATTAATCTGATATCATCAATTAAAAAAAATTAATTATACCTCTCTTATTTTAAATAATTTAATTTAAAATTAAGAATTAAACATTTTACTCTAAATTAAATAAATTAAAATTCAAATAATCATGTTAGAAGCTGATTTGTTACATATATAAGTAACAGAAAAAATCTTTAATAATTACGATAGTTATCATTCCTTCATTCATTAATTATAATTAACTAAAAGTTAAACAATTATAGAAAAATCTAAATACAACCCTCCATATTATACTATGTATTTGAAGCCGTGTATATTATTTTGACTTCATACCTCACATGAACTATTCATTATTCAAAAAGTAACTACGACATTATAACTTTATTATTTAAGATTGGATAAATAATCACTGAAAGGTATATTAAAATTAAATGTCATTTTTAAAATTGTGTGATAGTTTCAAATAAGAACTACCAAGTAATTTTATATATTTTAATCCTATAAACAGTTCAATCTTATTTCTGAGATTGAATTTTCTTAAATATTAAATTAAACACATTTCCATCATTATGTTTGGCCTATTAATCTAATTATTTAATTTATATCTTAAAATCTTCTTCCTTCTTTCTTTTTTTCTTTGAACAAATATTTATTCATTTTCGAATATGTTATTTTATAGTTTATGTGATATGTTTGATTTAAGATTTTCTCTTTCTCATCTTGATTATATAGTTAAATTCTTTTATCATTAAGTGACATTGTGAATAATGTATTAATATCTTAAAACCAGTCATTAATTTAAGGTACAAATTCTAATTAATTGTTTCACAGTTATATTATCTTTTTATTGAGGATACGATTGAACCAATATATGAAACTATCTTTAGATAATTTGGCCCGTGAATTCGATTTGCGGTTTAGTTAATTGCTAGATAAGTTACTAAGATATTTGATTGATGTACGGGAAGGTTTGTTAAAGTGGTTTTCAACATTAGAATAATTGAAAATTTTAAGTTATAAATTTCAAACCTGACATTTACATAAAAATTGAGGATTATTGTTTGAAAATTATTAAATCATAACTTAAAGTCTACTGTATGTATACAAATACAATTTGGTATATCATCATATTGTGTGTATTGAACTTCCAATAACAACTATTTTATGTATGCGATTAATTATTCATACGATAGCCGGTATTATTGATGATGTGACGATCGTATAATTCACCAAGTCATCGACACGTTATCAAAAACGGATGCCACTAATTGTATATTTTTTTAAACTCAACTTTAGTACCCATGTCATTCCATTTTTTATATATCTTAATTAAGGACTTTAACTTTAAATTTACTAAGCATAGTACGAATTTAACTTTCAATTATTTTCAAAACTATTCAAATACTCTTATAATACGTTGTTTACACTAAATGATCCGTGTGTATACACAAGTTTAAGTACTATTAACAACATAATACAATATCAACTTTTTATAAGATGCAAACACAATTAGTCATGTGGATAATTGAGAAGTTCCATGTGCTCACCAATTATGTGACGATTAGTCTGTCAATTCTTAAAATTATGAAATAATCGATCTCGCGAATCTACATTTCGTATATATATGCCTAAAAACAGCTACTTTTGCTTAGTTACAATAGTAATGCTATATGTGTCACATAAACATGCCTAATCAGCTTAATGCTTGATATATGGTTTATACACTTATTTCTTTCCATACTACTTTAGAATATAACTATATGGTTGAAAATGACTAAAATTGGTGTGGGCTGAATACATACGGTTTCATTGTTTGATGTGGATGAGTGGATATTAGTATCATTTGAAATAAAATGTGTTAAATATTCTATCAAACCGTTTGATGCTATTTTCGAATGGGATAAGTATCTGCATACAACTTACACTCAATTTCTATTAGGTCTACTCAACTAACATTGATAGTTTTAACGCATCCAACTTTCACAAATCGTGTTTTTATATGTTTTGTTGATGTGTCACCTGCTTAAGGTTCCATATGACATCCATAGAAGTTGACAAATCATCAAGAATACTACATGATACATAAAAACATACTTTCTAAAAGTTGGATAATGTATTAAAAATACCATATGCTACACAATAAATGTTGGGTATAGATTGGATGCATTTACAGTTACTTATCCCTTTTCGAATAGATCGGTAATGCACTTCTTTTTTAACCTTCGAATAGATTGGTAATGCACTTCTTTTTTAACAACTAGTAATTATAATTATTATTGAGACTTCCAAAGATAGGGAGAAAAATTAGAATTACAACACATGATCTCAAAAAACTTCCGGAATCAGGAAAAAAAAACTTTAAATCAATACTATTACAACTCCAACCTAACTCAAGCTAACAAATACACATAACGGGTAAGGAGTGAAGAAATGGGACAGAAAGTTTGAGTATGAAGACTACCCGGTGAGTAAGTCTTATACCCGGCTGGTAAGGTTGTCTACCCGACGGGTAGACTCTGGTACCCGGCGGGTACTGGGTCGGATCTGACTATTCTGGGCTTTTCTTGCTCCCTAAGTTTGTACAACCCTATATATTGTAACCCCTTCTCTTGTAAACCTTAACCTACGAAAATTAATAAGATTTCTCTCTAGTTGGCCGTGAATTAAACCAATCGAATAGATTGGATATAACCACGCTATATTCGCGTGTTCATTTATATTCTCGCATTATTATTTATCGTTTTGCTTCCGTTTATTACTGTGGAGTATAGTCTAATGATTGTACGTGTTCTTGTTTGGGGTCCATAATTCCTAATAAGTGGTATCAGAGCTCTAGGTTGAGCGATTGGGAACACTGGCGGATGAAAGCAAGATTAAGATCGGTAAGTTTGATGGCAGCGATTTTGGGTTTTGGAAGATGCAAATCGAGGATCTTCTGTACGAGAAGAAATTGTACTAACCGTTGTCGGGTATTAAACCTGAAGGTATGAGTGATTCTGATTAGGCATTATTAGATCGTCAGGCACTTGGTGTAGTTCGACTTTCTCTGGCCAAGAATGTCGCCTATAATATTGTGGGGAAACCACGACTGCGGGTGTAATAGCGGCGGCGTTGTCTAATATGTATGAGCAACCCTCGGCCTTGAATAAGGTTTTCTTAATTCGACAGTTGGCTAACTCGAAGATGATTGAAGGTGTATCGCCTGCGGAACATGTGAACGAGTTTAACTCGATTTTGACTAGGTTAAAATCTGTAGGGATTAAGTTTTAAGATGAGTTGGAGGCACTTTTCTCATTATCATCTTTGCCCGAGATTTGGTTCGGTACTGTTATAGCAGTTAGTAGTTAGTCTGGAACCACTAAGTTGACTTTTGAGGGGATTCGTGATTTGATACTCGATGAAGGAATTAGGAGGAAAGATTCTGGTGAGTATTCAGGTTCGGCTCTGAGTACGACAGGCAGGGGGCATAGTACGAGTAAATCTAAATCGCGGAGAGAGCCATCGGAGAATAGGAATGTCACGTGTTGGAACTACAAGCAACAAGGTCACTTTAGGTATCAATGTCCGAATGGTAAGTCGAGCGTAAACTCGGTTATTGAGACGACTGGAGATGCGTTGTTGTGCTGCGAGGAGAATCTTGTGGAATCCAGAGTTTTGGATTCGGGTTCATCTTTTCATGCAACCTCGTGAATGGAAGAGATGACGAATTTTAGGTCTCATTCCGGTAGGGTTCGTCCTGCGAACGGAAGGGAGCTTAAAGTTGCGGGTATTAGGGATGTTGTCCTCAAAACACACCTTGGTATCGATTGGGTCCTCAAGAATGTGAGGGTCATTCCCAAGCTCAAGAAGCGGTTGATTTCAGTTGGGCAGTTGGATGATGAACGGTACCACATTCATTTTGGCGACCAACAGTCGAAAGTTATCAAGGGTAATTTGGTAATTTCTCGCGGGAATAAACGGGGAACTTTGTATATGGTTAAGATTCCGAATGAGGAATGGCTAGACGGTGAAGTAGGTTCGGGAAGTCCTAGTCGACTTGAGCTTCAGGAGATTGTTGAGGGATCTAGAATGAGTGGGAGTTCGGGAGGTGTTGAAACTAGTGGGAGCTTGATGTTGAGTGGGAGCCTTGGGGTTTCTATGGATTATGTTTGTCATCTCGGTACTACTAGCGTTTTCCTGTCTTCGGATAGATCATCTACATTGACAATAGTTTGAGAATGACCGAGGGTGGTAGGCAAGATGCTTTTTCGAGAGCTATGTTTAATAATGATTCCGTATAGTGGGAGTTGGCTCGTTGGGAAAAGATGTGTTTGCCTAAATTCATGCGCATGTTTGTGGTCGCAGATCAAATGGTGAAAATGAGAGTGATGGAGTGGATGATCAAGGGTGTGATGGTATTTTCACACGGTTTCCTTGATGGTTATGTTCACGAGGTTGTTCTACCGAGTGGTCTTCTCTTTGTTGGAAAGAAAGATCGTATAGGCGAAATTCTATATGGATGGATTGTGTGTGCAATGAAGGTGTTGGAGTTGTGCCGGGCTTCAACCGGTCTTCTCATGAACTAGTGAGAGGGCGTTAAACTAGAGAGAGGTCTTGGTCACTGTTTAATAGTGGAGTTCTGTTAACTCGTATCGAAAGTCTTCCGATTCGGTGTGGTCGTGCGGTGTGTCCCGATTGTTTCGGCGGTATAGGTTTGAACGAGGTCTATTAAAGTGGCGTTGATGATGTTGAAAGGTTAAGAGTTTAGGTGTTGAATCTTCAAGTGGGAGATTGTTGGGATGTGATGTCGCACCCCCAAATTTACAGTGCAGCGGAAGTCGGGTCGGGGCGCGACTAATCATGGATCATTACACAAAGTTACAAGCAAACGACTTCTAAATGAGACGTTTGTAAATTACATTCCGAAAAATATACTGTTTACAAAATACACCTGTATTAATCCACGAGTTCACTAGATAGCCTAGAGATTCTAATACATAACTACTATTACAAAACAGTAATGCAGAAAAATCTCTTTATTTGTTTGAAATGCATGCGACTCGTGCTAGAGTTACTTGTAGGCCATCCTACTGTGTCTGCGAACCCGGGATTACATACTAAAACGGTCAACATAAGTTGGTGAGTTCATAGGTTTGAAACAGTTATCAAAAATTGGTAATAATCACAAGATTTAATCAGTGTTGCACGAATGCAAAATAAGTATATACTATTGCCATGAGTCTCACAGTTCGACGCTTAACCAGGTTTGTGCCTCGGGCAGGTGCATAATCCAATACACCCGTAACAGTCAAATATTATTGCGTCCGTGGGTCGCCTAGAGCGACTAGCCCGGACGGGGATGTCAATCCCCGATAGATCTATCCAATAATACTCGCGCTCATACAATTAACGAACTATGATAAAGTGAGGACTTTTAGTGGATTAAAGGTCTCATGCAATCCGTATAAGAGTTGTTTCAGTACTTGTGATTATAAAACAGTGTATGTAATCTCACCCCATAGTATAAAACAGTAAAAGTGAGGCTATGAGACTCACCTGAGTCTTGAAGTAAGCGTTTGCAAATAGCAAATAAATGTTTAAAATTTGTAACCTTCTAGCGCCCTAGACGCATAAGGTTATGAGTAAGTGAATGTCTCAAAAGATCATTCATGCTAGTTGTCCACTCAACTAGTTATGTCCAAATGTTTGTTTATCGTTTGTGTTTAGAAAACATGTACGGCCCGTTGGTGACGTTTTGCAATGATAATTCCCGAAGACATTAGTATTACGTTTGTTTCGTTGTATACTTGTAAGAGTATATGTATTGCGTGTACGAGTAGTGTCGTATATAAATATTCGTTGTTATGCGTGTTTAATACTTTGTGAAACATGTTTCAAATTTGTTTTACGCGACACTATGTGCGACACTAGAATGGATTGCGACACTAGGTCAGTGTCGCAATTATCTCGAAAGTTGAGATTTATGCGACACTAGGATTAGTGTCGCAAGTTGTGATTTCGATTTTGTTTTAGCGACACAAGCATTAGTGTCGCAGGGTATTGCGACACTAATTAAAACTGTTAGTTAAAATCATTGCGACACAAGGGTTACCACTGTTAGTTCAAATTGTTGCGACACTCGAATGGTATTGCGACACAAGGTTAGTGTCGCAGGTTGGTACTGTTTTATGATTTAGCGACACAGGCTTAGTGTCGCACCCGATTTGGGCCTGCTGCGACACTAAGGGTCTGTTGTGTGTTCGAGTTCGGGAACATGGTCAAACGTGCTCGGTTTGACCCGAAACTTTTAGAAAAGTCTTAAATATGTTTTTAGAGCTTAGGAAAATTACCGTTACGTTTTTTGGTTAACCCGAAAGTGTCGTTTCAAAGTTTATACAAAAATCAGTCCACGGGTCATATTTCCTTAAAATTATACGTTTTTCGTGGCTCGTTTTGGCTAATCAAAGTGTCGAGATATCCAAGAAAAATACCAGTTGTTCCCCTATGTCTTGGCTACTTTCAGTAATTTTTCTAGAATTTTTGGATAAGTCTAAGTATTTTTAATAATTCCCTTTGTCCTCTGAGGTCCAATTTTGACTAATCTGGACACTTGTTCAAAGATTGAATTACTGAGAAAAATCTACAAAACTTCAGAAAGTGTAATCATACAACTTTTAAATCTAACAAAATTTGTGAGATTTAGGCGAAAACCTCATGTCATTTGGAGTTGTGTGGCTCGACTTATGGACCCGAGAAGTTGGCACAAAAATCTGCTATCTGAGACAGATTTGCGACACGTTTTTGTAAAATTGTTTTCGGGTATCAAGCGGTGTCGAAAAATTACGAAACCACTTGGAAATGAAAGATAACTCTTTAAACTTAATTTTTGTCTTTTGATTTGTCCATCTTTGTTAAGTTTTGAGTACGAAACTTTCCCTTGAAGTCGGGTCAAGTTTCTGCCCAGAAACTGTAGGCGTTTTTATATTTTTGAAAACGTTTTTCGACTTTTATTTTAGATATAATCTTGTTATATGGACCTTATAACATGTTTATATGTGTATTTCAAGTAACATAAAAGAGAGATGAGGTTTCTTACAAGAAAGGTGATGAAAACACGAAGATATGGACTTTGAGAGCTCGTTTCCTTGCGTTTTCTTGCAAACCGAAGAAGTGGTGTTATGGTGGTTTATGGTGGTGCTTGTGGTGGTTTGTGGTGGTGTTGGGGAGGTTTTTGGGGGCTAGGAAAATTGCAGGTAACAAGGGGAGAGGGAGAGATGAGAGAAAAGTGTGGTTGAGTGAAGTGTGAAGAATGAGGGTATGGGGGTATGGTTTGGGTGTTGAAAGTCTTGGCATGGGGGGAGTATGGGCATGTATGGCAGCAGATTTGGAAGCCCCACTTGAGTAGTGGGTTGATTAAAATTGTTCTCCAAGTTTACGTTACGCGCGGTACCCGTTTACCCGTTCGTTTCGTCGTTCGTTTAAACGTTAAACGTTTATTATTCAAGTTTTTCGTTAATGATTTATTCGCGTATATTTTGATTGAAGTTTTATTTAAAATACTTCACTTTAAATTATTAAAATATAATTCGAGTTTCGTTCGGTTGTAAGGCACGATTTGCGCGTTTTCGTCCCGTACGGTACGTTTCATACGAAACGTAAAATGTTTTATATATTATCGTAATAATATAATTTAAATAACGATTGTTTAATATTGTCACGCTATTTAAGAAAATGTTTTTCACCAACGTCCGTATTTATTGTGTCGGATTCCATTCGATAGAATTCGCGTGATTAAAATTAATTACGTACGTGTATATATATTCACATATATACAAAATGTTACTGTACTTAGTCCTATTTCATACTAAATACTAGTAATAATGATCTATGATTAAACACAAATGACGGCCTAATTTGTCGGGTGTCACATGTGAAGATTAAACAAAGTACCAGGCTAGTACTTGCCATACTCGGCGGGTGAGCTCGGTGTACCCGGCGGATACCACCAAGTGAAACGGGTAAGGAGTGAAAAAAACGGGACAGAAAGTTTTGGCTTGAAGACTACCTGGTGGGTAAGTCTTGTATCCGACTGGTAAGGTTGTCTACCCGGCGGGTAGACTCTGGTACCCGATGGGTACTCGGCCGAATCTGGCTATTCTAGGCTTTTCTTGCTCCCTAAGTTTATACAACCCTATATATTGTAACCACTTCTCTTGTAAACCCTAACCTACGAAGATTAATAAGATTTCTCTCTAGTTGGCCGTGGAATAAACCAATCGAATAGATTGGATATAACCACGTTATATTCGCGTGTTCGTTTATATTCTCGTATTATTATTTATCGTTTTGCTTTGTTTGATCAGTTTATTGTCGTGAAGTATAATCTAGTGATTGTACGTATTCTTATTTGGGGTCCATAATTCCTAACACCAAGGACACCTACTCTTCAACGAAAGAAGCAAAGATGATTGATAATCATAAAATATATCGAGACTACTAAATTTCTGTATTTTATGGTGTCATGAACAATAGAATTTTTTTCATTTTCTAATTCTCCACAACCTAACAAAAATTTGCGTCATGAAAGCATTTAAGCTTCTAACCAGAGAGGTGAGAGAATAAGGATCCATCAAGTCTAAGTAGCTAAAAGATACCAATTTGGAAATGAAACTTTTCACCATCCAAATAGTTTACCACTTTACGTCAAATGGATAGCAATAACAGAAAATCTATAGATCTGAATGTAGTCTTGAGATTCCGGAACAGAACGACACAAAGGGGTATAAATCAAAACTGAGGTATTTGTGATTGCTTATTAGTAAGCACTTTTCTGATTGAAAAATAAGCAAGTGACTCCATACTTATTTTTAAGTACTTATTCTTTAAGAAACAAGCAGATAAAGAGTATTATAAAGAGTGTTTTTCTATACTTATGGTATAATAAGCAATTCCAAACACCCCTAACTATGATACCTCTTTTAGTAAAATTAGCCAAATGTATACCATGTCTAACATACTTACGTAACTTAAACCATTACATTTCATAACTACAGAAATAATACTAATTAAGTAATTAATTAATTGGAATTTGCTACCACTTTCTTGGAAAGCAAAACTACTTTCTACTAGCGGTGACTTCATATAAGGCGGTTCTTGCTGGTCTTCCTCTCTATTATCTCTCTATTTTTTAGAGCTCCAATCAAGATTATAAATGATCTTGTAAAACTTAGAAGCCGGTTTTTTGGGAATCAAAGAATCTGTCAAAGGAATCGTTTTGGTCAAATGGGAGAAGGTTCTATCTAGCTTTAAAACGGTGGATTGAACATTGGGAGTATTAAAGCTAAAGACCTTGATAGTAGTGGTGTTTATATAGTCAAATGGAATAATTGGATCCGAAAGAAGTGAATATTTGCATTTTGACAGCTTTTGTAGATGGCCTTCTAACACTTTCTAATTTCATTTGTCGAGGTGTGGAGATAACTACTTGTCCATTTTGCGAGTCGAATCCTGAGACGATTCAACACATTTTTGATTAGATTGTACATGGGTAAAATCTTTATGGTTGAAGTTTTGGAGCTGGTGGAGATTGCCATCGGTTAATACATCCCTTGTTGATTTCATTTTGGACGGGTTTGGTCCTTCAAGCAACAAGGTAGTATCTAAGATTTGTCAAGGTACATGCTATATTTTTTTATCGGCGATATGAAAATATAGAAATTGTACTCCCTCCGTCTTAATTTTATTGTCCACAGAAAAAAAAACGTTATTTAAGAAAACATATCATTCCACTTACTTTTAGTTAAGATGACAGTTTTACCTATTACTTTTTACCTACATTTTTGTCTTACATGTATATATTAGGGGTATAAAAGAGTTTTACAATATTATTCTTATCTATTTATGGAAGTGGACGATAAATTTGGACATCCATAAAAGTAATAATGGACTATAAATTTGAGACGGAGAGAATGTTATTTATGCCTCTCTGGTGGATCAAGATCGTCTTCATTTGGAGGATTTATTCCCTTTCGTGCAAAGGTAAGCGTTATTTTGAATTAGCAACATGTTTAAGAACTTGAGTTGTAGATGAGACTATTGGATTAACAAGTCTGAGGGGACGTTTGGTACTTGATTCTCAAGTCTTTTTTGTGTTAGACGTTTGGTACTTGATTCTCAGGTCTTTTTTGTGTTTAGTCCTTTCAGTGGCGTAGCAACTTTAGTCACAAGAAGGGCAAGGCCCACCCAAAACTTACAGGTTGACCAGCGATCAAACGAGATAAAGAAATGCACACCCATATGCCACAATCTCCTCCAAACTGTCGGGGCAAGTCAGGTGCGTCTATATGCATAAGAGGTCCATAGTTAGGAGTCACACCACGTGTATTATAATAGTCGACGTTCATTAAAAGTCCCACGAGTCTTTCATTTAAAGAATTACACGCATCTTTCAAAAGTTCCTCAACGACAGCTAATCCTGGTAAACTAGCCCATTTAGAAAAAAGTTAGAAAATGAAAGTAAATACATTACAATGATACAATATACATGTTTAAAATGAATACCTATCGTATATGGTAACAGTCCATTCCAGTAGATCGACACATGCTACCAACCAAAGAAAATTTGGAACATTGATTGGAATGTAAACCTAATAATTTAAGATAAAAATGGATTAATATGTCAAAATACATGGTTAAATTTAATAGTTCAATTTACCTTGTCAACGTCCCACCATACCGGTGAGAATTGTTCTGTGCCATCAAATAAGGATCTATAAAATCTTTCTTTTCTAATGCAAGCTCTCATAAACTCTAGATTCATTATAGTCCACCGAGCTCCTGTTTTACGTAGACTAAACAACGCGCGAGTCCATCCATAAATAACCTGAAGAGATAGAAGTTATATATAAATAGATATTTTATCTTTTATATACTATGTACTAAATTATAACATACTCAGAAATACTTACATTTTCACAAATCCATCGGCTATTGGTGAGATTCAAGAGTCTACGCCAAAACTCCCTACTAACTGGCCAATCTATATAAATAACTTTAACTTCCTTTGATCTCTCTTCATCTTCTATCAACTCTAACACATCTGAGAGAGAAATTGGGGCTATTCGTTTCCATGCTCGTCGCTTTTCTGGTTTCAGAGTAGTGGCTATCTGCCCCACGGTGATCTAAATAACGGCCCTTTCTGTTTTTTCCTCAGACTTCTTTGCAATGGCATTGGCGGCGTCTAAAAGAACATATCTCATATTTTAAATTCGTTTCTATATATAAAATCGAAGTGATCATTAATAAAAAAAAACCTTCTGAATCACGTTCTCCCCCTCAATTGGGACGTCGGGCATCTCCTCATCTGGTCGTATGTCAAGATACAAGTCACATTCGTCAACATCCTCATTTCTATCCAACGATGATGACGCCTTATAATTCGTGCTCTCGAACCATGTCGTACCATCCATCTCCTTTTCTTCAGAATGTCTCTCATGTCACAGTGTCTAATATACAAAAATATATAACTAAATAAATCTTGCTTTTTAATAATAATTAAAAAATCCTCAAAGACTTACATTCACTTGATTTTGCATGTCATTTGTTTACTTCGTAGATCATTATGTTCAAGTTCTAGATCTTTTAACTGTCTTTCGACGATCGACATCCAAGCTGTAATAGGAAGTGGTATGTCGTTGGGATTTTGGGTAGGCATCTATGATGATCCGACATGCATGAATCTATATACGGGCTCAGTCTGCACACACGCCGATAGGTCCTCATGCATAGGCATCGAATATTGCTCATGCATAGGAACCGATGCTCCTCGAGCTTTCTTTACTCGGGGAGGAATATCGCTACCTTCTATAAACTGCAAACTAGATATCCACCACTCCTTTGATAGCTCTATAGGAGTCGGATTCAAATTTTGTTTTGGCATATATTTGGGATCCGAATGGATGTAAGTAAGCCATCTTATAGTCCACTCTCACGGACAAGTAACATTAACCATTTGCCATGCAGTAGCCCTTGGAATAAAGTCAGCTACTTTGAAGCAATATTTGCTTTCTATACCGAACGGGAACACCTCATAGATCCATATCTTAAATGCGTACATAAATCCGGTGAGTGTATAACGCACTGTTTCAACTTGTTGGCATTTAAGGCTTATCACTCCACGTTCAATTAGAGAATCACGAAGTTGGGGGAATGTGGCATTCATGGAAATCGGTTCCATGCCTCTTAATCCTCAACGAGTACTAATAGATCATCGTCTATGACATTTTTACTCTCACAGCCCATAAATCCATAATGTAGTAGGTACAACAAACAAATTCGGACGTAATCATCGTTCAACAACGAGTTAGGAGGATTAATAAACATTGATCTAATATGTCCACCTTTAACATTTTTCCCAACTAAACCTGGAAAAACCCTAACCTTAAACGAACCCTCATGGCTACCGGGCAACCACTCCCGACGACCAAATCGAAGTGCAGTAATAAGACAAAACTCCTTACCTCCAAAATAAATTTCCCAATCTCCGAATCTAAATATCAAGTAATCTACATTTTCATTTGGGATATATTGATTTTGTAGAATTAAATGAATCAAACTAGGATCACGTGATGCACAACGAATATTAAGCCATTTACGGAAACACCTCTTTTTAAAAGTCTTGCATAATCATTTGAAAGTTTCTTTACAATTTATAGAGCAACTCCCATATTGGATCTAATACTAACATCCGCTTCGTTAAAGGAAGCCTAAAAATGAGAAATAGAATATTTACTAACACAAATATCACAAAGTTTTGACACATTAACACAAATACTTACCAACACAAATATATAAACTTAACAGAAAATATAAAATATCTTGACTTCAAATTATAAAGCGAACTTACATTTAGATCAAAAGGTATCGAATTGCTGTTCATCATTTAACTATGTAACTCTTGGATAACCGTTGACCACCACATTGACCACCGTACACTTGTTGACCATCAACCTTGACCAAAATTTGCCCAAGTAAAACCCACTTAATATTATAAACTTTCTTTATATTTTAGAAGTGTAAAGAAATGAAATAAAGAAGAAAAAAAAGGTTAAAAATTGGAGGTAGTGGGGAGATGGGCCATGGTGAAGTTGGGTGGAAAAAAAAAGTTGAAGATGTGAGAAAGAAGTCAAGAACAACGTACAGTGGACAAAAGAAAGAGAGAAAACAAATTAATTATGGTTGTTGAAATAAGCACCAACTTCCTCTTTGATGTAACCCAGCGAGGACACGTGTCGCTCTCTGTTGGTTGTGTTTTTAATGTAGGTCCATTAACGCTATTAGCGCCAATAGTGGCGAGGGTCAAAGGAGTATTTTGATAAAAAGCAAGTCAAAGGAGTATAATGAGTTATATGTGTGTGTTTGGAGTGTTTTTGTGATTTTCCATATTCTTATAATCCTTGATAAATTTAGATATTTGAATTATTAGTTTTTTATTACAAGCCTTTATTAAATTATCATCTTAAATATAATATAAGATTAACCTTTGTGATGTCATCAATTATTTAATTTTTAATAAATCAATTTAGTCTCACAATTTCACTTAAATTTATAAAATAAAACCCATAAAATATCTCAATTTTGATGATAAAATATAAATAACAATATTAAGAGTAGTTTGTCAAAAAATTTAAACTTTTGTTACCTATTTGCGTGCTAAGGATTTTTTCACTAAACAACAAAAAAAAAAAAAAAATTAACCATGGTACATTTTTTATTATGGATAGATAAGGATTGTATTTAGTCCCTACATTCTTAAGAATAACTATCAAATTAGGTAGTTAGATTTTCTTTCAATTCTGTACAAATGGAAAACATAAAAATTTAATAATAATAATAGTAAGGAATAGTTTGTTATTAGAACAATAATACTCTTTTCGATTAATTATGCTCATAAAAGTTTTTCTCTATTTTTTTCAAACATTCATCGTCAACGACAAAGAACTCTTCAATCCTACATTCTTCTCACAATTAATTCCAAACTTAGTTCGAAGCTACAATAAATTTTCAATAATTTTTACATGTGGTTCTAATATTATCGTGTTCCTCTAATCATTATCAAACTTTAAGCACAATTGTGAGGGTCTTAATTATTTTCTTCAATCAATAACTTATGTCTTTATATGAGCCACGTTCTATTTAAGCATAAGTGTGATGGTCTTAATTCGTTTCTTCAATCAATAACTTATGTGTTTATATGAGCGAAGTTCTATTAAGTTGTTTTTTATTTAATTTTGAAATGAACTAATCTAACAACATGGTTTCTAACTTGAATCAAATATTCATTAACACATATATGGACTTCTTGACATAATCGATGTTATATGAAGTTGTGAAGAGAATCAACTACTATCTATTCTCAATTTGAAATTAGAGTCTCCTTGTTTAATCGTATGATTGACATGGACAATTGTATGTTGTTGTCTCACGTGTTAAAAGCAAAGATGTGTTGAAAGTTCTTCTTTGTGAGACATATGTCCGTCAGAAAAATTAATAAGATGACAAATATGGTGTACACAGATGTCTTACAAAGTTATTGTTGCTATGTATTACAACTTCAAAGTTTTTGATTGCTAGCTTCTTAAATTTCTTTATACTTTTAATTTCGTCATGAATAATTAGATTCGATCATAAGTGTATATATTTTAAATGCTTCTAATTACCAAATTATTACTATTTACACAATCAAAATCGTATACAAAAATAACATTAATATGACAACAACTAGATGATGAATACACATACTATCGTAAATAATTTAGTTTCAAACTTCATGCTTATTATTCAACTCATATAAAACGTTAGAACTTTATTATATACATCATTTGTATACTTAAAAAAATCAAATACACATTTAGTGACCCCTTGTGTATGCACGGGTTTAAAATCTAGTATTACAACAAAAGAACCCACGAAAAAACCCAACATACTATCGCAACTCCGATCGTAATTTGACAATTGCGTACGCCGATTGTAATTACAATTTCGTACTCCGATCATAATTTGACAATTGCTCACGCCAAGTACTAACCAATTTCTTATCTGCAATTCATCCTGATTTCAATATACTTATTGATTTAAGTGTTTTAACTTGCTTCTCTGTCAGTATTTTAAGTAACAATTTATTATTCTTTAATAGTTTCAATTCTTAAATTTATTTGCTTTGGTTTAGACGAACTTATTATTGTTATTTGAAAGTTTAATCTATTCTCTGATAAAGATCGTGAAAAATAGACTGCATGATAAAATGGACGATGATTTTCTTTCTAATAACCTAGTTCAAAGAAATTGTCAACACTTTTAGCGTGGATTCTATTTAAGATGATTTTAAGATGTGAGAGAGTGTCGTGTGATGCTAAAGTTATCTGGTTGATTTTTGTTAGGATTTTTACACTTTATTATATTTTTTCGAGCATTATTAAAGTTTTTTGTTTTTTGCCCCTCACAACATGAAATTCATAGGTACGCCACCCTTTTTTACTTATATCTACTTGTTTATGTAATCTATAATCTTATCTCCCCTTCCTTGGGATGAGTTTTATTTTAATGAAAGCATAGTTGTTTAAATAGTTTATGTCGATTTTTATATGTAATATTCTTAACTTTTGCTTTCATGATCAAAAAATCATTAATTAAGGATAACAAGGGACCAAATTGCTTTTGATATTTGCAATTATCAGGATTCCAAGTTTATCCAATAATGGTCCTCAGGTTATCAAGTACTTTCCTTTCTTGACTGCTTTAATTAGTAAAGTTTTATTTGTTTTTATTTCAATTTCAATTGTATACGTAGAGTGTGTTTGGCGAAGAGCTTTTAAGAGCTTTTTGAAGTTTTAGCTTTTTGTTTTCAAATTGAAAAGCTCATCATTTCTAAAAGCTTCGTTTGGATAAAAGAGTTTTGAGCTTTTAATTTCTTTTAAAAGTTTCAAAAAGCTTGTAAATGAAAAACTAATCCTACAAGCTTTGAAAATTGAAAAGAGCTTTTAATGAATATATTTACATGATTGTCCTCGTCATTTGAGACTAGTTAGTTTATAGACACTAGTTATCCAAATGATTTTTCGAAGTTATTGTCATTTTTGTTTTCAATAAATTAATAAGAAATTAAACCTAATTAATAATTAACAATACTGACGTCCCTCAAAATAAATATTATAAACACTTTTCAAAATAACAGTGGACATGTTCATATTAGTACTACGCGAAATATAGTATGTGATACATTAACTCATAATCATTATTGTATCAAAATATTTAATACATATACATATAATTTTGATATTAAGAAGTGATACTTGAATCATTATCGTTTTTACACTAAAATATTATTTATCAAATTTATATTTAGTTATATTTATTATTATATCATTTTTATATATATACTATACATATTATTTTATATTATTATAATATAATAGTTTCATATTATAACTATTAACTATACAATATTTTTATAATGTTACCCTAATTATAAGAAAACTAATATGTTAACCAAAATCTAAATAATTTAGTTATTTATATTATGAATCATTATATTAAATATATATACCATTTAATTTTATTATTTTTGTCATTGTTCTTTATTGTTATTTTACTCATTTCAATTACAGCTACAACTACTTTACCAAACACATTTAGAAAAATATATCCACAGCCTACAACTTCAATTAAAAGCTACAACTTACAGCTACTACTAACAGCTACAACCTATAGCTACAGCTATAGCCTACAGCTTGTTTTGTCAAACATACTCATAACTTAACTGTTACAAAACAGTTCAAATAAGATACACTTAAAATAAGTAAGTTCTTGCTACTTAAAAAAGTTCATATGTAAAATTGTTAAAACTATATGTTTTGCAATATTTTGATAAATATTACATAATAATTATTCACATATAGAAATATAGAATAATATATTAATTAATTAATTAATAACTATATAATGATCACATGTCTTTCACTTTTTAAATTGACGCACGTGTTTGAGATTTTTTGCGTATCAATTTTGAGAATACACAATTTCTATTTCTAACTAACGGATAATCAAATAGATAATTAATTGTATATCATATAATCTTCACATATAAAGTTTTTTCCTTTCTTGGTAGAGACCAAAATGGAAGATTTTCATAACAAAAACATTCATTTTTAATTTCATTTTTTTTACTAAAATTCCCTCTTGCATAAATAAGCTATTTCATGTGTGTTGAAAAATTAAGGATGAATGATGATGATGGGATTCCAAGGGCAAAAGAGGAAAAAGAATGTTCATGCACAATAGTATGGGATTGTGGTAGCCCTTTGTATGATTCATTTGAAGTGGTTTCAATTCATAATACAATTGATAAACATCTTATGAAGCTTCCGTATGATCTCCCATATCTTGTACCATCATCGTCATCAATGGCATTACCATTACCAACTCATTTAAAAAAGACGGGTAATTTTACAAAGTTAAGAAAAGGCTTCTTTGCAATGGCTTCCTCCATAACAAATCTTGTGGGGAGAAAATTAAGAGTGAAGACAGAGATGATAAAGAGCACATGAAGAAGCTAGGGCAAGGGCAGAGTTAGAAACTTCTTATCGCGAGCAGAAAGAGTTTGTAACATTATTAAACATTCTAATCTTTTCTTAAGATTTATTTCCTTTTCATATCTAATTTTTTGTTTTTGTTTTCTAATTCTGTTTATTTTGATATGGTTTTAAAACTAGTAGCATTATTAGCTGTCTCTTTTCATTTTCCTCTTTCTTTTTTTTTTCATAAATATAGCAGCATATCGTTAAAATATTACGTTATATATGTTCACTTTGGATCGTTTTATGAATTTACAAGTTTTAGACATAGTTTAACATTACAAGAACATAGCCTTAACATGTTTAGTAAAAATTATCATTTTTAGAAATCCTTTGGACCCTTGGCCCGCTTAGAAGTGGATTCAAAAGGGCTCTACTGCAATGGATGGCAGAGGGTCCGTAGTACTCGAAGCTGTGTACAGGAACTGTGTGTGACTGTAGCTACCCGACCCCAAGGAAGCAAACTCAGGTTCCCTCACCTTTTAAGAAGCCCCGGCTAATTACGTGCCAACAGCCGCGGTAAGACGGGGCTCATAATGCATGAGATGGGAGAGCTTGTCAATTGGTATTTTTTATTATCCTCATATCTGGAAACTTAGGTAAGAATTTTTAAAAGAGTTCATCACTAACTGTTTATATATTAAGTTGTATTCAGTTTAGGTCGTTTTTATAATCGTTGAATTTTACAAAGTTTAGACATAATTTACTAGTACGTGAACATAGCATTAACAATTTTAGTAAAACTTATCATTTTCAGAAACCAGTTCATCATTAACAAAATGCATGATTCAAACTAGACATAAACCTTTTTTAATGACTTAGTAACTTAGTTGTACAAATATTTGTTATAATTAATGACTGAAGAAAGGCATTCGCATTTTATTACTTTACTAGCAGCATACATGTTCATTTGCAGCGGAATACTACAAATAACAATATTGGTAGTGTGCAGTAGTGACTATCGCGAATTAGGAATAATGTTACGTTAATTTGATGTGAATTAGGAAGTTTTATACGTAGTATGTGTTTGGATAAAATGAAATCTACAATCACATACTAATATACTTTGTACGTCGTATAAAACTTCTTGATACACCACATTTGAGCTAAAACTCCTAGTTGTTTTGAACTTTTTGAAAGGCTCTACAATTAACTCCGTCGTACAGTACCTTGGTATCCCTTCAAAAAGTGACACGTAAAGTTGACAATGCGAAAATACTAATTCTGAAAGATACACACCAACGTTTAGAATCGTTTTATCATAAATGAAATTGTCGAATATATAAATTGACAACATAACCATATACTTAAACATGTAAAAATGCGAGACATTTATGATTCCACTAAAAACATATTTAAGAGTTCACTTCTTAATTTTTAAAACCTTAACAATATTTTAAATTGGGGGAAAGGTAAAATTGATGATTTTAGAGATGAAATTTGACATCGAAAGATGGACAAATCGCCTTTGACATTTTAACAATAAGTTTTTTTCGTCCGGATATTTTTATCCATAATGGATAAAACACTTAAACGTTTTATATATTATATAGATAAGAAATTGAATTAGAATTAAATGTCTTATATTTATTAGGTTATGGTTTAATGATTATGATATTAATGAGAATTTCATAAATGTAAGGGTATGTTAATAATTAATTAAGTTTTTCAAAGACTAATATCAATATGGGGTAAATAATAATTTTCCATTTAATAAAAATACCTCAAATGCATTATATAATAGTATATACTAGGTGAAGGACTCGCGATAATGCAGACTATGACATTTCACTTTGTAAATTTTCGATGCTAGATTTTAATATCATTACTAAAACCAACATTACTGAAATAATAATTCTCATTTTTTAAAGCATACTTACCATATTTGGAAGGAACTTCACATGTTTGACCTATTTGAGATTAGACATATATATACCCAAATCGACTCTGCATATGTAAATGAGTCTAAACTGCCACATGTATATCCCATAACTTAACAATGTATTTTTCTTGAAATATATAAAACTCTTTAATCAAAAACTTCAAATCATAACATCGTAGAAGAACATAGAATACAGAACTAACTGAAACAGTAGTTGTATAAATGAAATACACAGCTTAACTGCTTAAGTATTCTTTCAAGCTGAATTACAACTTTAACTAAAATACATGCTACAGTAAAATATTGAATTAACATCCTTGATTATGAAATCTTATGTTAAAATTGGCTTACTTATTGTATCATACATTTAACAAACAAATAAACAACTCTTGTATCTTAAAAAATAAATTTTACAGAATCAAATGTCATAACCGGCGTTGCAATGAATAATATCTATAATTTTTATTATAAATTAACTTAATAATCTATAGATACGTCCTAACCCATAATACCCATGTCCACAGTAAGTATAAAATTATCCAAGTCTTGGCACTCACTGGAGACAGAAACACACCTATTAACATAGGTACTCTACTCAGTACTTGGTATAATCGATTGTAAAAAAGTCTAATAATTATCTAGCCAAACTACCAAAATGAAATAGCAGAAGCAAGCAGTACCACCTAAACTATAAAATGTCATTAAATTATTTAAGAATGTACCTATTAGCTAATTAGTTCTAGATAAGTTGTAGTGCACAAAGCTTACAGTTTCAATACATTTCGTGTTACTGGTCATATTAATGGTCGAATTCAAAAATACATTTTTGTAGTTGATGTCGAATTCAAAAATTCAAATACAGTTGTCGCATGAAAATTATGACTTTCTAAATGTACAGACAGTGTGACATAAGGACATGATTGATGCCAAGCTTGGATTCGCAAAACAGTCGCAAGGATAACGCTAAAATCCAATGTATTTCTCTTCTCATTATCAACAATAATATATAGTTACATGATTAGGTTTATTCATGGGCCTATACAATCTATAAACATGTGGGCTTATACTAAACATATACATACACGTTAATACACCCCCGCAGTTTGAGCGGGAGGAGTACGAACACTCAAACTGGACCGAAACTGGATAAACAACGAAGACGGAAGGCCCTTGGTGAATATATCAGCGTACTGATAACGCGAGGGAACATGTAACACACGAACCTGGCCCATGGGAACCTTGTCACGAACAAAATGCATGTCGATCTCGATGTGTTTAGTGCGTTGATGTTGCACCGGATTAGTCGAGAGATACACGGCGCTAACATTATTGCAATAAACAATTGTGGCCGAAGAAATCGGAGAATGTAGCTCACGAAGTAAATTACGAATCCACGAAGTCTCGGCAACAGCATTAGCTACACCACGATACTCAGCTTTTGCGCTTGAACGAGAAATGGTGTGTTGACGTTTAGATGACCAAGACAACAAATTATCACCCAAGAAAACACAGTAGTCGGAAGTAGAGCGACGAGTGGTAGGACATCCACCCCAGTCAGCGTTGGAATAAGCAACAAGCCGAGAAGGCAGAGACGCATATAATTGCAGTCCATGATCCAAAGTACCACGTACATATCTCAAAATGCGCTTAAGCGCAGTAAAGTGGGGCTCACGAGGATCATGCATGAAGAGGCAAATCTGTTGAACCGCATAAGTAAGATCCGAGCGAGTAAACGTGAGATACTGTAAAGCCCCTGCAAGACTACGATAGAGAGTCGGGTCAGCAACAGGAGGCCCATCAGCACCAAGTTTGGACTGGGTGTCCACAAAAGTGTTGCAAGGGTTACAGTTCTGCATGTGAGCTTGCGCAAGAATGTCGTGGGCATATTTCTTCTGAGAGAGAAACATACCAGTGGTGGTGCGAGTACCTGAGATGCCTAGAAAATAGTTCAATGGACCCAGGTTTGTCATGCCAAACTCACGACTAAGAAGAGCAATAATACGATAAAGTAGCGGTGTAGATGAAGCTGTAAGTATAATATCATCCACGTATATAAGGAGGTACGCCATGTCACTACCTGACTGAAAAATAAATGATAAAGAGTCAGCCCGACTATGAAGAAAACCTGCTCGAGTGGCAAAAGTCGCAAACTGCTGAAACCACGCGCGAGGGGCTTGTTTCAACCCATAAAGTGAGTTCTGCAAAAGGCATATGTAGTTAGGGAGCTGAGGATGTACAAACCCGGGGGGCTGATGCATATAAAGTGTCTCTGCTAAGTGTCCATGAAGAAAAGCATTCTTCACATCCAAGTGATGGATTGGCCAATTGCGGAAAAGGGCCAAGCTAAGAACAGTGCGAATCGTAGCCGGTTTAACAACTGGACTAAATGTCTCATCGCAGTCGATACCCTGCTATTGGCTTTTGCCATTTGCCACAAGACAAGCCTTGTAGCGACTCAAAGAACCATCTGCATTAAATTTCTGCTTAAAAAACCACATAGAACGAACAACATTAACACCTGCAGGTCGGGGAACAAGTATTCAAGTTCTATTACTAATAAGAGTAGAGTATTCTTCTAGCATAGCCTTTTGCCAGTTAGGATCTTTAAGGGCTTGACTATAAGATCGGGGGACAACGGGATGAGCCGAAGTATGAAGATTAAGACGTTGGACATGTTTAGTGATACCGAGCTGAGAACGAGTGATCATGGGATGAGAGGGCTGCGGGGCAGGGGTATTGGAAGCCAAAGGTGTATAGGTAGATTCCAAAGGAGAAGCTGATTAAGTGGCGGAGTCCGAAGATGAAGTGGAAAGTGGTGATGTGTCGGGGGCTGAGGAAGCTGAATGAGAAGGTGAAGAGGCGTCTTGGTTCAAGGACACCCCTGTAGTAGTGACTGGAGAAACGCGAAGTTGTCGCGCAATGGGCAAGTCATCCGGGGGAATATCAAGGAAATGATAGGCAGGAAGTTGGTTCGGTGTCATGGAACCGAAAGGAAATATAGACTCATCAAAGTTAACGTGTCGCGATATGATGATCTTATTAGTGGCAAGAACGAGACATCGGTAACCACGATGATTAGACGGGTATCCAAGAAACACGCACGGGGTAGACCGTGGAGCAAGTTTATGTGGTGTATGAAGATGTGGGTAGCATCGAATGTGCTTCAAGAAGCGTGGGAAGTGGGGTCTTATGGCGTATTATATTAGCAACTTGGTCGAATTTTTCGAATAGGCCGTTAATCATGCACACGACCAAGTTCTTTTCTGTAATTGTCGTGCCCATATTTTCAAGAACATCAGCCATTGTTTTGATTTTACGAAAATAGTCACTAATAGAAAGCTCACCAATAGTGATGTTGCGTAACTCGTTTTCGATCTGCATGGCTCGGGCATCCTTGTTGTCATGGAAAAGGTTTTCAATATTTGTCCATACCGTGTGAGCAGTTACCTTTTTCTTCACGACTGTTTGAAGAAGTTGCTTGATAAATCCACGCCTTGACAAGGGAGTCAATATGTGCCCATGATTGATCGTTTGGTCCGCCGGGTACTGTAGTACCATCGAGATGACCAAGGAGGCCGAAACTAATGCAATGAACTTCGAAAAGTTCACGCCACGCATCATAGTTGAATTCATCGAGATCTAGAATCAACGGGACTGGGTTTTGATGTTGGAAACACCGTAAGGTTTATCGGCACTTGCAAGGTGAGAAGAAGAAGCATCATCTCCGGCCATTAGAGTGGTTGACAAAGAGATTAACTTGATTACTTGAGAAGGAAGGTAAGGATCGACAGGTGAGAGAAGAGAATAAGCCGAAAGTTTTGGAAGATAGATTAGGATCGTGAATGCTCTGATACCATAAAATCCAATGTATTTCTCTTCTCATTATCAACAATAATATATAGTTACATGATTAGGTTTATTCATGGGCCTATACAATCTATAAACATGTGGGCTTATACTAAACATATACATACACATTAATAAACGCATCCAGTTGCCTGAATAAATGTTTTGTAATTGAAGTTTAGGAAGTTTATGCAACATAATTGTATATTTACTATTGAAAATTGGCAATTGCAAGTGTAAAATGTGATATGATAAAATTATATTTACCTCTCCGATGTCACGAACTTCATCAATGGCTCTTGGAGTTAATTGAGCATAATAATCTTGTGGGTTTGTCAACACAGTTGTTGGAGAGAAATTTGATGTTTTCAGACTGTCTTTGAATCTGATATCCTTGGCAAATAAGCTGTCAAGTAATGTGTAACATGTTTTTTTTATGTAGAAGATTAGTTTAAGAGTTTGTTTAATAATTTTAGAATTGAGATTATATTAATAGTGTACTGACCTTGCTTTGTAAGCATTAACAGGGGGGATATCTGAGTTTATAAATACTCTGGATCCAAATAGAGAGTTGAATACTTGAGGAGTACCTATAATTAAATCATTTTGTTATAGGCCTTTTAGTAAAATCTTTTAATTTGGTTTGTACAAGCTCATTTATTTATGTATTTACTTAAAAATTAAAGTGATTGAAAAACACATGTTGCTTACCTGCACAATCCTTGTACTTTGCGAGTTGAATCAGGATGATGACGGGACCAATTTCGTCATCAACTGTTGATATTGTGTTGTACAGTTTTTTTGTTGCAAATTCATCCCATAGTTTCGTCCAAATACGTATTAGGATATATGAACCTTGATTGTTTGTTGCTTTCATTCATGATCTTCATGTCACCCATGTGGACGAAATGACCAATTACATCTTAAGAATTAAAATTTAAAATACAATCAGTTGATTGAAGAATCATAATATAAATTAATATTAAACATTGAAAGTCAATTTCAAAACAATCTGAACACAACAGTTTAAAATAATATACATACCAATGGCAATCGCAAGGTTGATATTGTGATGAATTATGTTAGCAAAATCAACAAAAGCAAATGTATCAACCTCATGCTCAAAGGATGTGCTTCTCTTGATCCTTGTTGATTTGAAGAAGTTTATTTTGCTTTAATGATCCACACGCAAATAGTTGCATGTGTTTGATTTGAACCTTGATATTCCATCCATCTCGTTCACCATGAATATTGCGCACGCAATGAAATTCATGAGAAGAAGCCATTGAATTGAAAAGGATTGAATGCGTAGATTATAGGTGCTGTAAATTTGATTTTTTTGATAATGCGATTGTAAGTTGCATACAAAGAGATGTATTTATAGATAAAAGTTTGTTAGGTTGTTTAATTTAATTATGATACAAATTCTTTATTGAGATAGACTTTAAGTAACAAAATATTTGTTTGCATTTAATTGTGATACAAAAATTCTTTTTTAAGATAGAGTTTAAGTAACAAAATATTTGTTTGCACGGTATTAGACTGTTTATAATATATTATAAAATTAGAATTAGAATTAGAATATAAATAACAAAATTATAAGATCTACTTACAGTTATCACAGAGGGATTGTAATTTGTAATAGATTATACATTATAATTATAATAATAAAAATACAAAATCCAATTGACACAATCTTGTATTTGTTTTTTTAATAATGGACTAAAACATGGTGATGAAGTTTTATTTTGTATATGACGATGGACTAAAACATAATCGTCAAGTTTTTTCTTTATATATATAAGTAAATTAGATCAGATGATAAACATGATATGTATAATTACAAAATAGAATTATTATATAATAATAATAATAAGACTAACATCTTTGAATTGGATGAGACCGATATCACCAAGGTAAGAAACGATCAATCAAGCTGACTCAATTGGAATGATAACTTGTACTAAGTGCATCGGTTCTGAAACATAGTGTGTAGGTGTATGTATTTATGTGTTGGGTTGTGTGAGAAATTAATGAATGAATAGAGATGTGAACTCATATTTGTTCTTGAGTGATGCTTTTTTCTTTGGGTACATTGTCGTGCAGTTTAACGTCGAATCATCCATTTTTACACTTGAATTAAGCTAGGGTTGATTGAAGTTTATTTTTGGGTATGATGAGTATTTGATTTGGGGTAGTGGAAGAGTCTGAGATGTTTAGTTTGATTGAAAAGGTTGAAATGAAAGGGGAAGGTGTTATAGTGGGTAGTGTAATCATAGCTCAAGTTTGTTATATGTCCTTTACTCAACCTATTCAGTAGGTTAATAATTATGTAACTTGGGCCAAAAATTTTAATGTAACATTGGGCGATAACATAACAACATAAATAATGATACAATTTAATTTAAAGCCCAACAACGTGGTCGGTTATAGGGTAAAAAGTTGGATGAGGTTGTGGTTTGCAGCGGATTCATCAACGAATAACATGGACTATGAACATTATGGAACCCAAATTAAAGAAGCTTAATGATTGACTTATAGCCGCCCATTTTTGTGTTTGGTAGTAGACATGTTTCATTAGTTCGGTGTCTTTTATAGGGTGTGCAAATGTAATTAAATAACACTAATCAAATCATTTTGAATCATCATCTTTTCGATCTACAAATTAAAACCATTGGAACAATTAGTATTGTAAGTTAAGAATATTATTTTGCAAAATAAGCAAGCAAGATAGCTTTAGGAGGGTTTGGATCTTCAAGTGAATAGTGTTTTTCATCTACAAAATAGTGGCATAATAATTTTATAAATACAAAATAATGATTGAACGTTAAATAATAGACATATTATACCTTCAAATTGTTTTGGATTTTTTGGATTGTCACTAATACATTCGTTGACATTTGATGAAGATGATTTAAGGGGATCCATGAATATCAAAGTTTTTGGATGAGTGGGGATAAATTGTCACACCCTCAAAATTAGAATAATAATTATAATGGCGGAAGCTCGGGGCGTGACTCGTTCAATCGACAATAAATCGAGAGCTAAGGATTATTGCAGAACATCTATAATATTAAGATGTCAATAATAATTTAACAAACGTTACGGCTTATCAAGCCGTGAAAATTGCAATGTTATCAAATACATTGTTTTTACAAAAGATAAGTTCCGGGATATTATAAATAAAACTACATTAGGTTAGTATCATAAGTAAATCCCATTTGTTCAAAATATGGCATTCTAATTATTGTGGCAAGTACGGTCCCAATAAGCATGTGGTCTTGTGGCATAGCTAATTCCCTAAAAAACATATTTAAAACGTCAATATAATTGTTGAGTGAATTCACAGGTTTAAGACTCAATCATAAACCATCATTTAGTAAAGTTTATCAGTAAATCAAAGTATGGCATCGAAGGCCTTGATGGGCCACTGGCGGTCGGGTCAGGAATCGCTTCCTGATCGTTGGACCGTCCGCTGGTGGCGTCACTGGCTGTTTTAATATTTATATGAGCTGGGGCTCAAACTATAAGTACTACCTACCTTTTGAGTAAGCAGTAAGTATAACTCGAGTGTCGTTCTTAAAATCGGAACGAATTGAATTGAATTGGACCACCTAAGATAAGTTCCCTTGATAGGATAGATTTAAAAGATCGGTAGGTTTGTTTTGGTTGGTTTTCTAATTTATCTAATTGCATAAAATAAATAGCTGAAAGTAAAGATAGATTTAAAGCAGATAGGTAGAGAGTGATTGCTGAAACTTCGATAATTAGGGTTTCGGGATGATTTTCATTATAAAGTTGATTGGAGATTTTCCTTGGTGAGAATCAAACAGGTAGTCGATGTAAACACTAGGACCCTACGTTTTTAGTCTAGTTCTAAAAGCATATGTCACTGAATCCTAGGTTATCGTGATTCTGATCAGACTAGGCTGTTTTGTAACCCCCCTCACTGTCTTTAAGAGACCAAGTGACCCTCTAAGGATAATTACATCCAGGGTGCAGGAATGAGGCAACAGACCGTAATTTATCTTCTGACATTTCTTAACACCTATGTCTAATTGATTTTATCAAGGTTAATACTAATTGCATTCTATGTATGTTAAACTATCGGTTAAGTAGAGTTAAGCTCAGCTGAGTCTTTGCTTTCATTTCAGAACTCCATATCCAATTATTGTAAGCACAAATACTTTCGTCTTGAATTAAACCCTCCTTTACCATCAGTCGTTCATCCCTAGGTCTACTCACGGTGTACAATGCGGTAAGCATTTCCACAGCTTTATGTTTCCTAGGCCATGTTCTATAAGGGTAACTTCTAGGTAATCCACGATGAGATGGACCTACGATATTTCGTTAGCTTTCACGAATTTGTACTTTACCAGAGGTATTTCCAACGCTATACTAAGTATATGGCCGTTTTATGGAGATCTCATAGCTTCATACTGTAACAGAGATAACTTATATATTCGTAGATAGGATTGATCAGATTCTAACTAAGGCAATAGTCACATGAAAAACTGGAAAGGGTGAATGGGAAATTAGGTTTAAATTCAGGATAAGTTTAACTGGATACATAGAATAACAATTTCCGATCCTATATGATTAAAATATTAATTTAACATCATCCCTACTCCTAATATCTACATTTCAACAATCACAATACTAAGCTAAGTAATTACCATGACAATAATCAAAACATATACTGAAATAACATGCAAAACAAACATTATAACAGTAAATAGATAAATAGATATCACCGGGAATTAAGCAGAGTAATACTGAGGATTAGAATAGTCTGAACTTGATAAGCCGTTACAACGTAATTACCAAACTAAAACTTTCCTCTAGACTCTAACCGTCTAACTAAATCTCTTTAGTTCTCTAGAGAGAGAAACTAGAGAGAGAAACTAACAAAATGTGAGTAAGAATGAGAGAATTGGAGAAATGAATGGATTGATGGATTTGAGGGATGATTTGGAATGAGGAGGAGGTTAGTATTTATAGGCAAAGCCCCAAATCCCCCATACAAGCTCCAAAGCATAAAATACAAGCCCGGAACAGCACGAAACTTTAAAATAACTAAAAAACGGCATCACTGGAGAGGCAAGGTGGCCGTATACGGTATCTAGGAGGCCGTATACGGTACCCCTAGGGCCGTATACGGTATACCCTAGGCTCGTCTACGGTATACCCTAGGCCGTTTGGCCTTTACGCATTGTCCGGAACTTTGTTCGTTGCTTGTTTCGCGCGTATATTATTCGTTTCTTGTCCGTTTGGCTCGATTCTTTCGCCTATGATCTCGTAATTCCGTTACGCTTCTAATGATATAAAAATCATGAATTTTGAATATTTGTAACTTATACGTGCTCGGAATACATTTTGTCGATCTTCGAATGTCGTATCTTCTTCGTTCTCTATCCGTTTTGCATGATTCTTGCTTCACTGCTCTTGTAATTACCTATGAGTCATATGAGATAAGTTAGGATGCATATATCATAAGGTAAATATTAGTGGAGGAATCATGTGAAGTTTATTTGTTTCAGTTTGCTTGTTAATTGATCATTTTCAATGATTTTTGCTACAATGTCTGTATTTGAACCACTTTAGTGAATTTTAGTAAATAAGTATTGTTTTAAGATGTTTTCACTACATATTGGCTCAAATAGTGAGGAATAATGTACGTAAAAACATGACTTTTTACGTTACATCATGCCTAATGTAAGATTATTTAAATTTGAAATATAGACGGTGATCCCCCAATAGGTTTGAAAGTCCTATGAGTTAATATGCCGAAACTAAGCTTATAACCAATCCACGACCTATTGTCTATCGTTCTTGCCTTGGACAATGTAAATATACGATCCTCGATGCGAAACAACGTCGCTAGTTAGCGCGACTAACCAAAACTGTGGGAGGGAACGTCACCCCGATAGTACTATCCGTATATTCAGTGGCTAGCGTCATCTAGCTAATGGTTATAGTCATTGTAAGCAAAAGGACTTCTATGCATTACAACTTGAGAACTTAGGCTCCCATAAGGATATGTTGTCAGGTTTCAATAATCGCATAAATCAGTTATATGTTTTTCACCCCCAATGTTTGAAAGCATTAAAACAGTAAAATAGGGGCTGTGAACTCACCTGAGTCCGAGCGTACTAGCAAAATGAGTTTAAATAAATGAGCCAAAATAAGCCTCTTAGCGCCCTAAACGCATGAGGTCGAGTTAATAAATGTAGACGACTTAATAGTCCGTCTATGCTATTTGTTCACTCAACTAGGGTTTTATGTGCCCTCATAGGCGTATGCAACACGTTGTGATCATTTATAGTTTTCAAAATATTACAATCGTTTATGTCAACCTTATAATATACTATTATTCGTAATATATTCATAGCGTTGATTATTGATTCGTTATATGTATCGTCTCGATCGTATTTGATTCGAAGT
This sequence comes from Gnaphalium uliginosum, assembly GCA_963930675.1. Taxonomy (NCBI): domain Eukaryota; kingdom Viridiplantae; phylum Streptophyta; class Magnoliopsida; order Asterales; family Asteraceae; genus Gnaphalium; species Gnaphalium uliginosum. Next base: position 28,950,995 of record OZ005680.1, on the reverse strand, counting down.
TCACGATTTCGTTTAATCGACTTTTAATTTTGTGTTGTACGTTATTATAATATAATCATGTTGCTTAGAGCTAACATACATTTTTGATAACGCTATAAGTTTTATAACTCATTTTTATAACCTTTATCGTTAATGTACGTTTTAGCTTGTTATAATTCGGTTTTCACGATTTCTCGGTCTATACACTAATCATGAATTAATGTATTTTTGTAATAAAGTCCCCTGATTTACAGAGGGTCCTTAACAGTCCTCAAAGTTTCTAAGTGACGGTTTTAGTCCTTGTAGTTTCTATTTTTACATGTATAGACCCTCTAGTTCTCATTTTTCCACTTTTAACCGCATAGTTTAGTTTTCTTGGATTTTAACCAGAAGGGTGTTGTCTTTAACACTTTAATCCATAGATTAACATCATAAACTCTAAATAAACTGTTTTTAACATTTTAGTCCTCAAAAATACGGATTTTACATATTTAATCCCTTAAGTCTTCTTTTTAATATTTTTCACCCAAAAGTGTGTTTAGTTAGCTTTTAAACCACAAAGTTTATGTCATTAAAAATTTATTGTGTTATTTAGTTTAAAATAACTATTTTAACATAAATAAGGGTTTATTACAGAAAATGAAGATTTTAAAGTGTAGAACGTATATTTTACATTTTTAAAGTCTCTAAACTTGTTTATAGACTTTTTATTGGTTAAACTTACTAGTTAATATTTTTAAAAGATAAAGTAACTAGTTTAAAAGCATATTTTAGTATGAGTGAACATTTTTAGCATAAAAACATATATAAAGTTAAATACTAGAGAAAAGTCTCCTTACAAAGCTTTAGGATGAATTTGGAGCAAGATGAGAACTTGATTTCTTTGTGAATGATTCGTAGCTTCAATCCTTGTGTTTAACTTAGATTACTCATGGGAATGTAGTAGTGTTATGATTTGTAGGTTTTTATTTATATTAAAAGAGCCTTAAATTATAGTTTGAAAGTGGTGGTTTACGGTGGTTTGTGGTGGTGTTCTTGAAATTAAAGTGAGAGAGGGGGAAGGGTTTGAGGAGGGAGGAGAGTGTGTGCGTGTGTGTGTGTGTGTGTGTGTGTGTGTGTGTGTGTGTGTTTGTGAAGAATGGTGTGTTGAATGAATGTGCATATGGTTGTGCAAGTACGGTGTAAGTGATGGTCAAAAAGGGGGCCATGCGAGGTGGTGGATGGTTTGGGGAGGGGTCCCCTTTGACTTCTCAACTAGTTAGGATTAGGGTTAGTTAGTTAGGTCATTAAGTACTAATCTTGATTAATTAAGTGTTAATCGTGTAATTAAGGTGATTGAATATTACTAGTTGGTTTAAATAATATTTGAATATTTATCATTTGCTCGTTCGATTAATTACATAATCTATCTTGTCGTTGCATGTCTCTTAGTTCTCGTTAATGTTTATCGATTGTCAAAGGTTGTTATGCTTATATATTAGCATAATTATCATAATATAAATAACTACTATTAATATTCGAATAGATTTATGTTATTTATGAAAACTGATCATCAACGTTCGTGGGTGTCGGTCTCTACCGATCGTTTGTGTAATTCTCAATGATTACTAATGCAACCCGTATTAAAATAGTGTGCATCTCATATGCAAGCGTGGGCTTTGTGCTAGACTTAATTCAATGAAAACGAATTCATATTAATTAGATAGGGAATTAGCCTAATATGCACGTAAGAATGTTGTACGGAATTTACCATATTTTTAGGGTTGTCACATAAATGAAGATGCCTAGGATAATGCATAGTATATATAGGGATGAAAAATACAATGGTTTAACCCGTTCCTTTTTCCCTATTATTATGGAATTTTGATATAATCCAATCTATTATCTTCTAGCAATTTTATTTTATTAATTTTTAGGGGTGTTAAATGTAATTATAAAAAAACTAATCTACACCGTTGATCGGCTAATGAAGGAACTTAATCAAGGGGTCCAACTTTCTCCATGATATCCTCTTTAATTATATACTAGGTGAAGGACCCGCGACAATGCGGATTACGACATTTGACTTTGTAAATGTAACAATTAAATTTTAAGTAAGCATAATGTACAAAGGATTATATTATATATGTAAAAAAAATAGACTAATGTTATAAGAAACTATAAATAACAATTAGAAAACATAAGTTATATATTATTCCATCCCTTCACATATGACATATCTATGTAGATAGGAATAATTGTTTTTGAATTTTGTCATGTGAAAGTAAAATGAGTAAAATGCAAGATCTTGTTTGCGTTAGTCTCATTATATACAATGTATCTTATAATTTTATATACTCGTAAAGACTATATACAAACATAAATGTTACATAATATTTAAATGTTATAATTCGAATACTGTCTTACATTATAAAACTTATATAATATAATGTATGTAACTAATTTTTTTGTTTATGATGATAATTCAACATTTTCATATTTATTAAATTACCCGCGATAACGCGAGCGACTAAATTTAAATTTTTTCAGATCAAATAAATATTTTAATTTGTGTCTTAAATTTAAAGTGTCGTATTGTATATATGTATAATGTTAATATAAAAATACAATTGAAAAGTTTTTATTTATTTATTTTGTATTATATAGCAAAAAGATTGAATGTTGTAGGTAATTAATTTATTTAATATAGTATTCATTAAAGGTGACACCCGCGACAACGGTTGCGACTAAATTGAAATTGTTGTACATCTGACTTTTATTTTTACGATTTAAAATAATTTTATCTCATTTTATTGATTTAATTTATTTAATAATCTTAATCTAATATATATCCGGCAATTATATTTTAAAATATTAGAAGCAATTTTAAATTAAATAGTTTACAAATAATTAGAGGGGTAAACTGTAATATGATTGACTAATTTAGATCGTTGATCGTCAATGAAGTAACCTAATTAAGGTTTCTAATCTTCTTTATTATATGTTTTATTAATTATAAGTTTGAACACGTATTAATAAAAATGTAAGGATCAAAAATGTTATTATACGAAACTCATTGACACACCTTTAAATATCATAATTGGATGTAGGAATAAATTTAAATCGTAAGATCGTGAAGGAATGAGGCTAATGAAGGGTGAGGATTGCTCCATGCTATCCTCTTTTAATTTTATATATATATATATATATATATATATATATATATATATATATATATATATATAATAGAATAGAAAGAATTGAATATAGATAGATAATAAAAGAAGATAGATATAGATTTAGATATCTAGATATTTATTTAAATATCTAAATATAGTATATATAAAAAACCATTATTAATTTATCTCGTAACTGAAATCACATATTTTGAATATCGATCCAAAAAATAATAAACTTATTATTATGATATTGTTTGTTATTGATACAATTGCCTTGCTATTATGAGATTACAGCATCATATACACGTTGTTTTCTAATTATATTTATTTTTTAATTAGTGCTCATGCACATTTTAGGGATAATTACCTTAATATTCAAATTAAGCCCGTTTCCGGATTCAAGAGCTAGGATTTTGAGAGCGGGGGCAGGGGATCCGGACCATCCGTTTTCATCATCTACGGCCCTCAAGTCATCACGCCATGTCTATTTTACAATTATTTTGGAGGGAGGGACTAATTTTCAATTTATGTAAAATAAGATGATGGATAAAATTAAGGCACACTTTTTAGGCAACTCACTCTTTGAATCTCGTTCTCTCTGTCTTCACAAAACACACACGAACACTCGCTAACTCCCTCTCTCTCTCTCTCTTCATAAAACACACACATACAAAACACTCTCTATTTTACACACACTAACACCACCACCACCATCACCGTCCACCACCACCACCATCACCGTCCACCACCATCGTCATCATCACCGTCGTCGTGATCGAAAAAATGAGGCGGAGAAATGACGGCGGATTTATGGTCAGAGAGTTGAGATGCGAACCACCACCGTTGATGAATTGGCCTCCACCGAACGTAACCAACCGTAATCGGATCGCCTTCTTCTCCCGTCGCTCCACCGTCACCACCACCGCTCCACCGCCACCACCACTTACGTCATCATCTTGACTACCACCACCACTTTATAAAAACATTTCGATCTAAGAGGAAATAGATCTGAAAATTCGTAGATCTAGATCTAAAAATTATATCTGAAAAGTAAATCTACTTTTTAGATCTGAAAAAAAAGTTCACTGCATCCTACATTTTTACTACTGCATCTTACGTTACTATATCTTAAATGTAATTAATGTATATTTGTGCTAGTAGTTGTTTACTGCATCTTGTATATCGTTACTGCATTTTATGATTTTTAAAATTTTTTATGTGTTTCTATAGCTTGGTTTTATTTTTGAAATCGAAAAATTACTAGTACTTGTTTACTACATCTTGTATATTGTTAATGTTTTGTGATTTTTAGCAATTTTTATGTGTTTCTACAGCTTGATTTTATTTTTGAAATCGAAAAATTAATAGTACTTGTTTACTGCATCTTATATATTGTTACTGCATCTTATATTTTTTTAGCATTTTATGTGTTGGTAAAGCTTGAGTTTATTCTTGAAATAAAAAAAAAACGACTAGTACTTATTTACTGCATCTTGTATATTGTTGTTGTATCTTATGTTTTTTTTAGCATTTTATGTGTTTGTAAATCTTGATTTTATTCTTGAATTTTAATAAATTACTATTACATGTTTACTACATCATGTATATTTGTTACTACATCTTACGTTCTTTATTATTTTTTATTGAACAATTTTTTGGACAATTTTTGGACATTTTTCAAACAGGTCCACAACTTTTTCAAAATTGCAAAATAGTCTCTTCCTCCCTACTTTTCCCCTGCCGTTCCCATTGAGCCCAACACTTCACAAAATAATAAGCTCATTTTTTACAAAATAGCACACATCATCATCGCAAGGGCCATGTAAATCCCTCACACCCTTACGATTCTCCCCTACTGTGTTTATACTCTTGCGACATTTTAAACTCAAACATATCCCCTCAAACAACTACCGATCGTGTGGAACTATTCGTTTTTCAAATCCTAAAACGATTCATTGGCAAATCAAACTCAATCTCGAGTAAGTATTGGCCCCCTTAATTCTTTTTTTTGGACATCAAGATTGTGTTTATTGAGATAAAAACGTCTACTAAAAAAAGCTTGTGACGCATAAAAGAATACAATATAAAAACCCCGTACCCGACAACTCGGAGATTACAACACCATTGTGTCCAAGAGTATCTATAAGATTTGGATCTATTTCTAATCCACTTGAAACAATTGAAAAAATTAGTAACGATGTCGTCTACTATGTTTAAGATGTTGCGTTTTTCTCCTTTCACCACCTTATCATTTCGCGATATAGCACAAACGATAACCGCAACTAACATTTGAACCTCCGGTGACATTCAAAGATGATTCTGATTTTGTCGTGTCCATAACTGTTGCCACATCAGTATAGGTTTTTGGCAACAATTTCCACCATTTCCCCGTTAAGTATTTTTCATAATATCGTTGATTAGATTTGGACCATAGGGTAATCATAATCATTCATTACAACTTAGTGGATAATGGCCAGTTACACAGTTTCAAGTAGTAGGAGGGACATCTTAGGCAGTAGAATCGAGCAATGATTCCATTAAATGCGATCAAGCTCATTTAATCATAAATTTACATATTCCTTACCCCCTAATACCTACGATTAGGGGTGTTTATCGATTCGGTTTACGATTTTTTCTCGGTTTATTCGGTTCGAATTGTTCGGTTTTGAAATTTTTTTGAGCAAAACCGAAAATCGAATTCAAAGTGTAAACGAACCGAAATCTAATCATCGCTCGATTCTACTATAAAAAAATGATTTCGGATTGTAATTATTAGTGTGTTTGGGTTTCACTAGTATGGAAAATGAAAGACGTGAAGTTAATTTAGGATTGAAATGTGAATAAACTTGTTTAAGAAATTTAAATATCACATATATAATACATATATTATTAATCTAATATAATCTTAATTCAGTTTTGAATTCGGTTTTCTGTTTAACCAAATTCAAAATTTTAAAACCGAAAACCGAATTCAGATGTGTAAACCGAACCGAAAACCAAATTCGGATTCGGTTCGAATTATTTCGATTTTAATTCGGTTCGGTTTGCGGTTTAAATGGTTTCAAACCAAATATAGAACGCCCCTACCTACAATCAAGCACACGCTAAATATTTTTCACTTGCTTCTTGTCAGAACAGGTAGGTTGTAGTATGTGGAACTATTTCATAGTGATATTAAATATATCTAAAAATATAATTTTAAAAGATATGATTAATATTATTCGATGCATGAATTTTATTTATTCTATTCTTTACATTCATCAATTAATTTAACAAATGTACTGCTTAAAATTTTAAGCACATCTTTAAAGAAAAAAAAGCATTTCTCATACTGAAATTTTATTGGTTACAATTTACAATTATAGATTATAGAATGTGAAGTAAAGAGCCCAGTCCAATAGTAGTCGCAATTAGAGATGCACAAAAAAACCGGGTTTGAAATCCAACCCGAAAAAAACCCGAAAAACCGACCCGGTCAAACCTGGGTTTGACCCAACCCGGTTCGGGTTTTCTGGAACCCGCCGGGTACAAACCGGTTTGGGGTTTATCCGTTACAAACCGGTTCCAAACCGGTTTTTTCCAACCCGGTTTCAAAAACCGGTTTCCAACCCGGTTTCCAACCCGGTTTTTTTTTCTAGCCGTTTTTTGACATTTTTTGTTTTTTTTACCATTTTGCCATTCCAAGTTTACTATATATACAAACCTTGAGTTTAGGTTCAATCACAACATTCAAACACTCATACAAACTCAAAACGCTCTCAAAACGCATACAAAATTCTCATTTCTCAAATGGCAAATCAATCTTCTTCCTCTTCCTTCGGTGTTGGTTCTTCAAGTTCACCAACGATTGTTCGAAAATTGGTTAACAAAAGAAATCCGGAGTTGTGGGATTTATACGACAAAGTGTTGTTGTCGGATGGTACGACTAAGGCACATTGTAAACGATGTGGGAAATTTTTAAAAGCCGACTCCAACACAACGTTGAAACATCATAAAGAAAAGTATTGTGTGGGACTCAAAACTAATCCGGAAGCAAGTGGTCAAGCTTCAATGAAAAAAATTTGGCCCAAACGTTGTTTTTCCCTAAAACGCTTAACGCTCGAAAAAAATTGAATTATATAGAGTTTTTGGATTCAATAATATTTTTAAGAATATTTAGAAGCCTTTTGGTTAAGTTATTGATCAATTATGTTTCCATTACTAATGTTTTATGAATTCAATGAAAAAAAATCAAAAAATACATTGTTTTTCCCTAAAACGCTAAACGATCGACAAATATACATTTTTATAAAAAACCGGGTTGGAACCGGGTTTTCAACCCGAACTGGTTTCAAACCGGTTTCAAACCGGGTTGGATCGGGTAGGGTTTTTCAAGTTTAAAATCGGGTCGGGTTCGGGTCGGGTTTGGTCAAAATCCGGTTTCTCTTTGTTGACTAAAACCCGGTTCGGGTTTCCGGGTCGGGTCGGGTTGGGGCCAACCCGGTTTTTGTTCATCTCTAGTCGCAATGGGCCCAAAAACCGTTTGTTAAACTTAACCCCAAAGCTCTTGAAAAATAACCATACATTATTTTGACATTTAAATACGTAAAGAAGATCATAAAATACATTTGTATCATTAGATAAGCATGTTGTATAATAACAGACCTTGATAATAATTTTTATCTTCCTTATTTTTTTATATCCTACTTTAATAAAAGATGCATGTAAAACAGTTTCTTTATAACTGAATATTTTAGATCAATAATTTCAAAACAAATCTCAGTACAACTATGGCACCAAACAAGTTGAGTTTTAATCGAGAAATTCGAGCTCGGCTTCAACTTTTCGAGCTTTTTGAGTCGAGCTCGAGTCGTCCTGAGACATTTTTTAACCAGACTCGAGCATTTATCGTGAAATTTTGCCGAGCTATCGGCCCCACCTACAACACTAAAGTACAACCCAAAAATATGAACATTGTAAAAATGAGTGGATTCAAATAAGCCCTTTTGATTGACAGCATATTCTCCTTGTGGTGGCTAATTGGCAATCTCAATAAATAGTGGGAACAAATATTTTAACATCTCAAACCATTACTACACGATCAAATTGTGTGGTCCAAAATCCAATTATAGTGGTTTCATGGTACCCACTGAATGGCTGTATGCCCATCAATATCAGGTTCAATTCAATATTGTCATAATAGAAGAATAATTATAGGTTTTGTAAAAGCACATGACGTATCCTTCAACTTTTTATATTACTGAGCAAATTACACGATGTTACATATGATTTACAGGCATTTATAAAAATTTTCTTTCAACTTTATTTTGCGCTGTCAGTGTACAAAGTTCAGTTTTATCTCATAAATGGTCATTCGCCACTTGAAATGACTAAAATACCTTTTTTTATACGTTATTCATTATTTATTTAAAATAATAATAATGAATAGGTCATGGGTATTTTAGCCGGTTCAATTGGCAGACGGGCTATCTACGAGATAAAGTGAACTTTCAAGTGTACTTCGTATGTTAGAAGTTGTATGTTATGCATTAGGAGTAGTTCTTCGCGTATTAAAAATCGTACTCTCATTTGATTTGATTTTATAGGTTGGGCACCATAGTTTTGGTTTAAAAAATTATGCCGATTGATAAACGTTGTTATGTATGCAAGATTACAAACAGATAATAATGACTTGTGATGTTGATATGATTGCGAAGGGAGAGGTATCTAACTTTGTTTTAGTCTCATTCCACGTTTCCAAGAACCACATAATAAATAATAAATATATTTATAAAATTTACAAGTGACCATTGAGAGTTTATTTCGTGTTGATACATGGTTAAGAAAATAAAATCGGTGGGAAAGTAGAAATCGAAAGATATCTAATTTTACAATTGTATGTGTCGTTAAAGACGATTCAAGTGTCTATCGAATTTTGAAAATTTTACACATCAATGTAAAAGTTTTACTTGTCCCTCATATGTATGATTGTGTATTCTCGTTGTTGTAAAGTTTTACTTGTAACTTTAAGATAAGTATGATGTCATACCAATACTGTTATATTTAGCGATGACAAAAGGACTCGAATCGATGGGGATCTTAGGCCCTCACACTTTTTGGGTCGGTTTTGGGATGACAGATTGGGGCACAAAATGGAGATTCTAATCATCATTGTTCCGCACTGCCCCGAATGAGTCGTACACACACATACTCACTCACTCACACACACACGTATATATATATATTGTCTATATTTGTAGTACTTTGTAAATAGATACTTTAATACCATTCTTTGATAAACTTGGTAATTTTGAATCGTGCATTTGTGTTACTAATATAGACCAACTACTATGTATTATCTTGATCATTTAGTTAATTTGTTTTTGAAAAAAGGGAATGTATTACTATATGCATTGCTAGATAATATTGTAAAGAAAATCAGCAAAAACCCCAGGTTAGAGTATTATCAATGGTAACAGTTTTAAGGAACCGATGTCCCCGGTGGGATACATGAGTCCCTATTAGGGTTTGGGGGAATCTATGTCTCAAATGGAGTGCCCCGATAAGATTTCTGTTGGGGTCTGAGACGGATTTGAAGATTTTTTTAATTAACAGGTTTGAGATTGGAATTATCTCTCCGTCTCGAACTCGCCCCACTGACATTGCTAGATATATTTGGAAAAGTAGTCTAACCTAAGATATAATTATTGAATGACATGAGGGGAAAAAATAAAATAATAGTTGAATTTTCCAAAGTTTAGTGAGATGGAGTATTAGTTAGAAAATTGCACAGAGATCTCTTTTTCCTCTTGGGGACAATGTACCAAGAGTAATTATAATTAGAATTTTGCTTGTGAATAGAGGTAACAATAAATTTTAAAACTTATATTTACTATTTACTATATAAATTATTTAAAAGAGACAAAAAGTTAAATATTAGAAAACCGAAAAAGTAATGTGTTCTCAATAACATGCAAATTATATGCAAAAGTAACAACTTATTACTCCCTCCGTTCCACTTAACTATCCTTATTTTTATCTTTGCGCGTTTCAAAATAAGTATTCTATCGCTTATATTAATTAATCAAAAAAGTTTGTAAGTATTAAAAGAATATTATTTAACAAGGAGTATAACTTATTTTGAAAAAAAAAATATGTATATTTAAAAGGTGGGGTTTAGAGGAACAACCTCTTTATGAGGGGGATTTTGGCCAACCAAAAAGTGACACGTGTCACTCGCAGTCCCCTTCCTGCCATCAAAGAATATTTTACAATTTCGAAAAAATTAAGAATCTGTTCAAAAAAGTTCTCAAAAAATTCCTAAAAAAGATTCTAATAAGAAACCTGGTAATATACCCAAAAAAAAAATACAGTACAAAAAATAAAATGCAGTTCGAAAATGCAGTAACTTATACGTAAAATGCAGTGATTTATACGTAAAATGCAGTTGATTATTTCTAGATCTATTTTTAGATCTAAAATGCAGTAACTTATACGTAAAATGAAGTTGATTATTTTTAGATCTACTTTTAGATCTAAAATGCAGTAACTTATACGTAAAATGCAATGACCATTTCCAAATCTAATTTTTCAGATCTAGATCTAAAAATTAGATCTACGTCTATATTTTCAGATCTAGATGGTGAAGATGGTGGTGGACGGTGACAATGAAGGTGGTGGTGGACGGTGACGGTGAAGGTGGTGGTGAAAGTGGATGGTGAAGGTGAACGGTAACGGTGAAGGTGGCGGTCAAGGCGGATGGTGATGGTGGTGATGGCGGTGAAGGTGGTGGCGGCGGTTAATGGTGGTGTTGGTGACCGGTTTGTGTGTGTGTGAATTTAGTATAAAGAGAGTGTTTTTGGTTTTGTGTGTTTTTCTTGCGAATGGGGAATGCATCTGACCATGGGTTGCCCGAGTTTTACCCCACGACCTCAATTAATGAAAATTCCATTTAGGTCCCTCCGCTCAAATGAGTTTGCAAAATAAACCTCCGAGTGACATGAGATGATATGGATCACTGGATCATAAAATGGATGGTGGGGATGGAGTTGCCCTCCCTGCTCTTCAAAACCCTGCCCCTTTGATCCTTAATCATATTTAAAACCCTCTACATTTTAATATGTAAACTGTCTTCTACTTTACTTCCAGTCCAACAGCACGCGAACAAAGACTATAGGAGAAACGAGAATCGCATTATCTTGTAAGGTAGAACGCAACGTTACAAGCAAACCATTTTGCTCGTAACTTTTTTGAACTACATCTAAATCGATCGTTGCAACCTCAAAAGAAACGTTTTTCCCTACACTTATGTTACAGTTTGTATGGGACATACAGCATACGATTTCACATATATTTCAAGTACTATTTCTATAGATGATATTGATACTACATAGTATTGTAAGGGACACCTCGACTATGCAAATACTATATATTTTTAATAGTTTACATGATAAATACTGCATATGGAAGCTCCACAACACTTGTGATAGAACTTCCACAGGAACCAAAACAAAAGGAAATAAAAGATGTAAACATATATATACAACATTATAACATGTTATTCCAAGCCTATAAACATATTTGCTAACTAAAACACTAACAAAATACAACCTTCCATGAACCCTAATCAAACGCGGTACTAATATAACTTGTTATAACGTTGTTGCAAAGAATCTGCAACACTGTGTGGTTAACAGGGCTCACACATCGAGGTGTCTTGAACTGGTTCAAGGTGGACCCCAACCCAACGTAGTGATCCAAAATCTTTTGGAATGTCCCCTTTTTTAGGACTCGGAGCTCCAATGGTCCAATAACATGGACCTTTCTAGAGCTCACATAGCCAGCATCAACAAATGCCGAGTCCAAAGAATTGCAACACTTTTTAAGTGTCTCCTCGCTCGCTTCTCCACTTACCTCCCAAAAGATAACGTAATGTCCAGGCTCCGATGAGAGGTCAACTTGACTCGTAAAGTCAACCACCTCAAGTTTTTCATCAGCCAATAACTTGGCGGCAGCTTCGACGGATAGCTGTAAATCTTTCTCTGTGTTCTTGTCTATGTTAATTGTTGGCATTAGGTTTCTTCTACAAACAAATTGGAGTTCCGGGGTCGCGTTATGGAAGCCGACAACCTTAACAACATCACCAAGCCTATAACGGTACAAACCTGTTCAGGAAAGTCAAATAGTCAACAAGCCATAATGAGTATTAAAATCTTTATGTTCAATATGCTTACACAATGGTACCTCAATGCACTCATGTTATCATGTGGTACCACGACTAGATATCAAACTTGAAGTAAGTAACATTAAATTTAAGACAAGGAAACAAATTTGGGCCCAATCTTAAGAACACCCACATGGTAACCACATTGAGAAGATATATGTGAATATGTCCCATCTTTCAACTAATCAAAATGGTCCCCAACGTTAACGATAAAATCCAATCTAACCAAACCAAATCCCTTGTCTTAGAAATAAATCGGTCAAGGGTCAGAACCAAGTAAAAACCTAATCATAACTTTGTTTTTGCATCATATAACCAGTGTCGGGCAAAGGGGTGCTTTGGATTGCTTATTTAAGTGTTCATGATTATTTCTTAATTTTACAGGAAATAAGCAAACCCAACACACTTAACTGCTTTTCTGCTTATATTATAAAGAATAAGCAAGTTGGTACCTACTTAGCTTTTAACCAAATAAGTAATTTATAATAAGCAATCCCAAACACCATCGAAATAAGAACCATAAATAAAAGGACCAAGATTTTTGGTACCTGCGAAATTGGTGACCACAACCTCATACTCTTCGCCAACCTCTACATCAGTCAAACCGACGGGTCTTTGCTCGATGCAGACCAATGCAGACTTGGGTTCGGTAAGTTCTTGGCTAACCACACCGATCTCTCTCAACGGTATGAACTCAAAATACCCAATATTGGGAAGAACAGCAAAAGTAGCCGTTTCAGGAGACCGGGTCGGGTTTACATTTGCTCCAATCCACCCTTCTGAAGACCCATAGTCTGCACTTAACAACGGTATTCCACCAGCATAATGCCTTAGTTTTTTCAAATAAGGTTCCATAGATCCAGTCATGATCCCATAAATGTATTTCACATTGGGGAACAACTCGTTAATTAATCCATACCAGTTGCTCAAACTCAAACATTTTTCATGAATCTTATCTGCTAACTCGGGATTCGGTTTCAAGATCTTGGTCATGGCAGTTTTAATTGTTGGAACAGTGATTCGAGTCGATAAACTTCCCATTTTTATGTCAGAACACAATTCTTCCCAGACTAACTCAAAGGTCCTAAAGGAATGTACAATGCTATGAGCAAACGTAGAAGATATAACCTGAATTTCATCACGGAATACGAGCCCACAAAGAAGGTGACAGTATAAAGATTGTTGAAAATCGGACCCAAAAATGACTTCATCTGGGCTACAACATGGGGTTTGCATGTCCTTCATTGTTTTTTTGAACTGTTCACTGCGGTATACGTTAGTAGTTGCAGTGCCTGCGAGTAAACCGCCTTTTGTCTTGAACTGTTTACTGCCATAAATAAAGCTCAAAGCTTTCCCATTTCCAATTGGAAATTCCCTACACATAAGAAACATTTTAAATATCAAAGCTTGGATCCCTAACGTAACTAAAATTTTGAAAAATTTGTACCGTGATGCTTTAGTCGTTTGTACTCTACAATGCACAACTTATTGACGAATAGGGTGTACTAGATATTTCCCTATGCACAAATATTAGTCTTTTACATAAAACTTTCGGGTATGCATTACCGTCATAACTTTTTTTACTTTCGCAACTTTAAACTATCAAAACATACAAAAAGAAAGTTCTAAGGTATGACCGTACAGGCCCTCTTCTCAGAGTGGATCCACCCCTAACCCAAAGTAGTGATTCATTTAAGGACATGCCTAATTGCTATTAAAAATGCCAATTACTTATGACCATTGGTCACAAGGTCTCCAATCTGAGTCACAGAGTAGTCTTTTTACTAAAAACGCAAGGAAAAGACAGTGCAGACTTTCCTAATTTCTGCCCAACTCTAAAAAAACACCCTAAATAACATTTTCTATAGACATCAACCCAGAGATATTTTGTAAAGCTACACTACGAAATTTAGTCAAAATGATCGAAGGAAAAATATATATACAAATTTACATAAACCTAAGTTTCTTTAGAACTCCTGTTTCTACCACAATCATGGACTAGAATCATATCATAATCACGGACCAGATTCATAGCATAAACACATAAAGATTACTAAAGGAAAAGCAAGAATGAGTAACACGACTATCATATGAAATTATCTTTACTTGGAGATAGTAATAAATCTTTCGCCTTACAAACTTACCTGTTTCTAAAGGAGAATGAAGTTCGATAAATCTGCATTGTTGTTTCGGTCAATTCATCATTGAAAGGTACAAACTTTCTTTTCCCCTGGGTAGTCCCAGAACTACAAAAATTTCAACATAACAATTATTAAAGATAATACACCAAATAAATTTAGTCTACAATGTTCAAATCATTATAGCACAAAACAACAACAAACTACCTTAATGTAATGGTGGTAATTGGTTTGCCGGTGAGAATAGGGTGAGATGCACCATCAGCAATTTGTTGAATTAAAGGCTCAAGATCTTTGTGAGTCACAAGAGGGACACAACAGCTGTAACTTTCAGGGTCAGTTCTACCATTAAGACCCCAATTTTTAAGATATTCTGCTTCACCATTTTCTTTCAAAATTCTTTTTAGAGTTTCAGTTTGAACCCTCTTAGCATCTTTTGTCAAATCCTCAAACTCTTCAATTACTTTTTCAGGATCAAACCCTTTTTCCATCTTTTCCAACATTATTGCTTGACCCTATAACAATTTTATATAAGAATCAAATTCTTGAAATTTATGACAAAAAGGTCAAACATTTCATGTAGATTAACAAAACCCAAATCATAAAAATTAAATTAGATCATACCCATGAAAAAAGATGATGAAAGGGAGAGCTCCTTCACAATAAATCAATGAAATTATAGAAAATGCTTAACTTCTTTTGACAAAGAAGTCAAACCCATAAAGCATAATTTCTAAAAATGAATGATCCAACCTTGGAACATAAAATATAACTTTAAACTCTAACAGACTTTTGGTAAATTTAAAATTAACACAGAAACACACCAACACCACATACACATACATATAAATATAGTATGTATGTGTAAAGTAATATTTGAATTGTGAAAAGCTATTATGGAGAGCATGTCATTCAATCTGTACCTATCTAAAGTGTACACTCAAGAAAGTTCTAGCAACAAATACAGATCCAAAAAAGTAGAATCTAAAATCAAGAAAATAATTAATTAATTGATTGATTGGTTAACTAATTTAGCTAAACATAAAGATTAAAGCTTTAAGAAATACCAATTTGAGATAATGATGATGATGATGATAACCAAGAAATACTTAAAAACACACAGTGTAGATAGATTGATAAACTGAGGGTAGTAATTAATGGTCCAAATCTAGTGGGTCTCTCTGAATTGACAAAAAGGAATCATCTTGATCCAGAAAGTAATAGGCTTTTTGTAGATATAAAATAAGACAAAAAGGATTAGGTGTTTGGTGCATTTGATTCATTTTTATCTATTACTACTGTGTACAAATTACAACAGACTGCAAGAAGAACACATTAACAGATTTGGGAATTTTTACCATAAACGTATAAAAAACAGAGACTGGTGAATAACACAATGATGTGGGGCATACTACATACATATAGAGATATATATACATATATACATTTATAAATAAATGTTTGTGTACAGAAAAGAGTCAAAGAGAAGTGTGAGTTTGATAATACCTTGTTGGGAGTTTTTCTTCCGGTTTTCTTGGTTTTGTTAGATTGGAAGAAATGAAAGGGGAGTGTGCAGTGAGGGAAAGATCCTTGTAGGTTGGAGCAATATGGAGCAATATATATAAGCTATTTATTTGTTTATGTTTGGTTAAATGGATGATTTTTTACCCGCACGTTACGGTGGGATGTTGACGCGTAAAGCTTTGAATGAATAAAATTACAATATCGACGAAAAATATTAGTGTAAATACAATAATATGTACATCATAAAATCTTAATAACAATAGTCTTCCCTTAACAAAAATAAAAAATTGAATAATAAAATTCATAATTCTTAATATAAAAGTAAACATATTACGAATTAGTAAAATATAAACTTGAAATAGAAGTTAATGGAATATTAATACCATATGAAAAATACATAATGCATATTTCTAATACACATGAAATAGAAGAATGATGAAACATACCATATTTAATATACAAATTTGAAATAGATTTTAGTGGACACTTAATTTTACATCTAAACCTTGTTTATTTGATATGCATTGTAATAAGTTACGGCACTTTAGTAAGAATGTTAAATTAAAAGTTTTGGACTCTATAATCAAGTTACGATTCATGATACTTACATTTACAATTTCAACATAGCTAGACTACCATTAACAAAAGAAAAAAAGATATTGTGCAACTAATTATGGTCTTTACATAAACTTTAAAAAGAAATTTTCGAAAGTATATGTTACAATCAATAATGAAGTATGATCTAATAATTACATGTAACATTGAATATCATGTAAGAATGTAAAGTAACAACTTTATGTATACTTTTCATCCTTTTAACTATATTTACAAAATTAAAGTACATTTTATTCATTAGCTAAGAAAACACTCCATATATATAAAAAACTAATGAAAAACATTTATGTTAAAAATCAAGAATAACTAAAAAAGAAATGGATGGTCAAATGTGTTGAAAGTACGAGAGGTGTAAAATGAGTTTATGGTTTTAATATATTTGATTTAGTTTATACTATTATCAATATTGAAGGTGAATGAAAAATAATAAATAGAAGGTTCAAGGTCCTGAACATGTGACCATTTGTATAAACTTTAAGTCATTAACCACTCAACTACCTTTCTTCAAAGTGAATAAGTCATGAATAGTTACATTTACTTTGGTCAATGCATGCATGTAAATGCCAAATAAATTTTACAACCCAACTCTTAAAAGAACACTATCAACGTCAGCGTCGGTGTCCAACTGACCTGCGTCGGTTTGGAAATGTCGTTGCCACAGGGCGTCGTTGGGTGCGTCGGTTGCGGCGTATCGATTTGGCGACGAGGAAAAGGACGAAGAGGTGGGACCAGGTACATTAAAAACAATAGTTTTTATTTTTTGATCGTTAAAAAGTTTTTTTTAAGACAAATTGACCGTTTTTAAATGGTTTTGTTACCCTTTTGTTCTACCCACATTTTTCAATCCTCTTTTTCACACATCTACAGTTACAAACACTTCTTTCTCACAATCTTTATATATACACACACACAACAAACAACTCATTTTCACACAACCATATCTATAATACTTACTATTATACATTTACTATTTTAATTGTAGTGTGTTATTTTAATTAATGTAATATTTTTTATTTTAATCAATGTAATATTTTTAATTTAATGACATTGTTTTATTTGAATTTGTGTTTACAATTGAAAAATAAAAATTAAATAAAAGTGATATTGTCATTGTTGGCACTGTTGAGTCTTTTTTCGTGTTTTTGAGGAAGTGCTGAGTTGGTACAGAGGTGGCAAAACTAGGCCTGTAAGCGAAATCGAACGTTCAACGAATATTTCGTGAACCGTTCGGCGGAAAGTTCGTTTATGTTCGTTCGTTTAGCTAAATGAATGAATATGAACATGATTTCTCGTTCGTTTAGTTAAATGAACGAACATGATACATCTTTCGTTCGTTTAATTACGTTTGTGAATGTTCGTTAATGTTTGTTCGTTTTACTTTAATATATTTTATATAAAATATTAAAACTATATAACTTGACGTAAAGTTAAAAATTCTATATACTTTTTTTTATCTATATTATATATTATATATTACTAGAAGGGTACACGCACATTGCAGCGGTACCCTCTATAGGAAGCGGTGGTAATCTGCAACAATAAGCAAAAATATAAGATCTAAGGAGGGAGAATGCAGTGAGGATCGAGAAATTAAGAATAATGTACATGAAAGTTGATATTAAATTATGATAATCGATAACAATAAAATGATTTGAAAATTACACAAATCATCCTTTAAGTTTGTCTTAAATTTTACTGATAGTCCTTTACAATTTTTAATTACACCAATCATCCTTTATTTTGAAACTTGTTACTCAAACAGTCTTTTAAACTAACGACCGTTAACTATTCGTTAAAAAGAACTATGTGTGATATTTTTTATTCTTTTAATTTATTTATGTTTAAGTAGAATATAAATTATAAATTATAAATTATAAAATATATATAGATACATTATTAGGTGCACATAATATCATTTTCATATTTTCCATTTCACTTATCAAATTCATCACCAAATTCAGTCTTGTTCTCTACTTAAACATCATATTTTATAGTGTACCACCCAAATCCACTAACATCTTTTATCATCCAAACATACATTCGTTTCTTAAAAATTATGAGTCACATATTTGATTAAGGTTTTCATTTGAGATATTTTTCAAGTATGGAATGAATGCAAAAAATAAGAGGTGGTGGCTACTAAAGTCGTGACCAGATAAGATGATTGGGTGATGGAGGGTCGTCGGATGTTGAAAAATGATGGTGGATTTGGGTGGTGGACTTTAAAATACTAACGTTAAGCGGAGAATAAACGGGATTTGATTATGAATTTGTCAAGTTAAATGAGGAAGATGAAAATGATGTTCAGTACACTTAATAATGTATCTTAATTTTATCTATACTACTATATAAAGCATTTGAGGAAAAGTCTTAAAAGGGAGAAATAGTAAATGACTAATTTACCCTTCTATAATCTTATTAAACATTCAAACACCTAAATATAATTTAATATAATTAATTGTAAAAATTAATATTTCATTAATATTATCATTATTAAACTTTAAAAGTAATAAATATAGGACATTAAATTCTAATTAATTATTAAATATATAATACATTTGTGATTTTTTTTTAAGATGGAATTTTCTAATTTACTCCTATCATTATTATTAAATCTGAAAAATCTATTTGAAATTACTAACATAATCGTATATGTGTATTAAATTATCATTTATACTACTATCATTAAAACTTAAACTAATAAACATACGACATAAATTTTTAACCGTAAGAAGTTACGGGACATGTTAATTATGGACGGAAAGGTCGGAATGAGACGAACATGCTAGCAAACTGCCATATGCGGTTTGTCCACCGTTTGTAGTCAAATTTCATCTCTAAAGCCTCTAAAATTAATGTTCCCCCAATTTTAATCTTTTTTTAAGTGTCGTAAAAAATTAGAAACAAACTCTTAATGATGTTTTTTTATTAAATTATAAATTTACGCGTTTATTTACATTTTTAATTTCAATTTTATACTGTCACTTTCTATATTCAAGAGTTTCAATTTTTGATCAAATTTTACGATTTCAGTTTCACATATACATAATACTTGCATATCGCAACTTACACCTGACCATATGAACATGCAATCTGACAGTCGTAACTTTAGCTCACAACTTAGGATCAAATTTGCAACGATCTTTCTTATATATATATATATATATATATATATATATATATATATATATATATATATATATATATATATATATATGGGGTAATTTTTTTTATTTGTTAATTTTTTTTTACAATAGAGGTGATTTTTTTTTCTTTTTAAAACGTCATATCGTAGTGTATTGTCATATAAATTTTCATTATAATTTACCTTCTATATATCAAATGAACATGAATCTTAGTTTTTTTTACCCGCTGCATTGAGTGGGCATTTTGCTAGTAATTTATAATTTACTCAAAGGAATAAAAAAGTTCAAAAATTATCACACATGGTCATTTTTAACGAATAGTTAACGATCGTTAATCTAAAGGACTGTTTACGTAATAAGTTTCAAAATAAAGGATGATTGGTGTAATTAAAAATTGTAAAGGACTGTCAGTGAAATTTGAAACAAACTTAAAGGACGATTTGTGTAATTTTTTCAATGTTTAATGAAAACGTAGAGTTGAAAACTAATAGTTTCTTATAGTAATAATAATAATAATAATAATAATAATAATTTTGTTTTTGTTTTGTACTTCAAATTTATATCAATTTTAGAGTATATGTAATCAATCAATACGTTAATATGATACGTGAATAAACATTTCAAAGCAGTTAAAATTGTACACCGTATAATAAGCTATGAAAGTATGTGTTTTAACTCCTTGATTGACATTATGAATAATCAAATACAGTTGATTTAACGATATAACCATTGATATCAATACTTGAGTTCTAACATATTACTACCATAAAGTAAATTACGAAACATAATAATGAAACGGGAAATCAAAATAAATCTTTCATAGGCTTCGCCATCATCATCGTCCGTGTCAACATTAGCTTCGTCACCAGCCTTACTTATTTCATCAATTAAGTTGTATACTCTACTCCGTTTTAACACTGCAACATGGCTTACTCTCACTTGATTTACACTTTGTATGGGCAACGGACCAACAACTTCAAATTTCAGTATTTGTTTGACAGGGTGACTTACTCCTCCTCAACAAAACTCTTGATGCTTATAATATTGTCCCAATTCCAATTTTCTTCACGCTTTTTTTCCCAATCAATCTGTGAAAGACAATAAGTCAAAGAAAAAGAGTTACATCATTATTGAGATCGTAATATTTGAAAACGAATTGAGATATTAACCTATTGTTGGATTTTATGAGTCATCGTACCCGTGTTATGACAGCAGGTTCGACGTTGACATCAGTGATAACTGGAACAAAATAAGCTGATTTATTTTAATAATTAGCTGATTTTGCTAGTCAGGTACATATGGGTTATGCATATTTCTAGCAATTGTTAAAATTGAAATGGACGTTTATCGGAAAGGTGACATAAAGTACAATTGGTGGTGATACTTTATATATATGCCCAAATGAATTATCTTTTTTTAGTTTTTTTAATCTATTATTTAGATTGGAAAAATGTATTTGGTTGGAATTTTTGGTGGGATGTTAATATTTTTATCTAAAGAAAACATTTGTTCTTCAGTTGATAAGATGTGAGTTGTTGTAGCTTATTGGCCATTGTAAAAATTGTAAAGGGTGAAAGTCATTAGAGTTATCTTACGTTAGTACGTTACTTTTTTATGGTTTATTGTTTTTTTTTTTTTTTTCTAAACAAAACTAAGAGGGCTTTGAATCTTTAATGTATCCCTATTTTAATGGGAGAAAAATGTATGAAGACTTATTTTGACGTTATTGAATCTTTTGATTGGTATATTAAAGTATTCAGTGAGGGTATATTGGTAAAGTGTATTGTCTCTTTTAAGGAGATTAAGATTTGGGAGTAAAATGGTTTATTAATTAGTATTATAGATATTATATAATTTACTTAAATTTCATATATTTCTCGATAATGATATCCATATTAGGGATGTCTTTTTATAAATTTGACTTCCTATGTTAATATTGAGATAATGCATTTATTTACATATTCGTTCGTTTGCGTTCGTGAAAAAACATATTTTCTTAACAAACAAACATGAACAAGAAAATTCGTTCATTTATCCTTTCGTGTTCGTTTGTTAGTTCGGTAAAACCTTAATGAACGAATACAAACATGCGTCGTTCGTGTTCATTCGGTTCATTTACAGGCCTAAACAGAATTGATATGGTATTGACAATGTCACTGTTAAGAGTGGTTTAAACAGCTCAGTTTTGTGACTTAACTTGAGAAATTAATGTAAATTTATGATTTAAGTTTTAGTAAAATTGTAATTTTTGTGATAAGACGTAATTAGTACGTGTCTTTCTCTTACAATGAAAAGGAACGTATATATAATACAGTGGTGGCTAGAGAGAGCCTTGCTTTCCTAATATATGAATATACTATTTAAGTAAAATATACACAGATATATACCTATTTTAACATTCCTCCTCAAGTTGGAGCATAGATATCACGCATGCCCAACTTGCTACACATAGGGTTAATTTTTGAGATCCCCGAAAAGGTTTTATTATGACATCTGCTAGTTGATCTCCATTAGCTGATCTCCAGATGGAACCCATATTGGTGTGTTTTGTTCTTTTCGCGAAAGATTTGGTTCTTGGATATGAGAGAAGCAACCTCATTATCGTAGTACATTTCCATTAATCCATTCATGGAATCACCTAATTCTTATGTTAGGCGTTTAATCCAAGTTAATTCACATGATGTTCGAGCTATAGCGCGATATTCAGATTCTGCACCAGATAAAGAAACTATATCTTGTTTCTTGCTCTTCCAAGATATCAAATTCCCACCAAAAAGGATGCAATTATTAATCAAATTATATATATATATATATATATATATATATATATATATATATATATATACACACACACACACACACACACACAAACACACACATACATACATAACACACACAAACACACACATTTTGAAGGCTCTATAATTCGGAGGTCTTGAACGGTCGACCACCTCACTTATCCTCAAAGACGGTCCTGGTTGATTTTTGTAGAGTTATTATTGCTTCCTATAAATTTCTTTCTCTACTCTATTGCTACTCTAATATTAGGTCTTTAAAACTAAGAGCAAATGGTCTGACAATAATTGAACTATATCGAAAATGTTTTTGTATGCAATCAACTTTTAAAAATATTATTGTATGTATCATACTTATTAATTATCGCTATTGTATGTATTCATTAATACTAATGACCGTTGACCAGTCATAATTACCATACGTTGCAATAGTAGCTGATGTGGCATTGCCAAGTCATAGTCATGTCACTAAAGTTCGATACATTTTTCCAAATCATCATCTTTATCAACTTTATCATCTTCAATTTTCCGGCGACACCATTTTTTCTGATCTTTTTTTCCACTGACACCTCCAAAACCAATTTACACCTCCCTAACCATCAACCCCTATCATCCTCCACCTCACCACCATCTCCGAAATATCACTATCTCTAACATCGTCGCCATTTTTTCCGGCGACACCACCACAACCAATTTACACCACCCCAACCACCAACCCCTATCATCTCCACCTCACCACCATCTCCAAAACATCACCATCTCTGATGTCACCACCATTTTTTCCAGCTACACCATTTATTCCGGTTACACCACCACAACCAATTTACACCTCCCTAACCACCAACCCCTATCATCTCCAACTCACCATCATCTCCAAAACATTACTATCTTCGGCATCACCACCATCTCCACCATTTTTTCCGGTGTCACTATTTTTTTCGGCGATACCATCACAACCAATTTACACATCCCTAACCACCGACCCCTATCATCTCCAACTCACCACCATCTCTAAAAACATTATCATCTCAGGCATCACCACCATCTCCACCATTTTTTTCCGACATCATCATTTTTTTTCTGACAACACCGCCACAACCAATTTACACATCACTAACCACCAACCCATATCATCTCTACCTCATCACCATCTCCAAAACATTACCATCTCCGGTGTCACCACCATCTCCATCATTTTTCCGACGACGTCACCACAACAAATTTACACCATCTTAATTATAAAATCGAGACCATATGTTGTTGAACGACGATCGAGAATATGCCAAAGGCATTTCATGCTTTCATGGGGTTGAAAAATGACGGTAGTTGGAAATGATATGAGTTAGGTATATAAATATAAGTTTCCTACATTATTTAAGTTCAGTACATTATTACATCTGGCGTGTCTCCTACGTGGAAGTTTACATGGCAAAAAAATGATTAGTGTTAATGAATACTTACAATAAAAGGAATTAGTACGTTCGATACATAGAATATCATTTTTAAAAATTAGTTGCATACAAAAATATTTTTGTAAAGACTCGAAACAATTTCAGACCATTTGCCCTAAAACTAAACGCTTTGATTTCTTTAAACTCAAACATGAAGTTGAATTAATTGTAGCATGAATCAATTAGCTTATAGGTTATTTAACCATTGAATTTAAAATATAACATAGTACAGATATAACATAATGAATAATTTGTTTGATTATGAAATATCTAGTTATTACAAGGGTAATAAATAATTTTATACATCGAAAATTTACGTAAGATATGAGTTAAATGATACTACATATAAGATGTTTCAAATATATACCAGTATCAACTCGCGCGATGCGATGGGCAGTAAGAGTGTCGTTGAAAGATATCAATTATGTATGTTTCACTTACCAAAAATTTATATACAAAACACATAGTAGTACATATTGTCAAAACACAAACAATCAATCTATCTAATCTTCGCATAACTTAAATTTGAATAAACTTCTACGATAGATAATATATATGTTTATATATGAAACAAAGTTAAATATTATTTGACTTATTGTATTATTATCAAAACTCCAAATATTTATTTATGGGCTAGATTACATGTTATTTATGGAGTAATATATAAATATTGGTTTGAATATCATACATTAGATATTTTTCAAATTTAGCTATGGGGTGTCTTTTTCATTGTAATTAGAGATAATTTCGTATTTTCTAATCTTTATAAATGACGTTCTCTAAAATATTGTAACACCCCAATTTTTTTTGTATGTAATAATTTAACTAGTTTTGTTGATTATTACAATTTTATTTGGAGTTAAATACAAACTATTAGATGTGAGCTAAATATAAAAGAGAAACAAATTTTGTGGCTAAAGTATGAGATTATAGTCTTGAGGGACTTAATTGTTTATTTGGGGAAACTTGAGGGTTAGAAAATGAACTTAATATAACACCCTCCACCAAGTGGGAGGAGGTGTTTGGTTTTGTGCCTACGACAAGAAGAGAGGAAAGGAGAGAAAAAGAAAAATTCACAAATTTAGCTAGTAATCTTGTGTGTTTGAGGCTTCTAACCCTTAATCCATCCATTTTGAGGTAAGAACTACATCCCACATCTTTTAATTTGATTAGTATGTGAATTGATGATGAACCCTAAATTTAGATTTTGAGAAAAATGATACTATCTTGGGTGTAGGGATGTTAGATGGATGTTATTGAGCATAAATGAGTAATTTGTATGTTAGAAAACATGAGTTTTATTAATATTTGGGTATTTGGATGATTTGGTGAAACTATAGAATTTTTAATGAATGGGTTGATGATGATGAATTGTTGTTGTTGTTATTAAAAGAGGATCAAATAACCTAAATGCATGAGAATTTCATGAGAAAAATGATTAATAAGCTAGTTGATGTTATTGTCATGTTATGAGTATCAACTAGTTAGTTTGGTTAGAAATTTAATATCATTGAGTTGATACATAAGAGTTTGATTAGAGGATGAGAATGAGTTGATATTGAGTTAATGAGAAAATTTAGTTGTGAATAACCTTTGTTTATGTGCTTATGTGATTAGGTGATTAAAAAGTTAATTGATATATTTTCTTGAGTTAACATAACCAACCATTGTGCAAGGTAAGTAATAGGGGAGGGTATTATGACAACACTTGGATTTCTTGAGTGATAATCAAGTGTGTGTCAACTTGAGGTGGGTATTATGAGGTGCCATTGAGACATGTGAGTGTGTCCAATGTGTATATTCAAATGGTGGATTCAAGGGTAACATTGAAGCTTGAGAAACCTCAATGGTTATGCCTTGACTCCATGAGTTATACTCCTTTGAGTAGGAGTCAAAATGAGTTGTTATTAAGGATCTTTAATCATGAGTTGTTATTTTTTTGTTGTTATTGGTGTTGATTGTATTTCCCATTACTTACTAAGCATTTGGCTTACCCCATTGTTGTTAATGTTGTTTAATAGGTAATCCAAGCGGGTCACATGTTAATTTGGGTAAAGAGTCGAAGATCGACTAGTGGTGGGACTTGCTATTGTGTTAGTAAGTCAATAACTTTTGTTAAATCATGCTTTGGATATACCAGATTGGACGTGGGAGCACATTACGATGGATCTTATTACCAAACTACCAAGAACTCAAAAACGACATGATGCAATTTGGGTGATAGTTGACTGGTTGATCACGAGTGCGCTACTTTTACCAATTAGAGAGACATATTCTTCCGAGGTATTAGCCAATTTATACATGAGAGAGGTTGTGACGAGACATGGAGTACCGGTATCCATTGTCTCCGATAGAGATACTAGATTTACATCAAGGTTTTGGGCGAAATTTCAAAAGGAAATGAGGACTCGTCTTAATTTGATTACGGCTTATCACTCCAAACCGATGGTCAAAGTGAGCGGACGATTCAAACTTTGGAGGACATTTTGAGGGCATGCGTTATTGACTTTGGTGGTAGTTGGGATACTCATTTGCCATTGGCCGAGTTTTCTTTCAACAATAGTAATCATACGAGTATTTGTATGCCACCTTACGAAATACTTTATGGGAGGAAATGTAGAACTCCAATTTGTTGGAGGTGAGATTGGCCAAAGAGAATTGGCTAGCACCGATGTTGTATTGAAAACCACCGAGAAGATAAACCAAATTCGAGAACGGTTGATAGCAGCTTAAGATAGACAAAAGTCTTATGTGAATAAGAGGAGACGTCCAATCGAGTTTCAAGAGGGAGACCGAGTTATGTTGAAGGTGTCATCATGGAAAGGAGTCATTCGATTCCGAAAACGAGAAAAAGTAAGTCCAAGATTCATTGGACCGTTTAAGATCTTGGCAAGAGTGGGAAAGGTAGCTTATCGTCTAGACTTACCCGAGGAGCTAGAGGGGGTCCATAACACTTTTCATGTTTCTTACTTAAAAAAGTGTTTGGTAGATGAGGCGGCCTATGTGCCATTGGAAGAGATTAAGGTTAATTATTACAATTTTATTTGGAGTTAAATAAAAACTATGAGATGTGAGCTAAATATAAAAAGAAAAACAAGTTTTGTGTCTAAAGTATGAGAGTTATAGTCTTTATAGTCTTGAGAGACTTTATTGTTTATTTAGGAAAACTTGAGGGGTTAGAAAATGAACTTAATATAACACCCTTCACCAACAAAATTTGGAAACTTCAAGTGGGAGGGGTGTTTGGTTTTGTGCATAAGACCAAGAAGAGAGGGAAGGAGAGCAAAAAAATTCACAAATTTAGCATATAATCTTGTGTGTTTCAAGTTTATAACCCTTAATCCGTCCATTTTGAGGTAAGAACTACATCCCACATCTTTTAATTTAATTAGTATGTGAATTGATGATGAACTCTAAATTTGGATTTTGAGAAAAAGGGTGATATCTTGGGTGTAGGGATGTTAGATGGATGTTATTGAGCATAATCGAATAATTTATATGTTAAAAGAGATGAGTTTTATTAATATTTGGGTATTTGGATGATTTGGTGAAACTAGAGAATTTTTAATGAATGGGTTGTTGATGATGAATTGTTGTTGTTGTTGTTAAAAGATGATCAAATAACCTAAATGCATGAGAATTTCATGAGAAAAGTGATTAATAAGCTAGTTGATGTTATTGTCATGTTATGAGTATCAACTAGTTAGTTTGGTTAGAAATTTAATATCATTGAGTTGATACATAAGAGTTTGATTAGAGGATGAGAATGAGTTGATATTGAGTTGATGAGAAAATTTAGTTGTAAATAACCTTTGTTTATGTGCTTATGTGATTAGGTGATTAAAAAGTTAATTGATATATTTTCTTGAGTTAACATAACCAACCATTAACATAACCAACCATTGTGCAAGGTAAGTAATAGGGGAGGGGATTCGCAAGTTGACAACACTGGGATTTCTTGAGTGATAATCAAGTGTGTGTCAACTTGAGGTGGGTATTATGAGGTGCCATTGAGACATGTGAGTGTGTCCAATGTGTATATTCAAATGGTGGATTCAAGGGTAACATTGAAGCTTGAGAAACCTCAATGGTCATGCCTTGACTCCATGAGTTATACTCCTTTGAGTAGGAAAATGAGTTGTTATTAAGGATCTTTAATCATGAGTTGTTATTATTTTGTTGTTATTAGTGTTGATTGTATCTCCCATTACTTACTAAGCATTTGACTTACCCCTTTGTTGTTAATGTTGTTTAATAGGTAATCCAAGCGGGTCACATGGTAATTTGGGTAAAGAGTCGAAGATCGACTAGTGGTGGGACTTGCTATTGTGTTAGTAAGTCAATAACTTTTGTTAAATCATGCTCATGATATATATTGAAGCCCCATTTTGTGAAAACAAATTTTGTGAAAACAAATGATCATTTGAGTATGATCATATTTTGTTGTTGAAACTTGACTCATTGTTGATATTATGATTTAAACGAGTTTGATGTAATTTGGGTCGAGTAAATGTTTGTATATATTTGACGAGTTTAAATGATGGTGTTATGTTGTTTATAAATGATTAAGATACTAGTCAAGTTCATATTGTTATGAGTTTTGGTATGTATAAAATGGAGTCGGAAACAATTGGTTTGAAATTGTCATTTAGTTGTTTAATTGAGTAATGATCATGTTGTGATCCTTGTTCAAGTGTTGGAGATTTGACTGAATTTGGTATTGGTTAGTTTGTTGAAAAGTGTGTTGGTTTGATTGTAAAGAAATAGTGTTTTGATTGTGGTCAAAATTTGAGTCTCAAATGGAGATTTGCAGGTGCAGGGTGAGTACCCAATAGGTAATTAAGGTACCCGGTGAGTAGCCCCTTTGTTAGAAAGTGAGTCAGGATGGAGTACCTGGTAGGTACTCATAGTACCCGGTGGGTACCTTAATGGGTACTCATCAGCTTTTTGAAAAACTTATTTTTAAGATTTTAAATGTTTGTTCGAGTTATGTAAACATACTTTAACTATACAATTAAGTTGTGGGAAATTCTAAAATATATTTTTAAATTGAGGAAACTTTATCGGGAAAAAAAAAAAAGAAAGAAAAATCGGGACGTTTCAAATATGTCTTAAACAAATTATAAGAATGATTTATGACTCAAGAAAGTATTTTACAATTTATATATGATGGATCTCCACTACCTTTATGCATAATACAATTTGGTATTATGTATGAATATTTGTAATGTAGCAAATAGCAAATGAACTATATAAAAGAATTTTTATTTCAAATGTAATCTTATTTATTTATGGACTAAATTGTATTTCATTTAATACATAATTATACATTGAATATTATAGGTTGTTTTTAAACTTAACTAAGAGTCATGTGGTCTATTTTGTATTATTTTTTATCTTTAAACACATAAGGTGATGAATAAAGGTTAAACAATTTATAATGTTTAGAGATATGTGATAATATCTATTTTATGAAAATCAAAATTGTCAACATAACTTAGATGTTTTGAAGAGAACTACCATGTTCTCAACAAAAATCGCAATTCTCCCACCAATAAAACATATTCATTTAATGGGCCACCTCATACAACTTGGAATTATCTTCATGATTCCAATAAAGCGATCTTTACCTCGCTTATCTAGATTACTATCTTTACACCCGAGTTATTCATGTCAAGAATGTAATGAATTAATTTTCAAAATCCCCATTCAAGTCAAATTTTGCTTGATGGGAAGCAACAAAACTTGATAACTATAAATATAAGAATCAACATATGGGAATGTGAATTTTTTAAATGGTTAAATTAGTGAACGAATAAGTCACTAGTTTTTAAAGGCAAAAATAAGAGCATCAAATTATTACAGAATATGGTAGAGTAACAAATATATGAAAAACAATATTGAATTAACAAAGATCAACGTTGGATGAGTAGATAATGATTGATTAATAAAACACACTTAAGATACCACAAACAAGTTGTGTTGGTTGATGTTCATGGTAATTTTAAATAGTGACAAAACGTTATTAGTGTTTATAATTTTGAAAAATGGGTTTATGATTATTTGTTTCAAAAATAAAAATGTTATTACGTTGAATAAGATTTTTACTAATTTCTTAAGTTGAGTGGTAAAATTGAACTTTTAAAAGTTGAGTGAAAAATGTACATCTTCATTCGTGTTAAAGTGTTTGGTTGAGTAACAAATTACTATTCTACCTTCTGTATTTATGTATATATATAAAACTCGTACGATGCACTACAATATATATATATATATATATATATATATATATATATATATAACCTTTTTTATATTAGTCTACCAAGATCATTAGATAGATAAAATCAATATAAATAATGAAACTAATAATCATCATAGAACTAATTGATAAAACTTTATTCAGCTAAAACTTTGGCTCCAATAAACTAATAATTTGTCACGGTTGGTAGAAAATGAAATTGAATTCGAAGTAATGATAATAATACAAAAAAATTAATTAAATAGGTTTATTGTAAATCTAGAATTTGATTAAATATATATAATAAAATAGCATTAAAAAATTATTTATTATAGTAATTGTATTTATCTATTTACAAACAATTAAATATTAATATTTCCTTTGTCTGATGGAATTCAAAGGATATCAAATCCTGACAATTCTGTGAAATAAACACAATGCACTGAAATCTGAATTCTAATATGACAGCCAAATAGGATATATAATTAAATTCATATTCCAATTCCATCAGATTCCAATTCCGTCAGATTCCTAAGAATTCTGTAAACCAACGGAGCCTAAGAAAAGTGGCAGCTCCATATATTTCAGTATCAAGGTTTGATAATATCTTCAACATTGACTTCACGAACAACATAATCGTTTGACTAACTTGCAACCGTTAGAAAAAGAAGTTAAAAGGTTATTTAAAGTAATAAATAAAAAATAACATGACGATTAAATAGTTGATTAGAGGGGAACTATATGGAAAAAAGAAGGTTTAAAAGAATTAGGACAATTTACTATCGTATGATATCGTTTGTTCCACTAAACGAATTATGTAATTGGGCTTTTACAAAACAATTGAATTAGCGTTGAGTTTCAATATCAAATGTAGTGTTTGCATCAATTCACTTATAATTAGTCGCGATTTGTAGCGTCGAATTCTTAAAGAAAAAGAGAATAATACATCAAGAAGTTTTATAGATACTTAGCGACTCATGTCTTTACCACACTTTAGCAATATGAAATCTCCCGATAGATACTTAGCGACTCATGTCTTTACCACACTTTAGCAATATGAAATCTTCCTCGTGAGTCTTGGAGCTCATTTCCTTTAACGAAGTGACTTGAAACATAATCACATAATCAAAAGAAAGAATAAAAGTTACATAATTTTAATCATAACTATTGTCACTTAAGTGGCATCTATATATCAATTAACAATTAACAATCCTATATTATTTGTGAACTCAAAATCCTACAAAAAAGAGGCTACCCTTTCTTTTTAGAGATATATATAATATAGGTTGATAATAATCGTTTGTGTTTATATAAATATAATTTAATTTAATTTAATTTATACTTTTTCATGTGTAGATATAAATAAGCATAGACTAATTATTTTTGTCGAGTACTTTAGGTACATTTAATAAGGAATCTAGCTTCCTTTTCTTCTTAGTTATATAAAAGAGATTTATATTATAATATTTTTCTCCTTAAAATTAATTTATTAATTGTAAATTTAAGAGCATGCAACTAATTAGATTACTAAAAGAATTACTCGTATTATGCATCCGTAGTATATTATGAATAATGCAATTAATAATTAATAAATTTATTAATTGAAATTTCTTAAAAGTTTGCCGCATCGCGAATTGTAGAGCAACTTGTTTGCCTACGTTCTTTTACGTGGTAAATTTTGAAGCAACTATTTATACTCGTATAATATATATCTATATATATACTAAAGGAGTATAAAAGATTGCTTCACAATTTGTCACGTAGGCAAAGATGACACATGACAACTTTTAATTATTTTTGCTTAATTAATTAAATTGATTTTGTATTATATTCGAAAAAAATAATTATTAAGACCTAGGAATTGTATATCATGTCAAATTACTAAAAAGCTTATTAATTTACTCTAAAATTTTGGATCATCTACTTTCGCTCAAAGTCCATAGCAAACTAAGATCATCAACAAGATATTTATTTAAAAATAGGAATATAGCATTTATCCACTATTTATGCATTTATCCATATAATTTATTATTAGCTTATTCCCTAATAAAATTAATCATATAACATTCAAACAATATTGAATCAATATATATATATATATATATATATATATATATATATATATATATACACACTAAAGAAAGCTCTAAACTTTTTACTAATATATATTTGAATTGAATCTACTGCCATTTGCCATAAAATCCTACGTGCCAATTTCTTATAATTTTTAAATTAATAAATTAATTATATTTTAAATAGTTTAGGATAACCATAAGTTATTATCACAAGTATCAAATTATTATTAAATAAGGATATGTTTAGAATGATTAATTTATTAATAATTATCTATCAATTATTATTGTCGTGTGTAGTTTTATTATGTTTATGATATATTTTAATAATTGTATTGGTGCATTTTCTTGATTATTTATGTTTGTATTATGTATTTAGTTTATTCAATTGATAATGCAGTTAATATCTAAATTTATTTACTTTTCTAAAAAAGTTCGACGTAGATGACCTTCTTTTGACGTACCATAAAATTAAATACTGGGAACTTGAAATTGTCGTACATCGTACAGGTTTACATCTAGTATTCATACACACGTAGATGGATCATAAGTTGGAGTTCAGCTATTGTAACTCTCCCATTCACAAAGGGATTGCATAACTCCGACAGCTTAAAAAATATATTAATTGAGAATATTTTATTATGGAAGCCTACTAAAGTCAAATACACCATTGTGCAAATCACTTATTTTTTTTTAACTTACTTAAAGGTACTACAACTATTTGAATTATTTAATTAATATTATGATCTATAAAAGAAAGAAAAATATATTTTACATATATCCTCTTCTTTATAATTGTTCGCCAATGTTGCTAAATATATTTCACTCTTTTACTTGATTTCATTATTCTTCTTGTTTGTTTATAAAATAGAGGGCAGGGATGATAAAGTAATTTGCTTTTTACATTTGTGGTTAAGGTTATGTCATTTCACATTACATTAGTGGGGAATACTTTTTAATATATATGCAAACGAAAGAGAAATTGAAATTGTATACATTTTATATATAAATAAAAAAAATGAACAATTGCATTAAAATGAAACTTATTTTATGTTCATGTTGAGATCATACTTTAAGGTTTCAATATTTTATTACTCACGTTTTTGGATTTAAATATAGGTATCATTATATTTGTTACAAAACTTGTTACTCAGTTTGATTGAAACATCTACTTAACTCTCATATATTGAAATTTAGAAACTTAAAAAAAATCTTTATATATAATATTAGTTTAGAGAGTTGAGAGTTAAATATATTAAAGTAAGATATTATTAATGGGTAAAGTTTTAAGGGGCAAACCTCAAATGAGAGGCAAGAGCGCAGACCGGTTTACTGCATTTTAGGAGTAAATTTGTCGTGCAGATTCACTGCAATACTCGGCTGCATTTTAACATACTGCATTTTTGAATCACTGCAATTTACACCTATAAATTTGACAACATTTTAACACCATTACATTTTACACCTATAAATTTGTTTTAAAATGCAATAAATTCGAAATGCCCCTTTTGCTCCTCATTTGAGTCATGCTCCTCTGATCCTCCACCATTATTAATTTAGGTGGTGTTTGAGATTGTATTTTTAAGATATTATTTGATTATTGTGTTTTTAAAATATAAATAATTAAAAAAATGTTTGACATAAAATGATTATTGGCATTTTATTAGAGACAAAATACAGTTTTAACAAATCAGGTTGGTATATGCATCTTTAAAATCCAGTTTTGTAAATGCAAAATCTGTATTAAGAATGCAATTTTAAACATACTCTTAATTAAGGGTGACTTAGAGGATTATAGAACTCGAATAACGAGACAACTTCGTTAATTAGATGCTAAAAAATAAATAATATTTAATTTTATATACGTATAAAATTCAGCTTCCACAGGTTTTACTTTTGATCAGTTTGTGACACTTTCTAATCAACAATATTTTCATATACAAAAGTTCAAACATTCAAATTAATAAAACAACTGTTTAAACCAAAAAGACTAAATGTTGAATTGTAAATTAAGAAATACTCCTTCGATTCCAAAATAATTATTTTTCCTTACTCACATTTTCTCATAAAATATATCTACTCATAGAGAAAAATATAAAATAGACATTTGACTGTTAAGAATGAAATATTAATTATTAATAACAATAATAACAATATTCAATTCGGCCGAGTCAAGATATTGGGATAGAAAAATGTAGATAGTCATTACTGATTAATGATTACTCTATGTATTTTAAAAATGAATTTTTATGCTACTAAAATTGTGTCACTTATATTAACGTGACACTTCTTTTAAAAGGAAGGAAATATTAATATATGGTAATTAAGAGTTCAATTAACTTGGCAGAGGTTACTTTGATTATATCCATAGCCACATTCATGCATGCACGATGACTTAGTGATGCATGTCACCGTCTTCGCACATCCATTAATGAAAGTATATATTTATTCAATTCAATTATTCTTCTTTTTCCGTTTTCATGAAAACCTTGTTAATTTATTAGTACTTTTTTTACATGTAAAACACATTTCACATAATCACATCGATCTATAAATTACGTAAATAGACATAGATATAAGATATGTGTGCATTATTTATGGAGATTTGATTCAAGTTTCTCAAATTAGAAGATTTGGGAATCAAGTTAATTTAGCTAACAAATTACTTGGTGAACAAGTTGGGTCTTGCCTATTTATATAGCAGTTATTTGTAGGGTTTTGGTGAGGAGGTTGAGTAAAAAGGAGAGTGTATGAGAGTCGTCTCCCTCTATCCCGTGTGGTAGTTTCGGTGATTTAATAACGACGGCACAAATTATGTTATTGTATCTACCGTTGAGAGTGGTGTGAGGATATTCAAGAGCGTGAGAGTTGAGCGTCTCCAATTTGTAATATCTTTCATATAGTGGATTTTAAGTAGTCTATGGGTCCCGTGGTTTTTACTCTCACTTGATAGGTTTTCCAACCAAAAAGTATTTGTGTCTTATTTTTTCTATCTTGTGCGTATTTATTATTGGTTTATACATGATTGTATGATTTGGTGTTGTAGTAATCGATCCCAACGAACAGTATGAGAGAAGGGTCGATTCAAACAATTTTCACCGTTTTACACGTGTTGTTTTGGGTCATAATAATACGGAGTAATGGTTTTGCTAAATTTAGATAAATTAAATAATAATAAAAAATAGGATCGTACTTAATTTTTTATTTAACCTTTGGAAGTTTCTAATCATATGTTAATTTTGTTGAAAGGTTTAATCACTTGCTTTGTGTCAATTGTCTTGTACGTCATGGATAACATCTTGATCAAGTGAATACATTTAAATAAATTTGTTTATGATACCAAAATGTATTTTATCCAATCACGCGATGATACGATGATTATGATTGATCTTTCTCTTACCAGTCAACAATTAGCGATTATGTAATAAAAATTATACTGTTTAATACACTCCTATGTAATTTACCATTAAGAATAGGGTTAAGTAAGTGCATCAAAATATATTAAAGTATGTGTTAGACTTTTATGAATGACTAAATGATTATATTGTGTATAGTAAAATTTAAATATATTATTGATAATTGTATGTATTGGATGATTTTTCATTATGGTATTCAATATTTTTGCTGACAACGTAGCTAGATACGTTGTCATATCTGACACATCGTTTTTATATCATTGGAAACGGCGTCATGTCACCTGCTACAAGTTATAATAGGTTATATGTGTACAATAGAAATAATTAAAAATTTATACCGATTAAAGACATTTTAGTCAATTATATATAACAAAAATCAACGTATATATCTATAGTTCGATACTTTTAGATCCAAAATACTTTCAAAGTTTTATGATTTGAACATAATCAACCTAAAATATACATCGTTATCTTATAGAACGTGGATATGATAGAAATAACATTTTAGTCATCGTGAATGATTATTATTTAACATTGCTTGAATGGTCTATGTGGTTTATATACATTCTCATCGTTAATTCATATGGTTTGTTTGTTCAAAAACTTGAAAGTTGTTGCACGCTTAGTTCATCATCTACCTAAAATAACTAAAATACCCTGGTGATGTGAGCTCTACAAATCTATTTTGCTCGTTGAGTGAAGGGTATTTAGTCATTTTAAGTAAAGAATAAACTAAGCGTGTAACAACTTTTGAATTTTTAAACTATCAATGTAACAAACAAAACACACAGACTAATGGCAACCATCCATTCAATTTTCTCATATAACAATGAAATCATTTGTCTAGCTTTTACCATTGAACCCTTTAGTATGCATTCTACAAAAAGTTAGCACTTAAGCAGTTCTCCAATTAACTAACTATCATTTGGATATTTCTCTCAAAAAGTGAGAAAGTTAAGTAAAAAATTATAAAAATATCATCATCTATACAATAATATAAAATTGATTTAGTTTTTTTTTTCTTTTTAAACGATTAATGTTACATATTGCAATAGTAAACGACTATGCCCAATTCAATAATGCATTTTAAATGCAGACATACAAAGAAAATTTGTAAAATGGCGTGTACAAATTTAAAACATTGCATTAAAACACTCGATCATCATCTCATTACAGTTTTACAATTCTATTAGAGTGAAGGGAGTGGGGTGATGTGGACAAAATGGTTCTATACCATTTTGAATGTGACCACTCCCCTCTCAATATGGTTCACAAAAAAATTGTTCAATATGATGGCTACCATATTGAATGATAGCTTTTTTATTTTATTTTGTGTGTGTATAATTATTTATAAAGGTAAATGTGAGTCCAATTTTCAGTTTGATGATTACAGGTGAAAGTTAGTTTCAGTATGATTTCAATATGAAAATGACGTGATACTGATGTGTCTAATTTTTTTTAGAGCGGTCAGTTTGCTCTAACATGCATCATCATTCTCCGGTCCCATTACCGCAGGTACGTACAAATGTACAATTATTGTGTTGCCTTTAACTTTTCTTGAATTTGGTCACCAACATATATAGGTAGGATGAATATAGACATTGCATGAACAACTTTTAATTAGGAAATGGTGAAGAATTTTATTTAAATAATAATATAGGGTTTTGTAACTTTGTTTTATTCATTTTCAAATTATTTATGATAACGAAATTTAATCAAAAATAGTTGTGGGGTCGATTACCACAATAAAAATTACACAACATATCACCTGTGAACCATACATAATTCGCATCACCTTTTTAGCCCCCGGTATTTCTCCTCTAAATCGAAAGTTTGCATCACGACCAACTCAATGACATCAACAAGTTTTTGGCACCACAAGATTCCGTCACAACGTATATCTACGTTTCTTGAAACCCATGTCCAAATTTGTTAACTATCTTCTTACCCAAGTCTCTAAATTTTAGAAAATTAAAATCATATCCTAATAAAAATTACAAAAAGTTTATACATGAAATCAACTTTAATTCTTATTGACTAAGATTCAAATGAGGTTTTTGCTGTTATTGGACAGAATTGGTGTCGTTTTTCCACATCTCATTCCTGCTTGACTTTCTTCAAGACACGAAATGAGCAGTTTTTCGTGAAATCATATCACTATTTGACAAAAAAAATTCAGACCATAAAAAGAAAAAAAATCTTTTAATGACGACTCCTTCAGAAAAACGAAGTTATGCTTATCACCCACCTTAGAATCAACAAGTTCGACTAGAAAGGATCTGATCAGGAAAGAAGTAGAGAAGGGGTTGAATTTCACCTAAAGATCTGATGCGGTTCGTCATAATATTCTCCAATAATATAAATTTACATTGTTTTTTAATATATAATACCTACATTTAACAATTAAGCACTATATTATCTTATCTTTTACTTTAATTTAATTTTATTAGCGTCGTTAACAAAATTAAACGATTACTTTTAGGTAACAATTTTGGATTCATCTACTACAATTTCACTTTAAACCTTTTCTTTTCTTTTTCAAAAGTTATATATAGTAATCAATACTTGCTAGTACTTGTTACTTAAAATAATCCATCCATGCAATAGATATATATTAATAATAATTAACACGAAATGTGGATTTGATCAACCACGTAAACTTTTTTAGATAGTAAATTACTTACGCACCCCATCAACTCGAATATATACATTAATTCACGAATATATAAAAATTGTCCCATCACAGGACTTGAACCACTAACCTCATAGTTGAAAGGGCCACCTCAACCACGTAAATTTGAATATAGATTTAGAGTTTCACATAATTTCGAGGTTAACCAAATCAAAAACACCCCTTATAATTAGTGACTTAGATTTTTATCGACAGCTAGTACGTTTACTTGCCCAACTCGTATCGATCTATTTCGACCCTACTCTTCCGTTCCATATTCATTTCACTGTTATATTAAATCAGATCACGCTTGTAAGAAAAAAAATAAAGGTATCCATCAATCAAAGTTATCAATATTTGTCTAAAAACAGGATGAGATTTTGTTGTTGGCAATTCAACTCAAGCATATCGTCCATTTAACATTCGCATGCGTTGATTTGAGATTGAGATTGAGATTGAGGTTTGAGTTGTGTTGCGGGCGCCGGGATCTTTGTTTTTGAACATGATGGTTGAAGATTCTTATTTGTAACTAAAAGCACGTGGATAAGATATTGAATGGCCTAATTAAGTTAGTAATAATATTAGATCGCATGATTCACGTGATAAATATGGTTCTATGATGACAAGATATCAAGTTTTTTTTAACGGTTAACAGCAAAAGAAAATATTAGTATTCAGTTTTGTTTTGATGGGGAAGTCTGTTATGATCAGTTTAATTTTTGATTTGATCTTTTAAATTATCTGCATACTTGACTAAATCTCGTAACTCACTTTCGTTTTCTCATTTACTTTGAGACTGCTAGATGACGGGTAAAGTTTGATCGGATGTGGCGGTCGGCTTAGTCCCCGTAAAAACAGTTATACTCCGAATATGATGTTGAAACCAGTCTTAAAAGAAGTTTCATCAAGTGGCAATCTAAATTAAAAGTTTCCTGTAATATATTTCTGTTGAAGACATTGAAGCTTTTTAAACATCACAGCATGGGTTCCCAAATCGCAATAAGGATTTCATTTTGATATTATGATGTTTAGGTCCATGGGTTTTGAAATATAAAGCCCATACTCTAGTAATTTGGCCCAATATTGGCTAACCGCATAAGACTATAAGAGTACTTATGGAAGTCTTTCATCCAAAAAGAATAAATTTTGTAGCTTATTTCAAACTTCCAATTTTACCTCGTAAATACGCAAATAAGCTCAAGAAACAAGCTGCTACAAAAACTAAAATATAAACTTATCGTATACAAATAAGCAAATAAGCTTGCAAAATAAGCCCCAAACATCCACTAACAAAAGAACCCTACATTTATTACACAAGCAACCAACCACCCGGAAGCTAACGATTTACCTCTCTTCTATGGCATTGACGTGCTGCAATTAATCATGTGTGGCCAAAAAGTTTGATGACCATATATATCACTCTTTCCCCAACCAATCATTTAGGGACACTATTCTACGTTAACCACAACCTATGATTTTGTAAACATTTTTTTACGATTTTATATAATTTGGTTTATATAGTTTTAGTGGAGTTATTATGAAAGATAATAAAATAGGGGGTTTGGATATAATTTATTTTTTGAACGGCATTTTATTTTGATTTGAATATAAAGAGGTATTTATTTATGGGTAAGGTTCTGAGAGTCAGCTAAATTTTGAGAGGAAGGCAGGTCAAATGATCTCGGCCGTTGATTTCTGTTATCAACAATCCATATTCGTTGCATCTTAACAACATTGCATTTTACGTAAAATGAAGTGTTATGAATCTGAGACATTAATCACGTAAAGCAACGACTGAAATCATTTACCTCTCTTTCCCCTCAAAATGCGTCCGTATGATGCCACACATTTTAGAGTGACTAAATTACTTAACTTTTGGTTTACTTTAACTAAAACAAACATAACTTGTTATTTTAGAACCAGAAAACTTCGGAAAAAGATTACGGATATCAATAATGTAAACCGTCTTCATCATGATTGATGATTTGTGCTAGACACTTCGATTAAAATGACATGAAAATGATCTAACGAGGCATCCAAAATTTTCAACTAAATAAAGGTGCAATAACATAATCACCTTTATATAGGTACACATTTTTATTTATGTTTGTCAATGTTACGAGCGTATAAATATATTATTAGCACGCATTATATTTGAGCATATAAAAGTAACCTAATAATCGATCTGATAATACACTTTAATAAAATATATAATATATATGAAAAATATAACGACAACTCTTAAAGCTGTCAATAAAACATTAATATATGTTTGTACTTAGAACATAACAGACTCAATCTTTTTATGTACTTTGAGTTACCCATTTCAAATCGGTTGAATTACAATATAATCGTTTTTATGAATACTCAAACTTGTTAATAACAGCGTCAAAAATTGTGATTGACAAAATGCAATATCATCAAATAATTTAAGGCAAGTAATGTTTCTTGTTACTCTACAAAACCAAGGACAATAAACACTAATATTCTCTTACCCGTCGCCATCCATTGTTTTCTCCGTATTAATTTTACAACCTACTTCTAACAACTCATCACATTTTTTCCTTCATCTTCGTGACTATAAATACCAACACTTTTACAACTTTGGTTTAGACAAAACAACAAAGCAAATTAAAACGAGAAACAAAATGGGGTCTCTCACACGAACGATCCCAAACGGGCATCAAACGAAAGATCATTGTGGCCATTTTGAGATGCCATTGCACTACCCGAGACACACACGGGCAGAATACGAAACTATGCCCGAGTGGAAGCTTGATTGCTTGCTCAAATCTTACGGCCTCCCAATCACCGGAGACGTGAACCAAAAAAGGAAGTTTGCTATGGGGGCGTTTTTATGGCAATACTAAGTTTTTTTTCTTCATCATGTATTTAGAAGTATTTATTTCATGTGTGTAATATTGAATAAAACGTAGTTAGATTATTGTATTGCTCGTATGTTGATTTAATCTTTTGTAAGTCGTATTTTCTATAACTTCTCACAGTTTACATGATTGCTTTATAATTAGCGTGACAATAACATATTTTTTATGACCACTAAGCAGCAACTACCCTTTCATGCAAACTACATAATTACCGTAATAATAGAAAAAACAAGTATAAAGTCGGTTCTGACTGGGCTTAATGAAGATTGGCCTTACAAGTTTATTTGGGCCTTAGAAAGCCCACACGCTTTTTTGCAAACCTCAATCATTGAGGCTTGTATGACATTCAATGGGCTAAAATAAAACCATAATTAAAATATTTTAGAGTTTCATTTATTTAGTTTTATTTATTATGGGTAATGGGTATGGTTGGTAAAACTAACTAGACGAGCACATATGGGTTTTAGTTCGAGCCCGGGCTTAGAAAAAACTCGGTCCGGCCCGAAAGTTCTAAAAAGACCTAAAACTATTCATAAAAGTTCGGTCCGGCCGGACCCGGGCCAGAGCCTAAAGCTCGAAAAAAGCCCGAAACACGAAAGCCCGAACTTTTTTAAAATAAAGCCCGAAAGTCCGGGCTTTTTTAAGATAAAACCGGCTTTTTCAAGAAAAAAAGTCTGATCCTATTTTTATTTACATGTTTTAAATATTTATATTTAAGTTTTTACTTATATAATATGTATATAACATATATTTTGTGTATACACAAATTATCCGTTGTATATTATGTATCATATACCTTTTAAATATGTAAAGTTATTTATTCATCAACTACGTATATGTGTATATATTAAATTTTATCGATAGATACTTGAATAACTACGACAATATTATATATACGTTATACGTGTATGTTATAAAATATAACAATAACTTCATTTTTACCCAATTGATATAAAATATAATATTTATATAGTACTAATAAACCCAATAAATAATTCGTACGTAACAAAATTAAAATAGAAAAAATCTTATCCGGACTTATAAAAGCCTGGGCTAAGCCCGTTTGGACCTTAGTAGGCCAACTTTTTTTTTTTTGTCAAGGTCCGAACTTAGCCCGTCCTAGGCTTTTTTTAGAAAAAGCCCAGACTTTTTAGGCCCAGTCTAAGCGCAGCCCGGCTTGGGCTTTATGCACCTCTAAAACTAACCGTAAGTTGTAGTTGTAGTTGTAGCTGTAGGCTGGAAGACGTAGACTGTAGCTTTTAATTGAAGGTATAAGTTATAGCTTAATTTGTATAAATGTGTTTGTACACTAGTTGTAGCTGTAACTGATAAATACAAAATGACAAAAAAGAAAAACAATAAAAATTAAATGGTAGATATAGATAACATTATAAAATAAATTAGATTATTCCTTAGATAACATATTCATATGTTATATATAGATGACATTATAAAATATAAAACGACATAAGTCTTTTTACAAAGGAAAAATAAAGCAATTGATATAGAGTACAAACTTTTGAAGTTAAAATCAAATAGTAATAATACTACAAATATTATAAGTTTAATTAATGCTAGAAAACTTATTATTTGTTAAATATAAATGATAATGTGAAAAGAAATAATTGACAATCTTATTTTATATAAATTATAATAATAATAATAATAATAATAATAATAATAATAATAATAATAATAATAATAATAATAATAATAATAAGGATTTTGTTAAATGTAGTTCTAAGAATTATATTTAAGAATTAAAATCATTGATAAAGTGGTGGTACATTAAATTGGTTGGGAGAAGTTAAATTCAGAGTTGAATGGTTATTATCAAAGTTCAAATCTTTTATGCATGTCTGAATTTGTTAACTATAATCATAAGGCCGATTTTTATATTTTTTGTAATAATAGTAATAGTAATAATAATAATAATTAATAATAATAATTTAAATATTAATAAAAAAAACTTCCCGACACTAAATTTTGCTTAAAATCAACACCTATTAACTAATCAAATGGCTAGATTTCAATCATTTTTCAATTAATCAATTAAATGTACTCATTTACCTAAAATATCTCTCTTAAAAATTAACACATTTAAAAATAAAAACTTCTACGGTCAAAATTAATTTAATATTA
Source organism: Gnaphalium uliginosum (assembly GCA_963930675.1). Taxonomy (NCBI): domain Eukaryota; kingdom Viridiplantae; phylum Streptophyta; class Magnoliopsida; order Asterales; family Asteraceae; genus Gnaphalium; species Gnaphalium uliginosum. The sequence goes on along the minus strand of OZ005680.1, from coordinate 28,907,563 downwards.
TCGCCTAAAAACTAAAAAATATATTTGAAAAAACAAATAAACAAATGGAAAAGTGCCCTTAATAACGGCGTAGTTTCGAATATTTCTATATACTTTAACTTTTAATTTATTAAATTAATTAATCAATTAACATAATATCATAATAATAATAATCCCTCGTTAGATAGAATAATTTAATGTGTAAATGATTTATTCACACTAATACAACTAAAAGTTACATTTAACGACAAAGTCACATTTAACAATCTGTGTGTATATACGGGTTTTTATGCAAAATACTTTTATTCGATATCCGTATGTATCCACATGTTTAACATTCAAATAAAAGAAAGGTAGTTTTATGCGAAATGTATGTGTATTTACGGGGGTTTATGAAAAATACTTTTATTCGATATCCGTATGTATTCACGGGTTTAACATTCAAATAAACGAAAGATAACTATACGCAATGCACATTTTAATTTAATTATTATAACCGTATGTTTATATATCTATCCCAAGAACTATAGAATTACACAGTTTAATACTTAACATTATTAATGTTTAAATAACTAATGACTACATATTAGATTACTTATATTTAAAGTACAAAACCTCTTAAAAAGCCCGTATAATCACGGGTTTATAACCTAGTAATAATAATCATAGAATAAACAAGTACGATTTGCTCTATATACGTTAGTTAGGTTGTTACTAACAATTATACAAGAGGGTACACTTCAAAAGCTCCCTGGCATTTTCAACGCTCTCAGTAGTATCGCTTAGGATACTATAGGAAGCGGACTTATTGATTTCAATTTTAAAATTGATATCTAATGTACTTAATTCAATCTAAAAACTTGTCTCATTGATTTATTTGCAATTTTAAAGAAGAATCAAAATAATAGTCATATACATAAAACTGACATAATTTTCAAACATTGAGATTTGGATTGCAACTTAATTAAAATATTCAAAAGTGGTCCATCTATGTTGCCTTTAAAAAACTCGAATTAGATTGCATCTTAATTAAAATATTCAAAAGTGATCCAACTACAATTCAAATTGTTGCATTTAAAAATTCGAATCCAAAAATTTATTTGAAAATTTGATTACAATTTGATTATTACTTAATTAAGTAAAAAATTTAACCGATTAATTGTATTATGATAGGATTTTAGCTTATTAATATATTATTATTTTATATAGATGTAGATAGAGATATTGTACAAAAATTAAAGCTTGGAGTACAAATACATTGAAACATAAGTTTGGTATATGGATCAATTTTTTGTTACATTTATCACTTCTCTATTCAAAATTACATGCCTTTACGTGCAATTTTATTCAAAACCTTTTAATCTCCGTAACCATTAACGATCTTGAATACCTTTTTGATAATTTTATTAGTATTTAGCAACTTGAGGTATATATAATTGTCTCTTTTTTTTTTCTTTTTTTCAATTTCCTAAAGAGAAGAGAATCAATTAAATTTAAGCACATCTTTTAAATATTAGTAGTTTCAGATTTTGTGATGGACATGACATCTTATCTCTATAATATGAAGAAAAAAAAATTATTAATCAAAATTTCACCTATTTGTCAAAATGTTGAAAACCTATTAGAATAAAAGTGCGTTAGACAGTTCATATATAAAAGATTTTCCTTAATAAAAATTGAAAGTATCTAAAATGTAGTAACACGATATTTTAATTTTAATAATACAAGATGTACTTTTTTTAGTTGGGATTATTGTTTGATTATGCGCTAAACTTTATACTCATTGTTATTGTAGTCCAATTTTCATACCTGTATGAGGTGAACCTTCTAAAAACTCTATTGTATGCTCTAAACTTTCATACTCTCTATTGTACGAGGTGAACTTTCTAAAAACTTTAAGTAATATGATATAAAATAGACATTCTAAAAACTCTTTTAGAAAAGTTCATCTCATACAATAGAGGGTATGAAAATTTAAAGCATACAATAAAGTTTTTCAAAGGTTCAGCTCATACAATATATTATACGAAAGTTTGAAAAATACAATAGTAATGAGTGTAAAGTTAATTTTGTAACGAAATAATAAACCCTTTTTAATTTAATATTTGTTAGCTTTTAATCAGCAATAATTCACGTTGTCACAACAAACATACGAAGTCAGTGAAGACGTCGTTAACTAGAAAAATGTCGCCGAATGCGCACATTAGCTTAACGACCCAAACGACGTCAGTCGCATTTCTTCAATTTCCCCCTTTTTCTTTTTATTATTATTTTCTCCATTCATTTCCTATTTTCATTATTTTTAAAAACCCCGGCCGTCCCCGCCAGTCACACCCACTTTCAAAACCCTAGAAACTGAAAAAGTTCATCAAATCAAAGAAAGAAAGAAATGCCGCGTGAAATAATAACACTTCAAGTAGGACAATGCGGAAACCAGATCGGAATGGAATTCTGGAAACAACTTTGTTTAGAACACGGTATCTCTAAAGATGGCATTCTTGAAGATTTCGCTACTCAGGTTACTTTTCCATTTTTTTAATTGATTATACTCTAATTATAGTTAGCGTTATGTTTTTTCAGTAATTGCGTGCGATCTCGGTAACTCATCTATTATTATTGACTTTCAGCTTATAATCGTTATACCTTTGTTGATAGATGCATATTTGAGCTTATTAGTATATGTATTTTCTATAGTGTATTAACTTATATAGATAACTACACACTTTTTGTTCTCTGTAACCAGATGATGTTTAAATGTGATTTCTTAACATAGTAGGGATGAGGGCTTTGAAAGTTTGTTGGAATTATTTTTAGGCCTAACAAGAGGCTGTTAGGAATTTAAGGTAGAACTAGAAGAATCCAAATAACTTGTTATCACTGTTTTTGTTGACCTAAACATAATGTGGGCAAGCTTGCCGTTTTAAGTTTGGGGAGTTACATGTAATGTTCAATGACTGCATTAGCCTTGTTGAAAATATGTATACAGTTTGTAGTGAGTGTTGGGGCATGAGATTGGACTATTGGAGTTTCATTTATAATTGAATTTTGTATGATTAGTATGATTGTTCCAATTGCAAATGCAAGACTTTGATTTTAAATCTATGTAAGGTCGTACCATGTGTGAACTGGATATGTCCACCTTGATGTTTGGGTCACCTATGCTAACATGTTTGAACTTGCTGCAGGGAGGTGATAGGAAAGATGTGTTTTTCTATCAAGCTGATGATCAACACTACATACCTAGAGCATTGCTTATGGATTTGGAACCCAGAGTGATTAATGGAATCCAAACTGGTGAATACAGAAATCTATATAATCATGAGAATATATTTACATCAAAGGAAGGAGGGGGTGCTGGTAACAATTGGGCTAGTGGATATCATCAGGTTAGGAAACTGCCTTTTTGACTTCACACTATACTATTCTATATATTAGTAAGTAATGAATACAGATAGCTTGGACGATTGGCTTGCATCAATTGTTAACATGCACATATAATTACCATGATTATGCTTGTGCATTTTGCCTTATAACTAGGACAATCAATTTAAAAACTATTCCTGATTAGATTACATCAGACTGATTTGCGACTTTGTTATCATGAATCCAACTCTTATACTGATGCTGTGTTCATGTCAAAACAAACTCAAGTTTGTTGGGCTAGGGTTTTTTTCTTGGTCAAAATTCCAATGTATCTGGCTTTTCGTGATCTTTATACGAATAGTCATGTTTACGCAGGGTAAGAATTTTGAGGAGGATTTAATGGATATGATCGATAGAGAAGCAGATGGAAGTGATAGTCTTGAAGGATTTGTTCTGTGTCATTCAATTGCTGGAGGAACTGGCTCAGGTTTTCACCTTTCGGCTGATCTTATATCTCCAGTTTTTATATGGTTTTACCCTTGAAGTAACATATGTATGCAAAATTTCTAGGCCTTATGATTTGGTTGATTTTATAGGAATGGGTTCATACCTTTTGGAGACTCTAAATGATCGCTATAGCAAAAAGCTAGTTCAGACATACAGTGTGTTTCCTAACCAGAATGAGATAAGTGATGTGGTGGTCCAACCGTACAACTCCCTTTTGACTCTCAAACGACTTACACTAAATGCTGATTGTGTTGTTGTTCTTGATAACACCGCACTAAATAGAATCGCGGTAGAACGCCTGCATATACAAAATCCTTCTGTTTCTCAGACCAATTCTTTAGTCTCTACTGTAATGTCTGCTAGTACAACCACCCTGCGTTACCCTGGATATATGAACAATGATTTGGTTGGCCTTCTTGCTTCTTTGATCCCTACACCAAGGTGCCACTTTCTTATGACGGGATATACACCACTGACAGTAGAGCGACAGGTCAGATTTCGATATTAATGTGGTATTATGTGTCACAATATCTTTTAAAGAAGAGATTATTTGGCTTTGTACTGCATTATGTGACATTATGCATTCTGATGTTTGCAATCTTTTTTGGCAGGCTAATATGATCCGTAAAACCACCGTACTGGATGTGATGAGAAGACTTCTTCAGGCAATAACACTAAAAATTCTTTCCGAATCATGGATTGTCAATTTGTCACATTCAGTGTTCTAACAATGACTTTATTTGCAGACAAAGAATATCATGGTTTCTTCACATGCTAGGACAAAAGAAGCTAGTCAGGCTAAATATATATCAATATTGAACATTATTCAGGGAGAAGTTGATCCCACTCAGGTGAGTCAAACTACAAGTCCTGCATAGTTTACACATATTGGTGTTTATAACACACAAACCCACACAGACTTAAAAACACACCACATTCACCAATGTTGGTGTGCTTTACTAATAGAATCTATCACACTATGATCCAGTCAAACAGCCATATAGAATACGTAGTCCCTATGGAATTTAATTAGCAGATCAAGGTTGTGGAGTGCTTGTTCACGCATAGCAAATTGACAGCATTTACCAAATTATGGGTTATATACTTGGATGCATCCTGTTGAGAAAGTTTTTGTGTGTGTGTGTATTCTGTGTTGTAGCGTGGATCTATGATGATGTTGGATTTTAGTTCAATTGTATTTTTGAATCTGTCCCACGATGAATTAGTTTCACTGCACAAGAGGAAGCAGTTTCGCCCTTCACGTTTGTTAGGATTGGTTGAAACTGCAATAATTTAGTATACAATGACATGTTCCACAGATTGTCTTGTGATGTTTTATGGTGCTTTTATTAGGTTCATGATAGTTTGCAGCGAATACGTGAAAGAAAGCTTGTTAATTTCATTGAGTGGGGCCCTGCTAGCATTCAGGTATGTTTCAGAATGGCACTTAGATATTACAACTATCAATTTTCTTCTAGTTTCCTATTGATTTTTCGCTCATTACTATGAGACAGGTTGCTCTCTCAAGAAAGTCCCCTTATGTTCAAACTGCCCACAGGGTGAGTCTTCAATAATCCGGGGAATGTTTTTGTATGTGTTGGTTATATAGTGATGGATGAAAAGATGATGAAATTCCAGTGATTGTATATTCTTAGGTAAGTGGGCTTATGCTAGCAAGTTACACTGGTATTCGGCATCTATTCTCCAAATGTTTGAGTCAGTATTCGCTCCTAAGAAAGAGACAAGCCTTTCTTGACAAGTACAGGAGCTTCCCGTTGTTTGATGTAAGCTTTTACTGACCGCTCTTTTCGTTCGTCATACATTGCTCTATAAGAACAGTTGCAGATAATCTTTTGTTGAATTACAAATAAATCCAGGGGTTTACTGGGTACTCATGGAGTCCTGGGTTTGCCTGCCATTGGCTCGAATTGCATATTCCTGTATACCAAATAAAACTAAAAATAGATTTCATAAATTGATTCTGCTGTTGAGTATTAGTGCCAGAAATAAATTGAAGATTGGTGAACAATAACAATAGATTTTGTAGAGGTGATCGAGAATCACTGCAGTAGATGTTCATTTAAAGCATTATTTAATGACATTTGAACAGATGATGATTATAAACGATAAATTAGTTATTGTAATCACATACGTGTTGTGAGATATTTTGAAATATATCAACTTTGTTTATCACCTTATTTTGAACCTTGCACAGGACAATGATCTTTCGGAATTCGATGAGTCCAGGGACATAATTGAGAGTTTGGTTGATGAATATAAGGCCTGTGAATCCCCAGATTATATAAAATGGGGAATGGAGGTATGTTTTATGCCCTAATCATTATTTCCATGACTTTGTCATTATTCTGCTAACGATTTCATGTGTTCTTCAGGATCCTGACCATATCTTAACAGGGGAAGGAAGTACCACTGGGACAGTGGATCCTAGGGTACCAATGTAAACAGGCCAAGTATGTTTCAAATATGTTTAGTTATTTCATTTATATATCACAAATGATTATGTTATTTGGCTGATTGGCTCTCTTATGACGGATTTCACCACTTAATCAATCAATATACAATGATTTTAGATTCAAATAGATGTGTCGTGCGTACCTTTCAGCTCCTTTTCATCTTAAATACCCACTTGTTATGCCACATATGTAGTCTCTTTTTAAAAGTTTAGTTTCTTAGTTAATCTGCCCGCTGCTATTAAATGGCTGGATATCAGTAAACCTTATAATCTTAGATTTCCAGTTTTGATGATCAGTGTTGGAATATAGATTGAAAGTTGAATCCTATGAAATTAAATGTGCTAAGAAAATAAAATTGAAGAAATACTTGGAACAGATGTGCTTGCTTTAAAGCAATATTCTTCCTGTAAGAACCAATTTAACATTATGTTGATTTAAATAAACTTGTGGGTTTCTCGTTATTGTTTAACAATCCAATAATTTATATGATAATTCAACCTTTTAGTTTTGTAAAATAAATGCAACAAACATTTATTAAATAGCTAAAGGATTTTGCTATTTGTAGCCTTAAGGACTATGTTTAAGAGTTAAATTCATGCATGAAGAGGTGGTATATCAAGTTGGCTGAGAGTAGTTATATTCAGGGGTGAGAGGTTCTTATTAAGGTACAAACATTCAATGCGTGTATGAATTTCTTATTCATAGCCCTTAGGGCTATGTATAGCATTTTCCATAATGTAAATATCAACATTCCTTTTCCCTTATATACTTAAAAAAATCCCCATTAGTCCTTAACGGCCTTTGATTGAAACTGGTGTTTCCTTCGACCGGAAATGAATGAGATTGATGGACCGATAAGGGACTGCCTGACTTAACCCCACAGGCTGGGCCCTGGACCATTCGCGCAGGTCTTGGACTGTATTTTTTATCTCCTCTCTCTCTCTCTTTGACCGCCACCCCCAATCCCACTCGCACACAATACTGATCTGCTCTTGATTATTTGATGTTGAATGTCGGTATGCATCTACATCTTTCTATGTACATTCTAATGAATAATAAAACTTTAAATGCTCTGCATATTGTTACAGGGAGTGTACAATGATTATGTAGAAAAAGGTGTGTGCAAGAATGGCTTTGGTTTTATAGCTTACTACAAGGCTGCATGGCGTGTATCTTATTTTGTGTGCATTGAAACGAAGATTGTAAATCTGGTATGTCTTGTATTAGACGTGATCTTATTTTCCATCTAGTGAAAATATTGCTGAAGTTTGACTTTGTTAATATTCTAGCATTATTTTGAGAATGTTTAGCATTGCCCAGGTTGTATTCACTCAGATTCTTAGCTAGGTGAACATTCTAATTTGATGAAATAGCATGTGGTATGGTTGTATCTTATTTAGTACAAGTTTGTTAATCTTTTGATCTGGATCCACGAGGAAAAATACTTCGGGTTTCTCTGAAAATGTCCAACACATAGTTTAATAGAAGTGTTCGACTATTAGTTATACACACAAAGTTTATGAACCACAGTTTGTATAGGATAAAAGACATTTTTTTTTAAATCAGAACTGCGTGGATTAAAGAAAATATTGAGTATTAATTTAATTCATTCATTGCTGTGTATTACATATTTGATATTTCAGCCACCTTTTAGGTATTTGTCTTAACAGGGATAATATCGTGTGGTATAAATTGAGTAATTCGTAATAACAGGGATAATATCGTGTGGTATGCACGCGATCCCTACGTCATACCACTTGCACCCTCTGCCCTCCTGGAGCCTTCAACATCTTAGTTGTGTACTCATGAACACAAAAAACAACAGTATTTTGATTATTATCACATAAAAGAATGCTGTTTTGATCATGTGACTTCCGAACATGGCTCTATCCCTTGATACTTGACCTTTTTAGATATTGTGGTCAAGATTGTTTCAACTGGATAGCTTGACTAGTTTGATTGGTTAGGGATCACAATTGCTGCTTATGTGGGTCCTTAATGTGCTGGATCTGGTAAGGGTTTCGGTACGAGCCCATGTGAGTGTGGGTTAGGGCCAGGGTCAAAGGTCAGGACTGATGGGTCCCTTCTGTTGATTGTTTATATTGTACATATCTTTTATACTAATGTGCCATTGTCTCTTTGGTCCATTTGATTCATATCATCAACTTGTTTTTTGTTCGCTAACTCTACAACGTTTAACTAGGTCCAGTTTCTAGTGCAGAATGTACAATTTTTTTCCCTCCCAATTATTGCTTGCAGCTTTATGTCATCATGTGTGATAAGGTGCAGAATGTACATTTAAAGTTTGAATCTTGGAGTCCTTCCTTTACTATGGCACACAGCTTTTTAACACTTGATCGGATGTCAACCACTCGTGCTCGTGGGGTAATTTGAAAATGCGTTTTATAGTAGTGATGATTATACTGAACTACTGTCCGATTGATGCCAAAAATTGGAAAGAAAATTAAACAATAATTTTATTGAATTCATGGTTAATACATTTTAACTGCCGTTCCAAAAAAACAGTTGATATTTTTACAGTATGCGAAACTTTTTACCTTTCCATTTCTAAGATTAAAGATTTTCAATAGGTGTCCGTTACGTGACTCTTTCTTCCGTTTCTTGTATACCAACTTGGGAGACTGCATATGGAAAAAGGACATAGGAACATGTTTTGTTGTTTTACGCGGGTATCATGTTACTACGCAATTTTTGCAATCATCTTATACATTTTCATTTTAACAAATTTGGTTACTTCATCTTTGAATGTTAGAATAAAGAATGATTCTGTATGCATGAATGAATGATCTGGCTATCGGCCGGCACAGTGTATTAGCCTTCCAAGTGTGGTTAGATCTGACCAAATTTCTTTAATATTTAATTTAATTTTACATAAAATTAAGTAACTTTTTTTTTTTAAATACAGAATACGAAAATACTGTATAAATTTTATAGCAATACAGTACCTCAGATATTTTTTATTTTATACAGGCGAGTTTGAGTTAGCTTATACTTTTTAGCTTCTACGTTATCTAAAAGTTAAAAAACTGTGACTTTTTGCTTTTCAGTTTATTTACCCCACAAATTTTAAAAAGCTCTCTAATAAAAACTCATCCAAAAACCGAACAATGTAAAAATAACTTTTTAACTATATCATAACGCAATAAACTAAAAAAACCCCTAAAAAAGCCGGCACCAAACACCCTCATAGTTTCTTTCGTTGTTTTTAACTGAATGCCCTTCTGTTTGGCATATATAAATAGTCACCCCTTACGAACACGCGTTCACCTATTTCAAAACTCTGCATATCTAGGGTTTTCGATTTAGGAATAACGTGTGTTTCACCTCCGGCATCCAATTGTTAGTTGTTTTCTAATCTGCATTTTTGAATTAGCTTAACCGGAAACTAATGGCGGTGAATCGAGCTTTGTTGGTGACTGCAATGGCGGTTATGATGGCGATATTATTAGGCATTGTTTCTCCACGTGTTGATGCTCAATCGTTTGCACCTGCACCTGCACCTGCTCCTACTAGTGATGGTAATTATTCCTTCTTCTTCTTCTTTTTAAATTATTTTTGTTTCTTTTTTATATGATGTTAAATAAATGATGCATTTTAGACGGAATAATATTGCTGCTTGTATAGGTCCGGATTTAGCTTAGTATCAGGGTTTTATGTGATTTTGAGCTTCTTTACATCAGTCTCATGTTCATTGTTACATATAAGTATAGATGGAATTGTATTGTGTTTTATAGATCTGATTTAGCTCTGATATTATAGCTTGAAGTTTTATTTAAAAAGATCATTAGGTCTTTTATGTGATTTTGAATTAATTTAGGCTATGTTACTAAACCTTTTTGGTTTATTTTTCATGTTATTCATAAAAATTTTGTAGAAAGGCAATAAAAAAAAATATTAACTTGATACAAATTATTCACTAATGCAGTTTTGGATGGGGTTATATTGTTATCTGTGTATATAAATTTGGTTTAGTTCTCCTTTATCTTTTCCAAATCAAAGAATATACATTTTTAATGTAATTTTAAGCTGATTTACCATTGATAAATTATTAATCTTTTTTTTCTTTTCTGATTACTCATAGATTCCCCTTTTAAATGAATTTGCATCGTTTTCTTTGTTTGTTTGTCTGATTTAGCTCTTTTTTCATTGTTGACAAAAGCAAAAACACTCTCTTTTGCGGTTTTAGCTATACGACAATCCTTCAGTAGCACATAAACTGTATATATGCTTTCTAATTTGATTTTTGCCATCTAAGTTTTTGCACACAAATTTGAGACTTTTAGCAGATAGTAAATCGGCCAATGTTGCAGGTTAGCCAAAAGAGGTTAGGTTAGTTTTCAGTGTTTAGATTGAAAGTGGTACAACAATATTTGTTGTGGGATGACATACAAATGTACTACTCGTAAGTTGATAAGTTTCACCTTCTGGGAATCGTAGATCACTCTTCATCGTTAATTTCCTTTATTAGTAGTCAACAAGTATTTTCTTTTGTCTTCGCTAAAGTTGAACAACATTTAGCACAATTTACTAACTTATGTTCAAGAATCAGATGCTATCATGTTTATTGCATTTATATGACATGTTTAATGTAGTTAGGCCATTAGGGAGCTGCAAACTTTAGGCTTTTTGTTTTCAGTCATAGGATTTTAGGCCGTAAGAGAGCTGCAATAGGTTAGTAAGAAAATTTAACTGCGCTCACAAGAACATATGGAGGGCACAGCCTATTTGTTGAACATTGTAGGTTATTGCTACTTGCTACTAGTTTTTAAAGCACTTAAAGAGTGACTGATTTATTGAATAATTGCAGGGACTTCTATTGACCAGGGTATCGCTTATGCATTGATGATTGGCGCGCTACTTCTAACCTATCTCATCCATCCCTTGGATGCCTTTCCGTATGGTCTCTTTTAAAACATCTTTGTTATTGTAGTAGATTAAGAGTTGGCTATGATATTAATTAACATCACCGTGACGATTAATTAGTTGTATTCTTGATCATTCTGTACCTTGAGAAGCATCAATCTAATACCTACTTTCCCATTATCCGATTTGTATTTTATTGAGTTAGACCAACACTTTTGAATTTGTCCTGAACTCTTCTCTAGATTGGGTGCTTAAGAATCATGCCAAAACCAAAGAAGAGATTATGTGTTTGGATGACTTAAAACACCACATGACCCCTATTATATATGATTTGAAACGAAATGGTTATTTTCTTTAGTCTCAAAATCATAAATTAGTTCTTACTGTTGCTGAACTGAACTAACCTGACAGATATCAAGTCTTCCAGGATCAACTTTTCTCTATATAAATTGTTTTTAAGATGGTTTATTATCACTAAATCCAATATCCATAAGACCCATAAATCAAACAAATCGTACCTGATACTTGCAGGCTTAGTTCGTGTTGTGGTTTTATATCATCAAATTGTTTCGTTGGACTCTCTTTGTTTTTTAGACTGCACATTTAAATGGCTCTTGAGATTGCGATGTTGAAATTCAGTAAATGATGTTACGCTTATAATAAATTTGAGCTTTTAGGGATTGCGGGTGATGTTTGACTGGTGTTTTTACACCATTATAATCATTCAAATTAAGCTTTTCAAGGTAAATTTGACATCTTTGTCCAACCACGGTTGACTAGTGTTTCATCAGACACCAATTTTCCAGGTCCTCTAAAGTCCAAACCAAGATGACCATAAAAATGTCTGTAAAGTTCGCAACATCTGAAGGGCACATGATAAAAAAACAAACCAAGGTTCCAATTTCAATCCATTTATGTATGGGAGAATCTAGTTTCTACTTGACTGATAATCAAACCAACTAAACACAGTCACAAAAACTCATCGAACAGGTTACCAAGTAGTAGTGGCACAGTTTGATTCAACTGTTTACAACCTTCTAAGTTGCTAACATATTAGTTATTGATGAGAAATGGCACAGAGGATTTGTGGGTCAATTCAACCCATTTTGACTACACTGAATCGCACCCATTTGTTTCAGCCGACCCATTATTCCTCCTAATACATATAATATTCCGAGATTGTTGATTCAAACGCTAAACACGAGTACGAGTAACTTATGCATGCGTATGAAGTTTGTTTTGTACTGTCTTTCTATGTTGTTGAGTACTTGAGTCGGTTCTATGGGCGAAGAGAAAATGAAATAATAAATACCGTGTGTTCTCTGAGTTTTTGTTACGACGATAGAAAAAGAATATAAAAGAATGAGAAATGAAGATTAAAATACAATTTCCTTACAAATTCTTCTTCTAAAATATGAGATGCTTATGAAGGAATTGTTATACGTTTTTCTTTTATTCCCTTCAAACTTAGGGATATGTATTTCGTTATGTATTAAACTTTACACCTTTTACTATTGTATGAGTCGAACTTTGAAAACTTATGTTGTATGTATTGAACTTGTAAATCTCGTCTATCGTATGTAAATTTTCCTTTTTATAATAATGTCAAAATAAGAAAGTTTTCTTTTTTGACCTTACATAAAAAGGAAAATTTACATACAATAAACGGCATTACAAGTTCAATACATATAATATAACAAATGAAATTATATTTCATACAATAATAGAAAGTGTAAAATTTTATACATTACCTGAACTCAATAACACATTTCAACTTCATTTAACTTATCTTTCCTTACTTTTTTTCCCCATTTCTTCACCTGTCATTTTTCCTCTCAATTTTGATTTAGATGCTCATCGAACGGAAAGGAAAAGACAAGTATAAGCCCACCTAGTGACAAGTATAAAATGCAAAAATTATTTTATTAAATTCCGGTTCAAATTTAGATTAATAATAGTAAATTACATTCCTCGTCCCTGATATTTGTCATACATTTCACTCCTTACCTTAAGTCGGACTTTTTGGTTCCTTAACCCGAGTTTTTGTTTCACCCCCAGTTCCTCGAAGAGTAAAAGAGTCTTAAAATTTTAAGGGTATTTTAGTAATTTCACGAGAGATGATAGAAAGAAAGTAAAACAAAAATCGGTATCTAAGAGATTGAACTTCAAAAAACTCGATCCGCGGAGAAGGAGTGAAATGGTGTAATTTACTCTGATAAAAAGTGTTAATTTTGCTATTATGCGAATTGACAACTTTACCCTTTATTTTACACATTTTGTTTTTTCAGTGGTTGATCTTCAAACTCCACAAAGACTTCAAACTTTTTCTTCCTCACGCAGTCAGTTAGTTAGCACATACACCAAATATTCCAAAATCATTTCCTCCTTCACCATCTCGCCGCAAACTAGATAGGGTTCACAAAAAGATTCAGTCCAAAACCATTGATATGAATAAGAAAAAGAACTTGAAGAAATAAACCAAGCAATTTCATCGTATTAACATTAGATCAAATGGATAACACAACAAAATATTAATTTCTTCATAAGAGTATGAAAAAATACATGAATGGTGATAATATCAACAAACACAAAGACTCTGCTCGATCAAGGTTATGGATGAATATGGGGGAAAATAAAAGACCTGATTTTCGATGGGTTTTCTTCCACAAAACTGTTGTGGCAGCTGTGGAGATTAACCAATGCGGGAAACAGTTCAACGCCGGTACGCGAGGCTACCGGATATAGAAGAGTGTCGAAGGGGGTGATTTGGTACGGTTCCGACTTTATTAATCGTGAGTCTGTCATCGGAGTATTTTGAAAGTTTGGGTTTTTATAACTTAATATTAATGAATTAATTAATGAATTATAAGATAAACCGTATTACGCCGATTCAAAATCAACGTCCCCTTGGTACTGAATTTTAGAGACCGAGCAGATCGAAATCCCATTTAAAAGCAATTTTATATTTTCCATAAATTCTTGTTACATTTTTTTATCCTTGTCATTGGTTTGACCAAAATACTTCGATAGTGTTAACATTTTTATTACGTGTGAGATCGGATGTCATCTGTATTTTGAGGGGAAGAAGAGACAAACAATGTCAGTCGTTGATTTATGTGATCAATAACTTATATTCACAACGTAAAATGCAGTGTTGTTACAGGAGATTTAGACTATTGATCACATAAATCAACCGCTGATATCGTTTGGCTCTCTTTTTTTTTTTTTAAATAAAAATGGTACTCAGAAAACATTAATTTTCCATGTTAAACGTGGAACATAGATTCTCCCATCAATAAAGTAATTGAAATCAAGATATCAAACAACAAAATCTTATCTTATGCCTAATTTATTTTTAGTAATATACACCTTAACACGTTATTTAAAATCCCTACTAAAGAAGATATTATAGATTGGACATGAAAATGATATTTTTATACCGAACTTTAACACCACTAGCTAACGTACTCCGAAAATTGGTAATTACTCGCCAAAAGTTGACGCAACATGAAATAATGACTATGCGCATTTTAACATGATTATAATGCATCATCAACGCACCGCACTTTAATTTATTTATTTTTCCGTTAAATTGTTAGTTAAACTTTCTCACCTACTATTTTATTACCTATTTTATCTCAATCTGGGTACAATTGATGAAACTAACTATATGTTACGTATCAACATATATCGTCAAGTTAAATTGATGAAGCCTATTAGGTCCGTTCAGGTCTTAGTAGGCCTACCTTTTTTTTGTCAAGGTTCGGGCTTAACCCGACCCGGACTTTTTTAGGCCCGGTCTAAACCCAGCCTGACCCTGACTTTGTGCACCTCTACTTACTAGCATATTCCCCATACAATGTGGTGGTAGTAAAAGAAGACTTTATCGTTTAAAGAGGGGTGAACTTTCTTACTATAGCTCTTTCTTCTCTTATCCCAGCTGGTTTTTTATCTCTGTTCTGCAGTAAAAGATTTTAGTAGCGGTAGTATTTTGTTCAATTGCATGTCATATGTACTTGAGTGAAAATTGAAATAATATTGGTAAATATTGGTAGACTGTTTTCAGCATTGACAATTATTGACACAGTCACACAACTTTAAATCCCGATCCATAACTAAAATGAAACTAAAAGGGTTAAGGTTGAAATTTTAACCTGTCAGCCTATTAATCCAAAATCAGCATAATGTGTATCATGTCCGTGTTGGTTACTTTTTGACCCATTAACCCATTCATCGACTCTGTTTGAGTTCATGTTGTCAACTTTTGACCCGCAAATATAAACGTGCAAGTGGCCAACGTGACTCGATCGAACTGCAACCCTAACTATAATAAATGAAAGTTTAATAAAAAATAACAAACAATTAATATAGTTTATAAAAAGCTTGTACTATTTGCATTAGATGTTGTATTTATAGAAATGAAAAGATATTAGTACTCCCGCCGTCTCATTCAAAATGTGTTCATTTTTATTTTGGGTTGTTCCAAAAATAATATTTTATATTACAACCAATCAAAAAAAATTTATAAAAGCTACAAATAATATTTTATTAGATGATAGTGTATATTTTCAAATGAAACACTTTAATGGGGACATAGAAAGTAATTTTCTATTAAGTTTACATTAAATGATGTATTAACTAAAATAAAAAAAATATAGTGATTTTATATTTTTGTTTTTTATGATTTTTTTTTAAACGATCATAACTCTTTATATAATAGTAATAGATTAATCATTATAATTACTCAAATCGACTTTAAATATTTAAAGAAATTTGTTTAATAGTTTAAGGTTTTCTATTAAACTCTCTATATATAGAAGATAATTTGTTTAACATATTCAATTTTTCGTGGATATTTATATTCAAAACAGATAAACAATCGTAACATACATTTCAATATTTATTAATGTAATACATTAGTTGAGTAAGGTTCAAATGAGTACACTAAAATTTAGTGAGAATGGATGAACCAATAAGAATGTGTCAAATGTCACAAAACTTATTTTCCCTCACGTTTTTAAAAATTAAATATCTCACAAACGGTAATTCAAAAAACTATAAAAATTGCACCATAAAAATCAGAGTTTTTTTTCTCTTCGATTAAACATCTCACAAGGTATACTTTCGATAATTTTTTTTTTCATTTTTGGTAAGTTTTATAAACAACTATCATACGTGTTACCAACGAGTATCACATGTGTTACCAACGAGTATCACATGTGTTACTAATATTGTATAATCATAAAAATAAAAGTAGTTGAAAGTATATATCATGTGAGATGTCTAAACGATGAGAAAAAAATGTTGATTTTTATGGTGCAATTTTTATAATTTTTTTAATAAACCATTCTTGAGTTTTTTAAAAAGTGGGGGAAGATAGATTTTGTGACACATAGAGCATTCTGATAGGTTACTCCATTCTTATTAAAAATTTTCATTCTCATTTAAATCTCACTCTACATTAATTATTAGTTATTAGTTATACAGGTTTTAAAAAGACAAATAATTACATGGTTGCGTATTTTGTAACCGAAATTAGTTAATTATAGGCCAAAATGCATATTGGTACCCTGAACTTGATTAACTGGAATCTTTAGTACTTTGAACTTGTAAATGTATAGTATAGTACATTGAAATTGAAAAGCTAGTAAATTTACTACCCCGACTCTGTTGACTCGAACATGTGCCAAATACGTGACTTATTTTAGTTAAATATTTAACGGACATAAAAGATAAACAATTGTAATTTACATTTCAGTGTTTATTAATGTGATACATTAGTTATGTGTTATATAGGTTATAAAAAAGACAAATAATGACATGGTTAAACCGAAATTAATTAATTATAATATACTATTAACGTTATAATAAATTGCATTGAATTTAAATGCTTAAAAATTGAACGGGATAGTTAAAGAGTAAAATACTCATTTACTATTTTGCTCGTTTCAAGTAATTAAAATTTTATCTCAAACTCTTTATTATGTACATGGATAATTACATACGTACATCTTGAAATACCCACATCTCTTCTCGGACCCTACACAGACCGCGGCCAAAGGTTAATTTCGGGACGAAATTTCCTTAACAAGGGGAGAATGTGACACCCGGCAATTTAGGCCGTCATTTGTAATTAATCATAGATTATTATTACTTGTAATTAGTGTGGAATATGACTAATTACAGTAACGCGTTGTATATTGTATTATACACACATACGTAATTAATTTTAATTACGCGAATTCGATCGGAAGGAATCCGACATAAATAATATGGACGTTGGTGAAAAACATTTCTTAAATAACGTGACTATATTAAATAATCGTTATTCAACCTATATTAATTCGAAAATATATTAAACGTTTCACGTTTCGTATAGAACAAACCATACGCGACGAGAACGCGCGAATCGCGCCCGACAACCGAATGAAGCCCGAATTATATTTCAACAACTTAAAATGAAGTATTACAAATAAAACTTCAACCAAAACTTACGCGTATAAATCGTTAACGAAAAACTTAATTAATATACGTTTAATGATTAATTTCTTTTAAAATGCGCGATTAACGTTTAACCGATCGAGTAACGTAACACGAAATCGAGGAGCGAGTCACGAGCCCGAAACTACAATGGGCCAGGCCCAATTCGGCCAGCTCAGGCCCAACAAACCAGCCCCTTTTGGCCCTCTCCTTTTCTTAAGACTTCACACCATTTCAAACATACACTTTCTCACACACTCACTCTCTTGTCACTCTCCCTTGCTCTCTCTCGATTTTTGCTGCTCAACCAACACCACCACCACATTCCACAGCTTCTTCCAAGAGTTCTAGTTATCGCAAACATCATTTGCCTCGTCAAGAAGAAGGAGAACGAGCGAAGAACACAAAAACCGAACTGCAGCAGCCTTCCTTTCTCATTTCGGCTTTAGATCGACTTTTCCTTGTAAGAATCTCCTCAAAACTTGTTAATCTTCCTTGGATAAGGTTAATACACATGCTAGGGGTTCGTTTTTGCTAATTATGTCCAAGATCTAAACCGAAAACCAAAGGATAATACGAAAAACTATCGGGTAAAACCATTAACTGTTGGACAAAACTTTACCCGACTTTAGATCGGAATATCTAACCCATAACAACATCAAATCGGACGATTCTTGAGCCTAAAATTAAGTTCAAGTTGTCTACTTTCGATCCCAACTGGTCTCACATTTTTCTGAGTTCGTTTACTAGTTCAAATCGATTTTATGAAGTGATGTGTACAAACTGTCCTTTTAGTAAAAAAACTTGGTCAATTTTGAGAAGGCATATCTTGAGATTTACGAACCCAAATCAGTTGAAACCACTTGGAAAAGTTCACAAATCCTGTTACCTTTAAAAGTTATTACATTTTCTGAAGTTTTGTAAAACTCGAGATATGACTTGATCTTTGAACGGGTATCAGAAAGATGGACTGCTGGACACAAGTGCAATCATTAAATATTTTGAATGACTTAACCTTGGTCAAAAATCTTGAAAGTTACATTTTTAGAAAGCTAACACCTCTAGGAAGGTTGTGTAAAAACCTCGGATTTTATCTCGAACGTTTGACTAGCCGAAACGAGCTCACAAAATCGAGCATTTTAAGGAGAGAAGCTGTCCAAAACGGAAATGTTTCCCGGGGTTACAAACGAGCACTTTCGGGGTTGCCAAAAATTATGAAACCTACTTTTTACAAGTATCAAAACATTAAGATTTGTTGTGTAAAAGTTTCGAGTCAAACCGAGAACGTTTGACAAGTCAACCAAAAACCCGAGTACACATCAGTCGCCTGTGTCGCTAAATAGACCTTAGTGTCGCAGTAACTTGCGACACTAAGCCTTGTGTCGCCATGTTGACTCTAGTGTCGCACACATAATAACTTTCGCAACTTGCGACACTAAGCCTAGTGTCGCTACATCCACAACTAGCAGTGTTAATTTAAGTGTCGCAAAGTTTATACTAGCAGTACTAACACATTGCGACACTAAATTTCAATGTCGCAACTCACAACCTGCGACACTAAGCATAGTGTCGCAACACTACTGATTTTTCACGAACTAGCGACACTGACCTTAGTGTTGCAAAACCCCATTCTGGTGTCGCTTCCAGTGTCGCTAAAAACAATTGAAAACACTTTTGTTCCCAAGTATCGAATTCGCGCCACAATATCTAAACAACATACGACACTACTCATACACGCGATACATATGTTTCTATGAGAATACAACGAAACAAAACACAATAATAATGACTTTGAGAATTATTATTACAAAACGTCACCAACGGGCCGTACATGTTTTCTAAAAACAAATGATAAACAAACACTTGGACATAACTAGTTGAGTGGACAACTAGCATGGATGATCTTTTGAGACATCCACTTACATACAACCTTATGTGCTTAGGGCATTCATTGGTTGCGGGTTCGGAGAACCTACTGGTCGATTATTACTACCGGATATACGTTATCTAAACGCTTACTTGCAAGGACTCAGGTAAGTCTTACAGCCTCACTTTTATTGTTTTTCTACTATGGGGTGAGATACAATGCTTAACTGCTTTTACATGAACACAAATGCTAAATTACTTACTTTTTATACGGGTTTACATGAGTTTACTTACTAATCCACTGAAGTCCCTCCATCATAGTTTCGTTAGTTATGGACTTAAGAGCGAATATTAGTTAATGGATCCATTAGGGACTGACCCTCCTTGCCCGGGGTAGTAGCGCTACCACGAACCGTTATGTATAAACGGGCGACCTATATTTGTTTCGTACGATTGTTTGGATTGGGCACTCGCGGGGGCAACATACTGTACTTGGTTGTACTTTACTTATTTACGGGTTAAGCTTCGACTATGAGCTCATGGCAACGGTATATGCATACATACTTACTTTTGCTGGATTGCAAACGCTGATAAACTCTTGTGTTCAAACTATCTACTTACAACCCTGTGAGATTCACCAACATTCGTGTTGACCCTTTTTAGCATGTATTCTCAGGTACACAAACGAAGTAGGTTTACTCCTGGATACTTTAGCTAGATTCGCATAATTTCTACACTGCATTTTACGGAGATTCTTTGGCATTACTTTTTGTAAACTTGTTATGTAATAGAATCTCCCGTTCGATACGCGAACTCTCAGGAACTATATTTTATGCGGTAAACGCTATGTTGTGTTTCCAAACTCTACTATATATATATATATATATATATATATATATATATATATATATATATATATATATATATATATGGAATTTGTAACTATTTTTCAAACGTCTCATTTAGAGGTCGTTTGCTGTATCTTTGTGCAATGAGTAATTGATTAGTCGCGCCCCGACCCGAATTGCTTCTGCTGTACAAATTTGGGGGTGCGACACAGTGCGTATAGATAACAACATATATAATTTTTATCCTTGTACTCTCGTATTAAATACGCGTTCATTTTTTGTCAAAATGTCATCCCGAAGTTTAATGTATCGTTGGGTATTAAAGAGAATTGTCAAAATTAATAAGCTAGTATTGGTCACATATTAACTTCCAAATTAATTAGCTACATGACCTAACATCCTAAATTATGTCCACATATATCTATGTTATGTCGTCATGGTGTGTCTACTATAGACAACAATATATTTAGCCTTTCATTGTTCTATACATTCTACTCAATTTAATTTTCGAGCACATATATATGGAGCGTTTGACAGACGATTGCATAGCTCACATCCTCTCCTGTGGGTCCCCTCAGGATGCATGTCGGTTTGCGTTGGTGGCTTTGTTGTTCAGGAACGCTGCAGATTCGGAGATATTGTGGGATAAGTTCTTGCCAAATGATCACCAAGAAATCATATCGAGAAGTTTGTGTCCAGTGACATATAAATCAAAGAAGGAACTGTTCTTTAAGCTTATTAGTCCTCTTCTCATTGATGGTGGCCACAAGGTAATTAATATAATCAGTTACGAATCGTTATCGATATGCATGGATTCTTTGAGCATTTGGATTTTAAATGTAATTTTTAATGTGTGTTTAATTGGAGGCGATTTGTAGATCTTTCTTCGTAGAAAGTCTGAAAAGCTAGAAAACAAAAATTAAGTTACACTTTTGAAAACTCAGTTAGTTCTTTCCACATACAAAACTTGTTTCGTTTTCTAAAATAGAAAATGAAAACAATTGAAGATTTTTTCAAAATTTTTACAAGAAAAAGGTAAACAACACATTTCATTTCTAAGAAAAGTAGAAATGGAAAAAAATAGAGATAATTTTTCTGCAATTAAACGCACCATTAGGTTCTTCTTTTCGTTGCGACCGTTTAACAAATTTTTGATTGATTAGACGTTCTCAATAGAGAAAACAACAGGCAAGAAATCATACATGTTAAGTGCACGAGAACTTTACATTGCTTGGTCAAGCAATCCTCTGTTTTGGTGTTGGAAACCTCTTGTTCAATCAAGGTTAGCAACATATGTACTAAAAGCACTATCATCTGATTACATATGTTCGTATATTAAAATTTTCAATTTTAGTAGATTTGCCGAAACTGTGGAGCTTAGAATGACGAGTTGGCTTGAAATACAAGGAAAGATCAACACGAAACTTTTATCACCAAATACCAAGTATGAAGCGTATCTTGTTGTTCAAGTATCACATCATCGTGCTTATGGTTTAGATGTTGTACCAACCGAGGTTTCACTTCAAGTAGGCGATTTTTGTTCATCAAGAATGATAATTTTGGGTCAAAATGAAAAGACCAAGAACTCCTTAAAGTACCCTTTTGGTACAAACAAAGTTAAAGAAGATTTGAGGTACTCAACATTTAAATCGGAAGATATTTCTAGCGAGTGTCTTGAACGAAAGGACGGATGGTTAGAGATCAAATTCGGCGAGTTTTACAACGATGGAATGTGTGAGAAAGAGGTTAAAATGAGCTTAGAAGAAGTTAACGGTGTTCACTTGAAAGGAGGTCTTATTGTTGAAGGAATTGAGATTAGACCTGCAGCTTACCGATGATTTATTATTCTACCAAATCACATAAAATGTGTTTTTTCTGTTCATAATTCACATAATTTGGTTCTTGAAATGCAATACCGAACTTATTTTATTTTTAATATATTTTATTATAATATAATATAAATCTTCTACTTCTACAGTTCTACGAATGCGAAATTTAAAAGAGGCATTACATGTCATGTTTATCCAATTGGAGCAAATCAGTGGATTCTTTTATTATTTGGGTGTGGGCTTTATTAGTATATGGGTTGGGTCATATGCCTTTTTACTTCCTCCCTTGGCCCATGACCCATGCTTCTTTTTTATTTCTCTGACAGTTTGGGTGCTGTTTAAGTATGTTTCCCTTTGCTCTTTATTATTATTTAAAAAAAATGAAAACAAGTAAACAACAAAACAAGGTTTTTTTTCTTTTTCTAATAATATTGTTCGGTTAATTTGATTCCTAGATAATACTCTAAAAATGCAAAAATTCATGGGGAGAAAATAAACTTTAACTTCATTGCACCTTTTCTTATTATTAACCAATGTACATATGGGTTTAGAAATGAAAAATTGAAATAAAATGACTGTATATACGTATAGTATGCATGTTTTACTGTATATACGTATAGTATGAATGTTTTACAAGGATTAGTTAGAACGAAAGTGTTAGAAAATGATTTGAAATTTAAGTGTTTGTTTGGAAAATTCGATAAATATTAATTTGGTATTTGAGTCGGTTATAATTTGGTAGGAATTAGTTTTAGATTAGAATTAGTATTTTGAGTCTCTTTAGTATTAGGATACTATTGGTTTGTTCTATAAATAGGGATAAATAGTTTAGTAAATTTGGTACTTTCTTAATTTGTTCCGTTTTGAATTTGTTTGTCTTTGTTTTGTTCTTTATATTTGTTCGGTATATCTCTAACAAGTGGTATCAGAGCTTAGGTACAAGCCACCGTAAATTAGTCATCTTTCGATCTTCGGCTAACTGTAGGCGGTCCGGAGAGATTCAGTTTGTGTTTGAATTTGTTTTATTTTCGTTGTTTGGTTTTCGTTAATCCTTGGATCGTCATGAAATTTGAACTGTAGGTTCTAGACACATAGATCTAAAATATAACCGGAGATATCCTTGATTGGAGTTTCGAGCAGATAGATAAAGATTTTTGAAGTTGTTGTCCAAATTTAGATTTCGTGTTGAATTTGATTTCGGTTATTATTTGATTTTGGTGGAGCAATTTGTTGGTTTTGGGATCTGATTATAATAAGATCATTAGTTTGTGATTGTGTTTGAATTTGAATTTGAAATTTTGGACCGTAATCCTTATCAAATAAGTGGGTCATTTGAATTTAAATTGGATATTTGGGAATTTGAAGATCGGTTTGGTGTTTGAAGACTTGATTATCATCAATTCGTTTGGATTTTTTTTCGATCTTTTAGAATTTGTTAGTTTGTAAATCTTGATCTTCTATTGTGAGGCTTTTGAATTCGTTGCCTGAATTTGATTGTTAGTATTGAAGATCGTTTGAGCTTATTTGTTTTGTTTGGTTGACCGTTTAGAATTTTTCGGGTACCTATTGAGTGTTTGGTTTAAAATCATCGGCATTTGTTTTGGATCATAATATTTTGGATCGTTTAAGAAATCGATCGTTTGTTTTGTCCGCAGAGTTTAATCTGTTTTTAAATTAGATTAGTATCTCTATCGTTTGAAATTCGAATCTGATTTGAAATTTGGTGAGTATTATATGTTTCGTGTTAAACAAGATCTGTTTGATTTAAAGTTTCGAGAAGGTGTTCCGAAACTGTTTAATAAGTTGGATAAATATTAGTTTGGTATTTGAGTCGGTTAAGAAAGAGTTAGTTTTAGATTAGGATTGGTATTTTGATTTTATTTAGTATTAGGATAGTATTGATTTGCTCTATAAATAGGGATAATCAGTTTAATAAATTTGGTACGTTCGAACTTGATTTGTAATTTGAATAAAAGCTTCCGTTTCGAATTTATTTGTCTTTGTTTTGTTTTTTGTATTGTTCGGTATATCTTTAACAGAAAGAATCAAACATTAGTTTTGTAAAACCAATTGAAGAGTGTTGATAATCAATTTCTCTAACAAGTGTTGTGATCTTTAAAATCCGTCATACTTGAACTTCATTTCGGCAGCTTATTTGTCGAATGTATCTTTTATTCCAACCTATGTTAACTAAAAGTTGGGGATATGTGGGCTATGCTAGAGTGTAGACAACTCTTTGGCAATTGGCATCATATAAAGGGATGTTATGAATCATGGCTCCTCGAGGGTTTACCCCATTTTTAGATTTGTGGGCACAATGCATAGAGATTTCTTCCAATTAAAAAGTACACATTTTAACCTTTGTTTATAAGTTTATTTATTATTAGTTTAAAACAATGGTATTTCATGTGTGGTTATATAGAATGGTTTGGATCATGAGCAAAGACTTGTTACGAAAAGAATGGAGAGAAAAATTATGCAATTAGGTTTCTCCAAACTAATGTATCGATTTTTTTTCTTTTCTTATCACAAAGTAAATTGGTAGTTAAATAGGTATATCATCTTTTGCTATTAATCTTGTTATAACCTTTTACGGTACAATGCCCGGTATATAAATAATTTCAATGATATAAATGCTTTAAGTATTCACGTTTTTATAAAGTGGGACTTGAATTTACACGCAATAAACTCTGACGTTATTTGAGCAAGACATTATTTGGTCTTTGGCCGTAGTTATAATGAAAGTAAGCATATTAAATGAAGTTATAGTTTATTAATTAGGGGTAATTCAGCATATAAAATTATATTTTTGCTTTTGTTCGTAACCAATATTTAAATTTATGATCAATATTTAGCAAAAACCATAGTATTATAGATGTATTTATAGTATGTCACCCTATCAAGTGAAATATCCATCTCATATGCAAAAACTAACCAAACAATCGGGTGGCAACGTTAACATATATTATGATATGATAAAAACATGAAACCCCATTTTAATTCGTGCAAGTATTTTAACAATATGTGATCACAAATCTTATCATGTCGGATCAAATTGAACGCTCCTAACATTTGAGCTTAGGCTACATGTAATCTTTACATGCATTCAAAGTCACAACCTTTTTTTCACAAAACACAATATGGAATATATATCATTTTATGAAGTTCGGGGGTCTTATTGTAAATAATATAAGTTAAAGGACCAAGGTTGTAACTTATAGCTGATAGTTAGTTAGTTAGTTATAAGTACGTTTACGTGAATTAATTCAGTTAGTTAGTTGTAATACCTTTTCTTTCAAGTAATACTATGTAATGAAATCGAACAATTCGTTTCATAATTCTAGCCCTAATTTGTTCAATAATTGATTGATTTCCGCAATTTCATATGGTATCAGAGCTGAGGCTCGTTTGATTCAGTGTTTTGTGTTGGTGATTGATCAAATTGCATTTCGATTCGAAGAAATTAGGCCGAAATCGGTTTGAAATCATGGCGATTAATCAACCTAATTTTGGAAGTGATTCGAATTCACAGAATACTGCTAATGATCCATTGTATATTGCAAGCTCAGATCATCCATGTATGATGCTTACAAACACTCCGTTTAATGAGGGTAATTTCTTAATTGGAGTAGAACGATTAAAATGGCGCTAGGTGCTAAATTGAAACTCGGATTCATTGATGGATCTTCCCTAAAACCTGATGATACTTATGTTAATCATCAATGTTGGATTAGATGTGACTATATGGTCACATGTTGGATTTGAACTCGATGATGAAGATGTTTATAGGAAAAGGAATGGATCAAGGAAATGATATTGCTAATACTTCCAGACCACATGTAGGTATACCTCTTCATGTAGCTCTAAATGCATTAGCCTCTCATGTTGACTTTTATATTGAGCATGACTGGATAGTTGACTTTGATATTGAGCATGAACGGATAGTTGATATTGGTGCCTCAGATCATATGTCACCTCATTTACACATGTTTCAGTGCATAAAGATTCTTAATAGGCCTACTAAGATTAAACTACATGATGAAACTAGTAAAATGGTTACCAAAATAGGTCAATTCAAACTTACTACTTCTTTGACTCTCTTCAATGTTTCTATGTTCCAGAATTTCAAGTAAATTTGTTATTTGTTGGCAAATTACTTAAATCACAATTCCTTATTGCCATTTTTCATTCTACTTGGTTTTGTTTCAGGACCCTTCAACTAAGCAAGTTTTAGCTGTTGGAAATGGGTTTGGGAACCTGTAAACTTTCAGATCAACTTCTAGCAAAATGTCATCCAAGTGCAAAACCATTTCGTCAGTTATGTCCTGTTTTGTTAATAATGTTGATGATAAAACATCATTGAACTTTTTCATGCTAGATTAGGACATACTTCTACTTCAAAAATTATACATATTAATGATTGTAAACATGTGAATGTTTCTCATTTCTTTTGTGATACATGTATGCTTGCAAAGAAACATAGATTACCCTTGATCAGAAGTATATCTCATTTTTCTTCTGCATTTGATATATTGCATGTTGACCTTTGGGCTCCATATAAAGTGTCTACTATTAATGGGGCAAAGTATTATTTTTTTACCATAGTTGATGATCATACTAGATGTAGATGGACTTATCTGTTACATTCTAAAGATCAAGTCCTTTCCACTTTGTCTTCCTTTCTAGCTTATATTGGTAATCATTTTCAAGCTAAGCCTAAGTACTTAAGATCTGATAATGGCACTAAAATAGTAAATAGAGACTGCATGCTTTTTTTGAACTCTAAAGGAATAACTGATCAAAAGTCAATGGCATATACATCTCAACAAAATAAAAGGGTAGAAAGAAACAAGCATTTGCTTGATACTGCAAGGGCAATGAAATTGCATGTTGATAAGTTTTAGGGGGATTGTGTACTTTCAGCAACACATTTGATAAATAAAATGCCTATGAAGGTGTTAGCTTGGAGGTCTCCATTTGAGGTACTTTTTGGAAAGAAACCAGATTATTCTTAAGAATAATAGGGTGTCTTTGTTATGTAGCAGTCACTAAATCTTATAAGGATAAGTTTAATCCCAGAGGTATTAGATGTGTTTTTTTAGGTTATCTACCTAATCAGAAAGGGTATAAACTGTACAATCTTGAAAGTCATTGATGTTGTTACGCAAACATGTTATTTTTCAAGAAACGGTTTTTCCTTTTAAGAAACAATTACCTTCTGTTTCTTCTACGCCTCTTCCACATGTTTGTGCATATGAAGATGTTACACTTTTGCCTACATCAAATGATCAACCATCTATTCCTAATTCCAGTGATATTAGTAATCAAGGTTGTAACACCTCAAATTTTATAAGCTATATAAAATTCAAAAACTGTAAAATTGAACTAAACTTTGAGGACGGAATTTTTTTAAGTGGAGTCAGTTATAACACCCCAAATCTTATTCAACGAATTTAGAGTTATGTAACGTTTAGTTAACCTTGAACTAAAGGAATGAAATTAACAATTATTGATGACCAAAATGTATTGAGAGTGGAGTGATAAATTATGAGGAAGGATAATTCTTTTAGGGGAAAGAGTTGTACCACTCAAAAAAATATTAACTACTTCTTTTACAATATTAATATTATCAAATTCCGGGAGGCTTCGTGAAGTGCTTCTCTAGGAGTTAAACTTCCACCTGGAGTGGTGGTACCTATTATTCGTCAGCAGGGGCGGTCCGGCGATACGTAGATGACTTTTGGCTGGTCTTGTTTAATAGATGTCGAGTGCCGCTTTTCCCCGTTCGAGAAGCAATCAGACCTGTGAGAGTAAGCATGAGAAACCAGTCTGTCTGCAATTGAAGGCCGAGCTGTAGGTCACGTGACCTGCACCGAGTTGGTGGCTGACTGGGCTTTCAACATTAGAGTTAAGACTAAGTAGAGGGGATGCATGTGTCAAGACAAGAATGCAAGGGGGCTAAAAGTGTAAATGTTGCTAAGGATCAAGTTAGAATGTAAGTTGAGATATGGATCAATTTGAATCAATTTGAATCGGTCATCCCATGTACATCCATAAATCACGATTTTGTTTTAGATTAAATATCGACCTTGTTTGTTGAGAATAGCATATTACAAAGACACAAAACCCTAGAAAAGAAAGCAGAAGGAAAACGGCAGTGAGGGGAAGAACAAAGTGATCGAAGCTTTTGTTCAAAATTCGGTGACATTTAGTTGCAGATTACGGTTAGATTTCGGTTATGAGCCCGGTTTACATCCGAAGGGGAAAAAATGTTAGCAAGAAGTAGATAGCCAGAGATTAGAAAGTGAGTTTCACGTGACTTTTTACTGGGTTGCACTTATTCTTTAAATTATTTATTTAATATTATTTATGATATGATGTATCTATAAATCGGTTATTGCTTGATAAACATCTTGATAATGTGAAAACAAAAATCGTCACTAAGCGTATTGATTATCCAATATATGAATAATAATGAAATCACATAAAAGGTGAGCTAAACAGTGGACGAAGAAACAAATAGTGGCTAAACAGTGAACGAAGAAACAAATAGTGGACTATGTGTAAGAGCAAATTACGGTTTGCCATCAAAAAGTGAAAAAGAGGAAAAGTGGTAGATGTGTAAAACTACAGTTTGCCATCTAATTGTGGATACAAGAAAAAGGTGGAAATTGAAATTAAAATGGCTTGTTGGATTGGTCTTTATTGCTTATGTGACAAATTAATATTGAAAATTGTTGCTTAAATGTGTTATTAGAAAAGCTTTATAAATGTTTTACGAAAATCGTGATTATCACAAGGCTTTATAACTGACCTAAATGTTTTTAAAATTTTGCAACTCAGGTTAGGTAATGAAGGATAAAAGTGTAGACTATAATTGCATGACGATATTGGAGAAGGTTAGAGGTAGACACTTCCGCTGAGTCGAGGTTAAATGGTAGATAGACACTCTGATAAAGCGGGTTGTTTCAAAGGTAATATGCCTAATTCTCCTGTATCACTTGAATTTACAATTGTTGATAGTACTACAAATGATAATTCCAATATTGAGTTACTTCTGAGCCAGTTGCACCAAGATTAAGGAGATCACAAAGGTATGTCAATGCACCAAAGTGGTTGAATGACTTTGTTACCAAGAAGTTTCAAGCACACATGGTACATAGTGTTGTTAATCAACCAGTTTATCCTTTAATTCATTCTCAGGATTTTGAGGATATTCTTAAGATTATGAAGCCCCTCTAGCTCATGTATTGACTAGTTCAGAACCTACTAACTATGCACAAGCTGCCAACATATTTGTTGGGTTGAAGCTATGAACAAAGAGCTTAGTGCATTGGAAGAGAATGATACATGGTCACTTACCAGTTTACCTGAAGGTCATAAAGCTATATCTTCTAAGTGGGTGTATAATACTAAGTTCAATCCAGATGGAACTATTGAAAGATTGAAGGCTAGATTAGTAATTAAAGGTTTTGATCAAAAGGAAGAGATTGATTACAAACATACATTCCTGTTGCTAAGGTTGCAACTGCAAAAGTTTTGATAGCCTTTGCATCAAGTAGATGTCAATAATGTCTTTTTGCATGGCTAGTAGAAGAAGAAATATACATGAAATTATCCACTTAGAACAAGGCTATTAATGGTCAAGTTTGTAAATTGAACAAATCTCTATATGGATTAAAGGAGGCTTTTAGACAATGGAACCAAGAGTTGTTCGAATTTCTCTCAGGCTTGGATTTTCTTAATCAAAACATGATTACTCATTATTTGTCAAAACCCATGGGATAGTTTCACTACTGCTTTGGTCTATGCTTTGGTGTATGTTGATGATATTTTGATCACATGAAGCTTAGAACAAGAAATAAAAGCTACCAAATTAACCTTGGATAGAAAGTTTACCATAAAAGACTTGGGTTTGGCTAGGTATTTTTTGGGAATTGAGTTGTGCAGAACTGAAAATGGCACTTTTTTGAATCAAAGAAAATATATTTTGGATCTGCTCAAGGATGCAGTTCTTACTGCAGCAAAGCCAGTTTCATCTCCAATGCCACAAAATTTTTAAACTTTCACTTAAAAAAGGTACCATTTTGTCCTCTCCTTATACTTACAGAAGATTGGTAAAAAGATTGTTATATCTGGCTATGACTAGGGCATATATTTCCTATGCAGTTCAGCATTTAAGTCAATTTATTTCATCACCAAAAGAACCTCATATGCAAGCTACATTTGCATTTTTAAGGTATCTTAAAAGGTACATTTTCAAAAGGCTTATTCTATCAAGTTCAGCATCAATTGAAAGTCATAGGTTTTTCTAGATGTTGATTGGTGTTGGTACATCTCATGTATGAGAAGATTGTTCTAGAAGATTATTGACGAAGACATTCTTGAAGATTAACGAAGACATCTAGAAGACCACAAGAAGTTACCTAGAAACTATTGTCAAGGGGGAGTCTGTTGGTGCATATTGTGTGACAACAACCTTTTAGATAGTTAGATAGTTAAGTAGTCGTTAAAGTTCAATTGTAATCGTTTTAATATGTACCTAGCGAACATATGAGCTAGCGAACATAGAAGAAACGAACTTAGTGTCTAGCGAACTTAGAGTTAGGAGTTCGTGGGCCAGCGAACTTGGCTAAGTTCGCCCAAGCCCAAGCCCAGCAAACTTGTCACATTATATATGTATATGTTCGGCTAGGTTTGAGGTAACAGTTAGGTTAACGATTTTAGAATTTTAGAAGGTACGAGCGAACGTGTGTATGTAATTGATTGTAACTTTGTGTGATAATCAATAAAAGAATTGTGTTTAAGATATTAACTTGCACATAATCGTTTAGATTTCTTGTTTGTGTGATTGACCGTTAACATGGATTTCGCACCTGTGAACTGGGTAATAACCTCGTTATCGATCCAGTGATTGTGGACTTACAATTGGGCATCTTGCCTAATGACTAAAAGGTCATTAACTAGATACTACATATTCTTGGGACATTCTTTGGTGTCTTGAAAAACTAAGAAATAAGTCACAGTCTCTAGATCATCTACTGAAGCAGAGTATAGGAGCATGACCACAACTACTTGTGAGCTAGTTTGGTTGACTTATTTGCTTAAGGATTTGCATAACACAGTTAAAGTTCCAATTACCTTGTTTTGTGACAATAAAGCAGCTCAACAGATTGCGGCTAATTCATGCTATCATGTTCGCATCAAGCATTTGTATATAGATTGCCACTTTACACTAGATAAGGTTCAAGAAGATTTTTTTCAATCTGCTTATATACCCACTAGATTACAACTTGCTGTTCACATCATGCTACATTATCTCACAAGTTGGGACTTGTAGAAGTTCCAATTAGAGGGGAGAATATGGACATTTTATAAAGTTCATGGGTCTTATTGTAAATAATTTAAGTTGAAGGACCAAATTATAGCTAATAGCTGGTTAGTTAGTTATAAGTACATTTACGCGAGTTAATTCGGTTAGTTAGTTGTAATAACTTTTCTTTCAAGTAATACTCTATAATGAAATCGAACAATTCGTTTCATAGTTTTAGCCCTAATTCGTTCAATAATTGATTGATTCTGCAATTTCATACACAAAGATCGTCACATACAAGAAGGGGGGAGGTTTATAAAATGTATATCATTTTTATTTATAAATTTTTTATTTAAACTATAGTTGTTAATTTTCTTAACGTACTTGCATTAAATTGCCAAGCAACACTCAAGATCATAACTAGATCGAAGATTCCTCCGTTACTTATTCCAACTCCTCAACTTCATAACCGATTAAACTTCATAGTCAACGTAAAATAAAACTCAACCGTTACACTTGCGTAATTTAATGAATACTTGTTCATAGTTTCAAACCATGAATCATATACTTTAATTATATTATATATATATATATATATATATATATATATATATATATATATATATATATATATATATAATATTATAATATAATATACAAAACAGAACCATAATATGTACAAATGTAGATGTTTACTAAGATTTCATTCAATCTTTAATCATAATATATAGACACTTTTAACACGATAAAACAAACATATATCTTATTGCTAGAAATTAACTTTAGGCAAAAATTCCTAGATTAATTTGTACTAAATCATATAATTTCCATGCACCCTTCATCAAGATTACGTGAATAGTTTTCTAAAAGTTACATATATAATAATCATAAACCGTGATAACGATTAAAAAACTATTCATATAAGTTCTTAAGAGTGTACAAAAATTTAACCGATTATGTGATCATTTTGTAGCGAGAGGATCTTGGAAGAAACTATCGACGTCCCATGACCATGATTCGAAGTCATCGTTTAGTTCAGATAAGATTTTGCTTGATTCCGTATCGATTTTATCAGGAAAATTCACTTCTTCCACAATCATTGGTGAAGCTATCCGGTAATCGAAGAAATCACATTCTAAATTCGAATCATAATTTAAATAATCATTAGGAAAAGGGCTAGGAGTAAGTGGTTCGGTTCGGACCGGTTCCGTTACTAAATCTTCAGATACCTCCTTCGTTTTAGCAAAACGTAAAACGGAGGTAGGCGATGAAAGATACGGAAAATCATTGCCGGAACTTTCATCAGAGACTGACATTGGTATCATCACCGGCGCAACCACCACCGGTGCTGTCACCGCCATCGGCGGTGGTTGCAAAAAGTTCGTCTGAGCTTGCGATCCACGTAATTCAATCGCTTTACGATCGTAAACCAACGCCGCCTCTTCCGCCGTATCAAAGGTACCTAACCAAACCCTAAGCCCCCTTACCGGATCACGAATCTCCGCCGCCCACCTCCCCCACCGGCGCCGCCTCACTCCCCTAAACTTCCGTTCACCGGAACCATTCCCCATCACCACCGTCGCCGGTGGTTTTTTCCGGTGACTCAATTTTTTCTTCCCACCATAATTTTTACAACAATTTGATTCCAATTTAATGACTCTAACATACTTTTTAATTTTCCGATGACCCAGTTTCTTGTTAGTATCTTCATCACTTGAAGAATCAGTTGCATCACGATCCATCATAGATATCGAAACCATTTTGGGTGAATGGGTATGATGTGATTGTTGTTTGGTTGTGATTGTATGATTAATTGTGAGGACTTGAGAATTAGAAGAACCCTGAAAATCTTCCATAGTATTTGCTCATATGGGGGTTTAAGTGAGATGGAATGTTTAAAAGAAGAATATTAATTAACGGAAAGGAATGGAAACGGTCGGAGCTAAAAGAGAGGGAGTGATAAGTGGATATATATATATATATATATATATATATATATATATATATATATATATATATTTATGTTTGAACTTTGAATAAATGAGTGTAAATAGCAAAGAATTGAAAAATGGTATTACCAAATATCTTTTGATTTATTATAAATATTTGTTTAACTTTTTAGCTTTGTAAATTATGGCCAGTGACTTGCTTAGCAAGTATACCCCTCTTATCGTTTTCACTTTTAAAAAATTTATATATATCTTTTGGGCTAGCTAAACAAACAATAAATGATTATTTGATATGTTTTCTTTGTGTTTAAGATTTTTTTTAGAAAAAAAAAAAAAAAAAACTTGATTATGGTTTAGATATTAATAATAAACTTGTTTGAAATATTTAATTGGAAGATTGGGGATATTTTCTAAACAAAATATATGATAATTAAGATTATGATATATTTGATAGACATGTTTCAAAATATGATCTAATTTTATTTATTTTTAGAAACATATGTGACTTGACAAATTTCACTTTCTATATATATCTTGCACCTTGCTCACAACAGAACTTTAAATTAAAAGGCAAATCACCATATAATAAACTTAGCTTTTAAATAATAATGTAGTTGGAGATACTTACCTACTCTTATATTATTTTTTTTTATTTTTGACTGGAATTTTTTATAAACATATTAAAACTTCTTTCATGCATGGTTCAATTTATGGGAAATCCATCAAGTGAAAAATGTGTAATAGCAAATTAATTTAACATATATTAAATTTAAGTTTATGATAAAATTAAAATTGTTGGCTATAACAAGTTAAAATAATTGTGTGAGTTTTATATAATAGCACTAGCTAGCTAGTACATTTGTTAAATTTATAATAAATTATAAAGTTTAAAGGGGAGGAATTAAAAGAAAAATTATGATATTTGACTATTGTAACTGAAACCAAGAATCATGGTATATATCTTGTTCAAGGTGGAAAACTTGGGGTCCAAGCAAAACTAAAGATAAAAAAATATTAAAAAATGACGTCATATATCCCAATGCGTTAATTAGTCATTGACTTTGGCATCGTATATCACTTTAACGTTTTCTAAAAGATTGATTATCCAACTTTTGATTCATACCAAAGTTTAATTTCTCGTACTCGTACATTAGTAGTTTTTAATATTTAATAACTTTACTATATACCTTTTTAATCTCATCACATTATTCACATATAATAGCAAAATAGATAAGTTTGAAAACATTTTATACTATAAATCATATTCAGAATCTCAATGTTTAACTCTTAGCTCACTAACTCGACTCGAGTCGTAAAAGTCACTATTTTATAATAAATGTATATTTATATTATTGTTTAATTTGTTTAAAAGAAATAAAACATGGTGATAGTCGATAGTTAACTTGTTGACCGACAACCAACACAAACACTTAATTAAAATAGATTATAGTCATTATTATTTATATTTGTCCTTTTTTATTTTGTGTATTACATTACACAAAAAGTTCGCCTGAATTTTGACTCTTAAGAGTCAAAGTCATTTAAGAGTCAAGATTCAAGTCACCTCGAATTTTGAATTTTTAACTTGACTCGTAATAGTCTATCAAATATATTATAAATATTCTTTCAATAAACGGAAAATTGTTTGAAGAAAAATGAACATAAGGTTACAAACTTTTCAAAAACTCTATTAATTTTCATAAATTAACACATAAACTCTAAAATTGTAAAGTTATCTATTTTAGAGTAGAAGTAAAAGTGAGCAGTAAAACGACAATTAAGTCTAAAGTAAAGAAATTTTAGTTATAAAGGTCTAAAATACCATTAGTGAATAGTATAAAACGAAAATTAAACTCACAAAACGACCCGTAGACACTTAACACGGGTACGTGAGAAATCACTTGTATCAGGGGATATAAATTTAGACCAGGTTATGTTTTCAAAATAAATGTGCGTTTCTAGTAGCTACGCTCTCAAAAGTTATACGAGTAGAAGTCGACAATCTTGTGAATAGAGAATTGGTGGGATAATGAAAACGTATTTTGGAGGTTTATGTTTAAAGTCAGTATTAGGTTTATGCTAAGCAATTGAATCTTAGAATCATCAACTCTACAAGTGTCTCTTTGGAAATTAGACTTTATGCATCAATCTAAAGTCCTAACGGTTTTGTTACTAAATACGAGTAGATAATAATCAATAAATTTTTGAAATCATATTGGGCCAGCCTATATTTATATAGCAAGAATGATTGGTACGACTGGTTAGACAACTCTCAGACCATAATTATTGGGTTTCGGCCCAAACTAACTATACAATGTTTCATTTGACCCATTTTATATGGTTTCGGTATATTTTATTCGAATGTAAGAAATTAAATAAAATGGTATTGATAGTCGGGTGCATTAAAATTGTAATATATGTACGTGTGTGTGTATATATATATATATATATATATATATATATATATATATATATTGAGAAAAGATCGTTAGAGTAACATATTTGAAAGAATAGAAGTACCAATGAAAATGCGACACATGTACAAAAATCCAATTACCCCCAAGACTTTAAAAATTAATTATCTCACAAACGAAAAATCGAAAAATTATAAAAATTGCACCACAAAATTCACTTTTTTTCTCTTCTTCGATTAGACATCTCACAAGGTATACTTTCGACGAGTTTTTTTTTTCCATTTTTTGAAGGGTTTTACAAAATACTAACACATGTGTTAGTGTTTGGTTGTACATTTGATTTAGGGTTAGGGTTTCGGGTTTAAGGTTTAATAGGGTTTAGGGTTTAAGGTTTAACAAGATTTAGGGTTTAGAATTTAGCAGGGTTTAGGGTTTAGATTTTAGTAGGATTTAGGGTTTAGGACTTTGTAAAGCGTTTAGTGTTTGGGGTTTAGGGTTTGGGGTTTAGGGTTTTGCAAAAAATCTAAACTCTAAACCCTAAACCCCAAACTCTAAACCCTAAACCCTAAACGCAACATGTTAACACATGTGTTGGTAATTTGGAAAACCCACCAAAAAACGAAAAGAAAAAAAAAACTCGTCGAAAGTGTACCTTGTGAAATGTGTAATCAAATAGGAGAAAACGCTGAATTTTATGGTGCAATTTTCATAATTTTTTGATTTGCCGTTTGTGAGATAATTAATTTTAAAAAATATTGGGGTAAATGAGTTTTTTGTACAAATGGCACAATTTCATTGGTTCTCACATACTTTAAATAATTGATGTACTCTAATGATCTCATCTCTATATAAAATTTGTATGACACAAAATTTATAAAAGTACGTATTATTTGTATGTTTAGTAAAACCATTATTAATATTATATTATTGGTTATACATGAACATATATAAAATATAAATGAATATCACTAAATTGATGTCCAAAAAAAGTAAGCAATTTTCATATTTTTGACGTTTGCAAACCGCTCTCAAAATTTAGTCATTTAGCTCACACGAGTGATTGAGGTTGTCTACCGTTTATGTAAATTTACTTGCGAGTGTTTTTGAAAAGATTGAAATAATAAATGTGGTTTACACTATTTAAAGTGAGTGGGTTTTCAATCAATTTATCATGCAAATATAACACTTTATACATTAAAGAAAAAAATATAATAAATATAAAATTTAAAAGTATGCGCCTTTTATGATTACAGCAAAATTGCAAGATCTATCATATTTTCCTTATATATACATCTTTCTTTATAGCAGTTTTATTTTTAATATACATTGTTTTAAACTCCGCCTCAACACCCAAATAAAAAAAATTCCTCCTTGTTGGGACTAAAAAGTATGTCTAATATTCGACCAAACCACACACAGCCCTTAATTATATAGTAGACAGGGAGAAAATACTCCTGAAATTTTGTAAGAACATGAAATTGTGGTGTGACTTTAGTATGCACACATCCTTAAAACTCGAAAGAAAAACATACGAAATATTTAGCTAGTCACGATCCTAAACATAGATTATACAATGCTTGAACACTAAAAAACAACACCTACAATCTACTTGCATATGCAAAAGAAAATAACAACACGAAAGAGTAATATCTTATACGGAGGCACCTCAACTGAAAATCAGAGATCCTCACTGCAAAAACTCGATGGCACGACAGCAATCTCCAAACGACCCGTCCATTCTTCACCTGGTTTCAAAGTAATTGGCTTTTCTATCGCTGCACCATCGACACATAGCATCTGCTTGTATTCATCGTCCCCTAAATCCGACATTGCTTTTGATTTCTTGTCCCATGGATTCCACACCACTTCATTTGGGGAGATCACAAGAGTAAATAAGTCAAGAAAAGGTGTGAGTTGACTTTTGAGGTCTACGGATGAAGGTTCAGAATCAATGAGAACAATTGTTTGTAATTTTTAGGGAAGTTCGATCAAACAACTACATTTAACTTTGTTAAAGTTTGATCTTAAATTCATAACAAGATTCATATTGATTTCAAATATGAGAAGTCGTCAAAGATTCCCATTGTGACTAGAGAAAGTAAATTTGTAGAAACCACATGGAATAAGTCAAGTACTGCAAATTGTATACTGTCCTAATCAAAGAAAAATCTTAAACATATAGCATATTTGACTTTTGAGGTCAGTCTAACAAAGTTTCAACTTCAAATTTCATGTTCCTTACTTAGATATTTGAAAACAATCGACAACGATGTTAAGGTTTTAAAACAACGGCTTTCAATAGAAATAAAGTTGGTCTTTAAGTTGTAATAAGAATATGAATCCAATTTAAATTTAAAAAATAGTAAGTTTGACCTGAAAAGGTGGCTAGATACACAATTATTAGGTAAAAAGCCAATAACTTTTGTATCAGCTTACCAACATCCGGTAGCCCTTCCTTCCGTATCACGTATGTACGCTTTCTTTCGTGATCAAGTACAGCAATACAATTCGGAGAACTGAGATAAACACGATCAATCTGAATATTCAACCCATATATAACACCGGGTCAAGTCAGGTTTATATTTTATTGATAACACTTCCAACGGGTAAGTTTAAGATAACTCGAAATGTAGAAAGTGTTACCTCGGATTCAAAAGTAATAGCATCTCCTTGTTCTGTAAAACGCTCTCGTTTAAAAAGGTTGTCGAAGTAGTCCATTGTTTCTAGCCCTTCAATTCTCACTTCACTATGAATCACAGGAGCATTTAATACATTAAGTATCGTCATAGCAGAAATGTACTCGAGATTTAATAAAATGTAAAACAACAGGTAAAGACATAACACGAAAATGACCCATACCTTATGTCTGAAACAGAAAGATACGAGTGATAACCAAATGAGAAACTGAACGGCTTCCCGTTAACGTTCCTAATGCGAGATATCAACGTCAAGTTCCCATCCATCCCAAGACACACTCTAAGGCGAAACTCGAAGCTGTGTGGCCAAAACTTGAGATCTTCTTCTGAAGGTTTGAGTAGCAAGTCGACAAACGATTTTCCATTGGAATCGTTGGCAGGAAGTGGTGGAGGATCATCATCAACCATCCAAAGTTTATTTCTTGCAAATCCATGTTGCTCAAGTGAATCACAGTTCCCAAACTACATTAAGAGGTCAAATACATAAACACTTGAGCTAACTTTGTTGATTTATCGTAAACTAAAGCATTAAGTTACAAACAAACCTGAGGAAAGCAAATCGGAATACCTCCTCGCATTGCCTTTGGGGGCTTTAAGATGCTCTAAAATTGTCAAGTAACAAGTTATAATTGGTAAAAATGCAACCAAAATCTTGCAAGTTTATCATCAGAAAACAAAAACGAAGGAGAAAAGGCCACACCTTACTACTAGTAAACAAAAGTTCTTCGCCTCGTTCATTTCGCCATGAAATCACTTGACCTCCATGCAAGCTAACCTGCATAAATGTGCAAATCAATGATCAATACAATGCAAAATTTTCTTGAAATCAAACAAGATTCTTATATTTACGAAAGTAAAAGTTAACTAACCCTAACCGAAGCTCCTTGTGGATTCCGAAGCACAATTTGCTCGATTCCATTCCAATCCTTTATCGTTTCAAGGGCCAATCGTGAATCCCAAACTGCTGCAGAGTGCCCCATTTTCTCTCTTCTCTCACACGAGCTTTCACAAAACCTAATCTTGTGAACACTATATAATCCACTGCTACTTATTCAAATTTGTTCCCAATCGGACTGTCAAAATCTTCCATAAAATCGGGTCTTGAAAATGGATTCAACCGGAAACCAACTTGAATTGTACTTTGAAAGTGAATGCTTCTATTCAATACACCTAGCAAAGGATACGACTGACAAAAGTCAAGATTGTGATGCAAGAATCCTTACCTAATATTCAATCTCAAAATATTCAACCTAATTTTCAAATAAAAGCAATCAAATTTAGTACAAAACAAGCAAAACACATGTTCAAAACAAGATGACTCCGTCACTCTCAAAGACGAGTCCTCCTTAAGGTTTGAAGGCTATACTTTGTTGCAATACTACTCATTTACTCTTATGAATAAATATAAATTAACAAAAATGATACATAAATGATCTGCTACCTAAAGTTCAACAAATCAAAATCCCAACTAGATTTGTCAAAAGCGTATAATAGTCAACTTCACGGTTTAAGGAAATCTCACGATAACTCTTCATAAAGTAGCCTACATCAGTTATAATACAAAATGACAGAGGCATGAACTTCTACCCACAGTTCACAACACAAAAGAATCCAACCAAATTTGTCAAGTAAAATGAATGAAATGAAGCATAAAATGAAATTAGTCCCTTTTTTAGACAATTTTAGAAACAACTGTTTCTAAAAAATTCATCCTTAATCATAGAAGGGGGCTTGCGCTTGAATTGAAGTAACAAACATCAACACAAAAAGACTCTTAACAAATTTTGTCTTTAACTTATAAAAATCTAAATCACAAACAACATTGTTAACTGGACTATTCTTTGGGATTTAGGCAGGGAACTCACACAATACTTCCATAGAAAACTTCCAAGAAATGATTTCTATATAATCAAAGAACAAAACCCATATCCCTAAATCCAAATAAAAACCACAATCTCATAAATAACTTAAAAAATATAACACGAAATATTGATTACCAGGTACCACCCTTTTCCCCAATTGAAGAAAACAGAAACACCATCTTTGAAATACATATATCCTACATTACCAAATAAAAAACAAAACCCAAAATCCCACAATTTTCAATTTTGGATCCAAAATCCCAAACAGAAACTTTCTGCTACAGTAAGAAACTATATCAATAATAACAACAATAGACACTACCGAATCTAAAAATACCCACTTGAGAAAAGAAGAAACAGTAGATAAATAACACAATAACAAGAACAAACATAATAATATAAAAAAAAAAAAATCACTCACATTGATGGCTTTCGCTTCAAATAAAAAGTACTTGTGAGGAAAATTCAAGAACCTTAAATAAAGTTTGAAGCTTTTTAAAAACTAGACAAAAAGGGAATAAATAAACATGGGGTAAGAGGCAAGATTGTGAAAACATGTGCAAAAATATAATAAAAAATGTAAATGTTAAGC
The DNA here is from genome assembly GCA_963930675.1 of Gnaphalium uliginosum. Taxonomy (NCBI): domain Eukaryota; kingdom Viridiplantae; phylum Streptophyta; class Magnoliopsida; order Asterales; family Asteraceae; genus Gnaphalium; species Gnaphalium uliginosum. The sequence goes on along the minus strand of OZ005680.1, from coordinate 28,866,507 downwards.
AAAAATTAAGGAGGAAATAAGTGAAAGGGGTACCTTGAAATTTTTTTCTGGTTAAGGAATGTGAAGGACGTGGAAGATACGTGAAGTACATGTAAATTGTACAAACGGTCAAGATTTGGAAAAAAGGAAAATGGGAAAATAAATTTTTTTAAGGGATTATGAGATTCATTTAATTATTATTTTTTTAATTTGAATTGTCGGAGGAGACAAAAAGGCTTCAACTTGATGAAGGAAACTGGGTCAAGAGGCTAGTCTAGGGATGGCAAATGGGCCCTTTACCATTCTGTGTAAATAGGGCTATTGAGATAAGGGTTGATTCTTTCTTCACGTGCTAAACTGTAAGATAAATTTTTTAAAATTTCTATCGTATGATTTGTGTGACTTTAGATCGAGAATTGTCAGTTATATGGTCCCAACTTTGAATCATGTGACATGTACATATGATCAACAATTACCACTCATATGTCAGACACAACATATGATAGAGGTTTTAGAAGGTTCATCTCATACAATAGATAGTTCTAGAGTTGGAACCATACAATAGTAACAACTCCAAAGTTTAGCGCATAACGAAACAATAAATCCAAGAGATAATAATAGATTGAATGTGAACATTTTGGTCTTTCTTTTATTGAATAAAAATACATTTGACCCCTTGATTTGTGATACTTTTGTTTGTCTTTCTAAAGTTGAGTGAGGTTCAAATGAGTAAAGTAATTTTTTGTGAGAATGGAGAAACCAATAAGAACGCGTCACGTGTCACAAAACTCACTTTCCCACACATTTTAAAAATTAAATATCTCACAAACGGTAAGTCGAAAAATTATAAAAATTGCACCATAAAAATAAGCGTTTTTTCTCTTCAGTTAGAGATCTCACAAGGTATACTTTCGATGAACTTTTTTTTTCATCTTTTTGGTGGATTTTGTAATCGACTATCACATGTGATACCAGCGGGTAACACATGTGATATCAGCGGGTAACACATGTGATACTAATATTTGTAAAATTTGTAAAACCTATAAAAAAAAGTCGTTGGAAGTATACCTTGTGAGATGTCTACTCGAAAAGAAAAAATGTTGATTTTTATGTTGCAATTTGTAGAATTTTTCAATGAGCCATCTTGAGATATTTAATTTTTAAAAACGTGAAGGAAAGTAGGTTTTGTGACACGTTGCACATTCTTATTGATTCCTTCATTCTCACCAGAATTCTTATTCTCATTTGAACATCACTTTTACAAAGTTATCGTAAAGGTTATGGGTGGTGATATATCCACTATTGATTTTGATAAATCCGTCACAAATGCGTATTAAGTATTTGTACTGTACACATAAGTGATGTACAGTAATACTGAATTTTATAAAAAACAATGATGGAAATGTAAACACTCTATCATAAAACATATTTTGTTTCTCAATCATTTGGTTTAAAAATAAATTACATTACCAATCCCTTTGCTATATCACCTGTTTCACTTCAAATCCCTGAGTCTCACTTTTTACTAGTTCAGTCCCTTAATCGAAATTTTTGTTTCAGTTTCAGTCCCCCATCCACATAAAAGGGCTAAAGAAAAAGTGTAATTTACCCTTATCTTAATTGAAAGAGGGACAAAGAGAATGAAATAAAAACTCGAATCAAAAGACTGAATCCGTGAGAAACCCAACGCAAAGAGCGAGAGTGAAATGACAATCATACCAGTAACTGTGAATGTAACTTACTATTGTTTCAATAATTGTAATGATAATATGTGTTGCATAGCCTATTGGGATCTTTTTATGTATTTGTTCGTTGTCTCTTACGTGTAAAAGGAGTGATGAGTTCTTAAAAAAATTACCCCTTTTATTAATCATTAACTATTAATCACTTATGTAAAAGATAAAGAATTCGGTAGTTGCACTAGAAAAAAAAAAACATGAAACTATGATCTTGTACCCAAAAATGATTATGAACATACAATAGGAGTAAAATTTTGCAAGTATTTTATGCTACAAATGAATTTTATGGTTCTTGACCGTTTGTACGAGTCATTTACATGAGATTTACGGTTCTAGACTTGATATACGTGTGTGCTTGATTGAGTTGAAAGATGAATAGACAATCGATTAACATCGTGTAAATGAAAATGTCTCCATCAAATCATTGGTGTACAAATCGTTTATCCAAAAAATGAAGTGTATAAAATGAAGAACACATGGCATCAATTATTGAATTCTTTGATTAAATAAAAAAGAAAAGATCTAATTGATGAGTATTTCAAACTTACAAGAAATGTGTTATTTTCAATCCTAGGAAACTAGTTCATGTACAAATAGATATGTGTTTGTTTAATGGGAAGTTTATTGGTTTATTAAACAAACGATATAAAGGTTTATCCGTTAGGTTAAATAAACGAAACTTGAGAAAATGGGTTGCTCTAAGATATTTGAAAATTCATGGTAGTAGTGGTAGAAAATGACTTTTTAAAATCAAGAGACGATGGCGGAAATCATACACATACACACTCTTTTATAAAAGAAAAAGAATATACATAAATAAATAAATAAAGAAAAAAATAAGAAGGTAAAATTGATCATCTAGCACCTCCATCGACCGGTCATACGGTCAATATGGGAGAGGTAAATCGTGTAACTCGTGGTTAAAAGAACATGAGGATGAGGATCAAACTCATAACCTTCACATTTTTCTTGCATATCCCCCACCACTAAGCTATCATCGCGGAAAAAAAGAAAGAAATAATATACATATATATTATTAAAGAAACTAATTTATATCGTGCGATGTACTAAATATCATAAAATACCATATATTTAATAATGTTGAACTTCGGATACAGTATTTTAACAAAATATAATAACATGTTATATACAATTTTAGAATTTAAAACATAAATTAAAATCAAAATTAAATGTGAGGTGGCTATATATCTTCTCTTCTATATAAATACTTCTTTCTTTGTCTAATATATTCATTTTAAGTTTCTTCTATAAACTTATCCATCCTCTTATCATTTCTGAAAGAATAGTGAGGCATCTAAGCATGATTACTCAAGTTTACATAATTATTGAGAGGTTATGTTCACCTACAAGACATAAAACCAATCTTTAATATACTTATATTATTATTATGAGTCAAGTTAGTGCTATGTATGATTAACAATGCATGCTAACGGTATCATACAACAACATGCGAATCCAAAATTGTAGATGTATATAACTGTATAATATAATGTGAATGTAAGTTACTTTAACGAATAAAAAGCATAATAATTTTATTAATATGAATTTATGAATAAACTGTAAAAAAAACATAGAGCGACGATTTTTAGGAAGTACATAGTTAGCTTAGTGCTCATAATGGTGATGTTTATCGCACAATTGGATGGCAACAATGAACGGAGAACCTAAATAATAGAGCATATACTTAAGAGATTAGTGTGTGAGAATATATTTAACGTTAGTTGTATCTGATGGCATTTGACATCAACCTCGATTGTAATTGGAGGAAATCCAACTCACACAAAATGAATGTTCAAAAATGGGGACCACATGATGTTCCTATAACCGTTTGTCCGTTAAAGTGAAGTCAATCACATAACAACACGTGTCATTCTATATTCCAAAGTTTCAGGAGATATTTACGGGAGAAATCTTGCCTATAAATAGAGTGGCATTTTGCACTTAGAAAATTGCCGTTTTTATATCAATCACTTGTTTGTCAGTGATAAGTTTGGCTAAGTACAAATTCGTATCAGCGAGTATCAGTCTAGTTATTTTGTCAGCTATATTGTGCTTCAGTCAGTGTAATAGTTTAGCTTGTATTAATTTGATCTTAGTCTTAGATAGATCATTCTGCAATCAATACTTATGTATAATTTTTGATTAGTAAATTCACCTTTCAGCTATTGTTACTGCATCTCTTATCATCAATTCATACTTTTAACTTATATTTTGTTTATCAACCTAAGAAATTAAATTGTTAACAAATCAATTAAAGTTTGAAAACCGTGTATTGTGACTTCAACAAATATAATATAATAATAATAATAATAATAATAATAAAATTGGGTGTTCTAAAATATGGAAATTCTTTGTCATACATTCGTCTTCAATTATGGTAGGCATCGCTATTTTGTTATTTGACAAAGAAATAAAAATGAAAATGACTACGCTAATTTTGTTTATATTGACCAAATTTAGAGCTTAATCATCAATAGCAAAAACTTTGTGTCAATCTAAAAAATAAGAAAGACATCAAAACAAATCGGCAGTATTCATCCCGAAATTGACTATGAAAAACATTTGGATGCCAGATGTAACGTTGTTTAAAAAAAAAAAAGTTAATGATAATGCTATTTAATCTGTCTCAATTCAATTTAAATGTTCATGATAAAATTGTATACGGTTTTAATAAAATGCAATAATTACACTGTCAATCAATAAAAGATTTATTTTCCAGTTTTACTTAATCTGATTGGTTGAAAGTGAAAGTTGACAATTATTACGAGACGTTTCAAAATAAACAATTAATATCTTTTATATGTATAGTTTAAATTTTAAATATTCAAGGTCAATAGAAAGAAGTCAATTAAGTTTTACTATTAGGATACTTCTACAACGTGTCATTATTACCTTATATGTAAAAAGTGATGCTACTTTTTCATTGTTCACGTGTCAACACGTTTATGAGATCACTATTAGTCATAATTGTTCTAGTTACTACATGTTAAATATTGTTAGTAATGAAATAATTTTTCTGCTATTTATAACTACACGATTAAGGTGAGTTTTGGTATTAATTTTAGTTTTTGAAAATAATGTTATGCAGTAATGGTGATTAATTTTGGTTGACAAGATATTACATAGTACTACGTAATAGAAATAGATAGTGGCGGATTTTTGGTTGAAACGTAAATTAGTTGTAAATTGTGATGGTAAATTATAGGGAAGAGTTATTGTAGAATAATTCTTTATGGTAGGAACCGTATGAACAATCTTTTTCATTTTTAATTTTAACATATATACACTTTTTGTAAAAATAATAATATTAAAATTATTAAAAAAAATTATCTTTAATATGAGATTAATTTAAAGATATATATACATATATATGATACACAACTTTAAGTTGTGTATCACAATTTTTATGTGTATTTTTGTGATACACATTAAATTTTTTATAATGTGTATCATATTTTTTTAAATACTTTCTCAAACCAAAGAGCATAAAAATTTAATAAAATTGATAAAAAGATTTTATTAAAAAATTAATTAATCTTGAAATTAAAAATAAAATAAGAGTTCATATAATTTCCCCTGTAAAAAGCATTTTTATTTTAACATAACCCTAAAATGATACAAACTGATAGCCCAATATATAAATAAGGATAAAATTACTCAACTTTTTTTTGTAAGCTTATTTTTTAGGAGTGCGGTTCCAATTAAAAAACCACTCTCTTCCTTTAACACCTTAATTTTAAATTTTAATTTTATAAACTAAAAACTTAAATCATCATATATAATGGAACGTTTTTTATAAAAAAAAGTTTATAACTTTATTACTCCCTCCGTCTCAATTATATTATTTCTAACAAAAATTGTTGAATTTAAGATAGAGTGAGTAAATATTATTATTTTTTCTTTACATTCAAGGTAAGTTTAACTTGAAATATCTAATAAATGAATTATTAATTAAGAATAATAAATAAGGATATAATTGAAAGTTATTAATGATTTTTATAGTTATGTTTTGTAAATAGACAGACAAACATGTTAAGGTGAACAATAAAATTGATACGGATAGAGTAAAATAAAACCTGTAATATGTTAAACATACCATATATAATGCCAAAACCAAGCTAATTACAAGAAAGTGTCTGCAAATAAATATGTATATTTTGAAAAACAAAAACAGAATCTCAATCAAAATCAAAAGTAAACAACATGAAAATAATAACTACGGGTTTTAAGAGCCGTCAATAAGAATTTAGAACACACATTAATATATGTATTTATACAATAATAAATTTTCTGACCTCTGATTTTTAGTTGACCCTCATAAATCTGGAGACATTACCTATATGGTACCAAGTGTACTATCTTCACTGACCACAAAAGTCTTCAACACATCTTTGATCAGAAGGATCTGAACATGAGACAACGCCGATGGGTCGAGCTACTTACCGATTACGACTGCGAAATCCGCTATCACCCAGGCAAGGCGAACGTTGTGGCCGATGCCTTAAGTCGTAAGGAACGAGCTAAACCGCTGCGAGTTCGAGCCCTCGGTATAATTGTGCATAACAACCTCATCACTCAAATCCATGCCGCACAACTCGAAGCACTCAAGGACGAGAACGTGAAAAACGAAGCCCTTCGAGGCATGGATAAACAATTCGAAATCAAATCCGATGGGGCCCGATACTTCTCTAACCGGATATGGTTACCAAACTTTGGAAATTCACGAGATTTGGTGATGGACGAAGCTCACAAATCTCGATACTCTATACACCCTGGAGCCGACAAGATGTATCACGGCATCAAAGAGTCGTATTGGTGGCCCAACATGAAGGCTGACATAGCTACTTACGTTAGCAAGTGCCTTACCTGCTCAAAGGTTAAAGCCGAATACCAGAAACCCTCCGGATTATTGCAACAACCTGAAATACCTCAATGGAAATGGGAGCAGATCTCCATGGACTTCATCACCAAACTGCCAAAAACACCGAGCGGTTGCGATACCATTTGGGTGATCGTCGATCGTCTCACCAAAACTGCTCATTTCCTGGCAATCAAGGAAACTGACAAGATGGAGCGTTTGACTCGCATCTACATAAAAGAAATCGTCGCTCGACACGGCGTACCCATCTCGATCATCTCAGATAGAGATAGCCGTTTCACCTCTCGCTTTTGGCAATCCTTACAAAAATCGCTAGGCACTCGTTTGGATATGAGTACGGCCTACCATCCGCAAACCGATGGCCAAAGCGAACGAACCATTCAGACCCTAGAAGATATGCTACGAGCTTGCGTAGTTGACTTCGGTAAGAATTGGGAAAATCACTTGCCTCTGTGCGAATTCTCGTACAACAACAGTTACCACACCAGCATAAAGGCTGCACCTTTTGAGGCACTTTACGGACGAAAATGCCGTTCACCTATCTGTTGGACCGAGGTGGGGGATAGCCAACTCACCGGTCCTGAGATTATACATGAAACCACTGAGAAAATTGTAAGTATCCAAAACCGGTTGAAAGCCGCACGTGATCGTTAGAAGAGCTATGTTGACGTGAGACACAAACACCTCGAGTTTCAAGTCGGGGACAAAGTACTGTTGAAAGTGTCACCTTGGGAAGGTGTCATTCGTTTTGGTACACGTGGGAAGCTTAGCCCTAGGTACATCGGACCGTTTGAAATCCTGGAAAGGATTGGTCCGGTGGCATATCGACTGCAGCTACCTCAAGAACTCAGTAGCGTGCACAACACTTTTCACATTTCTAACCTTAAGAAATGCCTGTCTGATGAGACACTTATCATTCCACTCGATGAAATTCTAATTGATGACAAGCTTCATTTCGTCGAGGAACCCATTGAGATCATGGACCGAGAGGTCAAACGTTTAAAACAGAGTCGTATTCCCATCGTCAGAGTCCGGTGGAATTCCAGGCGTGGTCCTGAATTCACATGGGAACGGGAAGACCAGATGCAACAGAAATACCCACACCTATTCTCAGATACCACACAAACCACGGCAACAAACTAATTTCGGGACGAAATTCTTCTAACAAGGGGAGAATGTGACACCCGACAAATTAGGCCGTCATTAGTGATTAATCATAGATCATTATTACATGTAATTAGTGTGAAATAGGACTAATTACTATAGCACTTTGTATATTGTATTATACGCACGTACGTAATTAACTGTAAATTACGCAAATTCGATCGGATGGAATCCGACACAATAAATATGGACGTTGGTGAAAAACATTTTTATTAAATAACATAATTAGGACAATTAATTGTTATTTAACTTATATTATTACGATAATATTTAAAACGTTTCACGTTTCCTTCAAAACACATCGTACGCGACGAAAACGCGCAAATCGAACCCGACACCGAACGAAACCCGACAAACATTTAGAAGAGGTCAAATAATGTATTGATAAATATTTGGTCCATTTAAAAATCTCAATCTTATATCAAAAACAAAATATTAACAATTAATATCTAACACGCGCGATTTAACGTTAACCGAACGAATAACGTAACACGAAATCGAAAAGCAAGACGCGAGCCCGAGGACCAACGTTGGGCCAAGCCCAATGTCGGCCCAGCCCAGCCCATGACCGGCCCAAAACCCTTGGCCCTTTTCCCCCTCTCTTTGACTCCCCAATTCTCACTCAAACTCTCACACTTCTCACACAATCAAACCTCCTTTTCTCTCTCAATTCCCCACCCTCTCTCAAACCCAGCCCTAACCACCACCACCCCCACCATTCCCAGCCTCTTCCAAGAGCTCTAGCCACCACCAATATCATCTACAACGTCACGAAGAAGAAGGTCAAGCGAAGAACAAGGAGCGAAACCGCAGCAGCCCTTTTGCTTCATTTCGACTTTAAATCAAGTTTTCTTTGTAAGAATCTCTTCAAACCTTGCTCATTTTCCTTGGATGATGTTAATAAACATGTTAGAAGTTCGTTTATACTAATTATGTCCAAGATCTAAACCGAAAACCAAAAGATAATGCTAAAAACTTTCGGGTAAAGCTATTAACCTTCGGACAAAAACTTAACCCGACTTTGACACATGATATCTAACTCATTTCTTAACCAAATCGAACGATTCTTAGTCTAAAATCAAGTTCAAGAAGTCTACTTTCGAACCCAAGTGGTTTGACGATTTTCTGAGGTCATTTGATGTACGAAAACGATTTTACAAGAAAATGTGTCTGGACTGCCATTTTGAACAGAAAAATCGACCAACTTTGGGAAAGCATATCTCGAGATCTACAACTCCAAAACGACTGAAACCACTTGGAAAAGTTTGATTTTTCTGTTACCTTTCAAAATTGTACTCGCACTTTTTCTGAAGCTTTGTAAATCGTGAGATATGAACCAAACACTGAGCAAAGGTCCAAAAGTCGACCTGCTGGACCTTTGTCTAATCCTTGGACGATTTCGTGAGCTATACTTGACCAAAAGTTATGAAATTTTTACTGGAAGTGGCTAAGATATGTAGGAACAACTATGATTTTTCTTGGAGCTCACTTTGAAACTTTGGTTAGTCAAAACGAACCCCGAAAACAACCCAAAAACTAAGAAAACAAACTCATGGACTGATTTTGCAATAAATATGAAAAGACACTTTCGGGTCAACCACGGAACGTAACGATGACTTTTCTAAGCTCTAATAACATATTTAAGACTTCCCTAAAAGTTTCGGGTCAAACCGAGCACATTTGAGCAAGTTCCCGAAAAATCAAAAACATCACAGCCCGTGTGTGTCGTAGAAGGCCCGAAGTTATTGCGACACAAGGCTTGTGTCGCTAAATCGTAATGACAGCAGTACTAATCCGCGACACAAAGATTGTGTCGCTAAAAATCATAAAGCAGTACTAACTTGCGACACTAAGTTAGTGTCGCAATAATTCAACTAACCGTATTAACGCTTGTGTCGCTAAATTTCAAACAGTACTAACCTAATGTCGCAATATGCCTTGTGTCGCCAACTAATTTCGATGTCGCTGAAACTAGCGACACAATGACTTGTGTCGCATACTTATGAAAAATCATGACCTGCGACACTAGTGCTTATGTCGCAAAAATTATCTTAACTTCACCATCAGCGACACTACCCTCATGTCGCAACAACCTATAGCGACACAACCATTGTGTCGCATAACACAGACTTATTCTAAATATGTTTTCACAAAGTACCATACACGCGTAATAACGGACGTTCACATGTAACTTATTACGTATATGAAACCCATATACTCTATTAAGTATAAAATGAAACAAACATAATAATAATGTCTTCGAGAATTATTATTACAAAACATCACCAACGGGTCATACATATTTTCTAAACGCAAACAATGAACAAACACTTGGACATAACTAGTTGAGTGGACAACTAGCATGAATGATCTTTTGAGACATTCACTCATACATAACCTTGTGCGTTTAGGGCGCCAGAAGGTTACACTTTGGACAAACGTTTATTAACTTAAACGCACGCCTACGAGACTCAGGTGAGTCTCATAGCCCCACTTTTACTGTTTTATACTATGGGGTGAGATTACATACACTGTTTATTATAATCACTAGTAACTGAAACAACTCTTATACGGATTGCATGAGACCTTTAATCCACTGAAAGTCCTCACCTTATCATGGTTCGTTAATTGTATAAGCGCGAGTATTACTGGATAGATCTATCGGGGATTGACATCCCCGTCCGGGCTAGTCGCTCTAGCCGACCCACGGACGCATTAATATTTGACTGTTACAGGTGTATTGGATTACACGTCTGCCCGAGGCAAAAACTAGGTTAAGCGTCGAACTGTGAGACTCATGGCAATAGTATACTCTTATTTTGCATTCGTGCAACACTGATTAAATCTTGTGATTATTACCAACTTTTGATAACTGTTTCAAACCTATGAACTCACCAACATTATGTTGACCGTTTTAGTATGTATTCTCAGGTTCACAACAGGAGTAGGACTACCCCAGGACACGATAGCTCGAGTCGCATGCTTATAAACATCAGAGATTTTCTTGCATTACTATTTTGTAACATTGGTCATGTATTAGAATCTCTTGAACTATCCGCGAACTCAAATCTTAATGTAAACGGTTGAATTACTAATGTAATTACTTTGTATTATTTTCAAAACGTCTCATATAAAGTCGTTTGCCTTAACTTTGCGTAATGATCCATGATTAGTCGCGCCCCGACTCGACTTCCGCTGCATCATAATTTGGGGGTGCGACACAGTACCACTTGAGCTATGTGAAATTGACGGTTAGCACAAATATAATTATTGTGTAGCGATTTTCTTCAAACTCAGCGCATTTTTATTAATAATAATAATGATAATAATAATAATACAAGTTAAAGTAGATAGATAATAGATAATAGATAATAGATAATAATAATTAATAAACTAAAGATAGATTGGCATTTGTCTCAACGTCAATCAAAGCTGCCATCATCTTGTCTCCAATCAAACACTAAACAAGAAAATAGTATGGAGGTTAAAGATAGAAAAAAAATCATATAAAAGAACAAAAACGATAAAAGTCATAATATACTTATAAATTATAGATACATATTATCTGGAGTTCAGCTTACGGTTTTCAAAAGGTCGAGGTATAAGTCTCGTTTGGTAGATAAAAATTGTATAACTTATTGAAAAATAAAGCTTGTGAAAGTATCGTTTAAATACACTACTATTATTACTATTTGAGAAAATAAATAGTGCTGACTACAACATTTGTTGTTGGCTAAAAATATGAACTGAACTTAAATTATTTTTAAAAAGTTAAAGAGTGTAAAATGTAAAATTGAAAGATTTTTTTTTTATTGGTTAGCTGCATATTTCAATTGTAATGTCAACATTACAATTAATATTCCCTTACTATTTACTATAAGGGCGGGCGGGCGAACACCACTAAAATATAGAACGGGGGTCGGAGCTATCCTCCAAAATCCAAACTACTTTTTTTAAGTGAAAAGTTTAAAATAAGGTACGTCGACTTGATAAAGATTTACATGTGACAGTTAGTTGAACAGAACTAAAAATCATTTATATGTTAAGTAATTTATACACCGTATAATACATATGATAACACATAGAGAGTTTCGTTTAAAAAAATCATTTAAAAATCAAGTGTTTCGTTTATATGAGGAGTTAAGATTCTCACTACAACACCGGAAACATTGATGGACATGATTTAATTTAAACGTAGGAGTTATGTTTAATAATGTATTCTCGAATTAAAAACTAAGTGAAAAGGAAAAGAAAAGAACAGGAGAAGGAAGAAGGGAAAAGAAAGGAAATGGAAAGAATGAAAATTGTGAATTTGTGTTCTTAAAATGGAAAAAAGAAAGAAAGGGGATAGATTCTTTCCCAATCTCAAATATGGAAGGAAATGATATAACAAAAATGCATTAAAACATTCTCTACTCTTCTATCATCTTCTTTTCCCTTTCTTCTATTAAAAAACACAAGAAAAACATTTTATTTTTAATTCCTTTCTCTTTATTTCTTTTTCATCTAATAAATAACTCGAGAATACGGTGTAAAAGGATCAACTCAAGATGACAATAGACAAAAGTTAAGGACAATCATTGTCAATTACGAATTGTATTTATGACGACAATTTTCACTTGTGGACAGTTGTATGTTGAACAAAAATTGGACGGGAGGTTATTCTTTATGATAACGATGACCGCTAAACAAATAAGACAACAAATGTGATCAATTATTTATTAGACTTGTTTTAAATGTTTTCAGTTACAAAATTACTCTATACACATTCATATTCGTATACAATACAAAAAAATTTAAATATAATATTGGGAAATAATAATTAAACCTAAGTTATAAATCTGAAGAGTCAAAATCTAAAGTAAGTTGTATTTAGAAACTAAGTGTTTCTGAGTCTGTGTTTCTGAGTCTGTGCCAACAGACTGAAAGAATCCACACAGACTCGAGCCTTGTTCAGACTGAAGACTGAAGACTTCATCACTTGAAGAATTGAGGACTTAACAGATTGAAGACTGAAGAATTCACAGACTGATGATCACAGACTAAAGATCATACACTGAAGAGCACATATTGAAGAACAAAGATTAAAGAAAGAGTTCTTCATTTTCAAGGCAAGATACAACTGAAGTGATGTTTGATGAAAGTCAAACATCGATTAAAGTTGGAAAAGATTATCTTCCACAGAAAAGAAACATTCACCTTTTTGCTTTTACTGATTCCAAGAAGTAAAGTAAAAAGGGTGTGAACGTTTGTTCCCTGGAAGTGTTTATTAACTTCTGGACAAATGGTTTAAACTGGATAATAGATCTAGTACATGCATGCGTACTAAGTCTATAAATATCAAGTTTAAACTGCACACAACTTATCCAAGATATACAAGAACTTCAAGTAATCAATAGCATTTAAACTAACTAATAGTCTTATTGATATTAGATTATATATATTCATCTATTGAATATATTTTGGATCATATTTCAACTTCTAAGTGAGGCTGAATAACACTTGTAATCTCTGTGATACAAATTTTGGATTGTGAATAAAACATATTCACACTATCCATAATCTGTATTAGTATATTTTTGCTTCCGCCAAGAATATTAAGAGTTTGATTTAACTTAGATATTGTCACAATACATTAAATTCTTATAATTTAATCTGTATCTAAGTTTTGGGGACCTAAGTGACCTAACAACTGGTATCAGAGCGAATAAAGATTTAATTATCAATCATATCCTTAACGATCAAAGGAATCCAGTTTATCAAACAATCTTCAAAACCCATTTTCTCTTTATTTTCTCTTAGATAAAAATGACTACTGTTGCTATGGTTGGGAAGGAAATTTCAATTTTCAATAGTGTAAACTTTACCCATTGGAAGTTGAAAGCTGAATAGTTTCTTGCAACCATTCATGATGAAATGCTTAGAGTCATTTAGGAATAACCCATTATTCCTGGAAAAATAGTTGCTGCTACTCTAGATGCCAATGGTAACATTGATACACCTGAACACTTTGTTGAGGCTGCCAAAAATAACTGGACTGAAGTAGACAGATAACTATATGCACTAGATTTTAAAGCCAAAACCATTCGGAGCAATGCAGTTACTGAGCCGATTTTTGCAAAAATTTCTGGTTGTAAAACTGCTAAAGCCATATGGGACATGCTAACTGACCAATATGATGGCGTAAGTCTAGTAAAATCCCAAAAGAAGAAGAATCTCATAAGAAATTATGAGAACTTCTCTGCTGGTCAAGGTGAGTCATTAACTGATATCAATACCAGATTTCAAATCTTAATCAATGATTTGGAAAGGTATGATATCATCAAAAGACAGTTTGAAATCTGTAAAAAATTTGTAAATGTCATTCCAAATACTTTTTTTGAGGTAATCACCTCATTACTTGTAAGTGAAAAGTTGAAGACATATGATATGTCTGATCTTTTTGGACTTCTGTTAAACTTTGAAGAAACCAAAGTGATGCGCACCGATCGGTCGTCGTGTTTTCGACCGGCACATACCCGTGTTGGGTAAGTTTTAAATTTATATTTTATCGGGGGCCTAAATCTCTGTACTACCTACTGGTACTAGGTACGAATACCTGATACTAGTATGTGGTAAGGATGATCCAGGGTCGTTCCTCACGACGGTCGAATTGAAACAGAGCTCCTTCAGATAATTTAGTAATCAAGTTAGGTTTGGATAGTTGGATAGGTATATGTTTTGGTTTATATCTATTAAAGATTACCGAAACTAATAAAGCATAAAAGTAAAAGGAAGCTAGCATATATATAACACTTAAGGATAATAAAGACGCGGTTCACCATGATTTAGGATATAGTGTATTGTTTGGAATTATGTTTATTGGGGACACATTTAGCTAACAGATAGATAAACTATAGGTGTAAACACTAGGACCCTACTTCTTTAGTTCGGTTCTAAATTAGTATGTCACTGAGTCCAAGGCTATCCTGATTCTGATCAGACCAGGCTGTTTTAAACTACCCTCACTATCTTTAGAGACCCAATGACCCTTTTTGGATAGATACATCCTGGATGCAGGAATGAGGCAACAGACCGCAATTATATCTGACCTTTCTTAACTCCTAAGTCTAAATGTTATTATCTAATTGTGTACTGATTTTTCACTTTGTATCCTAAACTATCGGCTAAGTGGAGTTAAGGGGTTTAAGCATTTTAGACTACAGTCGAGTCTTTGCTTTCTTTTCAGAACTCCATATTCAATTACTGTAAGCACAATTACTTCTGTCATGAATTAGAACCTCCTTTACAATCAGTCATTCATCCTAAGTGTACTCACGGTGTACAATACATTTAAGTATTTCCATAGTTGTATAACACTATGTATATTCGCGGTGTGCAGTACTTTAAGTATTTCCACAACTTTATAACCCTAGGTCTATTCACGGTGTGTAATATTGTAGTATTTTCACAACTTTAGGGTTCCTAGACCATGTTCTAGAAGGGTGACTTCTAGGTATTCCACGATGAGATGGACCTTCGACATTTCCTTAGCTTCCACGTATTTGTACTCCACTTGAAGGTGTTTCCAACGCTATACTAAGTACAGGACCGTTTTACGGATATCTCATAGTTTTATACATAAACATGGATAACTATCTACCGTAACTAGGGTTTCCATCAAATCCTACAGCTAAGGTGATAGTCACGTGAAGGATTGGAAAGGGTGACATGTAAATTAAGTCTAGATTCAGGATAACTTTAAACAGATAACAAAGCATAACATCATTCCTAACTATCTATATCATGGCAAACATACGAACAACTACTCACAAAGCATGGCAATAAACATTTCTAACATTAATAAATCACAAACATCAAACAAGAACATTATGACAAATTAATAATAGAAAGGATATATAATACCCGTACAAATTGCGAGCAGAATAACACTTGTATTTCTTCTAATAAATCCCAAGCATTACAAATGCTAGCTTCTACTAATTAAATTACATAACTAATTTAAAAAGAAAAGAGAATGATTCTCCCCTAATCTTCCCACTAGTTTCAAGAATTAAAATCCTAAAGAGAGAAACTAGAGAGAGAGACTAGAGAGAGAACCTAGAGAGAGAAAGAGTGTGTGAGAGAGAGTAGAGAGAAGATTGAGAGTGAAGGGATGATTGAAATGAGGAGGAGGAGATTAGTATTTATAGGCAAAGGCCCAAGTCCCCCGTACAAGCTCCAAAGCACAAAATACAAGCTCGGAAAATCCCCGAACCTCAAAATAACTAAAAAACGGCATCACCGGAAGGCAACAGGAGCCGTATACGACAACCTAGTGGCCGTATACGGAACCCTATAGGCCCTATACGGTATGATAGTGGTCTTATACGGCATGCTAGGGGTCGTATACGGTATCCTTGATGCCGTTTGGTGTTTTGCCCGTTGTTCGGTACTTCGTTCGTTGCTTGTTTCGCGTGTATTTTCTTCATTTCTTGTCCGTTTGGCTTGATTCTTTCGCTTATGATCTCGTAATTCCGTTACGCTCTATTTATACCAAAATCATGAATTTCGGATGTCTATAGCTCATATGTGCTTGGAGTAAGTTCGGTTGATCTTCAGGTGTTGTATCTTCTCCGTTCCTTATCTGTTTTGCTTGATTCTTGATTCCCCCCTCTCGGAATTACCTATGAATCATATAAGATAAGTTATAATGTGTATATCATTGGATAAATATTAGTGGGGGAATCAGGTGAAGTTTATTCGCTTCGTTTTGAATGTTAATTGAACATTTTTAATGATTTTTGTTGCAACATCTATATTTGAACCACTTTAGTGAATTTTATTAAATAACTATTGTTTTAAGATGTTTTCACTAAATATTGGCTCAAATAGCGAGGAATAATGTGCGTAAAAATATGACTTTTTACGTTACATCACAAAGCCAAAAAGGATCTAAATGCCAAAAGGATTGCAAAAGATCCATCTGCTGCTCTTGTTGCAACAACAAGGAAAAATGGAGAACTATTCTCTAGAGCACATTACCATCTTACTCTTACAGACTCAGAATCTAATGATGAAACTGAGTCTATAGAAGCTGTAATGGCATTACTAGCCTAAAGGTTAGAAAAGGCAAGATTCAAGGGGTCAAAAGAAAAGTCAACTTTTGATCCTAAGAAAGCTACTTGCTATAAATGTGGGAAGGTTGGTCACATTTCTGCTGATTGCAGAGTGAAGATTGCATAATCTTCAAATTCTGACAAATGGGCAGAAAAGGCCAAGAAATACAAAAGAAAGTACTTCAACTCCAAGAAAATTGGAGAGAAACAACAACAAAAGAAGCAAGAGAAAGCTTTGGTTGCTGAACAATGGGTTGATGAAGAATCTTTATCATCTGAGGATGATGAGGATATATGCTTAATGGCTATTACAGAAAGCCAGTTTGACAAAGATGTCAAATTTGTAGAAAGAGCATGTGTTCAATCAGATTGGGACATGAGATCTGCTTACAATGTAAATCACTTTAAACTTTACTATAATGAAGCAGAAAAACAGAAAATATTTGAACACATCTATGTAATTTTTTTGAAAATACTTGAGAAAATAGAAGATTTAATAATAATAATAATAATAATAATAATAATAATAATAATAATAATAATAAAGTATCTATTTATATTTATAAAATAAACATTTTTCCTTGTTTTTTAGTCATGTCACATCATCTTTTTACCTTTTCTTAAAACTCGTCTAATTATGCCACATCATCAAATTATTTTTTCCTTAAAAATCTTCATAATTCCTAACACTCTCTTAAAAGTTTTTAAAATTTTGAATTTCGAACAAACTATTTTCTTCTATTTTGTGACGGTTTCTAATTCAATTTATTATAATAGCTTTTTAAATTTATATATTACATTTAATAAATAATGATTTTTTCTTACATAAAAAGTAGGTAAATTCATGTTCTTACTGATATCTCATACATTGCAATGATCTAATATTATCATCATCAACTATTAAGTTTAAGGAAATTAGTTTTATAAAATATATGAAATTGATTATTTTCTGTACATTTTGGTATACGTTATTATTAAGTTTCAATAATAAATTTTCAACAATATTAATACAATTGAAAACTTAAAAAACATATGATTAATTTTTTTTTAATTACCGTGCATCGTAAGGGCTCAACAAATGTATCAAAACTTATCATAATTTTGCAATTAATGGTTGTTACTTTTGTCATTCACATGGTGACAAGATCGATGTTACCGTGATAAATGGACAGAGACCCAAATTTCAACCGCTCCTAAGGAAATGATGAGACTACATCATACTTGATGTATCAACTAATGAAAAATAAATAAAAGTTCATCTATTATAGTTTAATTTATGTTACTAATCATTATCACAATGATAATTGTATACAACATTAAACTTACAAATTAATATAATTGTATTTTATAAATGGTTGTACATCGCATGGGCTGAAAGCCTGGTTAGAGTATAAACTACGAAAAAGGGTTAAAAAGACTTATTTTTTCTTTTAAACGTCACCCCTTGTTCCTCCACAATCGACACGGGGCTTCCTAGTGGAGTAATGGGATGCCGGCTTTTATTTCTCGTACGGACAAAGTCGTGAAGTACACGTGCGTTGCACACAATTTGTGCTTGACCAAAATTCGAAAGTCAACTCCTTTGATTTAGTCCAACTCCAAGTTCCTATACTTTTCTTTGTTCAATTCAAATATAACATTCATTCGTATTCACATTTGCGGTTTGCCACTTTCATGCGGTTTTAAACATTACAACAACTTCACAAAACAAATTTCTTTTTCTACAAATTATGTTTTTTATTTGTTAACAACAAATATTTAACTATCATTTATTAATGATTTAGATAACTGCAAACCTGAGACGACAATTTATAATAATTGATGGAAAAACATGTTAACTAGAGTGTTTTTTAATCTCTAATAAGGTACGTGTATGTGTGTAAGTGAGTCGCTACTTTCAAACTACTCGAGTTCGATTCGTTAAAATGTTGACTATAAGAGAGAGGCTAAACAAGATTGAGTCAGGTTCAAGTCTGAGCATCTTGCGCGGAGCTTGATTAGGCTCACGATTCTAAACGAATATTTTAAATATATACATTGTTTTGATCAGTTTCTATACACGGGTCAAAAAATGATTATTTTGAGCATGATTTTCTCGGACCGTCTGTTGTCATTGATGTTTATGTTGCTTTTGGATGCTACAAGTTACTCAAGCCTTGTTTTGCTAGTCTGTTTTTAGATAGTAGTGCCAAGGTCAATTTCTTGTAGGATAACGTTGGTTTTAAAAGTTCCGTTTGTAATTGTACTTATATTCAACTTTTAAAGAAGATCTTTAAGTCAATTTGACTTTTTTGCCAAAATTAAAATAAGACCTCTCCTGACGGTTAGTCTCTTCCTCCGTCACTTTTCAACTGACGCACGTCACTTTAGTGATATCATTGGTACGGTCTCATCACTTTGGCTCGGTCGGTGGTTTCAGTCGGATATTCAATGAAGGCACGGGCGGCGTCATTTTTTTTAGTCTATAAAAATAAAGGTAAATTGGTAAATGTGAGACCCAAAAATAAAAGTGAAGGTGTCATTGTTGGCAGTAGTCAATCATTGTTAGTCGATTTCATTCAGTTTTTTTTTAAAACTGATGTAGCGTTGAATTAGCACCAACTAGTTTCACTCCCTTGTTGGGAGTCCTAAGAAAAAATGGCTCATATACTTTTTAAAAGTGATTTGAATATTCTTTAAGCTACTTCGAATAACTATTTAGAGGGTTTGGGTCTGGGATTGGGCTTGGCTCAACCCAAATAGGATACATCTACCCGTTAGGAATGAAATAAAAATTAAAGAAACATGACAACTGTGATTGTCTAACAGATTTTACATGACAACTGTGATTGTCTAACAGATCCCATCACAAAAAAGCAAATCATCCTAAACAAGTTACAAGTACACAATTTATCGACATTATTGCATGTGAAAAGGAAAGCACATTATGAGAGTTTTAGAGACTTGAAATATACGGAGACAATTAGAAAAAAAATTATTTTATTTTATGAAAACATTGTCACACAAAGACTTGCCTCCTTTTGGAGAATTAAACGGGTAAATCAATCTAAGTAGCAATAAATTTACTAGGATTAGTTTGGTAATAATCAACGATGCAACAAAACAAATGAACTGTCTTGTTGTAGTCTCTATTTGCAAACATCATATCCAACCTTACTAAGTTATAGGCTCGTGCATTACGTGTACCTAGCATCATTGATGGTTGCTCATCCCTGTTAAGAAAATTCCGACTAAAAGTTAGGCAATGTGGGTCAGGATGAGCCAAAAGGCGATGAGTCGGTAGACTAAAGTACTGAACTACATTGGAATGCCACTACTTACCCTAAAAAGAGGAGCAATTAGTTTTAAACCCACTCAAAAACAGTTGGAAGATCATCTAATGGCTTTCGAGCCACTAACTATACCACCATTAAAACACTTTATTTTTATATATAGTATCGGATCTTCATGCCAAATTCAATTCATAAACACAGGACACTGTTGGCCCTGGTGTCACTGTGATGACCACAACAACAGATTTACCCAAACATAGATCTGAGTATTTTGTACGCTGATGGAGTGGAATTCGCTCCAACTCAGGATAGGTGAATTGGAGAAAAGTAATGACACCATTGTTTTCATTAAGAGTTCGCCAACTCGGATAGGTGCACTGGAGAAAAGTAATGACACCATTGTTTTCATTAAGAGTTCGCCCGCAGATGTCTGAGACAATACAAACCACTGGGATGCAACGAGCCTGTCTTGTTGATATTCAATTATGGTTTTACCATTACAAGAACAAGTAGATTTATTTATTTATTTATAAAAATGTAAAACAGGCTGACATTTTCATATCTGCTTAGGCCTTCAACCAAAATTTAGAGATTCGAACATGCATCGGAACGTCATACCCAAAAGCACAACTCCAAAAACGAGTTATGGATCAAATGAAACATGTAACAGAATCAAGATAGACATCGAAACCGACAGAAAAAAATAAAACTTTGGAAGTCATAACCATCCAATATATCCCATATATTACACAAACCATACATATATAGGTTCCATGACCGCATCTAAAGCACCCATTAATATCCTTATCTCTCCACTTATAATAATTATAAGATAAACTGTCGGTGGCCAATTTCGAAGCGAACTCTGAAACTAAAAACACGTTTCAGGTTCACCTCTGAAATTTTAAAGCACGACCAGACGGAAGTTTAAAAATCTCAGTTGTTTATCTTATCACCACCCAAGTCACAAATCCTATTCAGGTAATTCGATTATCTACTATTGTTAGTAGTAATTTCGGCTTCAAAACGACACCTAAATTACATAATCAGCTTTAAAAGCTAAAGGAAGCAAACAGAGTACTTATAGCAGGTGGGGTTACTTGATAATGAAAGTATTAGTTTGCAGCAACAGCATCAGCACGCGGGCTAGCGTCCAGGAGTTGACGCAACTTTGCACCAGATTTTTGGTTATTGTTACTTTCGTACACTTCTTCTCCATGACCAGAACCCAAACTAGAACCGTTGTCGACTCTAGATAGAAGGTTGGCTGTGCTAAGAGACAGACCCATTGAGTTGTTGGCTTGTGGGTCTTCAGTATCTTGTCTTTTCTGTGAGTCTTTAAGTTTTTCCTGTGGTGGGAAGAATAAGTGATGAGGTGAAAATAATATGTCTACTTAGGAAGCATAACGGTTAACTACGTAATTCTTACCATTAGATTGGCATTTTGATACTTGAGTTTCACCGACTTATCAGTCAAGCGGTTAATCTCTGACTTAAGGTTCAAATTTTCACTAGTAAGGGCTTCAACTTTTATCGCAAGTTCTTCAGCTTCAGCCTGAATAATTGGAATTTCAGACGTTTATATAATTCATTTTGAATATATAAAAGAAAATAGTCAAAATACTGTCTCCAATATAAATGAAACGCTTAATTGGACATACATATTAATTAATTATATAAATACAAGTTTTCTAACTAAAAAAGAGCCGATTTACTTATGAATTGGTCGATCAGGGTTATGTTCTATCGCTAACAGGTCAAATGAATAAAATAAATGACACGGGTCAAACAGGGTCAAAAGTCGCCCAATGTGTTAGTTAATCTGTTAAACACTTAAACCTCCTCAGATCATTTAGAAAATGGAATATTATCGAAATATTGAATAAAAGTTGTTATCGCATTTGACCTAGTAAGTAATTACTTAATACTTTATATATGAAGACAATCTTTGGAAATATAGTTTGGTATTAACGGACCTTCCCGATTTGACCCCTCCAGAAACGTTTTGACCCATTCAGAAACTACTTATTTTGACTTGTTACACAAACCGTCAAAACCAACTCATGCACCCACAAGGAAATTAAGAAAAAGGGTTGCCAGCTCTAGTTCTTACAAAAAGTCATGACCCCCTCACTAACGACAAAAGAGGGGAGTCGGGCGAAGAGAATCGTGAATGTTTATCTCTTAAATGACTAATGGGCAAAAGGGTAATGTTCATAACATTGAAAAATTTCAAATATTTGTATTTATTTCGGACATCTAGAAAAGAAACCGTTGCAGATATTCTGGAACAAACAACTCGGTATAGACAAGAATTTAATACTAGAAGAAGATCCTGATACCTGTTTCCTTAATCTAGACCTCCTGGCCGATTCTCGATTAGACTGCTTTCTCCTCTCCCTTTTAAGTTCTCGCTCGTTCTATCACATATCAAACGAGAAAATGTACAACTTAGATTCAGAAAACAAAGTATCCTAGTTTCTGCCAAATTTTCAATACACTACTTGAGACACAAATAAAGATGTAATGAAACGGACCTGCAACAGGGCCTCGCTCGGCACCATTGCAAGAGTAGCTGAGGTCATAGTGGGAGATTTTTTCAACTCAGAATCAGAGACCCTAGACGGGGTTACAGTAAGAGCAGTCACTTTCTTGGAAGCTCCATTTGGTTCAGTAAGAAAAAATTGGCCACTCAGTGGTTCAGTCTTGCCAACTTGAGCTGCTGGTATGAACATTAGTGAACGTATAAGTAAAACAGTTGCAAATGTGAACAATTTTTCAATGAACTTATGTAGATTGTGGAACTTACGGGCATTTGATGATTCTTCACGGCTCCTTTTCCCACTATTTTGACCCCCCTGAATAGGCAAGTGAAAAGCTTTAATACACAAACAACATATACATGAATGTTAGGTGGGAAAAAGTAACTTTTTACCTCTGTTGTATTACCATCACTTCCTTCACTAGAACCTTCAGTCTCCCCACTGTCCGAAAAGTTACATTTTCTGATTTAGTAAATGTCATATAGGCACACAACTTTTGGAATGATATAAAATATGATCATGGGGGCATGCACAACAATGGACAATACGTAGCATTGCCATTAAATTGCAAAATCCATATGAAAGATAATATAATGAATATTGACGGTGATAGGAAGGTTAGTACCTGTGAGAGTTCCCATTGTCAGTTCCACCGCCAGCGCTATCACCCTTGCCATTGCCTAATGACATTGCCAAACCATCAAATCCTTTTAACTTCTTCATCAAACCACGATCAGTATTCCCTGATGACTTGGCAGGAGAATCAATGCTCATAGGACTTGCCTGCTTTACACCAAACAAGAGTTCAATTATATAACCCACATTTAAGTTAAATGATGGAAATATATTAAAAATGTGTGAGGACTCACAAGAGGAACTCCAGGATGTGGGTAAACACCACCATGTGGATACATAGCAGCATAAGGTGGCATCATATGCTAAAATCACAAGGACAAATAGAAGCCAACATGATGACGACCATCATATGCTTTCAACATATTGAAATATGTATAATGTAAGGGTAGTATTTGCATACCTGTGGTGGAGCCCACATGTACGGTGGAGGTGCATGACCAGGAGCAACAGCTGAGTTGTAGTATGGTGGTACGCCCATTCTAGGGCCATAATAAGCCTGCAGAAACAAGATTAACTAAGTTCATAAAATTGGAACACTATATAAATAATCATCTTATATTGCAAAGGCATGCGTAGTCAACAGACCTGCATGGTTGCCCAATCGGGGTATGCATGAACATTCGGTGGCTGATTCTCCTGCCACCATTAGTAATAAAATTCCGTAAGTGAAACATTAAGCAACCTAAAAGTAAATACACTATTTCTAAATTAACTGCGAAATATGAAATATTTTTTTGGGACTTACAGGTGGAGGTGGAGGTGGAGGTGAAGATGATTTTTCAGGTTTACATGCCTTTGTCTCTTCACAACTGCCCATGGGAAAATGCTTCAAACGGATTCAAAGAAGAACCGGTCAACACTGTTCAAACTTCAAAGTCACCTATGCAGATTCTCTTGCTACACTTGTTTACTTGGCTGTAACACAGAAGACACATGTCAATATGACAACATGCCAGATACAAAAATTGGAAGGTTAAACACACACATAAAAGTTCTTAGGGCCCCATTACAAGTTATCGTCGTCTATACGGTTACATGTCATTCCTAGTGCGTACATGTGTTTTAATTATATATCATTAATGCGTCAAAGATTTATCCCGGAAACTATAACCTAATCAGACAAAAGTATCTCATCCCTAAACAGTAAGATAAACACCGTAATAATGATATGCCAGTTTCTTTTTCAAGAACCAAATTTACTTCAAAAGGGAAAATACTTTGTATATCTTTCAAATGATAAAAGGTATCCCTATCATATGAAATTTACAAGTTAAATGTTAATTATTCGCTCAAAAATGGTATAGTGCCATAACAATTGAACCAAGTTGACAAATAAATTGTAACAGTTCTAAATTATTTTTGTTCTTACCAAATATGGTAAGCTAGCAGTAACAATCAAAATTTATATCTCAGTGAAATTCCATATGCAAGAAGTTGCGAAAATCCATTACACTTGTACTTAAGACAATGATATGACATGCTTGCGTATTCAATAGACGTAAAATGAACATACGTATGGAGTTTGAACACACAAACATACATATGCCAAGAAAAATGGAATCTTTAAAGTGATCAGCGTATAAATTATTGTCGCCTTGTCGGTCCAATTCGTAACACCATCCCGAGGATCACGCGAGCAAACCACTGCTATATGAGCTTCTATTTTAATTCATGCTTCTAATCACTACTTAATCGTATCGAGTCTTGGCTGACATACAATTACTTTCCTAAACCAGCAAAATCTTACTAATGGGATGTATAGTAGGAGTACATATCTTGATTCATAACAATAGAGGAAAGAATTTAAAAAATATACATAAAAAGGTAAGGTGTTTTTTGTCCTTTCCATAATCCACATCAAACAAGGGGAAAGTAACACAGCACCCACCAAAGTCCAAAGAGACTTACCAATCAAATATAACCAAGTAATCAATTTACAAAATTGTCCTTTCATTCATCCCAATAATCAGTAAATGACTAAATATAAAAATTCCATATATTGTTATTTTTATTTGTCTAATAAAATTGTTCATTAAGAAAATTAAAAAATAGAAATTAAAACACCTGATAAAACTTGAGAAATTTAAACAATTAACATAAATAAAAAAAATCTGCAACTAAAATTGTACTACAAATTCTGACTATAGTAACACAATGCTTTTAATAAAAATGATTTTTTTTCTATTTTTCCAGTTTTGATCTGTTCATGCTTATTGTGTTGAATCATCAGTTCTGATCTGTTCATACTTATATAGTTATATGTGTATATGTAAATTAATATAGACACATATTGTACTGAAAAAATTACATCTTGTATTCATAAGTAAACATGAATCGTAACTAAATTAACATAAAATTAACACTAATTGCAACACGTTGAACTGCAATCGTTTGAAAAAGGCAGAAAATTGTCAAGTAAATTGAATCGAATTGCGAATTTGAGAAGTTAATTGTGTGAAATAATACAATTGAGATGAAAAATGAAGAAAGTAAATATAAATAATAAAGTATACCTGAGTTGGAAGAAGAATTTTTCAGAAGTGCATTTTCTCTCTCTAGAAACTTTCTCTCTCTGAAACGAGGAGGAAGAAGGAGAAATGTGTGGGGCTTTTTGCAGCTTGTAGAGAGAGAACGCCAAGGCAACATTCCACGTCACTAGACACGTGTTCGTGTAATAATATTGTAAAAAATATGAACCTTAATATTCATGTGAAATATTTTTTCAAATATACTTCGATCGCATTTTTAAATTGATTTGTTTATCTTTTATTAAGTATTTATCAATCCATTATTTTTCAAAGTTTTAGCAAGTATTTTCAATGTTTTAGCAAGTATACTTTTATAGAATAAAAGAAGAAAAAAGATTGTTACGTCTATTTAAATTAAGGATCAGAAGAAAAGACTTCAAATGAGGAGAACGAGAGGCATGACGAATTTATTGTATTTCGTGAATAAATGTGTATGTATAATATACGGTATTGTTAAAATGCAGTCAAATTTTTATAGGTATAAATGCAGTGTTGTTAAAATGCAATGTTTCATTGAGACCATATGTAAAATAGGATTTCCAAAAATGAACAAAGTAATATTGATAACCCACAGCGGAAGGCATTCTACCCGACAAGGCAGATACTTCAGATCGTCATTCTCTGGTCCATTCTTTAGGTTTCCTATCTCATGGGAAATCCTTTCAAAGGAAAGCGAAGGTTGAGCCAAGCTACTTGTCACTCCCACTTGAAGTTAAGAGGTAGTAGGAGTAAGATGCAGTAAATGCATGTGATAATTTTGTCCTAAAATTCAATGAATTCGACTTGCCCCTCATTTCTCTCATTTGAGGTCTTCCCCTCAGAACATTAATCGTCTATTTAATTTATTGAAACCTTTGATGGTTAGTTTAAGTTATCGAACTTTTATGTACCAATAAAAACATTTTTAACTTGTTACAAGTAGAAAGGGTAACCGATCATGTGATGGTCTCTATCGGCCAATTCCACGGTTAACATGACGGAGGTAACTTTCATAACTCGTAATTAAAGAAACATGAAGATAGGGAATGAACCGTGACCTTCCCATTTATACTACACGTCCCTTATCACTATGCTAACATCGTAGAGACAACTTGTTACAATAGGTCATCAAGATTTTGGTAAGATCTTTTTAAAAGATAATGATAACAATAACTTACATAACTAACTTTAATGATATAAACGATAACTTATTTAAAAGTTTACGTGCTTTTAATTCTTTATATTTATTTTGTAGCTTATAAATGCTCTCCCCCCACATTATGTATAATGGATAAGCGATGTTCCTTAGATCACTCTCAACCACTGATACAAACTGATGCATCAGTTGGTGCCACTTCATTATTTCTCAAAACTGACTAACAACTAACTGAACACTGTCAATCCTGATACATCATTTAGTTTTTTCGGATCTCACATTTACCAATATACATTTATTTCTATACACTAAAAAAAACATTTTCTTATTCGCATGGGCCCATATTTTTCTTCACATCACCCTCGGTAAAGCGAAGTGGATGTGAGTGATGCGCCAAGTGAAATGTATGTGCCAATGGCATCACTAACTGATGCAAAGTGAAGCCCAAACTGAAGGGTGCGTTGGGAGAGGTTTTACAACTTTAAATTTAGTTAAGAAAGAAAAGGTGAATACGAGACCTTTTGATATTAACATTTTGTAAAAAGCAATAAGCAAAGAAGCAAAATGCACTTTTCTTTATCCCAACTACATCTTTTGTTTCAGAGGGGAGGATGACTGCTCGCTTTTGCTTTTGACAAAGACGATTCGTGCTAGTTCTTCTCTTCTTTAATTAGTTACATGAATAGCCTATTGAGCTAGTTTACTAAGCTTTCAGTCTACATAAACTTTACGAGGATAATAAAAAATACCAATTGACAATTTGTTTTTGATTCATCAATCTCTTTGTCAATTTAGTAGACAGCGAGCGAGCACCAAACACCTACTCCTATCAAAATGAAAAGCAGCAAGAAGAACTTGAATTGAAGAAGCGAGCCTCTATCAGAGACTACCTCCGTCACATAATAGTATCCGTATTTCTATTTTGATTGTCTCAAATAAGTGTCCACGTTATATTTTAACAAATCAAAAAAGACTTTAGTAGATATAATGATATTTTATTGGTGAAAGTGAAATTAGTGGAGTTTTGTAAATTTTGTGTATTTACAAAGTGAACATTTATAGTGAGACGAATGAAGTACTTATTTGGAGAATGTTGATATAATACGTAGATAATTATTTATTTGTTGTCTTTTTTCTTGATAGTTTGCATCTATTAAAACTTGAAAAATGATATTCATGCTTAAATATGCTTAAATTTTGAAGCCCTCGTGTTTACATAAACATAGCATTCCTCTTTTCGGTGTAAGCATGCACATTAATTTCCTTGTTTAGAGTACATTGCCATTTACCTTTCACATAATAACCATGAAATCATTGATATTTGCCCTTGTTTTAACACACGCATGTAAGCCCTTACATAAATTCGCATACATTCACTATTATACTTCGAACATCATAATTGTTAGAAAATCTACCGAACGAATTATTTACTTATTGTCTTATTTGGTCGATATTGGTCAAATGTTATTGACGACTCATATAAATTTGTATAGTTATTATATTAATATAATCGTTAATTAATTGGTGATTTAAGAAATATCATAAGTTATCATTCTTTATGGACAATGAGTGTGTTTGGCAAAGGGCTTCTAGGGGTTTTTAGGGACTTTACCTTCTACTTTTAATAAACTTCGGCTCATAAACTTTGTTTGACAACATAAAAAAATGAGATTTCTTGAAAAAATAAGCTCACATAAGCCCTTAAACAAGAAGCTTTTTGAAGTGACTTTTGAATAGAAGTCCAAGCTCAGCTCCAACTCCAGCCACAAACTTCAACTACAGCCCCAACTCCAGCACGTTATTGACAACCACACTCAATGACTTATTACAATCCCAATACAAGTCATTGACAATTTATGAAACATGAAGATATTAAATATTAAAATTCCATAAGGGTATTGTGTATTACATTAGTCGATATTTGTAATACAATTACATACGTAATAAATTCTAAAAATTCTTATGGACTCAAAGCTCACAACGAGTTTGAGCCGACTACCTATCCTCTACAGAAGAACTATAGTTTTGATCAGACAAACTCGGTTAGCAAGTCACTAGTGGAATATTATGAGATTTTAACCATACTAAACTTTCATTTAAATTTATTAAAGTGAATATTGATTTTGTGATTAGGAGCAGAGCTAGGATTTAATAATTTTCGAGGTAAAATATTTTTCTTTTCTAAAAAATTTTGTGACGTTAAAACTTATAAAATATTATAAATACTATAAAATATTATAAATACCATTACAAAAATTTCTTTTCTAGTTCCTCTCTACATCCGTCCGTGTTTGTGACAGATAAAGACAATAGAATGGGGAGGGGCAAGTATGGGCATCACAGTATAGTATAAGATTAAAGATTAAACGGTTTTTTAGAATTTTATAATAATCGTATATTTGTGAAATACGGAGTACTATTAATTATTATGCAGCGAAAAAGGTGGTCGTTGAGCTGGCCCATTGATCTCCCTGCTGGCCGTTTATCCACTTGTTTATTAAACTTTTACATCTAGAAAAGGAAAATATTCATTTACACCCCCTCTATATTCTTATTAAGAACTATTTAGTCCATCAAAGTTAAAAGTTGATACGCACCACATTACTACAAATCTTTATGCAAACTGAAAAACATATCGAGTTCTTTCAATTGTTACACAAATATCATTGTACCCTAGTAATTACCTCATAGGTAGGAATAGCTCTTGCTATAAGTCCATTTATGTTGTGAAGGGTAATGATTTGGTTTACGTAACGTAATAGTTATGTCTTTGTAAATGATATCCGTTAAAGAAATTTAAATACCATTCGATGTTAAACCTTGGATTAGCTGTCTGGTAATAGAGTAAAAAATGGTAATCCTACATGGCTACATATATTATATTTATGTTACTATTTTTTTTATTTAATAAGAGAAAATGAGGGATATATATATATATATATATATATATATATATATATATAAAAGGTTGATTAGGTAACTATTTGATTGTAAGCTAAGATCGACATTATATATCTTACAGTAGTGATGATGTCGAGTTGTCGGTCAATTGACATACTTTCTTGATCTATTTCTCCCTAGCTAAACATATAGGTTGCAAAATTTATAACAAAAATCATCAACTAAACTTGACGGTGCATATGGTTCGCAGAACGTAAAGCAACCAAATGAAACTGGAATTCAAAATTTCATTCCTCGTCTTATTTGGTTGAAATGAAACGAATTGCAATTCATCCAATACTTTCAAATTCATTTACTTAAAGGAATCAACATTCCATCTATTTCTTGAATGAATGCATAAACATTTAGATGTGATTACCACATTTTTACTATAACTTTAGATATGTATGATAATTACGTCATATACAATTGTATGCATTTCAATTCCTATAGCAAATATATAAACCAAACAAGATTAGCCGAGAATTGGAAAGTGAATTCCATTCCAATCCGCCAACCAAACACACAACATAAGCTTTTATTCTTTCAAATTTCAATATGATAAATTATAACTTTTTTGTGAATCCAACTCTTTTCAAAACATTTCGCAAACTAAAGGGACTCCAAATTTTCAAGTTAAAGGACGTAAATGCCATCTTAAGGAAATTATGGCCGAAAATTAATATCAAGTAAGAAGCTGAAGGACGCAGTAAATCGAGTTCAATAAAGTAGGGGCGCGAAGTGCAAACACTCAAAAGGGTACAGTCTTCAATCTCACGATCCCCGTACACGTGTACGAATCTAAATCGTTCTACACGTCGTGAAGAATTGACAACTAGCTCCACCAGTCATGTGGCTGACGTGGTCGTTTTACGCCACATTAATAAATTAAGTCAATAATAAACTAATATAATTACGTAGATGAATAAATATTTATAAATTATAGCGTATAGAACATTTCACGTCCGCATGCGCCATTCCAAATTACGACTTTGCCCATTTATTAAATTTTCATTTTTAGGCTCTTATAGGAGCCTGCCTCAAACCGTTTAGCAAGGGTGGTAATTAGGGTTGTGTCGAGTTCATCAGTTCCGGTTATTAGTTTGACGGGTCAGAACTAGTTAACTCTAATTAGATTTAATTGGGGTTGAACATGTTAATTTAATCAGATTTGATTTGGGTTGAATATTTCAATCCAAATTTAAAACATGCTAACTCAGACTCGATTCAGGTAAACTGTTTATATAATCAGGTCAACAAATTTTCAGATCTGTAATAGGTCAATCTCTAAGTTTATAATTGCTACTGATAAACATAAAAATGTTTGTAAAATCTTAAAAAGATCATATTATCTAGGTGTGTAAACGAGCAGAGCCGAGCCCGAGCTCGACTAGGCTTGAGCTCGTCTCGTTTAAAATTTATGGAGCTCGAGCTCGGCTCATTTCGAGTCTAATATATAAAGTTTGAGCTCAGCTCGTTCGATGGAGTTTTATACAAACTCGAGCTCAACTCAAACTCGACTCGTTTATTCTATAATAATTTTATATTATTATTATTATTAGTTTATTAGTTTATTAATCTATAATATATAATATATATTAATTTTTTGTCTAATTATTAGCTATAGATAATACGATTAATATTATTATATTAAATATTATATAGGTAGATTATTATAATTATATTATATTATATATTATATTATTATATAAAAAATATCAATGCGTATAAATGAAAAGTTCGTTTAGACTCGCGAGCTTGTTTGAGCTTGATATAAGAAGCTTGAGCTTGAGCTCGTTTACTAAATGAGCTCCAAACTATGTTCAAGCTCATTTAGGTTCGCCTCAAATCAAGCTATTAACGAGTCAAGCTCAAATACTCGCCAACAAGCTTGACTAATCACCCCTAATATTATTACCTAGTGTTTTCATCACATTTAATATTAAAACATAATTACACACTTTGTTGTATTAAATTAAAGAGTTAATTTCACGGATTATTTTTGTCTTTTGTCAAAAACGTATGGATCATCCTTAAAAATATTAAATAGCACATGATATCCTTGTGTTTGATAATTTTAATTAATTATCATCCTTTTACATCTAAAATGACCCAAATACCATTTATTAATTTTTTTTCAGAATTTTCGAATTCCTTTTTCCATTTTAAATTTCTCTTATTTCTTTTTCTCTTTCTTCCCAACATACCCCATCCCTTTTGGGCCTTCATCTTCACAAATATATACCCTAGCTACTATTATGTGTTCTTGAGTCTTCAATCAAAATAAAATTTGAGTGCGCTTGATTCACGAACATTTTTTTATGGAATTGGAATTTTGCAAAGAAATTGGAATCCCGAGAATTTGAAATCCAAAGAAATTAAACTTATAACGTGTTTGGTTCGTATCCATCAAAAGAATTAGAATGTTAATAATGATGAATGATAAATTTACCCTTCCTATATTTTACATACGACTGATATTTTAAAAGTTTATAACTTTACAGAATCTCTTACAAACTTTTCAATTTTATAACTTACATAATTTCTATAACTTTACAGAATCTCTTACAAACTTTTCAATTTTATAACTTACATAATTTCTATAAATATATTACCGTAGAAGTGGATAAAATCATTTATAATATTTTTATAATTATTATTTCTATTAGTTAATATAGCATTATAAATCTTCATATAATATTCTTCAACATTACAGGTATATTAACATCACCACGAGCATTTAAAAACACGGTGAAGATGAATCATCCAAATTTAATCAATAAAAAAGAAAAAAAATTATCATCATCGTGAATAAATACGTATCAGTGGCTATTACCATTCACATCCAAACAAAATAGAAAGATGGAGATCTTGAAACAAAAATCGTAGAAATCCATATGAAATAAGAGTGAGAAGGAAGAACCAAAAATGGCGGTGCGACGACCTTTGTACGACGATGAATGTCATGTGTGTTTGTATGAAACAGAGTGATCGGATGGGTGAAAGAAACAGGTGACAAGTGAAATGTTTTTGTACATTCTCTTGAATTCTCAATCTTTCGTTACATATATGGATAGAATATGATATGAAATAGAATTAGAAACAAAATAATTTAAATAGAACAAGGAGTATAAAAAATTCTGGAAAAAGAGAATAAAGGGCATTTGGGTCATTCACATGCAAAAGATGATAAATTGATTAAAATGGCAAACATAAAGATGTCCTGTCTATTTAATTTTTTTAAGGATGATCGTTAGCATTTTTAAACACATGAATGATCCATGCAATTTGCTCTAAATTAAAATAAAACATCAATTTTTAATTATATTTAAATATATCCTTATTGGGTCAACCTAAAATTCATTGGATGATCCTAATAGGACCCAAAAAAAATAGTAGGTTGGTAGGTTTCGGGTTGACGGGTTTGCGGTTAAAAAACCCGACCTAACCTGCCTATTTTTAAGTCAGTTACGTATCAGATTTTAGGTTTTGTTGGAAATTGCCGGCTCTACCATTTTGAACGTATCGACTAACCTTTTTATCGAATGAGTTTGATAATAAGTTAATTTATTTAGATCATTATTGCAATTTTTGATATGAAAAAACATGGATCGAGACGATGATATGATGATCCCGATGAGTTTGTGAATGATAGATTAATTATCATATTATTTTTGGCTTAGTCATGATTGTATATAATTATTGTGTACAGCATAATCAAAAGGAGTGTCTATCGTATACGTCCTTGTGTGTTTTTGGTACCATGGAACGGGAGGAGGTCATAGGTAGCGCGCGCCACGTCTCTTGTCCGTTTTCGGTTGATACGTTCAACAGGCAACGAAGGAAAACGGAAGAAATGTGGGGCCATTTTAATCACATAAACCAGCCCGTGTAATCCCTTAATGTCAGTCGGGTTTGGACACCTACAATAACCAGCATGCGACAAACCAAAATGAAACTTTTGTATTGTACCAATTTAGTGTAGTATAGTTTTTCTTCCCGTTAATTTTCACTACAAAGCGCCGCATGTACAACTTTTGTTGTTGGTATTTTTGACAATGTAATAGTTGTAGGCGTGTAGCTTTGATTTGATTTATATAATTAAGAAGTATAATGAACCTAATAACGTTTTCAATTATTGTATCGAGTTCATTTAACTATTCCTTATCATAAGCAATTGTGATTACGCTTTTGTTTGAAATTCATGGATAGAAACCCCTACACTAAGCTTTTGATGTTAAGAAACTACCAAATATACTTCATGAAGTATTTTGGCTATTATGTCAAAGATAACACAACTTGTCGGCTTGAAAGTTGTTGTAGTGATCGTTTGTTTCATAACAAGTAGTATAACAGAATACACATCATGAATTGAATCGTCTTTTGTTTCACAAACTAGTCAAACAGATAAGATGATAGTACAAAATGACGGGGTGAATGTTGACAGAATTGATATGGCAATTTGGGTGCATCGCAATCCCGTTTAATTAGAATGACAACTTGAAAACGATGATCGATGAACGTTGAAATGGACAAGTATATTTTGGAGGACAACGACATATGCTTTTATGTTAGATATTTGTTTGTGTGTTTTTTTAACGATAATCTTAAATGTTGTCAAAAAATATTAGTTTTATTCATTAACATGATACGGTAACAGAGAAATTATTAATATAGTAACACATTTAACTTTAAAGTATAATAGTTCACACCATCTCTATCTTAATTTGAGTACATATTACCTTAAAATCAGATAGAAAATATCATTGTACAACATATTTTAAAAGAATGAAAGTACCAATAAAAATGCACAACATGTATAAAAATTCATTTACCCCCACAATCTTAAAAATTAATTATCTCACAAACGGCAAATCGAAAAAGTATGAAAATTGCACCATAAAATTCAGCGTTTTTCCTCTTCGATTAGACATCTCACAAGGTATACTTTCGACGAGTTTTTTTTTCATTTTCTTGGTGGGTTTTACAAATTACTAACACGTGTATTAGTTTTTGGTTGTACATTTGATTTAGGGTTTAGGGTTTAGAGTTTAGTAGGGTTTAGGGTTTAGGTTTAGATTTTAGTAGGATTTAGGGTTTAGAGTTTTGTAAAGCGTTTATGGTTTAGGGTTTAGAGTTTAGGGTTTTGCAAAAACCCTAGACTCTAAACCCTAAACCCCAAACCCCAATCCCTAAACTCTAAACCTTAAACGCAACATGTTAACACATGTGTTAGTAATTTGTAAACCCACAAAAAAAAAAAAATCGTCGAAAGTATACCTTGTGAAATGTCTAATCGAAGAGGAGAAAACGCTGAATTTTATGGTGCAATTTTTATAATTTTCCGATTTGCCGTTTGTGAGATAATTAATTTTAAAAAAGATGAGATAAATGAGTTTTTATATACATGTCACAATCTCATTAGTTCTCCTGTAATTTAAATAATCTTTAAAATCAGATAAATAAAGTACACAGAGGAAACTGAAAATGAGGTGTTTGGTTACAAATGTTAAAATAACACGCACACACACATAAATATAGTAGTTGATAAAAGTTGAGAAAAAAATATACGTGTACCTTTTTTTTTTGGAAGAATAAAATACGTGTACGAAAAATAGAAAATAAACATGTACGAAAAAATAATAAAGCATGGAGCATGGGGTCCACTGTCAATTTATCCGACGCGGAGAGCATACCATGTCTGACGCATGATGTTTGACGTAGAGCGAAAGCCCACCAACAACAAACTCAATCCTAGCCGTCCAAATGCTTATGCTGAATCAGCACGCTTTCTATTTCAGTCCCGCCAATACAGGACCACGTGGCAAATGCCCAATGGCTGATTCCACCCCCCAATTTTTTATCATTATCAAATTATTTTGGTTATCCTTAAAAGTATCGATCATTCTATCTGATTAGTTTGGCTAACTTGAAATTAAGTATAAGAATGAATATTATGATTCTAATATCTAATAAGATAAAGTTCTATTGTTCTCCAACTGATAATAAATATGTAACATCATAGTTGTAACACCCTAAACCGTGAGTCTATCACACTGATAGGGTACTTCAGTTAGGTCGATCACGTAGTCACATCTGATTGAAAATGAATTCGTCGTACTGAAATATTTTACTTAAAGAGTTTCGAAACTGAAAGCACTTGGAGGAAATCATTATGTATTACCATTATGCTACATTGGTAAAAAATACTACATAATTGGATTGATACTACAATTGTTTCAAGAAATGCGATATAAAATCAAAGTCCAAATTAGAGAGGTAAAGTTTTCTTTCCATTGACAAATGAACGGGATAGTTGTTTGTTACCATAAAGAAAAGCTAAAGCTATATACCTTTCAGCACACTATGATTGGAAATTTGTACATAGTTGATTCTTTAGGTGTATGTGAAACATTTTTTATGTAAAAATTTCCTGTCTAATTAAACGACACATTATATTCCATTTCATAGAAATAGTTATAGATAAAGGGAATATACCCGGCAAATAATAACACCAAATAGTTTTCCAATAGGTTATACTAAAATAGTCCATTTTGTATTATCATAAAAATTAATCAAGTGATACTATCTTTGTAAGTTAACAATACAAATTACAAATGATAGGTTGTGTGTACGTAAAATTTGTTTTAAATACGATTCGACTTATATGTTATATTAATATTGTTTTGTTTAATTAGGTGTAAATTTCATATTATTCCGTCTTTAAAATTTTATTGAAATGAAAAAAATGTGTTAACCCTTATTAGGGAGTACAGATAAATATTACATATTAATTTATTTTAGGGCAAAATACCCAAAAAGTTAATATATTTGTCAGTTTTTGTCATATTTAAGTGTCAAATTTTAACTGTTACATTAAAAGGATTGTGTTTATTAATTCGATAATATGAGGGTGTGAGCTCAATCAAATTAAACTTTTCACCAAGTTGGAATCTAACGTGTATTTTTTTAGAAAAAAAAACTTAAAGGATTATGTGACATATTCGTATTTGGGGAAAAAGGTACGAAGCGGAAAATACGTTTATAAGCCCTAATTTGGAGGAGGTATCATATATAGGTATCAAATACGTCACATAATCGCTTAAGTATTTTTGTTTAAAAGAAAAATACACGTGGAATACCAACTAAGCTTTAGCTCGGCGAAATGTTTGATCTTATGGAGCCCACACTGCTCATAATATCGAAATAAAAATGAAAAAAATTAACAAATGTGTTACTTTGGTCGGCATTTTAAAAAATAACCCTAAAACCTAAAAGACAACCGCTACCTATTTTCTTCTCACTCTCCGGCCGTCGGCTTTTGTCAGGCGGTCCGGAGAGACTCTCCTCCTCCTCCATTCTACTCCGTACATAGTTCAATTTCACTTCGTTAAAGTGTACTTTTATTTTCCCCGTGTATTTTTGTTGAAGTTCGCGTCAAGTCATCGGGTCAGATTGGTGGTTTTCAAGTGGTTCGGGTCGTCGTTCAGGTAGTTTCGGTGATTATGGTGGGTGTTTTAAGGTTGGAGATGTTAAATGATGTTCGTCATGGTTTCGGTAAGTGGTTTTAGGTGGTCGCTCGTGGTTATGGTCGTCGGCTATTGAAGGTTTATGCCGATAGTCATGTTGGTCGTTTCAGGTGGTCTTGGGTGGTGGTTGTAGCCTTGTAGGTGGTTGTTTTGGTATAATGGGTGGTTATTTCAAGTGATTTTCAATGGTCGTTTCAGGTGGTGGTCTTAGACGGTTTTGGGTGGAGGTTGTAGTTAATTTTTTTGGTGTATTGGGTGATCATTTCAGGTGAATTTGGGTGGTCCTTTTAGGTGGTGGTCTCAGACATTCTGGGTGGTCGTTTTAGGTAATTTTTTTGGTGTATTGGGGGTCATTTCAAGTGGTTTTGGGTGGTGGTTTCAAGTGGTTTTGGGTGGTGGTTTCAGATGGTGTTTTGGTGCTATTGGGTGTCGTAGGGTGTGGATTTCAGTGACTTCAAGTGGTGTTTTCGTGTGGTTTCATGTTGGTGTTTTAGATGATTTTTAGGTGATCCCATATCGTGGTTTTTCAAGGCATGGCTTTTTCATTCTAAGTGGGGGTTTCTGATGGTGGTTTTCAAGTGGTGGATCGCGGTGGTTCCCGTAATCGGTCTCGGTTGGTTTCGAGCCGTTTCGGACGGTGATTTCGGGTGGGTAGTTATAGGTGGTATCATGTTACTTATCGCTGGAGGTTTCAGGTGTCTCTAATTGGTTGTTCTAGTTTGGCGGTTTCAAATCTTGGTTAGGGTCAAGTTATATGGTCGATTTGTGTTGGGTCGAGTTTGTTTGGTTGATTTTGGTTGGCATCAAGGTTGTATGGTCGAATCGGTACGATGTAGGGATGAAGTTATATGGTCATTTTGGTACGATGTAGGGTTAGGTCAAGTTAGTATGGTCATCTTGGTATGATGTAGGGTTTGAAATCAAGTTGTATGTTCGTTTTGGTACGATGTCAGGTTGGGGTCATGTTGTAAATTTGATCGTGTTGGTAGGGTATTTTGGTTGAAATCAAGAAGGTAGTTTAGGTTGGAATTTAAATATTGAATTCGTTATAGTTTAGCATGGTAGTCACATCTTGATAGGTTGTAAAGTAAGATGTTTTCAAAAAAAAAGTCTGCCTTTAGTTTTAAATAAAAAAGGGTAAAATTAACAAGAGAGAGGGAGAAAATGGTAAAACACACAAGCAAGCACTAGACTCATGGGACCCTAGTCTAGATGAGAGGACGGCCCAGATTAAGCCACGATGAAAATATTAAAGAAAATGGAAAAAGGGCATCTTGGAAGTCATTAGGTGGACCACACCAATACCATTGCTGATGTCGGTTTAAGATGTGGTCCGGGCCATCGACGTGTCCACTTGATGGATCGGCTCGTAATATAAATATAAATAAAAACTAAAGCAGCATGGACCCCATGACCCATCAGCAAAATCCAGCTCACAAATCGAAACCCCCACGTCATTATACAGATCTTTTAATTGGGCCCATGTGGCACGTATTTATTTTCACGTGATCTTTGGTTGCGTGTGTCATTCTGATTCGTTAAAAGTTGCCCTACGTGTCTACCTGTCCAGGTGTTCTACCGACTAATTAAATTCATTTTTTTTCCGGAAAATGCAGACTACTAATTAAATTCATTTTGAATTTTGATGTTTAAAAAGTTGTTAACTTGTATATACAAAAAAATATCAAGTTTAAAAGATAAGAGTATTAAGAGTATTTGCATTACGATTTAAGATACTTACTATTAACCTGCCAAAAAAGTTTGGGCTGATTTAAGATGCCATAAATCCGAATATAAAAGCCCAATTGGCCCAAACTGTCTCGAAGCACATATATAAAGATGTCAGGACTCAGGACACAAGAGTCTAGTAAGAAATACAAATTGTTTTACGTGAACATACTCATTAATCATTACCTTTACCTTTTTTAACATTAAAAAGATATAAATAAATTTATGCTAAAGTTTTGACATGAAGTTTTACATGAAAAAGGATTATCAACATCTGTCCCTTCCTAATTCCTATATCAAATATCGTAACGGAATCAATCTTTCGAAAAGATTTCAAAAACGTTGAATGGTTAATACACGAAAATGCTAAATTTCGAATAATTTGATTCATCTCTTGTAAACGTGACATCTATATTTTTGTGTAAATAAAGCAGGATCTCAGTCCAACCAAACAATTAGAACTCTTATTTTTGGGCTAAAACAGCATTCAGCCTGTAATACGAAGCCCAAATTTCCACGCTCATCAATAAGCCCATAAGTTGGCCTTTTTAAGAAGCTTGATTATGATAATAAGACCCAATAGCAAAATCTAATTATCTAATTACAATTTTACACCACTACCCAAAATGCATTTGCGCATTTTGTGTAATAAAAAACATATCGTATCAAATGCCCTTTCATCGGCTCACAACATTTGTTATTATAAATGACTTTAATGACTTTAATGACGCATTTGCATATCATCTTTGATTTGAATTGATTTGGTTTTCTCCATGCACACACATACACGTCGATCCATATCCATTCCACCGTCTCGATTACGCGTATAAAAGTTGTATCATAATAATTAATACCAAAATTATGTTTGGATAACTTGAAAATATAACGTAATGTCATTGCAAATCGTAATTATATATGTGGATCAACATATATAGATTTGAAGAAATAAGTTCCTTGACTCCTTGTAAAAATGTGATGATAAATCCACTAAAGATTTTGATAGATCCATCCATAATTGTACATCTCTAATATGTACAGTACGGACTTTAAACGCACAAGTTTGATGAATTTATTAAAATAGTTGGTGAAAATATCACCACCCTTGTGAAAATCGTAATTATTAAATGGTATATATCGCCTTTACAAAATATATTTTCTAGAGCATAGGATACATAATTAATAATATCCATATTGTAAAAATGATATAAATAAGTCAATTCTAGGGTGTTCAAAGTTGGATATCCCACGATTCGGATATCCAAAATTTTAAATATCGAGTTTTACTATCCGAATTCGAAATCCGGATATTCGAAAATTTTGAATATTCGAACTATCCGAAAATCACAAAAATAAATTTTTAAATCTATTAAAATGTCACGTTATGTGTCCAAAACTTAAGTTATTGATCGAGTGTACGTATTCAAAATAGAAAAACTTAAACCATATAATATCAATAGTAATCAATATTAAATAACCATAATATATTTATATCTTGTATTTATAATTTATAATAATATTAGAAAAAAATAGAAAAATAATTCGATTTTTCGGATATCGGATATCCGAATTATCTGAAAAATGATATCCGAAGCAGAAATTTCGAATATCCGAAATTCGGGTATCTTTTTGAATATTCGAATTTTTGAAATTTTCGGATCGAGTTTTTGAATTTTCGAATACGGAAACCCCAAGCCAATTCAATGTAATTTGCGATGTTTAAGTTAGCAAAATTATATTAAATGGTTCGTTGACTTGGATATATCAAAGTCCAACGTATCATTACTACTCGTATATGTATTTAAGCATATTAAAACACTGAACATTGTGTAGGGTTGTACAAAAGACACAACCAAATAAGTCACTTTTTATTTATAATTTTTATCCTCAACTTTTTCATATATACGTATCCATTTTGTTTAACCTAGTAATACATAACTTTACGTGTTGTTAACATCAGAAATAACTTGATTTTCCGTATAAATACGTATTTTGGATTGTTTTAAATCATGCATCTAATTAAAAAAAATACTACTTGTACAATATATAAGAATTGATAAACGATGTTTATATGTTTTTCCTCACATATCTTTTTAGGTTGTCGTATTGACTACCATCATGTACTCACCAACAAGATTATCACTTAAAGTTCTATATATACATATGCACACTTCAAACACATCATTTTCTTACACTCTGTCACCTCTTTTTTTCCTCTTCCACTTTCAATCATCTTTAATTTTAGACATAAACAGATGAATATGTTCATGTTACATCACTTTCGTGCTGTTCTACTTGTTGTAATTGTGGCATTTTTGATAGCGTTATGTGATGCAAAATGCGAGTATGAAGCTATCTTCAACTTTGGTGACTCGAATTCTGATACCGGCGGTTTTTGGTGGGCATTCCCAGAAGCTCCACCCCCTAATGGTATGACGTATTTTAAACGTCCGGTGGGTCGTGCTTCGGATGGTCGTCTCATGATTGACTTCATAGGTATCTCTCATGCTTGTAATTAAGTTATAATATAAATGTACATCAAAGCGTATATTTAATTAAGGTTTTCATATAGACAAATCATCCTTTTTGAA
Organism: Gnaphalium uliginosum; assembly: GCA_963930675.1. Classification (NCBI taxonomy): domain Eukaryota; kingdom Viridiplantae; phylum Streptophyta; class Magnoliopsida; order Asterales; family Asteraceae; genus Gnaphalium; species Gnaphalium uliginosum. Next base: position 28,824,728 of record OZ005680.1, on the reverse strand, counting down.
AGAATTAATATGAAATCACATCGTGTCTTACCAAAACAAGAGGCGGATTTTAAATGAGTTATAATGATGCATATATGTAAATATAGGGTTCTTTTTTTTTTTTTTTTTTTTTTTTTTTTAATTTTATTTTTAAATGTATTCATCAACATTTGGGCAGGAATTTTCAATATGATTAATGTTATATAGATGATGGCTTATGCATAGTAACATTCATATTCATGTATAAGATATATACAAATTTCTTGAGGTACACAATTCAATGGATTGATTATATACTTAGGCACGTACGTACGTATAAAATAAAAGTAATATATGATCCAATAATTGAAATACGAAGACAAAAAGTGCATTGGGAAACGCAAGACGAAGTGGCTCATCTTCTATGGTCCATGTTTCAGACAGCCTTCCTCACTCCCTCTGTCCGTCCGACTGTCTGTCATTTATAAAGATGAGAAGCGATTCGTACGATATCAATTTTTTTAGTCGTACATCACTAAACGTGTTTTATAATGTTGTACGATATAACTCGTAAAGTACATTTGATGGTGTATAATTATAAAATAATGATGTATAAATTATCACCCATATAAAGATGAGAGTTTTCTAAATATCAATAACATGTGTTTTATGTTTATCCATATATAGAATATTATAATATGGGGTATAAAAACCTTATCACCATCATATCTGAGAAAAATGATAAGCCATCGATAATTAATAGATAAAGGAAAATAGATTTAATTGTGTCAAAGTTGATGGTTATCATTTTCGTTGTTGACGTTTTTTCGTTCAGGACCTTTAAGAAGTTAGAGGCGACCTTGCTTACCAAATTTTAAAAGATATATTGATCAAATTTACATTTTAAAAATTGTATTAATGATATAAAAACGAACAAAATCGATAGATAAGTTGTCCGTGCACCCCTAATACAGAACAATAAAAATTCCATAGACTCAATCTAAAACAAACCGGATCTCAATGATCGACTCAACCCTAATTACGAAGAGTGAATAAAAGATTGAATAATCTCTGAGATGATTTCTCTTTTCTCACTACATCAAAGAATAACCAAACTACATCCATTGCAGATTCAATGAAGCCAACCACCGACTTAGAAAGATATTACATTTAAGCCCCTCAAACTTTTCACTTATTCCTACTTTGATCCTTAATAAAATATCACTCGAGATCCTCCAACTTACAACCATTAACAACATAACCTACATAAATGCATGCATATAACATTTGAAATAAGTACAAAAGTCAAGACCATGATTGGAATATTGTATACATTTCAACAATTAATCTTATACACGTGCAATACGAGGGTGGTGTAAGATTTAAATTGCTGAAAGTGTATAGCAATTTGTTTTATATTGAGCTTCTGTTCATATAATATAATAATTAGTTAATTTAATATTAATATAATAATAATAATAATAAAACAGAATAAGTAGATTTTAATTATAGGGGTTGGAGTTTTATAAAATTGATCAAATTAGCTAATTACAAAATATATCGTAGTATGTTACTTGTAGAAATTTGTTAATCAGTTGTTCATGCTTAATGCTTTAATTAGCTTAAAAAAAATATAGCATGTCTGAGGTTGATTACGTTTTCTGGGTGTAGCCGAAAGAATCGGGATTCCATTTGTGAGCCCTTACTTGAAGTCAATTGGATCGGATTTTAGGCACGGTGCGAATTATGCAACGTTGGCATCGACAGTGTTACTACCGCAAACCTCCTTGTTCGTCTCTGGACTCAGCCCTTTCGCGTTGCCGATTCAACTTAACCAAATGAAACATTTCAAGGCTCAAGTCGACCAACGTTACTCTCAAGGTAAAAAAAATAACATGAGTATGAAAATTAGCAAGCATACAATTTTTCTGTATTGTAAACGAATTATGGTCGTATTTCGTGCTTTGTTTCGTTTATAGGGTCATCTGATCTTCCTTCACCTGATATTTTTGGTAAATCACTTTACACATTTTACATCGGTCAGAATGATTTCACATCTGATTTAGCCAAAACTGGTATCGACAGAGTTAAACAAAAACTTCCTCTAGTCATTTCACAAATTACCGGCACAATTAAGGTGAGTTAACCATCATTATCATAAGCTTAAATTAAGTATTTTATGTGAAATTAAATAAACTTTGTAACGATTTTTGTGCAGGAGTTGTACGGGTTAGGAGGCCGTACGTTTTTGGTACAAAATTTGGCACCTATAGGATGTTACCCTGCATTTTTGGTACAACTCCCTCATAGTGATAAAGATGTCGATGAATTTGGGTGTATGATCTCATACAACAATGCTGTAGTCGAATACAATAACATGCTTCATGACGCGCTTACTCATACGAGACAAGAACTCCCTGATGCAAAAGTCATTTACGCTGATTCTCACAAAGCATTGCTAGAGCTTTTTCAGCATCCCACTTCTCATGGTACAACTATTTCTCTCAGAAATCATCATACATCGATACATATTATTTATGCGTTTAAAGTTTACATTTGTACACATTGTAGGTTTAAAGTATGGTACATTAGCATGTTGTGGAAATGGTGGTGGTTCGTACAACTTTAATCCTAAAGTGTTTTGTGGGAACACTAAATTTGTAAACGGACAGAATCTATCGGCGTCCGCTTGTGATGATCCTGAAAACTATGTGAGTTGGGATGGAGTTCATGTAACTGAGGCCGCAAGTAAGATTGTTGTCGATTCCATTTTTGGTGATGGCTTTACGGATCCACCTTTCGAGATTCATTGCTCTTAACTCTTAAGTTCACGTGGGCTAGTAGATTGCTTTATTGTAGAATAGATGAAGATATTCAATAAGTAGTGACACAAATAAGTAAATTGACATGTAACATTCGTAGACTCGAAAACGGAAAAACCATTAAGGAAAACTTAATGAACACATTCAGATTTGTGTACTAATAATGTGAATGATTTACAACATGAATGTCAGTGTAAACTTTACAATGTGAACAAGTACATAGTTACTTACATAAGTTCAAGGAAAATAGTCAGTCTCAAGAACAGGTTGAGTTCTTATGCCAAAAGCACAAGGCATTTTACTATGTCTAACATATTTTGTATCCAAAACCTCGCTTTTTTCGGATTGTGTCTCCATTTTTTGAATTTTCTTCTTTTCGATGAATCTAATTATCTTAAATAAAACTAATCCACACAACAAGAATCCAACGCTCCCAACGCCAAATCCAATCACCCACAACTTCCATACATGATGTGATTGTGGGATCTGCACAATAATCGCGAAATACCCTTGGCCCCACACTTCACACGTGTGAGATAACGACATGTTAGTTATTGTAGTCCTCCCATTTGAGTAAAACTTGACACATTTCCCTTGAGGCAGCCATACAGAAGGGAATCGAACCATAATAGGGTGTCGAATGAGAGGTAGATCAAGTTTGGTAGTCGTAAAGGTGAAACGACCATTTTGCCCTTTCGTGTGGCTTACACCATAGGCACTAAAACCGAGGATCGGGGTGACAAAAGTGTAATTTGGCATATTGTAGTAGTAAGATGACCAATTTCCTAGATTTGAAAAGACTATATCTAGCCATGTAACATTTGGGTTAGGAATTATCCTTGGAGGAACATGAAAATAACTCAAGTTAGCTCCTTGAGCCCAAACACTTGAGCTTTGTAGGTGAACAACCGAAACTTCCATTCCTGTAAAATTTGAGGGTAAAGAAACGTCATATAATTTACCAACTTTAGGATCTTTTGGTATTGATTTCCTGGCATGATCTAGGAGAAAATCATCTAACGAGCGATTGTGATAAACGTCCATGCCTTGAAATAAATCTAACGAACATAAACAATAGAAAGTCACGATGATGAAGCTTGTTTTAGACCCCATCAACAAGAACACGAAGCAATGTTTTTTCCAAGTCCCTCATGCGGACATCGTGATACCGATTTTGGCAAAAATCCTCAAATGGAACACGAAAAAAAGAACTTTGACAAGATCTTGTTGATAAGATATCGTAAATCCTCCTAGTTTTGAAACCAAACCTTAAAAACAATGATATCAAATTATATTATGTTTTGAGATGAAGTATTGATGTTTTACTTGGCATTTGCCAAAATGGTGTGGATGTTTTTGGTTGTTCCGATGATGGTGGGAAAATAGAAATGAAATAATTGGTAGAGTTTGAGCGGGTGTAGTTTAGTCCGACCGAGTCTTTAGCTAATTTCTAACACTTTTTGACACCTTAAAATAGACACCATATATACAAGTATATAACCATTACTTTGCCTGTTTCATACACAATAACAATTTTTCGCAATTTCACCACAATTTTTGCAACTATAATAACAATTTTCGTGTTGTAACATCTTTAAATTATAAATAAAGTAAATATAATTATAAATGAGTCAGTAGACTTTGAGTTAATTGCAGTGTACGATCAACATTGCCTTCTGCATTAATATTTTGTTATTGGACGTGTAAACTAAAAAATATTATCGATTATCAACGTTTTACAAAAATATATAACACACTGTTCGTATAATAAAAATCCAGAATTGATTTAAGGAAAGGAGGAACCTCACCCTCTAATTACATAAAAATAAAAACACCCAAAAAGTTTAGGCCCCAAATCAAGTATGTTGTATGAACCTTTCAAACGTGGATTGTGAAGATAAACAAACAACCAATCACAAACCTCTATTCCTCCACGTGTCACAACAAAATCTTCACTTTTAGTTTTTTAACAATAAAGACTTAAAAAAAAAACTAGCTAGTGAAAAGATAGGACGAACATAACTTTGTGCGGACAACAATTGAGATGGCAACGACGGCAACTTCCACCTCTATGGCGGCCACCGGCGTCATGTTACCACGTCTTCCAACTATAACCACTACTGCCCGTTGCTCCGCCTTACCTAACCTCCCTGCCCGTTCTTTTTCGACTTCCATCAAACAGGTTTCAGGTAAAACATTATCCGTTTGTTTATTTTTTTTTCTTTTTATCTTTCAGTCATTTCGTCCAACACTTTGGTGCATCTGAAATTTATGATGATGTAAATGCTTATATAGTGGATAAAATGGTATATAAATAGTTTCTGTTAAAAGTAATCCATGATTCAAGTGTTTTAAGTATTTCATTTACTTGATGTTTTGTAAAATTTATCCATTTGTTTGGTTCATTCTGTCAAGCATTTCTTCGAACGCGTTGGTGAAGTTGAGGTTTTGATGTGCTAAATGCTTAGACGTTGATAAATGAAGTGTTTATTTAGAGAACTTGTTTGATGTTTTGTAGTTTACAGCAGTAAATTTTTTGAACTATATGTTCTTTACAAAGAAAATACAATTCTACTGGAAAGTGATAACTTTCAGTTGCAAGATAAATCATATTTCATACTTGCGATTGCACTGCTTTGAAACGTAATTGTTTGTTTGTTTGTTTGTTTACCATCATAAAGTTTACATTCAGGCTTTTTAGTGATTTTGATACTAGGTTTGAAAACCTTGATGAACTATGGATGTATCTAAGAAATTGTGTCAATTTGAGTATTGCAGTATTATTCTTTCGTTCCATGAAAATTGAAGAAAAGATAAAAAACGCTTCCTTCTTCGATAACTGTCTGATATAAACTTAATTGACTGTTCTCGTCGTCACAGGGTTCACAATATTGATTAGGATTCATTGAGTACTCTCAATTTTGTTTATTTATGACATTTTTTTCGTTAATAACCTACATAACTGATGGTATTTATTTGGATCCATAAGTAGTTGATATCATTTGTGTTTCATGTTCCTTTGTCTACCAGAGTCAAAGAGGTCAACTCTGTTCCGGATCAAGGCCTCAGAAGAAGCATCTCCAGTAGATGCTAACGAGTTGTTTACAGACCTAAAGGAAAAGGTGGGATACAAGTTGTTCACCCTTTCTTGTTTCATATCTCCTTATGATGATACTTTTTTTTACATTTGTGGGTTGTTCAATATTTGTTGTTTGTAGTGGGATGCAGTTGAAAACAAGTCTACTGTTCTAATCTACGGAGGAGGAGGGGTTGTTGCAATTTGGCTATCCTCAATCCTTATTGGTGCCATTAACTCTGTACCGTTGGTAAGTAGTATCCTAAATGACTGTCCCAAATACATTTTTATACATTAGTCTATATGTATTTATGATCCAAGTAGAGGTGACAAAATGCTTGGTTAGGCAGGTTGGGTAACAAATAAAAAGGGTGCTGTTAAAAGAAGTACTTTTTGTATGGGCCAAAACAGGTTATTGACAGGAAACACTCATTGATCGAAGTTCTAATTTTCTCTAGATGATTAGCATGCCAGATATGATCTAATTGTATATAGAGATTATATTACTTCTATTGTAATTCATTTTTTTAGTACAATGATTTAGAAGGTTTTATGCATTAGAAATACAATGTGTGCGAAGTTCGACCCATTTGACCTTTTACCATTGGAGCTAATTTATAATATTAACTTTTGGCCCGTCACAAATAAAACATTAGTTTAATGGAGTCTGATTGCTAGCTGGTCACATCGAGTCATGAAGGTTTCCTTTTGAAAATAATTGTGTTTTTGCTGTCTGGTATCATAAGTTTTTTTGTGTGATTAGAGTGGTATTTTCATCCTAGAAAGTAAGGAACCAACAAACAACAACGAAATAGAATGCATATCGATATTGGCATTTTTGTAACCTTTTCTGATTTTGTTTTCATGGTTTTGTGACATTATCAGCTTCCAAAGATCATGGAGTTGGTAGGACTTGGATATTCTGGATGGTTTGTTTACCGATACCTGCTCTTCAAGGTAAGAAGCTTCATTTTTGGACCAAATAACTTTTATTTCATACAATTAAGTAGAACTTTGACTCCTTTCTTCTTAGAAACGATATCTGTGAAATGACTGATTTCATGTTTTTTGTATTCCAGTCGAGCAGAAAAGAGCTAGCCACAGACATCGAGTCCATAAAGAAGAAGATTGCAGGGACTGAATAGACGGTCGTGGTTTGAATATATAATACTACATTTACTTTGTTTGTCGAATATGAATCAATGTTTTTTTGTTCTTCAAATTTATGTACAAGAGGCATATATGGTCTTGTAATGTAGTAATAGATGTTATGTGGCATTTGCATTTAGCCCTACTGTTTGTTTCACTTCCAATAAAACTTAGGGGTTCTGTGAAACTGTTTCAGATCAACAAAACCAAAGGAGAACCGGACATGAATTGGCTTAGAGTAATGAAAAATAAGTAATTCTGTGTGTTCAAGGAACATGTCTTCATTTTAAGCTTAAGTTAAGTTGTCACGTAATTCACGGTCAACATTCAAAAAAGCAACGTACATGTCATTTTAAGCTTAATATAAGTTGTCACGTAATTCATGAGTCAACATTAAAAAATACAACGTAGCACATTACAAATTTACTAGATGACCAACTAAGATAAGTTATCAACTTATGTTATTTAAATTATATATATATATAAAAGAAGAAGAAGAAAGTTAAAGGGTAAAAAATATAAATTAAAAGATTTACTGGTCAACACAATAAAAAGAAATGTGCTATATCTACCGTATGTTTTGTATTATTTTAGTAATAGAAACTCTATTACAAAATGAGAAATGACATCATGTAATCTGGTTTCCTCAATTCAATCTAAGACAAACATTTGTGTTATGGTTAGCTGTTCATGATAGATTATCAACTCAGGATAGAATGTAAATGTGGCATCCTATTGCACATTCAAGTGTGCTTTATGTGGTACTTGTGTTGACTCACACGAGCACTTATTTTTCACTGTGAATTTACCAAAAAGGTATGATCAGTTTTGAAAATTTAGGGGCTGCAATACAATTTAATGGTTATTGTTAATGATCTAGCTGACTATCCATTTAAAAATTACATTTGGAGTGTCATTGATAGACTTCTTGTTACAGCCATGGTTTATTTTTTTATGACAAGAAAGAAATCACAAAATTTTTAAAAACATGTCAAGAACATCAGTGGAATTGATTAAGATCATTCTAGATAATATCAAACTTAAGCTTGTGAGCTTAAAGGTTAAAGCTTCTAAGGCTGTCCAGAAAGTTGCAGAGATATCATATATGAAGGTTGAAATGGGTCAATACGGCACTGCAGTATGGTTAGAATTAAGAGAAGAGGTAGAGATTGTCTTAAATGTAGCGTGTCACTAAAGATGAGAGAACATAACTTGAGATGATTGTATTTATGGGTTTGTCGTGTTCCGTGATTGGGTTTGGTATTGCAGCGGTTTAGATTATGAACTCCACGTAAATTTATCGATTCCAAGGCAACTTATCACATTGTGTAGTTTTTTAGTTGATAGTTTAGAATTGCTTGGTTAATGAGTAGGGAATGTCTTCTACTTGTTCATTTGTTGTAAGCATTTATAGTTTTGGTGATATAATATATTTCTTCATTTTCCATAAAAAGAAAAGAAAGAAATGAGAAATTTGTTACTAAAATCAATATAACAACATGATATTGATTAGAAAAATGTTAAACATAGTCACCAGAGCTATAAATTAAAAATTCATACATGTATAAATTGTGTGTACTTTGATAATAATTATTCACTCTGAATATAACTGCTCAACAATATACTACCAAATTTTGTACAAATTAATCCTTAAACGTTTAAGGCTACAGGTAGCAAAATCGAAACGCATCGATCAAATTATTAGTTGAGAAATTGTTGTAAATTAATACTACTAGCATTTTCTCTTGCAAAATATCTCATTTAGCCCCTGAGGTTATTATCTTCTCACATTGTATCCCATTCTCTTCCATATTGTAAAAGTTTCTATTTCATCTTTGACCACTCTAAAACCCTAGTTCCAGTCCCTCCGATTCAATCACATTTCCATCGCCACCACCAACGCCTCCGCCGTGACGTCAATTCTCTCTCCGGAATGATGCGAATTACATCTACCAAACGTCTCACGTCATCAATCGAAACCCTAGGTCACCGATTTCAACAACAATGTTCCGTCAGTGGTACGGCGAAAGGAAAAGGCAAGGTTAAAGAAGGTCAAGCACTAAAACGATCAAAAATCACAATAAAAAAAGGTCAACAAGCACCAGATCCATCAGCATCAAAAGGTCATCGAAAAGGTCAGCTTGAACAAATGGTTGACGATTGCTTACAAGCCAAGGCACCTGTTAGGTTTCTAAAACCTAAGGAACGTGAAAGAGAAGCTGAACGAGAGAAAATGGGATTGATTTCTGAAGATAGGAAATTAGAAATTGCTAATTTTAAAAAGAGTGTAAAAAATAAGCCCAAAATTGATAATGATAGTAATAATGATGCAAGGTTTATTGGACCTGAAGGTTTGGATCTTGTAACATTAGGTGTTGTGGATGGTGATAAGATTCCGAAATACGAATTGACAGTTGAGGATGGAAAAAAGTTAGCTAAGGAATATAGTAGGGTTTTAATGAGGAAACATAGGGCAAGACAGGCTGCTGAGACTGGGTTGTTGAAATGTAAGAAAGAGGCGATTGAGGCGTTGCCGGAAGGGTTGAGGGAGGCTGCGTTGGTTCCGGATTACGCGAAGTTTCCGGAGAACAGGTTTATGGCAACATTGACGCCACCGATTGAAGGGTATATTGAGAAGATTAATGAGGCTGCCAAGAGGCAGAGTTCGGTTAAGGGGAAGCTCAGATGAGGGGTAAGGTTACGATTGTTGGTTTGATTTTGTTAGTTATTGATATATGCTTTCTGTTGAATTGTTGTTTGTAAGAACTGATTTGCATTCAATATGATTGTTGATGGAAATGTACAATTTTACAATACCAGGGTGGATTAAGAAACTTAGGAAGTTAGGATAAGATCGTCATACAATACAGGAGTTGGCCTTAGTTCAGTATCTTGAATTTTTACATGTTTAATCAAGTTAGAAGTCATATTTTTAGGAATGTTGATGGTTATCAGTGAGGTTAAAAGTGTTTTGATCTTGATTATGTGTAGTTCTTGTAGGCCTATGTTGTATGGATTTTTCTTTTTTCTTCTTCTTCTTTTTTTCCTTACACAAAGGCAAGCCTACACACTAACCTAACCCATATAATATGTACATTGCACATATATACATACCTCCAACGAGACTTGAACCCACAATCTCTTGATTGATGGACTCCTCACATACCTCTAGGCCAAAGGCCCTTTTGTTTACATGGATTTTTAAGGTTGATTTTTTGTATTTAGCTTTTATGTGTAGTGTTCGTTTTGTGATCATGGTTAAAGCATCCACTTATGTACTTTGATAAATTATATTGGTACAAGTTTAAATGCCTTCGCGCTTTTCGTATGTTAAGATATTTATACCGTGTATGCTGCACCCAACTGCCCAAGCCCCTGATACGTGCCACCATTTTCGTACTTAGGTTCCAGACCATATGCAGCACACATTATAGTACATTTAGTAGTTTTGAGCTTTTCCTGCTACTGTGCCATAGAAGAACAAATGAGCCATCTATTTGTTGGTGTTTATTATGGTTATAAAAAAGCTCTTCTTGATACGTTTTCAGAGCCCATGTTTCTTATATCATCTATATATAAGAAGTGAAGAAATGACCTACAAAAATATCATGTAGTGATACTCCAGTATATCGATAACCATAATTATCCTCCAAATCATGTTATTGGCACAAAAGCAAGGTTAAATTTGATTTATTGATATTATAGTTAGATTCACTTCCACCTTTCAAAGTTATTTGTATATATGTGTACATACTAATGCTACCAAAAGCTAGCAGGTCTGGTGGTATAATAAGCCAATATATACAACTTACTTGTCCAACTATGAAACTGCAACACTTTCTATTTTAGGCTATCCAAGAAAGTGCCATGTATTATGATTCTATATAGATATCTATCCGAAATTATTGTTTGCCTTCAGTTTTTATCAGAACATATTAGTGAGATTGATTGTGGTCAGCAAGTTTTCTTGAAATATCTTATCAGGTATCACCGAGTGTCTTAGGTAGTGATATTTTCTGTGCATATTTTCTGTGATGGAGGGAGTAAGTAATCACAAAAAGGTTGTATTACTTTATGAGTTGTCTTTTCGAATCCACCAATCACAAAAAAAAGTTATCGCTTTGGATATATAAATGCTACAAATAACTAAATAAGACACCATACTACCATAGTTTGTATAACTTGGTCAAAGTGTCAAATGTAAGTATATATTTTGGATGATAAATGCTACAAACAACACAGGGGCTTATGGGATATACATAGTTTGTTACATAGATCACTTAGTTGGGCAAGTCATGTGAACTGAGTTGCAAGTGACATGATTTTGATAGCAGTTATTGTGGATAGTGTTGTGATAATTTTAAGTGATGTTAACTCAGGCCATCCACAACTGGATGCTAAAACACAAGCTGATGGATCTGGATTCGGCATCCTGTGTTAGCCTGAACCTTCCTATTTTTTTTTCTTGTGAATATTTGGATAAGACAATTGCATTGATCATCTACTTAGGTTCTGACTTCTGATAACCACATAAAATAGAATATTATCTTCTAAATTCATCCAAAGTCAAGTTAAAATACAGGGTTTTAAATTAGGGATTAGATTAGAAGAGTGTCATTGTTTGTGAGCTAATAAAAAGTGCATTGATCGTTTGGTACTTGGGTATATGATATATGAACTCAGTTGGACATAAAGAATATAAATGGTATGAAAGTGAGAACTTAAGCGTATAATTCCTTCTATTGTATGCAAGTAAGTGAAGAAACTTTGACCATCATTCCGGCTAGATTATTGTAATGCATTGGTGGTTCTAGAAATAAGCAAATTCATGGAGCCATTTGAAAAGAATGATATCATGTGAACACTAAACTGTGTATTTAATTGAATAGTCATTGCCTGAATAATGATGCACTCTTTGAGATTGCTAAGTAGCCATGAACCCAAAAAAGTCCAATAAGCAATATGCTGATGGGAGAATTTTCATGTATCGTATGCAACTTGTATACTACCTGTCATATGTAACATTCGATATCTTTATTCATAATTGTCTACGAAACTGTCCTTCGTTTGGTTTGATTCCCTTTGCTTAATTGATGCAGATTGATGATATCTTATAATGGTGGCTGATTTTGGCTGTGCAGACCGTATGGATAGATTAGAAGTGTGTGCCTCTCAAATTGAGGCATATAAGCAACTTACGAGTCTCTGTACTTCCTTCCGTGCAGTATCAACTGATTTACTTTTAGCTTGTCATATCTTCCATGCTTTGTTTAGGATTCTTTCTGAATCACCCATTCAATAAATGACCTTGTTCAGCCTTTCACATGAAAACTTGGTTGATTGCCGATTTGAATTATATGATATTATGATTGCTCCAGTTGTAATCATATTTAGGCAGTTACATGTTCTTAATATTGGACTGCAAATCCTAATTTAACTATCGATCTTTGTTGCTTGAACAAACTATGGAAGTCCGAATGTACAAAACCTATCATACATCTAACAGGGATTTAATGTTCACGTGGTATTGACTCGTGCCAACAAATCCTGATGATGTGGTATTATGCAACATTGAAATGACTCGAGTCTCTAACCTAGCTTGGATCATTAAAGTATCTCAATTTTGTAAATCTAATACAAATTGTGTAAAGAAATTTTGAATTGGATGGTGTGTAAATCAAATTGCTACTGGACAGTCTGCTGTATAAAAAGAGTTAGGCGGACACCAATCTTAGTTATCAAAGAACATAGAACTTTATTAATTTGTTTCTCATGCATAGGAGTCAACTATAAATGTAGAACTCAGAATCTAAATATAATTCATATAAAAGTAAAGTGTTTCTCTTCTCATTCTCAGGAATGGGTTGCCTGTTGAAAAAGAGGTTGTAAAACACAAACTATGAAGATTGGGTTGAGGAACAGCTTAGATCAAGAACCTTAAGTACCAGTTAAGTTAGCATTAGAACAATGATATTTGGAGTAAGGTTTTGGTATATGTTTATAATACTAATTGCATTCGTTTAAAAGTTGCGCTGGAGCTCTGTTTGCCTCCATTTTGTTTCTGCCTTCTCTGAACAAAATCCAAACCAAAAACTGCATCACTGGGTAGGGGTGTAAACGACACGATACAACTCGCGAGCTATTCGAGATTGACTCGAAAAATACTCGAAATCGACTCGGTACAAGTCGAGTCGAGCTACTTGAGTAAACTTTCGAGTCGAGCTTGAGTATTAATAAACTCGGCTCGAGAGGCTCGCGGGCCTAATCAAGCTTGCATGAATTTTCATTTTTACCCTCCATTTATATAAATATTAACATATTTACCGTACTTTTTAATAAACTTCGAGTCGAGTCGAGCATGAAACTATCGAGTCGAGTCGAGTCAAGCTTGAAACTACCGAGTCGAGTACTGTTAATGTGATTTAACTTAATATTAATATTGTAATACCAATAATCGAGTCGAGTCGAGCCGAGCTCGAAAGTGTCGGTTCATTAGTCGAGCTCGAGCTTGAAAATGCAAGCTCGATCGAGTTCGAGTCGAGTTTCGAGCTTCAAGTTTTCTAATCGAGTGGAGCTCGAGCTTGACACTGTATCGACTCGACTCGACTCAACTCGATTACACCCCTATCACTGGGTACTCAGTCTTTCCCTATTTGGCTCATCCCATTCCCAAGCATACATCTCATACTACGAATTTGTTTCCTATTGCACCCACATCGTGTCCCAATTAGATCTCAGACTCCACTTCCCCACTCTTATATTGAGCTGCAATTTTGACTCAAAGCTCAACACATAATCTGTCCTTTAGTAAAACTAAATGATCCAATTGTAACTTTTAAAACAGACCCTTATCTGCAGTTCACCTGATCATACACCTCCCCTCATACCTTCGTCTTTGAGCCTCCGGATCCATTAAATGGTTCATTAAACTTTCCCAAATTCCTTCCATATCAACATCAGATAAAACAATCCAGCCCCAAGCGAGTAAACGATTCGGAATCCCCAGATTCCGCCATACATTGCACGTGTTATTTGTCATCTCAAACAAAAAGAACATAGTCATATACTGAAACATAAGCCTTATCAAACACCAATATGACAACATAACAAAGGCATTCAACATTTCAATCTCCTCGAAAAGGTCAGCTGCCACCTAAGCAACTCCTCGGTCAATATGTCCTATCTGTACTTTTATACGAGTTTGCAGCCCTATCAGCTTGTCTTCAATTTAAGACGAGTCAAAGCATTAATATATACACAAGCCTCCAAGGATTATGAGACTATGAGTTCAAGTCTCTAGACACCCCTACTTTCAATCACAAATCTATAGAAACATGAAACCACTATTCAAAAGCTTCATCCGAAAGTGGAGAATTCAAATCACTCATTACCAGCAGTTATATGAGAGCATACGTCGCAAAGCCAATTGTAAGTATCAAATACACAAAAGACCAAACATAAAGATACATATAATAACTTATTAAAACCAATTCATATCAAGAAAAGCCATAAATAACATTCATAGAAAGTGTTACAGATGAAATATGTTCATAAAATCCTTAATAAGGACTAAAATCTCAGACAAATCACATTAAAAGAGGCGACAGACTTCACATAAAACATCCAGTCATCCGTATCCCCTTCAAACTCGATTCGTTCATTCCATCACAAAATCTGGAAACTGCATCAGACAATAATAAACAAATTAATAAGTTATATCACAAAATACTACCAATTCACCCATTTACAGATGTATACAACACATGCATTGTTAACTCCAATAACCTGGTTCAAACTTTTCTTTAACAAAATATTTACTCTTAAGTAAATAAACTAACCCTACTAAGAACCGAAATTCTAATCAATAGTCTCACATATATAGTTAGGATCAAATAAAAATTTATTTACATGTAAGAACTGCAAAAAATAATTTCGAATGTGCACGTGGAAGTTAGATAATGAGCATCCAAAATAGTATGTATCCAAGTTCACAATCTTACATCTCTATTATGTTTGATAGTGTTTTAACACATTCTTGCACTGGAGAAAGTTAATAAACTGGCAGATGCATAAGATGCACAGCATTAAACAAGTGTCACGATTATATATTTGTTAACTTGTATGATTCAAATTGTGAACTTTATGTAGTTCACACAATTCTGACTTATATTCGATTTTTTTTCCTCTCTCTTTTTTTGGGTAATTGTGGTGTCCAACGTTTGGCCGACTAATCCACAAGATCTGAGTACACTGCCACAGAAACTCAAACCATGTAAAGCTCTCCCAAAGGGGTTGTCTATTTTATTCTCTTCTTTATGCACTAACCAAGTATTGAACCTTGTACCTCAAATTCTCCAATTCCTTATCTCAATGTTGTTATACCACTTTAACAACCCTTGGTGGTTATATTTGATTTCTTAATAGAACCTAGCTAACTGTATATACAGATAGATGCATATTTATTTATTTAAATATACACATTTACAAATCTATACAAACAGAACAGATGATATATAAATTGTCTTGTATGATTCAAATTATGAGAATTTTCTAGTTCATACTATTCTTACTTATATTCAATTTCTTATTTAAACCTTACTCCATACATAGATAAATACATATTCACTAATTTATATTCATACACATATAAGATAGTAATTAATTTGTATAAACAGAACAGAAGAGATGAAAGTACAAACCCTAGATTAGATTTTGTCAATATCTTCATCTTCAAACTCAATATAATCATCACCAGCGTTATCATCTTCTTCATCAAGTCCACCAGCAATACCTTCATTCAACCTAATATTCTCAGGCAACTCACCGTAAGCTTTCAATAACCTAGCTTCATCAGGCATGTATTTAAGGATGACGTCAGCCTTATCATCCTGATAATCACGTAAACCGACTAAGATAATGTCACCAGCTGCAATCCAAACCTTCTTATGCATCTTACCACGAATATGACTTAGCCGTTTCGTTCCGTCGATACACATCGCTTCACAACGGCCGTTTCCGAGCATACGAAGGACTTGAGCGTATTCTTGACCGTCTTCTTTAAATACGAGTTCACGTTTTTCGTCGTCGGCTTCATTCTTTCCTCTTTTGCGGTTTTTTCCTCCCTTTCCTTTGTTCTTCGGCATGATTGCTGTGGATTTTGTGTGGTTGTAGGAAACTGAAACCCTAGGTTTTTGATGTTTTAAAAATAGTGTGGGGGTGTGGTTAGTGTTTTCCGTTATTTATATAGCGGTGATTTGGGGGTTAAGTATACGTGGCGTGCAAGTAAAGCACATGTACTCCCTTTATTTTTTTAACATGGAATGGAAAGTAAATAATTGTCGGTTTATGTTTTAATAACAATGAGATAAAATTAAAAAATTGGCCGTAACAAAATTGTCACGTACACTGATATCTAAATCTAAATCTAAAACCCTTATTTTCACTTGGCTTTTAAACAGATCGGAAAACCCGAAAATACCCCTTTCATTAAAACACTTGTAGTTGTCATAAAAGAAATAGAAATATGAAAAGTTACCATATCATCTTTGCCACTCAATAATAATAATAAATGACATAAAAATTATAGGTAACAACTTATAATTGTTCAATCAAATAAAAAGATTTTTTATATATGGAAAGTATCTCTCCTCACCCAGTTTTCAATACTAAGTAAATGGTCAACACATTATATTCCATCAATATTAAAACTTTCGATTTCAAGAATTACTATTACTATTTGTTCTGATTTTGAGTTTGAATTGTCTATTTTTACATACTACGTAAATTTATAATTTGTCATTATAATATCAAGCTTTGTGGTTGATTTAGCATCAGTTTTAATTTAAATCATCTGTTAACTTAATTAAATTCAAAAAGAATGTCATTAAATTTATCCAATCGTCAAAAGGAAAATTTTAGAAGTACCAAATGGAAAGTCAAATAATACAAATTAAAGATGTTCACTGCATTTTTTTGTGTTAGGTAGAATGTTAGATCTGAAATACAATGGTTTAACTTTTTTTTTAGAATTAAACTTTGTATTCCGCTGCACGGTACGAGTAGACTGCTACTATAACTTTGAATTATCTAACCCTATACTACTAGCATATAAGTTAGTCAAACCCATATACATTGTATATCCTAAATTATTTATTCATTTTATATTTTTATTTTATTTTTTCCAAAATAATTGACAATTCTAAAAATAAATATGTATTAATAATTGAATTTCACATATTACCCTTGACTTTAAACTACATATACATCAATAAAGAGCTTTAATCGGTTATTGAAGGTTAAAACTGTCACTATATTAAGGTCAAATAGCAATTAACATTATTTTTTAATATATGTGTTCTCAATTTAATGACAATTACAAATTTAACTTTACTAAAAAGAGGATTCATGGGTGCAAAAGCTTCAATATTATTTTACTTCACGCTGGAATTATAATCTTTTCGGTATTAAGTTTCCTCAATTAATAAATCTTCAGAGTTGTGTCTTAATCTGTATAACGTTTAACGAGATTATATACGATTATCATTTTTGTTGCTTACAGTCTTCTTAGTAAGTCGTACTTGGGTGGTTTGAATTGGGTAGTCCATATTTTGATTGGCTAAAACACCAAACAACCCGGACAGAATTACCCGAAACCCGACGTCCCCAGAGATTTCTTACCAAAAACGATAAACACACACATGTAAGGGAGACAGCAGTTTAAATATGCATTTGCACAAAAACAACAGAAATCTTGCAAGTTCAGAATACCACTTTACATTTCCTCTCTTCTTTTGCAGAGCAGAGGTCTTGATTTTGAGTTTCAAAGGATAATTTAATTACTCGGAAAAACATTCGAGGTTAGAAGTACTACTAACCAATTTTGAAGTCTTCAATGCCTGATAGTAAGCTCGGCCCGGAGATGAAGAATGCCGTTGATGAAATAAAGACTATCGTCAGCCATGAACGATGTCCACGGAATAGCAAACAAGTTACGGTAACCAACTGCCTTTCCACCTGTGAAAGTATAATTTCCCTTGTACTTGCTGATATACTCTTCGGTGGGCTTTGACCGGGCTGCAAACTCGTAGTCAACCGCAAATGTGACCGAACCTTTTTCCTGCATACCCAAAAATAGCCCAAAACAATGAAACGAGCTTTGCTGGTCCATGTTACAATGTGCAGATAAGAAAAACCCTTGACCACCTAAGTGAAAAGCTTGAGAATAAACTCTTCCTGATGGGAACAAATTTGCACACTCTTCGCGTTTCAAATCTAGGTATACCACACACTGCTGACGCGGCAATTCGAATTCCACGACTTTGACGGGACGATACTTGTAGGCACGTTCGACGAAACGGCGGTTTGGACTTGGGTTTTCGTCGGCGACTAGGGTGCGTTGTCGGTGTGGGGCTTCGGCTTTGAAAAAGAGTGCTTCGACCACAACTTTTTGTGCAAAGTCGTGGTCGAAGTCGTTGCAGGCCATGACTTTTCTGAGCTTTCTGCAGGTCATGTAGGGGAAGCGGATAAATTGAGCAAGGCGAGTAGCTAGAATTTCCCGACGTTCCTCTATTTTAGGATACTGAATTCTGGACCATTTGAGGACGAAGTCGTAAACTGCATCTTCTGATGCCACTTGGAGATCATCACTTGCCAAAATTGCTTCGACTCCGGCAAGAGGTAAGTTGAGAACCTCCTCTTGAAACCTGATGATTGCAGTTTTGATAGTGTCAAGGCAAGCAGATAATTAAAAAGGTAAAAATCAAAGTCGAAGGTGCAGAAAACAAAGGTAAGAACATGCATATATTTCAAAATTTCAAATCATATTAGACACCATAACTATTTATGATATATTCCAAATTTTGAAAGAAGAATTACAAGTTTTGACCTGTTACCCAACCTGCCATTTTGCCACCTCTAGTCATTTTTTCCCCCACCATTTATGTACATTTTTTGGTCTAATTCTAATATCAAGTCACGAGACCCATAACTTAAGACAGCTTGTGAGTTCTTCCATTCTTAATAATTCTATCTGAACTTTTGAAGACAAATTGGAAAAGTTTTCTACAAGCATCGTTTAAATGATACAAAACACAACGGTTCCGATTTTGTTTCTATGACTGTATTAGTTCTTCACTTCATAATTCTATTTGTTTCAATAAGTGGAAATGACCATAAAAAAAACACATATATGACCTGGAATAACAGAACCTAAGTGCGCATGTGAACATAACCTAAACGAAAAGAAACATAAGGCTTAATTAACCACATCAGTTCAAACCAAACTAAACTAAAAGAAACATAACAAAGTAATGAGTTTCAGCCTTTAGTGACATGTGATGTTTTATTTGTCATTTCAAGAAAAATGAAAAGAAATACCAAAAGGCACATGAAGTCATAATCATGAGCAGAAGGAGCTTACTTGGTTATGTCTTTGTAGCGAACAGCAAGGAACTGTTTTGCTGCATCTGTCAATGGTTGAACGGCTTCAGCCATTAGAACACTAGATGGAAGATCAAGATAAAGTAATGCAGATTCAGGTGTCATGGGCAGATTTCTTAACGAACGACTGCAATATCTCATGCATGAAGCCACCTCAAACTTATCAGCAGCCATCAACACATCCAGCAGAGCAGGAGCAGTAGTCACTGTTAAGGTATTGCTGTACATGAAGTTCAGTAGTTCCATAAGAGCACACTCCTCTGTTCCACAAGAAAAGTTGACAGACACAAGAAGTCTTCAAAGTTCAGTCAATTAATCATAAAAAAACTATCTGCAACAAGAGGCAGCAAGATGGGTGGGCCGGGCAGGTTGAGTAAGAGGCGAACACAGGTTCAGGAACTGGGTCAAACAAGCCATTTTAGTGCAGGTCAAAATAGGTTAGGTGGTTTGTGTTGAGCCGCAAACACACTTTTATCCATCTTCTCTGAAGCATACAAATATATTATGTGCTAAATATGTTTGCAAAAACTATAGTTTACAAAAAAATAGTTTACATTTACTAATAAAGTGACTTAAATGGTTTGCATGCATTTTAATACACTTCGAATGCCTTTCGACTCATTTGACTTGTTTCTTCATAGTTAAATCATTTACCTTAACCCATTCAACCCAGTGTCCCATTGGTGATAAGACATGACCCAAATTGATGCATTTAAACTTAGATGGGATGAATTGCCACCTCTAACTGAAAACTAATATGGAATAAAGACAGACAGAAATCGAAGTATAAGAAGCTCGAAATTGTATACCAGATGCATTTATCCGTAATGTTACATGTCGTTGTTCCGATTCTCTCATTCCATTGGAAAAGAGCTGCATTAGAAATTAACGAAAATGCACATCACTAAATGAAGAAATTCGAAGACATACACAAATTTGGACATTAAAAATTAACCTTGTAAAAAAATGGACTTTTTGCTGCCAAAATTGGAGAGCTAATGTGTAAAGTTTTAACTCGCACAACCGTTGAACACTCCATGCTCCAGTTAGAATCAGTGTCATTTGGACCTTCATCTCCTATAAAGAGAATTGTACAAACCATTAGATATAAACAGCTCAATGTCAATTTCAAGAAGGTAATATGTTTACGACCAATTTGTTTTGGGTCGCTTGATTTTCATTTAAATAGTTTGAGGAGAAAATGGATGTGATAGTGGGTCCTGTTAACTCGATTTGTGGATAAATGAAAATGGTTCCCACATATTGCCAAACTGGCAAGTCATGTTAACAAATAGAACCTCAATGTTTAACAAACAATAGCATCAATTGATCATCTTCTATGAAAGAGAAAAAAGAGCTTTAACAGTCGGATTCCCAGGTTTATCTGTGAAAAACATATCTAATTATGTTTTCATCTGTCTTGAAAAAAACATTTCATACGCATAATAACAAGCCAACTATTTGACGATTGAAATTTGCAGATTTCTCTCTTCACACACAGCACGTTCAAATCTTTCCAAGCTTTAGTACCAACTCTATCTATGATATAAGAAAAACATCAAAAACTTTTGAGGGTAAGATCCAACTACAAAAAGAGAAGTGGAAATCGTTTGAGTGTCTTTCAGTAATGTAAACACGACAAAATGGACTTACGGAAGTTAATAAATGGTGAAGACCCCTAATATGACAATTGTTCACTAAAATATCTCAACATCGGTTGACAAGTGGTAAGAATGGACTCTAAAACCAACCAAAGTAAACAGACTTTGGTGTGATACAAATACAACATCAACAATCATCCATAAGAACCGTCATCATACCTGATGGTGGTTCTTCAATCATCGCTGCCGTCTCTTCATCCTGGTTTTCAGTGTCCACATCATCAGAAAGTTTATCAGGCTGATTCAGAATTTCTTCCTCCGGACCCGCAGCAGCCATGTCTACAGCTGTAAAAGCAACAACGTCATTGTCAATGGAGGCACATTAATGCTTTCAAAAATTAAACTACGCATACTCACCCAACAAACAAGGCATGTCAAAATCTAATGAGTGAAAAGGAAAAAACACAAACTCAAAAATGAGATAATAATAGCAATAACCCACATGCAAAGAGCATATGTATACACAAACTATTAGATTAAACAATGTAAAAGCACAAAAAGATATTGGACGGCTGAAAGGAATCAGCAAATTGGAATCCAGATACAGGTAGCAGAAACTCGGAAAATTAAATCCCTGACAAGACATGCTTTAGTAATGTTCTTCAAACATGAAATGGAAAAATAAACTCAATCACTACATGCATGTAAACAAATGCAGAACTGTGGCTTCCACAGCCCTCCATTATAAAAGAGACATGCACCTTGTGGAAGACGCTCACTCAATAAGAAACATGACTTCCACCAAAACTGGAACAAAATTAACCATGACACTGCAATTAATGAGCGGATTACAAAAAATAATGTCAATGGCATTGTGCCCAGATCCTTATACAACAAGACAACAAGTGGAAAAAAAACCATAATGGACTTACATAGTTATAGCTTACATGTATCAGTATCATAATACGGAAAAACAAATGGACTTACAACACCCCCAGAACCCATACCAATGCCATTGAAAATGGAAAACTTTCTAAAAGTAAAGTACGCAATTTTCTCACATCAAACCTAAACAGAATAAAATCTCCCATTTAGTCTCCTCCTTTGACCAAATTGCTTCTTCAATCTTCTGTCTCTTTTTATGTTATTATATTTATCTCGAGTACATGTATCAACATCAATGTAATTATATGGACTGGCTGGCCCTGGATCACGTATAATCTACCAGCAGATCCTACAGTACATGACATGGTCCATCTAGGGGTTTCAATTATCAGAAACCTACTCTTTATTTCAATAACATCTAATACTTGCAACAAAGTTGGCTAACAACCAAATTACAATCAAGTCCAAGAGAAGCCAAAAGCTCATCGATTTCAGAATAAAAGATAAATTCTTTTTGTATCTTCATGTGCCAATTAAACTTGGTACCTACAACATTACCAGATAAAGAGAGACCCCCAAACATTGTGTGAAATATGCTCTACACTATTACTGTCTCAGAAGAAGCCAAAAGTGTATCTATTGCAGAGTAGGAGACTAAATACCTTATTTATACTGATGTTTCAATCAAAATCGCTACCTACAACATTACCAGATGAAGAAAGACCCCTGGAAGTTGTGTCAGATATGCATTATATACTATAATTGACTCACCTTATCGTGTGTCACGGGGGCACACGTTAGAAAAACCCTTGTTAAAATTTAATATATTATTATGTATGGATCAAACCTTTGTAACGTATAGGTCATTGCTAACTTGATTAATGGTTGTTATTTGACTGTAAACATCTTAACCCATGTTTGACCCATTATCTAAGTGGTCCGTCTTGCCACCTCTAACTATTGCTGCAAAAGAGTCAAGCTTTTTATTCAGTCGAGTCGAATTTTTATTGAATTTGAGCTCAAGCTCGAGCTTCAAATATATATCGAGTTGAGCTTGAACTTTTTAGAGCTCAGCTCAAGGAGTTAAATGGATCAATAGGCCCGGGCTACGAATCTATTCTAACTATCAAAGAATTCCTAGCATTTTAGGTTGAAGGCTTTGTTTCATTTTTAAATTAGTTCTCACTATCCAAATGAAAGACGATCGATTATACCCGTTCGGTCTCAATTTCACTACAGAGTCAAAAGAGATATGGAATAAAAAAAAGACATCAAATTTTTTTTTATTCTTTTGATATTTTTAGTAAAATATAAATTATAAAATCTAAAATATGTATAAATACGTTATTAGGTGCACATAACATTATTTTCATTTTCTCCACTGAAACATCAAATTTTATAGTTCACCACCCAAATCCATCACCATCTTTCACCACTCAATCAACATTCGAGGCTTAATGATTACGAATCACATATTTAGTTCACAATTTTCAACGCCGTTTTACTTTGAAGCTAAGGTTTTTGTTTGAGATGTTTTTCGAGTAAGGAATTTTTGCAAAAGAGAACGAGATAGTGGCTACCAAAGTTATGACGAGATAAGATGAATGCGTGACGGAGGGTCCCCGGGTGGTAAAAGATAGTGGTGGACTGTAAATTTGATGTTTCAGTGCAGAAAATGACCGAATTTGATGATGAATATGCTAAATGCTTTGTGTAAAATGAAAATAATATTATGTGCACCTAATGACGTATCTATACATATTTTAGATTTTATAATTTATATTTTACTAAAAAAATAAAAGAGTAAATTATATATCACACAGTCTTTTTAATGGAGAATTAACGATGGTTAGTCTAAAGGACTACTAGCGTAACAAGTTTCAAAAGAAAGGATAATTGGTGTAATTAAATTCTGCAACGGACTGCCAGTGAAATTTGAGATAAACTTAAGGGATGTTTTGGGTAATTTTCTCAATCTTTAAAGTATCCCTATTGTCTTATCCAGATGTGACTCTCCGTCTCCATTTTTTCTAGAAATGCTAACCAACTGACACACTGGGGCCCTCGTACGTTCCTCTCTGGGTCGGTCTGGTCTAATCGATTGCGGTTCGTTACACCAAAGCTTTCAGTGAACTACTATTGAAAGAAGGTGAATCGCTACCTTGAATTATTTGGTCATGCAAAGTGGGACTAGAAGCGAGGGCGCTATTCTGGTCGGTGAGCCAACAAATTTAAGAAAACTAGCCTCCAATGTCAATAATAGTTATATGTGTACATAAATATATATATATATATATATATATATATATATATATATATATATATATATATATATATACACGCAATTTTGGATTTATAAACAATATTACTAATATACTGTAATATTATTAGACCATTTTATAAAGTTTATGACTAATTTTCTACATTAATTTTGATTTTATATATATTTGGAATAGATCATAAACCTGTATTCACATTAGCCCATCTACCCTCATCGACCTATTATCTTATATTGAAATATGTCTAGTCATCCAAGTTCAAATATTTCCATCAAGTCTAACAGCTACATATAAGCAAAACAAGATTGGCACTCAAAATCCCTGGTACTTCCATAGAGCCAAAACCGGTCTAGAAGAAAAGAAAAAAAGAAAGGTAAAAACAGGTCTCTCAAATCACTCAAAGCCCACATCAAACAGTTAACAAAACAACACAAATTTCTCCAAATCATGCATATCATCAGTTAACAAAACAACACAAGATTATATTATATATAAATATAACTACCGTTTTCTCTTTTAATGTCTTCTCTACGGCGTTTACGATTTCTAGCCCAATCAGCAAGACTAGTGCAACCTTCACCATCAAGTCGAGCTTCGATAGATTCAGAAATGATTTCAATTCGAAGAATACGATCGGAAAAATTGCTATCGTTGAAAGCGAAACCGAAGTCACCGTCACCACGGCCGACTTCGATTGTGTAGTCGGCAGAGTCCATTACAGCAGTTCGTGGATCGAATAGATCCAAATTGGAATCCCTCATGTTATGTACGAGTAGTGAATTTGTGAGATTTTGAAAACCCTAGAAATTGGTGAAGAAGGGAGGAAGATGAGAAATGAAACACGTATGGTGTGGTACCAGCTCTAGTGTTTTTAAATGTTCACGGTGTTCACTTATTTGTACCACGGAGTATTCGTTTACTTAAAAAAAATAAAAATAGAAATAGATTTGATAAGGTAACAGTTTTTAAAGTATGTTTAATACGGAGTACATACTTTAATTTATTTTTTAATTTAAAAAATTGCAGTTAATGCAGATTAATTAGCTTAGCGAAAAAAAATTAGAAAGGGAGTGATTTTCTTTTAAGCCATACACCATTAAATATATTATACTACTATACAACACTATAAAGCACGTTTTATGGTGTACGATTAAAAATATATGGTGTACGAATCACCACCAATTTATATCCTTTATAAATCATTTCTACTTTTTCCTTATTAACTTATTTGAAAGATCGGAATTGACTAATTACACTTTCATTCACTTACATTTTCATGATAATGTTTAAAATTATAACACTAAAAACTATTATAACAATATCAATTAGTTGTGAATCACTATTCACTGTAAAGAAAATAATTTAATTTCTTAAACAAGATATGACTATTAAGACTCACCAAGTCAAATCTAAATTACTACGTAAATCAGTTCCAAATAAATAGATATCTTGATTCGAACATAGTGTTAGACTATAATACTAATCGTATACCTTCATTACCAGCATTAATAAAAATATGTATTTCAAGCACTCACAATTTCAATATAAATCAAAACACTCGCAACAACAAATGTGACTCTTAATTCATTGTAATTCAGATCCATATTTCAGCACTGACAAAATCAATATGACTATCATTTGTTAGCTGTCAAATGTAAGTTTAAAACGAGTTTTATCTCTCAACCCATAAACTAACCTCCTCTTTTACGTAGTAGGTACCCTATTATCGTCGTATTATGTGGGTACCCTACTAGTATGAAGTGAGTTGTATACATAAACTAGTTTTAAGTCGCGTACTGGTCAGTTTAAGCCGTTGAAATATATATCACTTTAATATATTACACATTTTGTCATAAAACTCTATAAGTATCATGTATATTGGATAATAATTCTATTTTTGTGATAAATTGTTAAAAAGACTAATCGTAAATGATCTTTTCACGATTATCGAAAAATATAAAGAGATAATGTATTAAAAAATATATACACCGAGAGTTTTAATTGACTAATTAAGAAATAATGACGTTACATTGATAAAGTAATTGTATTTGAATAAATTTGCATTTAAGAGGTTTTTACTTTTATAAAAAAGTTACACATAATACATAAAGTTGAGTTTTTCGAGCCGAGATGGAATTATCCTGAAATTTTTTCGAGCCAAGCTCTAGCATGCTTCATGAAAGCTCGACGAGCTATCGAGCCGAGCTCGGCTCGATTACAGCCCTTCCTCTTACATATTTTATCATTCACCCTTAGCTCGACTCGACTCGATTACAGACCTACCTCTAACGTAATTTACCATTCACCCTTAATTCGGCTCGACTCAACTCAACTACAACCCTAGCTATGACCTAATTTATCATTCACCCTTTAAATCAAATCAATTGTTAGTGATCTCCAACAATGCCAAAAGTCATGAAAGGACTCCAGAACGTAGGTGAACCAATGCCATTTGATGGTAAAGATTACTTGCATCACAGTAAACCCATTATTCAAGATTGTCAAGACCGACTTCCTAACCAAGCCCCGGTATAGACATTAATCACTTCATATAGTCAAACCATGGATTAATAATGGTTATGCTTGTTTTTCCAAACACCATTGACTGCCCAGTGACTTATCTATGACCTAATCTCTGATATCCCATACCATAGCATACCACTCAATATGCATTACTCTTGGCTACAAAGTGCATTTTCATGCAACTTAAACTTCAACAGCAGGCACATATATGCTTTGATATATAAGGATGGTTTGTACAGCACAAAGTGTTGAGTAGTAGACATTCTAAAATCCTGGCTACATGAACAGCTAAATCGGCATACATGCCACAGTTTGAAAAGAAAAAAATATATGCCAAGCAACAACATAAGAGACGCCTACTAGAAATATGAAACTCGCTCGATCTCAACTTTCCACAAAAGTAGATAGTCTATACTATCTCGCAGTGGCCCGCTCGCTGCAAATAAAAGAAAGGGTAATGTTATCAGTAAACATTTAAATTTTGACGATCAACGGAAGAAGCTTGCATTGATATACAAGAGCATCTAAATCATTAACTGGTTGGCTTACTTGCCAACTAATTAAGCAAAAAACATATAAAGATAGTTTGTAGAGACTATAATTGTAAACAAATATGCATGAAAACTAATAGCAATAAGAAAGGAAAGATATATTTAAAAAAAGAAGGGAGTTGGAACATACTATTTCCAATCACTTGGCAAAAGATTGCCCGACTTGTAGTAGCGAGCCATTATACCAATGTCAATCTCAACAAGTTGCAAATCAAACTTGGCATTTTCATCGTTCTCGTGCGTCTCCAAATGTTTCACAAGATCAATAGCTTTCTTCACCGCTAAATATAGACCATGTGGAAGCCCTGTCAAAGAAAAGTAAATGAACTTGGTGACTAGTTAATTTTCTAAGTATTCGGAACACACGCGTACGTAATTTAACATCAATCAATAAGAACATGACCAGAAATGCATACCATTAGTACTCTCGTCACCAGCTCCAAGCATTAAAACCTTGCCGTCGGGCTGAAGATTTGAGCAAGTTAATTTAGAATACAAACAAAAACAACAATTAAAAAGAATTGTTAAAAGGAGGCAGGGTATAAAAAGTTGAACAATATTTTTTGGAATTATAAGAAAGCTGTTGGAACTCTATTTGAAAAAATGTACGTAGTATGAACTATGAAGTTGCAAAAATATTTTCCAAAAAAGAAGTTGCAAAATAAGTGAAGTGGTGGTATCAAGTCATTTGATTGTGCAATCTGGTAAACATCATCAGAGCTGCAAATCACATAGTCTGGAAGGTACGTGTAGTGGATTCAGCTTGCAATGTGTAATGACAATGATAAATAATATTAAAACAAACAGTAACACGAATTTCTTTTAATTTGTGTCAACTGTCGAGTAAATAAAGTCCTCGATCACTTTTAGTTTCTTTGCAAAAATTTCTCATTTTGTTGCGTGGACAACTCAAGACTTATATGAACAGTACTACGGGATTGATAACAATGCACTTACATCATATGATAAGATCTTTCGCCTCGTCTTGGTTGGTTTGATAGAACGATTATTCAATCTTATGTAACGTTTAACTGGAGATGGTCTAAGACTCATCTTCCCAAACTTGTCCTCGAGCTGAAGAATTAATTAAGCAGATACATTAGAAATAGTAAGTTATCAAATACTATAACAATTAAACTCCTATAGACCTATACATATTCCTTTTAACATATAAAAAAAAGTACTAATTTGAGATACATATATAGTGTGTTGTTCATGCAATGTCTGAGGATAAAAAAATAGATTGAAACAAACAATAAAATTGATTTGTTAATAGTTGTCTCAAGTCAATAAAGTCTGCAGTTTAATTTCTTTGCTTTTATTTTCATTTGTTCGGTCAAAACTCGTAAATGGTGAAGACGATGATGGTCTATGTGTTACTTCACTTGAACAAGTACATAGTCAGCCTATAACCATAATTACCCACCAGTATTCCATCAGGGAGTTGCTCATCACCAAAATCACTTTTTAATTAAAAATATGTATATCCAAAAAATCCCCCTAAATAAATCCATGTTTAAAAGTGTTATAATTTCTTCAGTTTTTCATCGAATTAGAATATATATATATATACACACACACTCTGATATATGATCTCCGACGACAGTTGGATTAAAACATAACAAATTTGATATGTGATCATCGACGACAGATGATAAAAACGTAACAAATTAGAAGCCAATTGATATAATAAGGGAGTTAATAACACGATGATGACGTTCTTACAGAATCCTTGGATGTAATCTTCTTCTTCTAGCGGACGCGATCACCCATGCCTTTCTTATCTGCGAAACCCTAATTTTGACGAAACGAAGATTATTATTATTATTATATATTATTAGTAGACCTAACACCCGTGTGTTATCACACGGTCGGTTAAATTTGTACTTTTTTTAGAAAAAGTTAATAGAATCCTTATATGATTTATTTAAATAGCAAATGAACAATTTGAAGAAATATTAGAAGTTTACAATTATAAACATTTAAGTTTATCTATATATCCTAAATTATATCTTTTGTAATACTTCTTTATACACCACATTTTTCGTCATATTTGTCTGTATGCCATCCTTGTCACATAGCAGGGCCTTTAGCCCCTTCTTTGTTTTAACACGTGAGACAGCCACATACAGTTGTCCGTGAGAGAAGATCGGACGTGTTAAATAGAATCTCACGGTTTGCAATGATTGTCCCTGGCTTTTGTTTATCGTCATTGCGAAACATACCGACAAAGGATACTGTCTTCGATTAAACTTGAAAGGTATTGTTTTATAAGAGGGCATTAACTTCATTCTTGGAATATAAGTTATTTCCCTGATGTTTCTTCCTGAGATGATCATCGCTTCGATAACATGTTCACCGAGCCTTTTAATTTGTAATCTTGTCACGTTGCACAATCCGTTGGACTGATCAATGTTCCTAAGTAACATTACCGGCACTCCTTTTTTGAGTGTGAGTTTGTGATTTGGTATTCCAGATGCTTTCACTTCATTTAGTATCTCAGGCGAATATAAAGAATGTTCAAATTTATCGTTAATTTCGGTCTCACAAATAGTATCCGAGCTAAAGTATGTTTTCTCATCCTCATTAATTTTGGAGAGCATGAAGTCGTTTAACGAATCGACCTCCTCATTTGTGGGTGCTAGGATTGCTTTGTCTTCAAAGTATCCTGTCTTATTTATATGCTCGTTTATCGAAGGGTATATACACGAAGTTATAGCATCCATATGATCACCGGCTGAGTTTATGAGAACTTCTTGGGGGAATTCAACTTCAGTCTCTCCATCATTTGGTTCACCAATAATTCCTTCTCCTATTTCCAAAATCCATTCTGCGAACCTCTTTGTTTCTGCATCATCATCATTAGAAGCATTGGATTTCAAACACATATTAACCGTTAATTTCAAAACGGTACAGTGGTCCCATATGTGTGAGTGATTGATTGTTGCATTGACAATATCGTGTCTCGATCCTTTTTGCACCACCGGTAGTATTTGCCGAAAGTCGCCTCCGAATACAATTACCTTGCCGCCAAAGGGTTTGTCATTACGAAGTATGTCTTTCAATGTCTTGTCCAAAGCTTCAAAACAATGTTTATGCGTCATTGGGGCTTCGTCCCAAATAATAAGCTTGGCCTTCTTTAGCAATGTTGCTAAGTCACTGTCCGGAGTAATGGAGCAAAAAGAAAGTTCGTCCGGATTTATCGGGAGTTTGAAACGTGAGTGTGCCGTTCTTCCTCCCGTAAGTAATAGAGCGGGGATTTCGCTCGATGCTACGTTGATGACAATTTCTCCTCTGCAATGTATTCCAGCCGATAAGGTTTTCCATACAAAAGTCTTTCCTGTGCCACCAAAACCATATAGGAAGAAGATGCCAACTTGGTTATTGTTCACCGCATTCATAATCTTGTTGTATACGCCTTTTTGTTCATTTGTCATGATTTGGTACAAGTTTTCATGGTCAATCTTCAATTGTTTTACATCATAATTTTGTTCCTCCTGAATCATCACATTTCCAGCTTCTTTTATGTAGTTGTAATCTAGGTATGGCATGTTTGGTATGTTTTTAAGGCTCGTGCCACTCGCAAGCAACAACAGCTCAATCTTAGCCAATGCAATATTCTTCTCTACTACGGGGTCGTGCGGCAGTTCTGAAACATTGTGCATTTTTTTTTACTGTTAGTGACGGTTTATCATAATAAATGAGTTAAACTACGCAGTTAAAATTAAGCGTCATGTTTGTTGAAGGGCCTAAAAGTCCGATTTACCATGGGTGTGCAGATTTGTGTTTTATAGCTTGTAATATGGTATTTCAAACCATGTATACTTATGATAGTTATGCAGATGCTACAATAATATTGATTGTAGATAAACAAATATATAGCTACCTTTATGTGAATTATGTTTATGATAATTAGATTCAATTAAATAGATAGATTGAGTTTTGCATCTATTTTTTAAAGCTATTGTCGAAGCTGGATTTTTTAATTTATAGGTTATTTTCCATATACGATATTGTGTTTCTAATTTTGGACGGTCATACACACACAGACACAATATGTTTGGAATTAAACCAGTAGCCATAAAAGACAAGATAATGACAATTTGAGTGATAGGTAGTTAAAGTGTAGATAAACAATTACGTATTGCGTACCTGGCATGTTAAGATCTTGGCGTCGAATATGAAGGATGTCGTCCGATAATTTATCCCATGTTTGATCCCAAACGTATTCCGGTCTCGACAAAGTGTCTGATGTAATTAGCATAGCAAACAATGAACGACAATAGCCCCTGTTGCCCATGAACTTGTTTCTTTAATGGACTCAATGTACTCTTTGTCATCGTCCATTAATCCTAATGCGTAGCAAGCTTCTCTGTACGTATCATATACTTTTTCATTAATTCTCCGAATGTCTTCATAACATGTGGGTCCTTTCACTTTATTAAGCAATATTCTCAGATAATATGCTTCGCCGGCTTTAGGTGGGACATAGTTGATCCTTCCGACTGCCGTGGTTCCTTGGCGCCGTGTCCATTTACGTTTTTGTATGTTCCAAACGTATTCAGTGGGAAAATCAGCATAGGTTAGCTTACATGCATTTTCATCAGTTTTGTTGCACTCCATCCATTTTATAAATTGTGATTGGCCAACTGATGGTTTTGTTACAATGTCATCTACACTCTCATTCTCATCATACATAATTGGTTGTTGACCTGGTAGGTGAAACGATAATCTTTCAACGTGAGGTGTTTGATAATGAACATTAAATTTGAAAATTCTCCAAGCCGCTTCACATGCAGATATATAACGACAATCATAGTATTCTTCAATCTCGTCCACCTTCTTTAGTTGGTTACATTGTTGATCCGTAGTGTCATTCTTTGGCCGACTAAACTTTGCGCATATCCTATCAGGACCCTTATTGATGTACTTGAATAGATATTTTATGGATCCGAGCTGGTTACACCGTTCCACGTTGATGTGTGCCTGATATTGCTTAAGTAGTTTGGCGTTGTATCCGATGACACTTCTGTGATTTAAATGTAACAATTATTATAGATTAGAAAGTCGTTATCGCATTATCAAATCAAAATATACGATACATAGTGCAGTTAGTAACGTTAGATATTTATTATTGTGTATGTATATATTATGTTTTTTTCATAATAATTTATTACCATACCTGTTATCTAAGTCATTTCCGGATTTTTTTATGGTTGATCCATTGTCACGTCTTCTATAAACATGGAATCCATCATTATCGATGTAAGTCGTATCTGTGAAGTCCTTTGGGAATCTTTTGGAGCACTTATTATTTTTCATGCATGGACAACTCGGATCATCCTTTCCGCAAGGTCCGTGCATCATAAATTCTGACACAAGTTGATACAATTCAGCATCTTCATCTTTTTCTGGAATCTCTGTCGATATTACACGGTCTATGTCTTCCGGGTTTGGAAGTTTGTCGTCTTTGTGTAGGAATAGGCATACATGCGCATTAGGTAGGCCACGTGTTTGGAATTCCACGGTATAGACAACTGTAACAAAATTATATTAACATGTGTTAATTTATAAATTACATACAAGACATGAGTCATGTTTTAATCATATATTTTTTTTGTTTTCCTTTAAATCGATACCTGCGTTAACTCGGCCAAGGATACTTTTTTCTTTCAAGTTCTTGATTAAATAATCGAGCTTTAACTTAAACAGCCTGCTCAGTACATCTGGTCTGTCCTCGGCATTTAGTCCATGTTCTTCCAGGAATCTACAAATTTCTGGTCACTTGGGATTGCAAGTCATCGTAATAAAAAGATCGGGGTAGCCAAAGAACTTGCAAAGAGTCATAGCGTCGAGATAGTTCTGTTGCATGTATCTTGTTCCACCTGTGAATGAAGATGGCAGTATTACACGGTTCCCCATCGATGATGCGTCTGATTCACCGTCATCAAGTGCCTTTGATAAACTATTTACGGTTGCTATTCTTAGTTCCTTTTGATGGTAGCGTATGTAGTTAAGTCTTTCATTTTCCACCATGGTGTAAGCGTCTACTAAGAATTGTTGAAAAAGCCTCCTTGACTTAAGCATTAACGAATTTTCAGTTTCTCTTTGTTGTATCCTATACGCGAAGAACTCTCTCATTGAAAGCCTTGTTCTTCCTTGTTTTGTTCCGTCTACTATTTCCTAAATAAGTATGTCTGTTCTGTAACCGTCTTCGGCATATGGGTTTAACAATGGATATTGTAGGGCGAGGTATGATGGATGTAGTTCGCTGATACGTTGTAACTTTCCTGATTTGGTCTGTAATACAATATCTCTTTTATCAGATGATCCATCAATGTCACCTATGATCAATGCTAAAACTTCGTTTGCTGTTGGAAGATTGTACGTGCGTCCATCCTTTTCCCTTTTCCCGATCAGTTTGAGCCTAATGTTTTCATTTTCGTTTATTTTGAAGCGATCTCTGACCATTCTGAACTGTTTCACTAAAGGATTTATTTCATCCAAAAGTCCCTTTAGCTCATGAACGATGAAGAATTCAATTGAATTTGGATTTTTAATTGACTTTGCTAGGCTTGAACTGCATTGAAATCATATGACCATGTACATACGAGAGTTATGTATGCTGTAAAATAATGTAAATGAAGCACACGAGTAATTAACTTTATATTATGTTATTATAGCTGACCTATGATGGTTTAATCTGTTTTCAACCTCGTGCTCAGTATCATATATGTAGTTGTAAGAACTTTGGAATTTCACCTTCTTCAGGTAGCAAGCTTCCTGTTGTATGATAATTTTGCCCATTTATTCTATAACTGTAGGGACCTCGACCATTGTTGTAACGATTGTCGATTTTCCCACGTAAAATATTTTGCTTCTTTCATTTCTACCATTATACAGTTGCGAGAGCATATGTGGAGGTTGTTCCAATTTTGGTAGCTCAACCTTTCCGTTCATGCAGCATAAAGAAAACGCGTTCTTCTTGTTTAATGCTTCTTTTCGCCCTTTGGTTGCTTCTCCACGCCACAGTTTTGCATCACAAGCCTTGCATATGTATGTTAGGTCACCCATGTCTTTATAGTCTGAAGAAGTATGTGAATGTACATGTTTATACGATTAGAGTATCGATTAGTTATATAATAGGCGGCATCACAATACTGATTATTAGATGTAGTTATCAAATTATTTTTACCTTTTGAAATTCCGGTGAAGCGTTTTTCTGGTGATCGTTGTTGTCGATATGAACTTCTTTTCCCTTACTTGTTCTATTCTTTTGTTGCATGTGTCCTGCTACATATAATTATACAACTTAATTAAACCACTATATAAATGTCCTCAATATAGTAAGTTATAATCTAAATGTTACCTTTTTTGATTAAATCTTCATAATCCGGTGATGTGGTGATTGGAACTTCATAAAGGTTAGTTGAATCAAACAAAGAATCTGGTAATCATGATTATTAAAGTATCAATAAATAAAAATATATAATACATTATACATGTATAATTACGTACATACATTAATAATAAAATTAAGAATTAACATGAAGTTAATTAGTTACAACATGATTTAAGAATTACCTGCAACATGTGTATAGTTTGATAGTGTTGATTTCCTTTTCTTGCGGGTACCTGATAGTTGAATTTCATATGTTAAACTTATTGGAACCTCTTGTAGATTGGTTGTCTCACATAGATTATGGTTTAATTAAGTTTTTGTTACAGGATCATAGTAAACTGGGATGGCGTATTCATTCGGTGCATATGAGTTGTTTGTAATAATAGTTGATTTTCTCTTCGTGGTGTGATGGATTTCTTAGTAACGTTAAAGAAGTAGTATTAGTGATAGTATTATTATATAGTTTAAAATATAGAAGAGAAGATCATATTTATAGAGCACTGTATTTTAATTATTTAGATTTTAGTTACGGTGTAATTGTATTCAAACTGCAAGTCACAAAACGTTAAAAAGTTATATGGGAAGTAAATTTTCTATTGTTTATAATTATAAAGATTGTTTCCTTTAATTATAGATTTGTTTGTTATGAATTTAAAAATAAAACAAACGTAATATAAATGTTATTATGTTAGTAGTTGAATTAAGAATAATCAAAGGCTAAATTTTGTCAACAATTTGATAGCCACAAATCTAAAGAAACCATAACTTTATTTTTCGTTTTTATTTTAAAGGCATCCTTCTAATTTTTTGATTTTATTTTGGGCAAACTTTGAACCTCGAAAGTTTGTTAGAATTTTTCTTAATCCATGAAACCTTTTATTTTATATATATTATATTATATTATATATATATATATTAGTATACTAATTTTTAATTATTTATTTACTTTGTTGATATTTTTTACTATTAATAAGTTTTTTTTATAGTCAATCATATTAGTACATATTATAAATAAAATATATGCCATAGCAATATTTGCCATTTTGATTTCATTATTGATTTTATAAGTATTTATGGGCATACTTGTATTACAGATAAAAGTTTGAGTTTTCTAAAAAAAAAATTTAATTTATTTATTCTTTGTTATTTGTTTGTTTAAGATTTATAGGTTAATGTGTTGCCTGATTATATTCATGAGTACGATCAACAATTCATATTATGTCAGCGATTTATAGTCATTATTATATATATTTATGTTTACGTTTATTTGATTTGTGATTATTTTATAACAGCAGTTATTATGGATTAAAAAATTCGTGCTTTTGCATGTAATATCCCCAATTAGGAAGTCTTGGAATATATTGGTATCTACCTTCTACCTGGCGGATTTCGATGATTTTAATGGATGGTATTGTAAGAGCATCTCCAGTGCATTGAACTCTACAGAGTTCAAAGCACCACCACCTCAACATTTTATCTTTTCATATAAAAGTTTCATAGTGTATTGCTCTTTATAGAATTTCTTAAACTGACACATCATCGTACTTATTATAAATTACTTATATTAGTTATATGTAATCTTTAATAGTTCATAATTGTTAAATTATTACTAATGTTATTATCAACTATTTATCTTTAATAAATCTACAATTACCACCACCAATAAGACGCCTGTTGCATTAGACACGGATCAAGTAATCACATTAACTAATCATCTTTTAATTTAATACGTTTATACAAAACTTTGAAATTATGTTTTACAGTTATTAACATGTATTTGTTATATATTTGAAAAGAAAAGAAAAAGAAAAAAAAGAAAATAGAAGGTGGATACACAGTAGAATAAAATAGGAATGAAGACGTAAAAGTAAATTAATTTAATGTGTTTGTTGTGAAGTGTATATATATGATATATGATTTTGAAATTAAAAAAGTGATACATTTAGTACAATGGGTCACACCATCTATTACTCATTGAGACAATGTTGGGCTCATTTTATGCGCAGAGAAGTCAAAATGCAAATGTTCATGCCACCTCATAGTTCAACCTTACTTTGGACGATGTCACATGTGACCACTGTGGATGCTCTAAGTTTCATATGGCGACACATTATAATTCTTTTCATGTAATTGTGTATATGTAGATTTACCAATGGCTTTGTAATTATTTGTTATTTGGGAATATATATATATATATATTTCTAATTGAGGACTATGTTTATTAAATTGTAGTTGCACTTGCTCTATTAAATAATGGTTGGAGTATGAGTTATAGTCGAAATATAGTTTAATGTTTTACATATATGAAGAACACAAGAGGTCTGTGAGAGTTTGGCAGTTAAAATCATGCATCTTCCACCGAAATATAAAATTATATATATATATATATATATATATATATATATATATATATATAATTTTGAAAGAGAATTATACCTATGATAAACATCATAAACACCTTTACATTTAACACACTAAAACGGGGCAGGTGGTTTATCAGTCTCTGTTTCCACATGGCTTTTCTCAGTTTCTACAGCCTTACCGTTGCACTTCCGACAAGCAAGATAGTACCAGCCTTGTTCCGACTTAATTTTGATTATCGTTGCAACAACAACACACTCAGTAGCCTGCCATATTTAGCAACCATGTTAATAAGCGCCTTAATGAAATATAAAGTGATGCATACATTATTAAAAAACATGTTACTGTAAATTTGTTACCTCTTTAATATCATTTAATTCATTGATATTCTTCAAACTAAAGTTTGTGAAATAATCCTCGGGGTTCGTGTAGATGGTGTTGCTTGAGAGTTAAATCTGAGTTTCCATTAGACCTCCCTCAACTTTCTTTTCTTGCAGACTAATAATAGTACATGTTCAACTTGAAGTTAAAATACATCCATATATTAAATATGCATGTGAATCGAATCAAATCAAATAGGTGTATAAAACAATATTTAAAATTAGAAGCATAAAGCACATGATAATACTCTTTTTAAGTTACCTTTCCCTAAAAGATGAGATAACCGGGATGTTGTCGTTTATGTAAACTTTGGAGTCAAACATGTAGTTTGAAACTTGTGGTTTTTCTACAAAACAGTAGTAAGTTTCAATTTTTAAGACAGACAAGTGTAATATTACATATTATTATTCAATAGAGTTTTAGAATCATACTTCTCCACGTGCTAAACTTTGCAAGTTGGAATGATAACAGGTGTCGTTCCTTCTTTGTTTTATGATATGTAAGTATGCAATTTTATAGCATGTTCATCCCACAATGCACAAGCAACCTTCTCGTCACTATTTAAGAGCAATATATAATCTTGAAACATTGGATAAATTTATCAGATATTGTTATTACTATTTATGATTTATATACTAATGCCTATTTTTAAAAAATAATATAATTCCAAAATAAACAATCTTAACTGATTATATTGAAAAAAGAACTTTACCTCAAGTTTTGTAATTCGCATTCTAAGATTCGTCTGGTCTGTCCGTTGACCTTCATCACCCTAATATCCTTATTTGAGATTACTTGACCAACAACATTTATGTTTACATTACTAATACATACAACAAAGAAATATGTCATGCACACAATATGTGTAAGAATCTTATACAAATAAGTGTAACATTAAGGTGACAAGACTAATCGAATGCAAGGCTTTTGTCAATCTTCTGATCTAAAACGTCCTTGATTGAAACAAAGTCAAAAACATCAACTGAGCATGTATAATCTGTACAATTTCGTCCTAATGTATCTTCATGAAAGTTTATCTTTGAAGCATGATTTGCCAACCGAATGACAAAATTGTTTCCTTTTACTTCAAAATTTGAAATCATGTATATATCACCTTCTTGAAGCAGATATTCAAACTTTGGAACCAAAACATTCTGTATAGTAGCATTGATTTTTTTACCCTAAAACAGAATAAGTACAATTGTTATGTTTCTTAAAAATAAACAGTCATAAAATTATAATAAGATGATTACATTACCTTTTCATCCATCAAAATCATATCAAGGCTTGCTACTTTAGTCGGGTTGTTGTTGTTGTAATATTGTTTCCATAGAAGCACAACCTTAACTTTGATCTTCCATATCATTGTGCGACTGTTTATCTCTTTTAGATAATTAACCATTGCAGAATCCATGAGAAAGAAATTGATTGATTGATTAGTTGAGAGCAAAAGAAAACTTAACAAAGAATAGAATGAAATCGCATGGTTTATTAGTGCATGCTATATCGTATATATATAGTATATTAGGTATTGTTTTTGGTTTATGGTAAGGATTTTAATTATGCCAAAATATGATTATTAGTCAGATTTTGTATATGATAAGGATTCATAAAATAGATTAAATATCTGAAAATTTAGAAAAATAAAGATATTATCTAATTTTTAGTGATTATCTTTTTGTTATAAAATATAATGCCTTCAATTTTCTTTTTAAAAACAGTTGACCGACTATCACTTTTTCTACCAGGATTAATTAACAAAAATAACCAAATTAACGTTTTATAAATGTTCTTTTTTTACCTATAAACAATATGAACCAAAAACCTATTTATTTAGTTGGAGTTGGATGAAGATGATCATCGGAAATAACGACGTAATCACTGATGACAACGACGTTATTGTGAATTTCTTCCGTGACGCACTTATTTCCCGATTTAGGGAAATTTAACCATACAGATTCACCATTTTGTACCAAAATTACCAACATCAATAATAAAACCGGAAATGATAACCTAGATTCTACGTGTGTGTGCTTCAATAGAAGAACAAATACGTTAACTGCAGACCATGCGTTTTGGAAGAATTTTGGTTTTAAGGTTTTTAAAGTTGTGAAATTTGATCGATTGGTAATTGTTGTTTATAGATGAAAAGTGTGACGAGAAAACCTAACCTTGGCCCCAAGACGAAATTGCAAAAGCCGACCGTGGATTTTTGATGATTCTTTTTGAGGTTAATGATGGTTGGCGTTCGTTATCGTGGTTAGATTTTTTATGGTGTAAATCTTGAGAATTTGTTTTGAAGATTGAAGACTGATAAGAAGATTTGTGGATGGTGGGAATGAGAAACTGAAGAGATAAAAGGGAATAATTTTTAGTGTAGTTGGATTTTTGATGGGGTAAATTTTGAGTATTTGTTTTGAAGATTGAAGAGTGATGAAAAGATTTGGGGATGGTGGGTGAAGATTTAGGGATGGTGAAGAAGAAAACTGAAGAGATAAAATAAAAGGGAATATATATTTTTGAAGAGAAGGACGGAATAAATTCTGGCACCTGATTGGCTAATTAAAATTCAATTGTATATTATATTTATAAGATTATTATTATTATTATATTATTATTATTATTATTATTATTATTATTAATTAATTCTTATTTATTACGGAGTATTATTATTATTATTATATCATTATCATTATTTAAGTAATTTATACCATCGGTCCTTGTGGTTTGTGTACGGTTTCGATTTTCACCCCTGATTCATCTGAAGTTACACCCCATAGTCCATTAGTCCATATGTTTTTAAACTAAAAGTACTAACTTAAAAAAGTTTTCAAAATTTCTTTTTTGACATTTCACCTTACTCTTGTATAAGCTTTCTAAAAAGAGTACATAATCTATGTAATAAAACTGCACAAATGTTAGGTTTACATGAGGTGTTATTTGTGTACAAATAAAAAAGTTGAAAGTTATATATGTAAGTTATAAGATTTTATGAGGTTGCTGATTGGCCAATTGCATAAAATGTTAGGTTTGTCTACAGTTTCGATTTTCACCCTGAACATCCGAAGTTAGACCCTATAATCCATATTTTTAATAATCTTTTTCACTTTTCTTATTATTATCAATTGATTTTAGCATTAAATTTTTAAATCTTTTATAATCTTCTTTATAACAAACTAGATTCAACCTGTGAGATATAATAATTTTATTTTATAGTGCATCAAAAGAAAATCAGTGTTAAAGAAAGATTAATACCTTTGAACTAATATCATTCCATGTAGAATCACATTAATCTTCGAAAGACGAACAAAGAAGATCCGAAGAATGAGCAAGTTGTGTGTTATCGCGTTTCAAATTAGAAAATGTACCAAAATTTATTCAACCGTATTTTCTCTTTGATTGCTTGCTGCAAATTTCAAACTTTCAGCAAACATTACAACAATAAAAAAAGATTCCAACAAAAGATTAAATTGTTGTAACAAAATTAAAACAAAGAACACACATATATTATTACCGGGGGAAAAAGAACTAGATACAAATTAAAATAACACCAAAGTCTACATATTCGAATTAATATTACTCGTAATATCGATGAAAATTAAATTAACAAAATTATTTAGTTACTAAAAACGTCATTAAAATTAGTATCTTTAATCATCATTAGCTTTATACGTTAATTAAGAAATGTATTATTTCCAATCACTTGGCTGAACACCCCAAGTTGTAGTAGTGAGAAATCGTGTCAGTGCCAAACTCGACAAGTTTCAATTCTATTTTAGATCTCTCTTCGTTCTCGTGCGTCTCCAAATGCTTCACAAGATCAATTGCTTCCTTTATAGTTGGAAGGCCCTGTCAAAAGAAAATTAAGTTAAAGAACTTGATGAGTTGTAACTTGTTTTAAGTTTTAGCAAACATGGGTAATTTTTTAACATCAATCAACTACAACAACAAGACCAAAAGAACAGAAATTATGCATATATACCATAGTATCCTCGTCAGGAACTCCATGCATGCAATCCTTGAAGAATTGAGCAAATTAGATTAAGATGAGATCTCCCGTGTCTTCTTCTTCTTCTTCGTTGGTTTGATAGAACGGTTACTCACTCTTATGTAAACTTTAAGTGCGGATGCTCTAACACTCATCTTCCCAAACATGTCCTCAACCTAAAGAATTAATCGTATTCATTCAGTATTCAGTATCCTTCAAGAAAACAAAAGGTTATTTTGTTAGGAGGGCACAGGGACAATTTTTTTTTTTTTTTTTTTTTTTTTATCAAAACAGCAATAATGGACATATAGTGTATTAAGCTTGCAAGGTCCTTGGGGTCTGAGTCTAGTTCAGATTTTTTGACCCCTAAATATCTGAAATTACACATTTACAT
Source organism: Gnaphalium uliginosum (assembly GCA_963930675.1). Classification (NCBI taxonomy): domain Eukaryota; kingdom Viridiplantae; phylum Streptophyta; class Magnoliopsida; order Asterales; family Asteraceae; genus Gnaphalium; species Gnaphalium uliginosum. The sequence continues at coordinate 28,782,920 of OZ005680.1, read as the reverse complement.
ACATAATTCATGTTTTTTTAAACTTGCTGTAACACGAATCCTTCTTAAAATAGATGTTCGTTAAAAGAATTCGTTAAATCTTGTCACGTGTCTTGCCTTGCATGTGAGACATATATTGTATTACTATAAATCTTCCAGTTGAAGCGTAATGATCATACGTCTGTAATGCATTGTCTATCCCATAATGAGTCTCATTCTTCTAGTCTCTCCGAAGTCACTGACTATTCATGACTTTCTAATGGAAGGCAGATTCATTATCCATTGGAGGTAGACTTACTTTGGTCAAATCTGTTTTCGGGAGTCTTGCACTTTATTACTTCTCTTTATTCAAGGGGCCATCCTTGGTCATCAATTCGCTTGAAAGTACACAATGATATTTCTTTTGCGGCGGTTCTTCTAGTGAGAGAAAGATTCCATGGATTGTATGGAACATTGTCTCTTCTTCTAAAGATCATGGGAGTCTAGGTATTGGTAGCTTATTTGCTTCCAATTTTAGCCTTTTAGCAAAATGGTGGTGGAGATTTCACGTGGAAAGTGATGCATTGTGGTCGCGTGTCATCCACGCCTTATGTGGTTTGAATGTTGGCTTTGATAGAGACGCTTCCTCACTTCGTATGTCCAATCCTTGGATTGCTATTATAAAGTTGGCCAAAAAATGAAAGATCTTGCCATTCCTTTTAAGAGTTCTTTTTGTAGGAAGCTGAGATCCGTATCCTCTATTCTGTTTTGGAAAGAAGTTTGGTGCGGGATCCAAAGTTTTTATCAAATTTTTTCAAGCTTTTTTGACTTGAAAACTAATAAGGATGTTCTCGTTGCCGAAAGACTTTCTCATTTTGCCCTTTTGTCTTTGCAATATTGTAGACCTCCGAGGGGCGGAAGAGAAGAAGAAGTGCTAAACAGGTTAAGTAACATTTGGATCAGGTGCGTACTATAGATGGAGATGATAAATGATCTTGGAATATTGATTGCTCAGGGAATTTCCCGGTTGCCTCTTTAAGAAAGAAAATAGATTTATCATACCTACATTCTCTTTCTGCTCCCGAGCCTAATTCTTGGAACCCCCTTGCCCCGAGGAAAGTTAACATTATGTTTTGGCGTCTGATTAAGGACCGTCTCCCAACAAAATGCAATCTAGATGAAAAAAGGGTTGATTTGGATTCGGTATTGTGTTTTATCTGCTCGGACCTTCCTGAACATGTCGAGCATGCTTTCTGTTTATGCAGGTGTGTTATGCAAGTCTTGAGTGGCATCTTTGTGTGATGGAAGCTCAACATCGATCCCCCTCATTCTTTACATGAGTTATCCAATCTAGGTAATCAGGCCATCGGCATCAATAATGATATTAAGATATTATTTGATTTGGTGATCCGCTCAACTTGTTGGGTTTTATGGAGAAACAGAAACGAATCAACTTTCTCAAACAATCAAGGTCAAGTGGCAGACAAGCTAATCTCTTTTCTTTGGTTGTGTGCTAGACCCAAAAAGTTCAAATAAATTGGAATTTTTGGTCTTTCATATTCTAAGATCCTTCATGAGGTTCATGTGAATTCTTTGGGTGAGGGTGTTGCTGTTTAATTTAGTTTGGTTGTTTTATGGGTACCACTGCTTTGTGGTGTTTGGTTTTGCTTTTGGTTTGATGTCTTGGTGGCTTTGTTTCGAGGTCTCTCCTTTTTCGTATCTAGCTTCTTGCTAGCTCAGTTTTTTTAATAAAATTTCAGCTATTTAAAAAAAATATTAAAAATCAAGTGCATTATAATAATTAATACACTGTTTCATAGTTAAAATATATTGATACTTTAATGATCATCATATAGTGTAGTACACAATATTTGAAAACTGTGTAGTACATCATAGTTAAAATGAGGGTGCATCATAATAAATTAATTAGTAATAATTATAGTGTATCAAAGCTAACAGTACAGTGTATCGTAACTATACTATAACGGTACACTAAATTTTAGTTTTTGGTGCATCGTAATCCTTGCTTTTTGATGCATCGTGATGTATATTATAGTTCAGAGTATCAAATTGTTTAAATTATATTGCTTTCAATATCAAGATCTAGAATATGATAGTTATAAAGTTGTACGTTAATTATATACGACAAAATGCAATAAAAAATAAAAAAACAAGAAGCTAAATCAGTTGTTAACATATTGAAAAAAATAAAAAATATAAAGTCAATTTGTTATTAAATGATTAAACAAAACAAGAACAATTAAAAAGGTAAAATAAAAAATAAAAAAGTTGAGAAAATATTCTTTTTAAAAAAATAAAAAAATAAAAGGGGAAAAAATAGGTGGAAAAGTATGATAGAACAAGAGGGAATGAGAAAAGAGAGAAGAGGAAGCGGGAAGGATGACACACTTGTCACTTATTCATTGACTTTCTATTTTCTACTTAAAATCGTTTTTGTATTAGATCCAATTACAGAAAATTATGTACTAAACAAATTATATGAATCAATTGTATAAAAAGAAATTTTAAACAATCCTCTCATTTAATTGGTGCACCCTATTTTAAACTTTTTTATTTTTTTGTCTTCTTTCGCTATTGAAAAAGAAAAAAGATCGTGCAACTTGCGTGTTTTACGGTTCAATATTTTACACTTTCACATCATCTTGTATTTAATTTAATTTTAAAGCTATATAAGCTAATTAAATTTGTCTACAAGCTTGTGCGTTTTACAAGAACATCAACCATATATACAAGAACATATTAAAAAAATAAAAATATAAAATATAAAATGGTCATTATTTAAACAGTTCTAACAAGTAGCTATTCCCGTGTTGCAGTGTTAACTTGATTTGATCTTAGCTAGTGGACCATTCAAGATTTGACTGTGAACACATATACTTCTTCAAATGAAACTTGTATCTTGATTTATTTGTTTACTTTGTGCAAATTGTCAAGTTCCATGCGTTTTATTGGTCTGCAATATAGAGAGCAAGAAGAACGAGTTACAATAAAAATGACATTCTATATAAAGTTATTAATAGACATATGTTATATGTATCCAAATGACGTTAGTAAAGCACCAAGATTGTGAAGAACTAATGAATATTGAAGAATTTAAGTCGCAACCATAAAATTTAGCCTAATAAAGGAAAGGTTATAAATCGTATATAGTAACTAAATAAAAAGGTTCAAAAAGTGATATTGATCGATTAGAAATTGTCTAAAATAGGAGTGATATGAACATCAAAATACTTTGAAGAAATTTATGAGAGGAGCTCCCTTCACCCCAATCCAAAAAGATTGTGAAAAGCACGGCTCCACTCTCATGGTTATCTTTAACATGCACACAATGACACTATAGCCATTGTTGCATCTAAAGGTATTCATGAACAAGAAGCCGTTAACCACCATGATTTCTTTCAGGATTGAGGCGAAAGAGAGCTCCAATCATAAATACCCACTCTAATTCTTCCCTAGTCTAAACATACTCTAACATTGAAAGTGTTGGAAATTTGGTTGATGTAGCATGTATGTAGAAACCGAATGCTTTATATAGGCAACATGGTAGCTAAAATGGTGTCTCAACCATCAATTTCAAAAGATTAAAAATATTAATTTCAAGATCTTTGTGTTCAAAGCTTATGTCATAAAGGGCGAAATTAGTGCCAAATAGCATCCATACTTTCTTTTTCCATTTCCCACTAATACTTTCCCTTTCATGTCTTAATTTAACTTATTTTTATTGTGTCCAAATATGGGTTTAGTTTACAACATGTAAGTTACGATTTGTTTTAATAAATGTGCATTGAAGATGATAATTACGGGATATTATGTGTAACAACTAGCAAAAGTTATTCTGCATGATATGGTCAGTAGAAGTTTAATTACAACGATTATTGTCAGTATAAATGTTTTAAATACTCATGATAGCACTCCCTTCTAAAGTGAAACTAATTAAAATAAAATTCCTTTTGCAGTTGTAAACTAGTCTTGAAATTAGTACTAACAATACTCGATACCACCTGAAACTCGAAACGAAATCGACACGAAAATATACATGTCAATAGATACATGTACCAACAATTATTGTCAATATACATGTTAGTGTTTTATCCTAGTACATTACGAGTAATTATGTCACTAGTATAATATGTTACTACTATTATTGTCATTCAAGAATAATCATGTTACCTAACAAGGGAACCTTTTATTCTATGTTTTTATATTCGTCACTAAATTACCATATTTTATGTAGCAAGTGAAAACTTATGTCATCAAAGTGCATTTGTAATAACGACCCGTAACTCGTTAGAAATATTGTAAATAATATATAAAATCGTTTGTTGGTCATAAGAGCATCGTTAGTTTGCTTTACGCCAATTCATTATTGGTTGCAACAAAGGAAATTGAATTTATTGATGATGTATTTAGGCAAAAGAATGAGATCCTATTGAGAATTCTCAAAACTCCGATAACCATTTGGTTTTGTGAATTAAAAGTAACTAGACTTTCATTGCCCACTCGCAACAAATGAAAAGTATCAATTTTAGTTACTTTACACGTTCAAATGGTTGAAAATTAGGTAGTGTCACATAATAGTTTTTTGTTTATGTACGTTTTATAGAGTATGTGAAAGTCTCAAAGTGATTTTTACTAAAATTTCTAAGTTGTTACTTTAGCTAAATAAAATGAATAGGTCAAAATTCTTAATGCGATAATGTTTATATTTCTAAATGCGATAATGTGAAAATTTCAAGTCCACCACAACTACACGTGCCTTTTTATCAAAAATAAGCATAAAACATACACCAACAACATCTAATCCGCCAAAAAGGTCGTGTATTGGGAATGTAAGTGATGTAAACAATCATATCACTACATTAGAGAAGAGATGTTGTTTACAGAAATACCTCCGACGAGATGTTATATATGTTTTTATGTAATTTTTTTAGTATTATTATTAGTTGATTATATTATATATATTTGTTTATTTATTTATTTAATTATCTTATGTCTTTTTATTTTATTAAAAATCAAAAATAAGAAAAGTCAGAAAAGACAAACAGTGACCGGAAATCGTTTTTCCCGTTTAGATTCGAAAGGGAGATGCGGCGTCCAACGATGGTAATCGGTTTCAACAACTTTTGGTGGTAGACTTGACCGCAAAACTGCAACTATCACTTGCGACCGATTACGATCGATGGAATGGGAAGAAGATTAATAGTTACGATAAGAGTCTTGTTATCGGAAAAATATTCAGATGATCGCAAATACTCCAACCAAAATCTGATCAAACTTATTTACGCTCATATCCCTTCATTCGAAATATCCAACGCTAAATTTACTGATGTAATCTCTATTGTTAGTAATCACAATACCACCCGAACATGTAGATGGTGAAGTTTGATCAATGAGAGTAGCCATCGAGCCAGAACTCTCTAAACTATCATGCGATGATACATTGCATGAACTGTAAAAATCTTCAAGCGAGGTATATAGTTACTGTCCAATTGGCACATCTGCCCTAGAAGGGACTCCATGATGAACTTGTGAAGGACCAACTCCCGAAACTCGTTGTTTGTTCCTTATAAGTGGCAAAATGAGTGGGTCGGGTCGGCTTGGGTCATGGGTCTAGATGGGTTTGGGTCTAAACGGGTCCGGGTCAAACGAGTCTCAAGTTGGGTTGACCCATCGGGTTCCTCCAAACTTTTTTTTTATTTGAGAGTGAAAAATGAAAAAAAAATGAAATGAGATGTTCAAAAAAAAAATTACCCGCCAGACCCGTTTAAACCTGTTGATTACTTGTTATATAATTGTAAGTTGTATCATATACCCATTGAGATTTAGACTCATCTAAATAATGGAGGTAGACCAACAAAACTCATCACTTCATAAAATATTACCCAACTGACCCATAAATAACCATTAGATCTAAAATTGTCACCTCTACTTCTGCCGTTGCGCACCTCAAAGTTCTAATATCTTGTTCTTCAAAATCAGAATTATCAAATTCAACATCATGATCAACTTCCGGACCCTCGTATATATGACGAACTTTGGCACAGACCTCCTCATTCTTTCATCCTCCACCATATTAGACACTCTTTGCTTCTCTGTGACCAGTCAAGCACAAAACATACTTATCCTATTTAATTTATAATTTATAATTTATAATGTTGCACTTTAAGATCTCATATTAAACCTGGCTTCTCATGAAAGAATCCACTTACGCTTAAATCACGATATCTCCTTAAAAATAAGACAATAATTTCACGATTTACTTTGTAAAATAAATATAAATATAAATATAATACAAATATGTAGTTAATGATTCATATTATAAAAAATATAATAATAAAAATAAAAATAAATCTAACTACTGCTTTAAAATGCATAAGGAAAACATTGGGCAAGTACGTTATCTCGTTGATATATGCATATGAACATATGAAGTTATTTAAAAAGCAACTAAAATAGAAGAAAAAACACTTAATTAGTTAGTTCGATCCAAGGTTTTCGTCTAAGTTCTAACACAAACCAAAGATTAAGAAAAAAAGATATAATTAAAAACTATTGTACAAATTAATTAATTTTTGTTTACCAAAGAAGTATGGACCATGTAATCGTACAACTTACGACCATTTTAGTTCGTTACGCTTTTATTATATTCACAATAACAATATTCTACGCATTGTACGCTCACAAGGTAGTTTAAAAATATCAAGACCACGAACTATCTATCTATATTAGTAAAATTTGAAGGTTTAAAATCTAACAAGATACTCAACACAAATTATATACCCGTAAAACAAATACCTATATACCCGTAAAACAAATACTTCGTATTGTTTGTATTTAAGAAGATGAAAATAAGTCATGTCGGTTAACTTTCTTTTTGTGGCAAAAAGGTTGATAACCGACAAGCTAAACCGGCCCACAATCGATTATCTATTTAATTATAGAGTGAGACAGATCTGACTCACTCAACAGTTGTAATTATGAGGTACCTAGACTCGAACCTATTACTTAATTTGTGTTATTTGTAACAAAGATGTCCCCTTCTACCAGCTTAGCCTTTCACAGTATTGAGAATAGATATAAGGATTCCAATCATAAGATATCACAAGAAATTTGTCCAAAATATAATCTCATAAACTTTATGGCAAATTTTAGAACAAGAGACGATGATTAACTTGAAGTTAATTAAGTTTTTATTTTGAATAATAGTTTGATTTGATTTGATTTTTATCATGGGCAAGTGGGTTGTAAACCAAAAGGTTATTTATATGTTTTAAACATTATTGTTACTTTAAAAAAGTTAATGTCACCATGTTGGAAGAATTCACTTCCTTTCGTCGATTCAAAGAGCAAATGAAATGCAAACACATATAGTTGCTTTCCTGGTATTTTAATTTTTTTAAAGAAAAAGTGTGACTTTATTATTTATTTTTTTGTTCATGTTATTAAGCTTTTACAATTCTCAAGATTTATTCTATGCTTGGTGTTTTAAATTGTTTGTTTGTTTTGTTTTATTTTTATTGCATAAAAGAAATCTCAAAAACTATTTTTAAGCAATTAATGCGAATCGTACGTAAGGAGCACTTGAACACCTGCAACAAAATAATAATGCATGTGTGTATGTCATGTATATGAAATTTCATTCGATCTATGTATTCTGGATAGATACATATCAAGTGGTATAATTTTCTTAAGTAAAAATGTGTTAGTTATGATTATTTTTTTTTTTTTTGTTAGCGTGATTACCTAAAATAATATTATATGATGATGATACATTTTAGGAAAAGTATAATATAGGAGGTTATATTCATTTAAAATAGACTTTGTGTGTCTCTGAAACGTTTTAACCTACACCACGCGATTTTAGGAACAAGGATGTGTCTCGGCTTTAAAAGGTAACGGTTTAACTTCAATGTTTTGTTTTCGAGCCGTTTCTATGTCATCTTCCGGGTGTCCACCCATATTTTGTCGTTATGTGTTCGGTTGCTTCTTTTTGCAAAGTTTGTGAATTTCGGGTAAGCAAGGGATGATTCAAGCTTTCAACTTCAAGTTTTATGTTTCAACAACAACGGGTACATATGTTTGATTCAAGAACATGGTGTTGAGATGAGGGAGTTTTTTATTTTTTATTTTTTTTATTAATTAAAGTTAGGGTTGTATCAATTAGTTTTAAGGGTTGCATTAGGTTGTTTGAAGCCTTGTTTTTTTGTTGTCTTCATTAAGTGGTATATGCTTTTACTGGTATAAGGGATTCCAACAAAGAAGGATAGCAATTGAAGCTTGTTGTTTCTGGGTGAAACTTGGAGGTTTAAATTTGTTATCTAATTCAAGGAGTTTGTATAATCTCAAGTGTTGCAATAACGTTAGGATAATTGTTTCAATGTCCATTGTTGGTGATGAGTTGATTCTTGCAACCCCACAAGCTATATCTCAATGGATCTTTGATCCTTTTTACTATATTTTGTTGTTAAAAAAAATAAAAATAAAAATGTAGCCATATAGGGTAGTATGAGATTTTGTATATACACTTGAATCAATTGTTTTGGAATCTATGAAGCCAAAAGAGGTCTCTTTTCACAATTTCTTTTTTAATGTATAAAAGAAAAGCATACTATAAATAGTTCATTTTAAATTACTCTTGATCTTCTAATAGTTAAGGGTAATAACTAGAGCTCTTGATCTTCTCTTCTAATTATGCTCACCTAAATAGTAAAGTCAACCCTACCCAAATGACTTTAATGCCCATAAAGTTTATGCCTAATTACCCTTGATTAGTTTTACCATTAATATTTAGACCAAAATACTTTTTAGTACCCTGAATTTGGCTAATCGGGTTCTCTACTAACCTAAACTTTTAAAGGTAGAGCGTGGTACCCTTAACTTGGAAAAATGGTCATTTTACTACCCTGGCTCAGTTGATTCGGTCAGGAGCGAAACATGTGACACATTTCAGTTAAAAAGTTGACTGACAATAAGAAATCACGTTAACTTGAATTCTAAATTAATCACTCGCAAAGCTTCTCCCTCCAGTGATCAGAAATCAAAAGAGAAGAAAACTAAAAACTGAAGATTTCGATGGAAACACAAAACACTTCTTGACATCGTTAATGGTCTAGGAAGACGAACATGGTTTATATACATTTTTTGACATCCTGTTGTTGGATTTTATTGAATCCAGCCATGGGTTTGTCAAACGGGAATTGTGAAATTAGTTCTCTGGCTATGGGATTTATTGAAGCCATAATCCAATCCGCGTTTTGAAACGTTACAAGATATTATCAACAATTGCATCTATTTTGGCCTCGATCTCTACAAGATATTCTCTATTTCATTTAAAATTACAATTTATTAATTTATTAATCATATTTGAGAGGAACAAATTCGTGTGAGAACTGAGAAGTCAACTGACTCTTTATTAACGTGATTCTTTCGTGCGTCAATTTTTTTAACTGAAATGAGTCACATGTTTTGCACGTGACCGAGTCAACCGAGTCAAGGTAGTAAATTAACCATTTTCCAAGTCGAGGGTACTATACTCTACCTTTAAAAGTTCAAGGTAGGACCCGATTAGCCAAATTCAGGTCCTAAAATGCATTTTGGCCTAAAATTTAATTACTTTCAAATTAATTACTCAAAATGTTATTTGGTGATGTCATTATTTAAATACAATTTATATACCTTATGCTTATGTATGTTGTTTTTTAAATTTTTAGTTTTTTTTTCACTTTGACATTTCTAACGGAGTATTTACAAATTACACGTATGGAACGTACCATTAACTTAAGTCTATAATACAAGTGGTCATCTCATTCACGTTTAAAAAAAATAATAAGGTAAAAGCCCGCGAAATTGTTGGGTATAAACTAGTAACAAACAAAGATATATTAAAAACTAACATAACATAAAATTCACGAAAATCAAAACATTGCTATATGGTACGGTAAGAAAAGAGACAACAAGAGAGGAAGATTGAAGGATTTTTTAATTATCAAAGATCAAGGATGAGAAACTTTAATACCTTCTATCAATAACGTTAATGCAAGAATCGTTTAACAACCTTACCAAAATTGACTATAACGAGATTTTTATTGCCCTCGCGTTGCGATGAGTCAATAAATCGTAAAACTGTAATAATTATTAATGTTACATTATATATACAAAATATTAGTTAAGTTTGCTATTTTGTATTACACATCTTTTGTCTTTGAAAGTAAACGAAAACTACAATTTATTTCATTTGTACTTTGGTAGTTAAAATCTAACCTGAAAATAGTACATAAATGTATTTTTATTTTCTTTTTAATGTTTAAAATAGAGAGAAATCCAAATGAGTTATAGAGAAAAGTTTAAGTTAAGTGAAAAATGATTTAAGTTTTTAAGAATTTAAGAAATACCTTGGACTCCATAAATTGATAGGCTAGTTAGTGAGATAGATTTTGATAAGTTGAAAGACAATATTATCCTTAATCATCTCATGACAAGCTAACATCTCATGATTTTATAGTGAAAGCACTTAAGTACCATTTAAAGTATCATGATGATTTACTAGTTTTGTTTGTGAATTGAATTTAAGGAGTAATTTAGGAATACATTAAGACGATTTCAAAACCCCGACCCTTAAAGCTCGTTTTTGAATAACGCGATTAAACGAATTTGATGAGTGGTGATATTACTAAAGGTGTTAATCGAGTTAACACCACCTTAAAAATGGGAAGTCGGGTATTGGGTTTTCAAAAATAAAAAGTTACTCAACCCTACTAAATTAAGTATTCAGGCATTTGGGTTCGAGTTAAATGAGTAGCAAGTTGATTGGGTTAAATCCGATTACGAGCTAACCCAACAATGTTACAGATATTTCTATAATAAAATAATATCGTTTACATTTTGTTTCTTAACCCCATATATAGAAGTTTCTTACGTATATTTGTTTCTGTAATGGTTAAATGTTCGGTTCTATAGTTGAAATTATAAAATTGATGATTTAATGAGTAAACAAACTTACGAAGGGTGTATTTGACACCGGACTTTTGTGAACTTTTAAAAGTTTGAACTTTTTACTTTTAATAAGCCCGACCTATGAACCTTATTTACAACAAAAAGGCTTATTTACAACAAAAAGGGGGTTTCTTTAAAAAATAAGTTCCTGAAGCTCTTAAACAAGAAGCTTTTTAAAGTAGTTTTTATATAGAAGCTTAAACCCGAGTTTCAGCTCCAACCACAAACTCCAGTTTCAGTCTCAGCTCCAGCCTGTAGTTACCAAACACATCCGAAATATTTATGTCAACCAAATAAGTCGGGTGTGTTTGGTACGGGGCTTTTGGTGTGGGGGGTGGGAGTTTAAGGGCTTGAACTTATACTTCTAATAAGCTTCAGTCTTGTTTGACAACACAACAAAAATTAAACTTCTTGAAAAAATAAACCTCTATAAGCTCTTATAAAATAAGCTTTGAACTACTTAAACACCAACTCGCACTACAAATCACAGCTTTACTCCAACTCCAGCCCGTTGTTGATAAAGACACCTATCTTGAGAATTTAAAAACTAAACCCGTTTGTGCCGGGTTTGGTCGTAATTGAACCCGGCTGGACCAAGGTCGGTGGCTCGGTGCATCAGTTGTACACGAATTAAAAAAGGGGCGAAACTTAGGTCATCAATTTGTATCTTACAATTAGCATCAGACAACTTCTCGAAATCCAAATCCAAACCTTTTTCGTTCGTTATCGCACAATTTACACCGTTAGCTCACTCTTTTAATTTTGATATCCACATATATACGACTGTTTGACGAAATTAGGGTTTCCGAAGCGATCCTATATCTTTATAATTACTCGAAAAAGGTAATTCCTTTATCTGCATAGTTATATTCCGGTCAGTATATCAATTTGTATATGATTGATTTATTCATTGGTAATGTGATTCAAAAACTTAACATAGACGTATAGTTACTGTGTTTATTGAAGAATTAGGGTTTTTTTTTTGTTACTCTGCGTTAATAAACAGGTTGTTATTTGTTTGTTTGTTCAGGAAAATAACCATACGACATGGAAGATTTGAAACATAAATCTAGTAAGAAGGAGGGTTATGTGAAGAAAGATGATGAGTTGAAGAGAGGGCATAGAGATAAGGATCGTAATGGCGGTGAGAGACGTAGAGATAGAGACAGAGACAGAGAAAAGGAGAAAGATAGGGATAGAGAAAGGAGTGTTGATGACAAGAAGCATAAAGAGAGGCATAGAGATAGAGACAGAGATAAGGAGAAAGATAGGGATAAGGAGAAGGAGAAAGAGAGAAAGGAGAGGGAGAGAGAGAAGGAACGGGAACGTGAACGAGAAAAGGAACGGGAACGTGAAAGAGCGAAGGAGAAAGAGAATAGAGAGAGGGAACGGGAAAGGGAGAGAGCGAAAGAAAGAGAAAGGGAGAAGGAGAGGGAGAGGGAAAGGGAGAAGGAACGAGAGAGGAGGGAGAGGAGAGAGAGGGAAGAAAGGGATAGGGAAAAGATGCGAGAGAAACGTCGAGAAGCTGAGAGAGATCATGGTGGTAATGAGGATGGAAAAGATCGAGATCGAGATAAAAAGAGGCGGAGGAGGGATGATGATTATAAGGAGGAGAGGGAACGTAGTAGTAAAACGTCGAGCAGACGAAGAGAAGGTAGTGTGGATTCTGGTGAGGTGAAAAAGGTGGATGAAACTTTGGCAGATAAGAAGGAGATGAGGAGTCGTGAAGAGGATATGGAGGAAGAACAAAGGAAGTTGGATGATGAAATGGAGAAGAGGAGGAGGAGAGTGCAGGAATGGCAGGAAAAACGAAGGAAGGAGGAATCTGAAAGAGAACAGAATGAAGGGGAGACTGCTGGTAAGACGTGGACTCTTGATGGGGAGTCTGATGACGAAGAAGCTGCCCCTGTAGAGAATGTAGAAGGGAATATGGATGTGGACGATGATGTGAAGGATGCGAGTTGGAATGGAGATGATGTGGTTAACGGATCAGATGATGGTGGTGATACACTTCCGGCTGTGCAGAATGGCGGTGGTGATATGGATGAAGATGAAATCGACCCGTTGGATGCTTTCATGAATACTATGGTGTTACCAGAAGTTAATAAGCTCATCAATACTGAGGTTACTGTCGTGGGTCAAGAAAACACTGATTCAAAGAAAGATGATAAGGTTCAGGACAATGGGAAGCAGCGGAAAAAGAGTAGTGGTAGATCAATGGGCAGGATCATTCCGGGTGAAGATTCCGACTCAGAATATCCTGGCATTGAAAATGATGATGATCCTTTAGAAGATGAAGATGATGACGAGTTTATGAAAAGAGTGAAGAAAACAAAAGTTGAGAAGCTATCACTTGTTGATCACTCAAAGATTGAGTACATTCCATTCAGAAAGGATTTTTATATTGAAGTAAAGGAGATACAGAAGATGACTCAAGAAGAGGTTACTACGTATAGAAAAGAATTGGAATTGAAGATACATGGAAAAGAGATACCCAAGCCCATTAAAACGTGGCACCAGACTGGACTTCCAACTAAAATATTAGAGACAATAAAAAAGATGAATTATGATAAGCCAATGCCTATCCAAGCACAAGCACTACCTGTTATAATGAGCGGGCGAGACTGTATAGGTGTCGCGAAAACAGGTTCTGGTAAAACCTTAGCTTTTGTATTACCCATGTTGAGACATATAATGGCCCAGCCCGAACTTGAGGCTGGAGATGGACCCATTGGACTTGTGATGGCACCTACAAGAGAGCTTGTCCAGCAGATTCACAGTGATATAAGAAAATTTGCAAAAGTACTGGGTCTCCACTGTGTGCCTGTTTATGGAGGTTCGGGTGTTGCCCAACAAATCAGCGAGTTGAAAAGAGGGGCTGAAATTGTCGTTTGCACCCCAGGTAGGATGATTGACATTCTCTGCACGAGTGGCGGGAAAATCACAAATCTTAGAAGAGTCTCGTATTTGGTTATGGACGAGGCTGATCGTATGTTTGATATGGGCTTTGAACCACAAATCACCAGAATTGTCCAAAATACCCAACCCAAACGCCAGACTGTACTATTTTCTGCTACCTTTCCTCGTCAGGTGGAAGTACTGGCTCGAAAAGTAGTTGTAAATAGACCTGTGGAGATTCAGGTAGGTGGGAGGAGTGTTGTGAATAAAGACATATCTCAGCTAGTGGAGGTGCGACCGGAAAATGAAAGGTTTTTTAGACTGCTAGAGCTACTCGGAGAATGGTATGAGAAAGGTAAGGTCTTGATATTTGTCCAATCTCAGGAGAAATGCGATGCTTTATTTAGGGATTTGCTCAAACATGGATATCCTTGTTTATCGCTTCACGGGGCTAAAGATCAGACCGATCGAGAATCCACCATTTCCGATTTCAAAAGTAACGTATGCAATTTATTGATTGCAACGAGTATTGCTGCTAGGGGTTTGGATGTCAAGGAGCTGGAACTTGTGATAAATTATGACGTTCCAAATCATTACGAAGATTACGTTCATCGTGTTGGGCGTACAGGGAGAGCAGGGAGGAAAGGTTGTGCGGTCACATTTTTATCCTCTGAAGATGAAAGATATGCACCAGATCTTGTAAAGGCTTTGGAACTGTCCAATCAAGTTGTTCCAGATGACCTGAAAGCTCTTGCTGATGCTTTTATGGCCAAGGTAAATCAGGGACTTGTGCAAGCCCATGGGACTGGTTACGGTGGAAGCGGGTTTAAGTTTAATGAAGAGGAGGATGAAGTTAGAAAGGCAGCAAAGAAAGCACAGGCTAAAGAATACGGATTTGAAGAAGATAAATCCGATTCGGAAGATGACGATGACGGGGTGCGAAAGGCAGGAGGTGATATTTCTCAACAAGCTGTCCTTGCTCAAGCTGCCGCTCTTGCTGCTGCCAGTCAACAGCCTTCTACTGGCGGAGTGCCCGTATCTCTGCCAGGTGTTCTTGGTATGCCTGGTGTTGCGGTCGGCAATGAAGGGGCTGCTAGGGCTGCAGCGTTGGCTGCTGCCATGAACTTGCAACACAATTTGGCGAGGATTCAGGCTGATTCTTTGCCCGAGCATTATGAAGCAGAGTTGGAGATCAATGATTTCCCTCAAAATGCTAGGTGGAAGGTAACACATAAAGAAACCCTGGGCCCAATTTCTGAGTGGACTGGGGCTGCCATCACCACCAGGGGTCAATATGTTCAACCTGGTAGGATTCCAGCACCGGGGGAGAGAAAACTCTACTTGTTCATTGAGGGAGGTACCGAACAATCTGTTAAAAGGGCCAAAGCAGAATTGAAACGTGTTCTGGAAGATATCACAACACAAGCATTATCTCTTCCAAGTTCACAACCAGGACGTTACTCTGTTGTTTGAGAATTGGGATCACTTACCTGCTGGAGTGTTTTTGCTCGGCTACGCATAAGGTGCGTCATGATTTGCTCTTTGACTGAATTTTATGCAATCTTTAGTTTTACGTTTAGCTGTTTTTATATGCATTTGGTACTATGTGGATGCTTTTGTTGATCTTTCTCATTGGATATGTATTTGTTACTTGGTTAGATGTCATATTGACGGTAAACATGTGTATACCTTTTATTTATTTAGTTTTATTGCATATTTGTAGCTTGGCTTGAAGGAGGATCCGGCTTGCACATGTGTTGAGCAATTATCTTTCCCATAGACAATTGCTTTTAATGGCTGCCAGGAGATGGCGATCACCGAGTTTCTCTTGTGGTTGTGTTTTTTCCCCACTAAGAACATGTATGACTGACGTATATTGAAGCTTCAGTCTTGAGTTGCATACTCTTTCTGATTAATGTTTGTTCTGATTCGAGCATTCATTTCTGATTGTAGGTTGGTGGGGGAACGTGCATTTGTTGCTTCTTTGACTCTGTTCTCAAGTTATGACCTAGTGCGTCATGTAGCACCATGACCTTGAAAATGGGAACTCTTTTATTTCCATGAGTTGTAGACATAGAATAGTTGCTCAGTAAAAATAGGGTTTACCAAAAGCTTCCCTTCACAGAGCCTTGTCTTTTAACACATCAATTGTCCTGCATCTGAAATTTTGAATTGCTGACCATTATTTGTTGTTAAACTATATAGCTTCACATGTTATCTAATGTTGTAATTTCTTTATGTGGAATGCATATGCTTACGGAACTCGCTAGAATGCTCAAAACTTATTTACTCTGATCTGTTATCTCAGTCATTTTTCTTGGTTCCTTTTATTTTCTTTGTTTGTCCTGCGGGATTCTGTGTTTTCTTAAAACATGAAGAACGCTTTTACTCTATTCTGCATAACCTTTTATTTTTATTCTCCCCTCCAGTTGGCCAGCTCTAAGTCTAATGATTTTTTTGTCTTCATCCCAATTACCATTGGTGGATTCAAACAATTACATTCCTTATTGACGTGAAAATTATCCTCGGTCTCATGCAGTAGGATTACGCTTTTAGGAGCATCAGTCAGTTCATTTGAGGGAAGTCAGTTTTTTAGTTGTGCACTTGTACTGACTGGCTTTATTATATGTGCATTTGACAAAGTGATTTTGCTATAGTATTTCGCTGCCATAGATCTTATAGAGTGGGTCGTTTGTTAGTAGTGGAGTCGCATCTTGATTCTTGAGTTGATGAAGTGTGTGCCGCTACGCTGTCTTCTTTGTACGAGTTCAGCTCTTTGCTGATACTATGGTTATATAATTTGAATCCAAATATTCCTTTTACTTGGTGTGGAACTGGAAAGTATTTAGTTGATGCAAATATTTAGCTGGGGAAAATCCTTTTCTTCATGTGGAAACAAATTGAAACTTTATCATTTCTCCTCTTCCGTAGTGACTAGGGACCAATAAGATGTTTAGCATGTCGCCTATATATTAATATAACTGCACTGACATCTGGGATATGGGAAGGACTCCTCAATAATCCCTTGCTTTTAAATATTTTGTAGATTGATAGCTAAAAACTGAAATTCCTGTATGGAGTATGGACATTTAGATATAAGCAATGCAAATTCTGCATTAAATAAGGCTTAGATTGTTAGTGTGTGATCTTTTCTTTTGTAAATAGTTTTAGATGATCTCTTAACTTATGTTGTACTCTGTGTGCTATAATAACTATACTTCTTTTAAGTTTTACATGCTTAATATTTCATTTATCTGACAGTTTTAGTATTACAGGCTATATATTGTCGTTTTGAAGGATGAAGCTTGTTGCCTAAATCAAAAGCTATTCCATTGAAGAACAGTGCATTATTGGGAGTACAACTGAAAGCTGTTGCGGTTTTTGAAAAGTTCCGTGGTCCCTTCAGTCATGAAAGACTGTTATATTCAGCTATCTTGGTTTGTTTTTATTTCAATTATTAGTATTGTCTAATTCTGATGAAAATCCAACTATTGGGGTGTATTAACTGCTGTAATACTTTACAAAAGGGATCTTTATAAAGTGGACAACTGCTACATTAAGATCTTGTTTCGCATGGCCTAAGTTTACTGTAATCGTTTTATGAAATGGAGTCGGGATGGGTCACTGGTAGCTGTGTTTAATCACGTTACTAGTATCAGATTTGCATATCATGTATAATTTGCAGACATGTTCTATTTTTCTCTGAAGCAACAACTGCACTAATGACATTTGGAATGCAGTCCATGATTGTTTCTGCAACGTTTTTAGGTCAAAGTTTACAGTTGTATAAAATATAAATGCATTTTGCTTTACACGGCTAAAAATAATCATAAGGAGAACTTAATGTACAAGACTTTGGCTCTTGCGGGCATGGTTCATATAAGGCATAGCGTTAATAACACGTGGATGATTCGTGAAGGTGGAAACCTGAATCAAATGTGATAGAAGGTATGATTGTACATGATATGCAGATACTGAAAGGAAAGGGAAAACTTTGTTGGGTTGTTTTAGATTTAAGATCAGGTTCTATTTTTAAGATGCCCCTCGTTGAGATGTGGAGATTAGGAAAATGTGTCAAAATGATATGGTTTTAGATGCCTTTGATAGATTAGATGCTTTTATTCTTCATCCAATTGGGTTGACTTTAACACCTTATCCTTGTGAGTCAGTTCTAGCCCCTAGGAACTGTTAGGATCTATGGTACTATCTCGTGTCGATTAAGGTCCCACCAACTTCTTGTGTCTGATTTTAGTGATTATAAATAGGAGTTATGTCTTGTTGAAAATCACACAATACTTCGAAAGGCAATAGTTGTTAACTCTCCCTCAAGGGCTTCTTGCTTTAGCTTTTGTCTTACTTTTTTAAATTTCTACAGTACTAAAGAAAAATGTTTAAGCAAGGAGCTCTTGAGGGAGTACTAACAAGTAATGTCTTTGTTCTTTGTCTATAAACTTGGATGTCATTAAGGCAGCCTTTTGCCATCTCTCCCTCAAAGACTTCTGACATTTATCTTGAATGGTCAAAAGTCCGATGTCTTTAGGGAGAGACGGCAGAGCGTTG
The DNA here is from genome assembly GCA_963930675.1 of Gnaphalium uliginosum. Classification (NCBI taxonomy): domain Eukaryota; kingdom Viridiplantae; phylum Streptophyta; class Magnoliopsida; order Asterales; family Asteraceae; genus Gnaphalium; species Gnaphalium uliginosum. The sequence goes on along the minus strand of OZ005680.1, from coordinate 28,764,491 downwards.
TCTTGACCTGTATTATCCGTGTTGGAAATCTTTGTTGAATAACTGGACCTCACGTTTTCTTTTCTATTTCATGATCATTAGTATACTATGCATATCATTTTTATAAAATGTTTTACGTAGACTAAGAAAGCAATATGTTGTTTTTTGTCTTGTGAATCGAAACTTTTTTGAACAACAGATACTGAATGTTGAAACTATATATATTTTTCTGCTGTCCGATGAAAGTTGCAGTTGCTATACTATCTGTAAAGACTTGCAAAGTGCTACATAACTCATTCATCTTTTTAGTATGTTTAAAGCGTAGCATCACTGATTGCATTATATGTTGTTTTTTTGTGTGTTTATTTCGCGCGCTTGAATACATCTATTTAGGTGTTACATACTTGGTAATTTTTCCCGTTCCAAAAAAAGGAAAGTTAGCATCTCCATGGCATCCTGTGAGAGGAAAATGGGTATTTCTAACAAGTGAAACGGAAATGTGACTGGTGAGGTAGTGTATGCTTGCTTTAGAGTTGGCATAAGCTGTGATTGAATGCTAAATTACCAGATTTTGCACCTTTTAGGTCCTAACAATATCTGACACCATTAATGGGTGATCGGTGACTTTCTGTTCTTACTCTGGTGGGAAGTAACTCGGTCTGGGTGTAAGTTTTTAGTTAGCGATTTCGTTTGAAGTAAATATTACAAAGCTTAATGGCCATATATCCAAATATTGATCAACACTTGTTACGTACCTGTCACTAATTCACCCATCTTCTCCCTTTCTACAGTTATTTATTTATTTATTTTTATCGCAACTTCTTTTTATTTCTTTATTTTTAACAATAACCAAGCACAATATGTAAATCTGCTTAAAAGAAATTGAATGGTTGTGAAGAGGATGTTTTGTAATGTATGGGGAATTTTTATGTGTTTTTTTAGCCTTCTAAATAGAACAAATTATATGGGCCGTCTGGTTTGCACCATTAATAAAATTCTAGCTTTTTTTTATTGCTTTACCAAATATATATTAAATAATAGTCATACATGTTTTAAACAAATAATTAAAAATTTATATTTATGTTACAAATATATTTAGAAAAAAAAAAAACGTTATCAAAAATCTTAAATACTTTAGATATATTTATACCAACTCATTAACAATAATATGTACTAACATTTTACCTATTATATTATGGCGATATAACATGTGCTTTGACGGCATATTTTAATTGTATGTTGTTGACCAATCATTTGTATCTTAAATATTTTTATTTTATATTTTTTACTCTAAACTTTTCAAAATTTATACTTTCAATACTCCATTTCAACTCAACGCACAAAACATTTTCCATTATATCATAGCCTAAATTTTTTACTTTTTCTTTTTCTATTTCTTTAGCATTTATTACATGCTCTTTTCCTTGAACCAAATAAATGAATAAATAATTAGCATTTATTTGATGCTCTTTTCCTTAAACCAAATAAATGAATAAATAATTAATTTGTGTGACCATCAACAAAATTCTATTTCTTTATTAATTTGTTAAATAAATATTTAACAGTCATACATGCTTTATACAGATAATTAAAAGTTTATATATTACAAATATATTTGAAAGAAAACATTATAAAAAAATATAAATACTTGGTATATAAAATTATAATACTTAGAGTTTAAAACTCAAGATTGTTAACTAATATGTACTTAAAATGTAACAAAGATTATTTAAATGACATTATAAATGAAATAACAATAACGAAATGTATGTAAGGTAAAAAACCAGTCAAAGACATGAATTATGTAAATGAAATATGAAAAAAGAAAATGATGAATGGTAAATTAGTGTTACGAGTTTTTTTTTTTGTTTAATTGTTAGCGTTTATTACATTATTGTTATGTATTGAAAACAAAACTAAATTTGAGTTTCATTATGATTCGCAAAATAACCTAATCAAAATGTTAATAAGTTATTTGAGTAAAATAGAATTTTTACATAAAAATCTAGATGCCTTGAATTCGATGAGTCAATTGCAGCGATTGGTTAGGTTGTCAATGTTTACATTTTTATAAGTGTAACTAAGATTGATCAAATTTTTTACTATCGAGTATCTAAAAGTGATATTTATGAATGTCGCCGCAACGCTGAATAAAAAGGACTCGTTCAAAACATAAATTATGGTGTACAAGATACACCGTAAACAATCGAGAAGAAGTACCAGCCGACGAGGGTTAGTTTCATATGGGCCCATGTTAGTGATGGGCTTGTAGTCCCAGTGAAACTGGATCCACTAACATCCTTGCATGTGAACGTGACTGTGCCACTTGTATTGCCAAAAATATGCCTTCCACTTATGGCAATAAAAAAAGAACATAATGAACCAGCCGACTATGTTCTTCCACTAAGTGATTGATGTGTACGTGTCAGCGTTCAATTTTGTGTCAGTTTAGAGAAAAAATAGTGATAAAATAGTGATGTGACACTGATTTCACACAAACTAACACGTGAATTTGTGTTATCGTGTTGAGAGTGATCTTATGACAATAAAAAAAATGACATAGTGATTTATGGTCCACATTTGTCCACACACAAAAGATATATTAAAATAATACTAGTAGCGAACGCATGATCACGATTATGTTTCAACCAGAGATTGTACTCCTTATTTTTTGCACTTTACATCATCCTATCCTAGGGGTATTTGGGATTGCATTTGAGCAATTGAGACTGCTTGTTTGCTTATTTTATACTTGATTTCTTTTTAACATACTTGTATATTCTTTGTGTTTAGAGTCAATATTCAATATTTCAATGTGTCCAAAGTAGCAAAAAAAATTAGTTTATTTTTAAAGTTTCAATGTATTTAGAGTAAATTTTATGAATGATCCCTATGGTTTACATACATTATCATCATTAGTCCTTGTGTTTTATTTGTTGCATGGACAGTTCAAAAACTCAAAAGTTATCGTACGTTCCGTCCCTCCTATATCTAAAATGACTATAATACCCTTCTCGCCGAGAAAATTTAATAGTATCACTAAACACGAGGACTAACAATAAGAATGTGTGTAAACTGTAAACCACAAAGACCAGTAATGCAATTTATCTTTTACTCATGTATTTAGTTGAGGTTGGTAGGTTCACGATGTACGTTTGTCTTCAACATTTGTTTAAGCGCTTATTAATTTTAATTTCTTCTTTCTTCATAGAAAACGAAAAAGAAAAAAAAAGCCTTAATTTAGTATGAAACTTGTTGGATGATAATTTGCCAAATACGAAAATAATATTTTTCCTATTGAATGTGGCGTTCTTTTTTTCCTTTTCGTATCATAAAAATTGAAGAACTAATTAATTATTAATATGGGTATTTTACTATTACAATTTTACCTCTCGACTTTATCTTAAATACATTTTAAGCCTTTTTTTTATTCTAACAACACCTAACGTTAAGAAAAACATTAGGTGCTCTAAAAAAGACAAATACTTTTCCCACAAGGTATGATATTTTCACCGAAACTTATAAATTCATCGCAACAATGCATTAAATACTTATATTTAAAGACATAAGTCTTTTTAATTGATTGCATTTTAACCGATATTTAAAAACAAGTTTTTTTAATAGTCATAAAATAAGTATATTAATGTCTTGTGCAGGGCGGACGATTTAAAATTTTAAAACAATGAAAGGAAGATAGGAGTTTTTCGCTAGGTATTTGACCAAATAAGATGGTCCAGGCTTTTCTTGCGTCTTCTTGATAAACCAGCGTCTCCATTATGAAATGGATCATATTAAGATCATAATTTGCTCCTATGTTTTAAGAATTTGGTACACTAATGACTCTTCTGAGTGTTAAAGATAAGTTAGATAACTATTGGCTATATTTGTACGTGGGTTAATAGACAAATAGTAATATAATTGAACAAATTAATAGTACAGTAATCTATTTGAACATTTCGACAAAATACAGTAACATATTTGTCTATTAACCCTTTATATATTTATCAATTGTACGACTAATCAAAGCATTAATATTATCCAATTTGATTAGTCATACAATACCTTCACACGTCTTATTTAAAACAAGACTTTCGGCTATAAAGTGAACCTCAAACTAAAAAAAAGCAGTGATTAAACAACACTTCCACTAAGTTATGTTTTTTATACATTTTAGGAAAAAGTGATAAGACAACAAATATCGATCCGTTTCTTTAACTTTTTTCCAAATCAAAAGCAAATACAACAAAAAATTATTAGATTATATTTAGCAAAATTTTGGTTATTATGTTTGCATAACAAGAAACTCTGTTAAAGTTAGTGACCACATTTCCATGACGTAAATCTCAACATGTAACGTGATAAAACAGGTTAAGAAACATCATGTGAATTTGTTGTCAAGGAGGACCCATTTAGAGATCATGAATTGTCCTATTTCATTGCTGACTTGGTTTCAAAAAGATAAGGCTCGTTCGTATCAATCGTTCGTTTCTATTGAAGAACACTAATTCTACATGAGGCTCGGTGTAAGCCCTTTTTCAGTTGCACAGTACGCTTTTCACATGAATCAGATGTCTATTTGAGTAGCATAATAATCATGTTTGTTATGGGTTTAATTTCCAGAATCAACTTAATAGGCAAACCTGTTAGTTTTTGATAATAAAACAATAATCGATTTTAGGCAATTTCCAAGAGTTGCAAATGAACACTTGTTAGTTTTCAACAAAACTAGAGGTTGTTTGATGGTTTATCATATGATACAACTACTGAATTTGATAGCTTACTCATATCTTATACATTCCAATCCAATCTGAGAAGAAAGACTACAGTTTAATTACTAACACGTAACATAAACCGCTACCTAATGTTCGTCGGATCTGAGACATCCTGCAAACATTGAGCTGCTGCTTCTGCTGGCTACCAGTCTACTATTTACTATCAGCAAATTATACAAAAGACTCCTATATTTACACTATATGTTCCACATTAACTTGAAACAAGCAAGTTTGATTTATAGAAAGGGAAAGAACGAGACACTAACCGGAACACCATAAGGGCTCTCTGGTCTTTTCACATCTGATGCCGAAAATACAGACAATTAAGTAAGGGGTGCGGTCTGGTCCTGGACAGCCATTCTTTCTGACACATCAGAAAGAGATTTAAGGTTGCAGTTGATTAGGGCCTTGACAAAGTAGCATGTATCATCCTTGGTGTTGCCATTGGGTATATCCACCACGAATGACTCGATCACTAGTGTCCCAGATCTTCCTTCTATTACCTCTGGATGAACAGTGAGGATTGAAGAATAGTTCTGTGGAATCAAGAATATGAAGACTTCCTTAATTACTTGAACATGCAAGCTCTCAATATTTAGACTCTAATAGGTACTTCCAGGAATTAAAAAGCAGGCTGATAACTGGGTAGCATAGATCTTAAAAACCAACTCATAATCTAAACCCAGCCGCTCACATATTGGGTTCAGACAGAGACCACTGATCCTGTTTATAATTAGCCTATGTTCGCAAATAGTGACCAATTAATATAAATGACATTGAGTGGGAGTGCAACAAAAAACTTAGTTGATTTCATGGAAATTTCTCTAACAAGCATCCGTAACTCGTTATGAGGTACTTCTATGTACTTATTAGTTGAAATTCAGAAACAAACTTTTAACCAAAGTAGTATTTCACAAGTGATGGATGTAACTACCTTTAGCCTATGGTCACCACCAACGATTTTGATGCCAAGGATGTGCTCTTTGTCATCTAGAAGCTCCAACCTTTCTGTGCTGGTAGTGGCTGGAAGCCCTGACTTGACATTCACCTCTCTAACACTTCCTATATTAAGATCCCCGCGCATCGTGCATCTGCTAACAAATGGTTTGTACTGTTGAGGTTGATCAAACCTCCTAACTAACGACCAAACCTGAAGAATCATATAAACTCACCAAAGTGAATACACAATACTTCACTTAGCTCTAAATTCATACAACAGAAATGATCACAGACCAAACTACTCATAAAATCACAATAAATATAAATCCGTTATGTTTAAAGATCTCGAAGGACACACCATAATTCAATAAAAATAAGTAAAAAATAGAGACTACTTCATTCATCTAAAACTGAATGAATTCACACATGAACACATCGAATATGCACTAATCTTTACCAGATCCTCAAAAGATCTCTGTTTATTACTGTACAAGCAAATAAACATGAAAAATGTATATAAATCATGTACATATATGCAATAAAACATATTCTACAGCAGAAATAAACATAACCGCATCCAAAATGTTACATATCACGCATAAATACATCCGAATTACCTCGATAAAACTCCATTTTTCTCAATTACTGCTTAATTCAACAAATTGATTAAATCTACATATATCTATACAAAGTGTAGAAATATAATTCATAGCACCTATACATCCAAACGAAAACTTGATTTTTTTCTCAATTACTGCATATTCAACAAAGTGATTAAATCAATACATCCGAACAAACTTTATTTTTCTCAATTACTGCATACTTTTAAAAAAATAATCAATAAATCTACATATATCTATCCATCTATCTATACATATAGTATATTAAAATTAATATAACGTATCCATATCGATACATATACACATATATTATATATATATTATATAACAGAGAGAATTAGATGACGTGGTACACACAAATACGTTAATATGAATATACAGTTAGAGAATTACGATATCAACAGGAGCTTTGATGTGTTTGACGACGGCGGAAGCGCACTGTTGACGGCCGGCGATATGCCGGTGATGTCTTCGTATATATTGAGCTGCATCCATATCTTCTTCTTCTTCTTCAAGTAATTCAGTTCTTCGATCGTAATAAAAACTGAAACCCTAGGTACGGTTATATCACAGAGTAACAAGTGGAATCGGTGTAGTTTTTTGCTTTTTGATTATGATGAAAGATAGGGTAGTGCGTGTGAATAAAAAAATATATAAATATAAAAATTCATAAATAAATTGGAATTATTACAAAAGAAAAAAACAAATGATTTAATTGGAGAAGCGCGCTACCGACAGAAAATATAAAATAAGTGATTCGAATAAAATAGGCGTTACTATCGGGCTACCTTTTTGGTCGCTAAAGACATACATTGAGTTGTATCTTTATGAAATACGGTCAATTTGAGATCTTGGTTATTAGACGTTTCATATTTATACTTGCTAAAACTTGGAAAAAAACGTAACAAAGTGTTTTGAGCTACAATCCTATAAGGATTGGTCAATAATCATGTAATTATGTGAACTTGAAAGTTACAAATAAACAATATAGAAACTAAGAAAGCTAGCGTCTGTGAGAGGTAACTAATTACTCCCCCGTTCGATAACAATTGTTTCAACATTTTTCTTTGACCTACGATAAATTGATAAAATATCAATTTGTCCTTATATTTAAAGTAAGTTTGACTGAAAATCATTAAAAATTAAATGACTAAGAATAATAAATTAGGGTACAATGGAGAGGTTAATAAATTTTAATGGTTATTTTTTTCAACGACACAATCTTTTTTGAACAAATAAAAATAATAATCTGATTTATTCAAATGAAACGGATAGAGTATACATTCTCTTCCATACAATTACATTATCTTAAGGGCTCGTTTGATTTGATTATAGGAATCGCTATGCGTATGTGATTAATAGTGAAATGGAATGGAAATGAGTACGAGTAAAACCACCTATAGATGGGTTAGAAAAAAATCCGAACTTTAGAGAGTTTCATTTCCAAATTTAAAAACTCATGCACCTAAATCAAACAACTTGTATCATTGTTTTTAATTTTCATTATCATTTCCATTCTCAAGCATCAAAACATTCCAACCAAACGCACCCTAAATGGTACCATAAAATTACATGGTATTGACTTTTAGTGGATAGGGTATGATTGTGTGGTGTCAATGTTGTATCTGAACTACGTCGGTGTTATATACCGGTCGCAACATGGTTGATTCGAAGTGGTGAAGTAGCACTATCTTTTTTCTTTTACTAGTTTTAAACAAAAGTAAATTAAAGGAGTTAACATTAACATATATGTATCTAACAAAATCGAAGTTAACTGCCTTAAATCAATTTTTATAGAATATTTTTCACCCTGTCCTCCAACCATTCAACTTCTTACACAATAATCTATTGTTTGTGAGTATATTGCACGTGAGTTTGGTGCCACCAACACTAGCCCTTATTTTCTCCTTCATTTATAATTATTTATCACTTGAAAATACACAATATAATAATGCTCTCTCCGTCCCAATCCAAATATTCACTTTGAAATATAATAATGCTCTCTCCGTCTCAATCCAAATATTCACTTTGAAATGTTGGGATATTGTGAATAATTAACGGAAAGTAGATTGTTGGATAATATTGAGGATGCTAGAGATTCTTTTCTCTAGCTTGTTTCCTAAGTTACTTAAACCTATATATATCAATCATAATTTATTTGTAACTCCTTAGTTCAAAATTAATATACAAAAATTCGATTTGGCTCTGTGGACTAAATCAATCTTCAAGTTAGAGATGGACATAACCACGTTATATTCGTGTGTCGTATTGTTCATGTTTATTATCTTGTTTGCTTTGTTATAATTGCTAGGTTGCAATTATCTATCCGTTTATTGTGGGTGCTAGCAATTGGTTGTTGTTAGTTGGATATTTCCACTGCAATTCCTAACAACTGGTATCAGAGCTCTAGGTTAAGTGATTCGGGAACAATAGTGAATGAAAGCATTATTAAGATTGTTTGGTTGATGGTTAGGGTTTTAGTTCTTGGAAGATAGAGATCTTGGATTATTATGCGCAAGTAATCGGAGTAGATCTAGATCCTAAAGAAGATAATCACCGGGGGAACAATTATAACAATTATAACATCGCAGAAAGTAGAATCATGGCATTATTAAGATTGATGTCTCTTGAAAGAAGCCCGTGGTTGGAGTTTTTCACACGCTTCAACGAATCTTCTTGGGCCTAGAAGATGATGGTGTCTAGAGAGTGGTCTCAGTTTAATGGTGTGTGGTAACTTTGCATCGAAAGTCTTCCTATTCTGTGTGGTCGAGCGGTGTGTCCCGAATGGTATTTCGATGGACTGAAGTTTGAACGGGTGACATCGCGGAACGGACGGATTGTGAAGTATTACGAGTTTTGGGGTTAAATTGATCTTCAAGTGGGAGAACGTTTGGATACTGTGAAGATTTATTTACGAAAAATAGATCGTTGGGTAATGTTGATTATGCTAGAGATTCTTTTCTTTACTGTAACAACCATCGAAAAATATCAGGTTGAAACCTAACTTAAACTCTCATAATTCGGGAATTGATTATTCCTTAAGTAAAAGTTATTACTGCTAGCCATAGTTAGTATTGTTAGTAGAAGTTTCTACTGCCAGCATGAATACCTCAGTTTCTACTGCTAGTTCAAATTACTACTGTTTCTACTGTTGGCTCTATTAATATTGTTTTCGCCATTAAGTTTCTACTGCTAGTCAAGTTTCCACTGCTAGTTCAAATTACTAATGTTGGCATTGTTTCCACTGCTAGCACAATTCCTTAGTTTCCACTACTAGCACAATTCCTTAGTTAATACTGCTAGCACGTTTCTACTGGTAGTCGAGTTACTACTGCTTTCATTATTACAACCATTTATATTACCACTGCTAGTTCCTACTGTTAAGGTAAATTAATACTGTCATCGAAAACGTATCACCACTAGAGTTTCCACTGGTAGACCAAAGTTTATACGGGTAGCACACTCATGTCACGAACAAATCATGAATTACTTGGTGTCAATCTACTGTTAGTGATATGCTTAAACGATTTTAAAACCAACCAAGTGTTACCCACACACCCAGCAACTCATCCTGCCCGATTTAAAAGTTTTATAAGTAGTTTAATATGAAAAGTAACCGTGCACATTCTGTAAAAAAGAAAAGAAACATTAATATTTGAAATAAGGATACCTGTGCACGCAAAAAGGGTTATGATTACCTCTTTCCTCTCAAAAACGGCCAGCAACCCTATTTCCCATAAAACCAAATCAATTAACTTGCACTCCCCATAAAACATCTCCACCCTCACCCAATCAAATTCCCTGGTAATAATCATATACACTCTACCCCTTATTCTTTTGTTTCAAACAGCATAAATATACACACACACATACTCAAAACACTCTCACCTATTCTCCCTCAAACCCTCTCAACACTTATACCCGACTGTTAACTTAAACACCCAAATTCATTCATCATCTTTCATCAAATACTCGGCCACTCCAGAATACTTGCTCAATCTCAACTCTCTGTGGATAGAATCTCATCATTTAACACACTCCTTCCTGGTCGAAGAGGTAATTATGAAGTGCAAGATGGTTACATTTCATCCTGCACAAACCCATTCCCTGATTATTTTACTTCTGTCTTCATAATGTGTGTGCACTAGGGTTTTATATCCGTGATATCATGATGTTTTCTGTATAAAGACACACCTAAAGACTGTCCAAACCACTTACATTCGGAGTTATAACAAATTAGTTGCTTTTGGTAAAGTAAGAGAGTTGGACAACTTTCTGTCCAGATTTTTAATCCAACTTGGAAGGCTGTAACTCCATTTATACTCCACCAAAAGTGATGGTTTTTCTTTTAAAAGTTACACAAATGTGTTATCTTCCAAACCCAATTAATTTCATGCAAAAATATTAGGGTTTGGGTCTCCAAACACAGGTTGAATGACAAAGAGGTGAGACTGTCGTGCAGTGGCAGATTCTACACCTAACTTTGGACAACCATATCTTCATTTATACTTCATAAAAAGTCTTGATTTTTAATCTGGGAGTAGTTTGATATGCTAACTATAATGTGTAAAAATTTCATGGTTTAACTCAAAGGAGTCGACTCTCTCTAACAGTTGATGATCACGGCTTGGGTCACCAGATTTTCAGAATTAGATGTGATTTCATGTGAGGAACTGTTGCATGGGTTGATACTTTTAAAAATCACACAAAACCTAAATCATGCACCAATGACCTAGTAATTTGAGGTGCATCAAGGAGATGTCTAGAAAACGTCTTAGTCTTGATAAAAGAGTCACGAAATAAACAACAAAACCCGGGCAGATTCATTGACTAACCTAGTGGGTGACCAACTTGTTTCAACTCGTATATATTAAAGCATATCACTAGACATTAATGGACACTCTTCACTTGGAATAGGTCTCGATTAGGGATTCATTCTAGATCATAACTCGCTCACAGATCATACTCAATAATTCAACTCACAAGGTGAGTTCACTGTTCCCCTTTTTACTATATATTTTTGTTTTGGGGCTGAAAAACATGATTATTCATTTTACCAACTTGGTTTTTACTCTTTATGAACTTACAAAACTGTTACTATGCAATTTTATGCGAATTGGAGTATGTCATATTGTTATGCTTGAGTATTATTGCAAAGTCCCCGGGAACTCACACTACTAATTAACTCGTGGCTACGAGCCGTGGGTATTATGGGTAGCATGCTATTTAGGGTAGACCATCCCTCACTCACACTTCAACGTGGGTGCATAATATCACCATTACTCATGTTAGTTGAAGAACATGGAGCTATAGGGGCAAACCTCGGTCGGATAATCGGATTAGTAGTGGTCTCAAGGCATGAACATTTACTTACTTAAACCTCCAATCCTTTTCGCATTAACTTTAATTATGTCCCCGATTGGACAATACTCTCGTCCCCGATTAGACAAAACTTTCGTCCCCGATTGGACAATACACTCGTCCCCGATTGGGTAGTTTACTTGGTTTAGTGGTTATAAACTGTGAGCTCACCAACTATGGCCATAGTTGACTCTTTTGTTTTGCCATGCTTTTCAGGAGATTGTCGGTAAGTTGGATCATATGTGGGCACGTGCATGGAAGCAATTTACACTCATGAACCCCTGTTGTGAAATGTTGAAGCTTGATTGAACAATGTTAAAAATTGTGTAAAATTTTCTTTATGTAACAGGAAACGGATTGACAAAACGTTTTAATGCCCCTAAGGCATTTGTAATGTATGTTATTTATGGTATTTATCTATTAACATTTGCGTTGTGAATCCCTTGTCTGTTACACCTCGTGACTCCGCTTTAGCGGGGTGTGACATTTACCTTATTTCCTAATACTTAACCATATATATATTAACCCTAATGTATTTGTAACTCCTTGTTTCAAAATTAATATACAAAAACTTTTTGGTTTGGCCCCGTGAACTAAACCAATCTTCAAGTTGGAGATTGGACATAACCACGTTATATTCATGTGTCGAATTGTTCGTGTTTATTATCTTGTTTGCTTTGTTGTACTTGCTAGTTTGAATTATCTATCCGGTTGTTTTTTGTGGGTGTAACTCGATTATATGAGCGTTCTTTAGGTTTGATTTTTGCTAACAATTGGTTGTTGCTAGTTGGATGTTTTCGCTGCGATTCCTAACGTGAAAATGCACACAGTTTTAAGAATGTTCACTAACTATACTTTTTACCAATCAAGTATTATCTCTACTCACTATTTTTTTAATTAGTTAAAAAAATACACATTTTCTGACAATCAATGATAGAAATATGAATACTTATGTTAGACGGAAAAATACTAGGCAAGGTTGTTAAGATCGAGATTTTACCTACAATTATTTCCGTCTTTGCAAGTCCTGAATCGTAAGATCGATTCGTGATCTTAAGATCCTACTCAGGTACTCTAATCTTATATATGTGTGTTATAATACATATAAAATACCAACTGTATGACAAATTAATGAATTTTCATAGTTTCAACACTACAACATTAGTAAATACTACTTATAAGAATTTAAATGACCATATTTGTTATTAGAGATATAGATATTTAAGTGATAAACTATTGTAGTTACAGAATAAATTAATTTTACTTTGGGTTTATTGTTTCGTTATGTATTAAACTTTACACGTTTTACTATTGTATGATATATGCTTTCATTTGTTCTATTGTATGTATTGAACTTGTAAATATAGTCTATTGTATGTAAATTTTCCTTTTCTGGGTAAGGCCAAAAAAGGAAACTTTTCTATTTTGACGAATATGGCCTTACCCGAAAAGGAAAGTTTACATACAATAGACGATATTTACAAGTTCAATACATACAATAAAAGTTTTTAAAGTTCGACTCATACAATAGTAAAACGTGCAAAGTTTAATATATAACGAAACAATAAACCCTTTTACTTTTATTAGTTGATTACATGATTATTCTATCAACTTTTTATTAGACAAGATCAACATATTTATACCTTTTTATCTCCTTTACATGTGAGATCGCATGTTTAGGATCGAGATCCTAAGCAGATCATATGCTTATTAGATCCTACGTGAGATTGAGATCGTTTTCGTTAATCAAGGTAAAATCTTAAGACATCAAGATCAGAATCTAGATCGTAACATCTAAGCGAATTCTATGTTTATTAGATCTTACGTAAAATCGAGATCATTTTTAGTAATCAATATTAGAAATTTTTTTAAAATATTAACATCAAGATGTAGATTTTGACAACCTTCTAAATAGTATTGTTACCAACTTTCACTTTGTTTATCCAAATTCCAAACACGGAAAGGGGATTGCCCGTATTATATATCGTTGGATCTTTGGGCTTTTGGTAATTTAGCATCTAAATTGACATTATGAACCTTGGTGGACCCAAATGTGGGCTCAATCGTTGGCACTTCTGCCGACCATTTCATGCAATTTAATAAACGACAAAATATACCAAGTCATCGTAGTTTAACTTATTCTTTTTATATTTTAATAATAATTGAATTAAATTAAAGTAAACTTACACAATCACTCACCTTGAATAGGATTTCAACTCCAACCACATAGTTTAGTCTACATACCATGAACATGTCTTAAAAATTAGCATTGTACTCGGGAAAACGAATAGATACACACATTTGATTACTATTTTATGATTAGTGATAATAAAATATATTTTATTGTTTTATTTTAGATTAGCAATATCGAAGATAGTTGACAATTGATTACGTCAAGTTGAGGAGTAAAAAACTATGTTAAAAGTTTGATTTTAAAATCTAATTGATAGCGTCTTTCGAATTGTATAATTTTTATTTTTATATATATTTTAAAAAATTCATTGAAATAATATGCTAATATATTTTAAAGAGGAAGTTCAAAGTTAAAAAGAGATATTGTCATGAATAGGATCAATGTTTGATTTTGAAGATTGAGATCATTAATGAAATTTGAAGGTTATTTAGATTTTAAATATCGTTAAATTCAAATTTTAAGTGTTAGATATATGTATAAAGATGTCCAAAATATTGAATCTGAAAGTTGATTTTAAATTAATTACCTAAAATATAAAGTTTAAATGCTTTACATATGTGTAGTATAGATATAGATATTTCCATTACTTTAACTTTTTTGTCAGTAATAGATATTTAGTAAGTTTTAATCATTTTTACAGATTGTATTTAGTTTTATTTGTTCAAGTTAAAGTACGTTTTTGTCATTTCATAGTTTTTGAAAAAGACGTATGCTATGCTTAACATAAACATAAACAAATCGATATTCATATTCATATTCAAACAAAATAAAATGTCATTATAACTATTCAGGACGAACTCAAAATAAAATAAAAAAGAACATAAAACTATAGTTACTAAATATAACCCTACCCTTAGAGCTGAGAGAAGTTTTTAAAATGTTTTATGTTAAAAATGTCATATTTTCTTTATCAAAAACGATTTTATGTGTAATAAACATAGCATAGCATGTATTCTATGTAATCTTGTGTCACTGCTAGTTTCTTGCTAGTCTGTTTTTATAAAATATCGATGTTCAAAAAGTAAATAAATAAACATAGCATGTATAACTATTACTTATCATTTTAGGTGATATTTCGATGTTGCTCATGGCGAAAAATTTGTGTTCTAGTGTCTTCGTTATATTACTAGTTTTTGAAAAGTAAACCATTCAAATAACATAAAAGTTGATTTTGTAATTTTACGTTATAGATATCAATCTTAACAGTTTGAACCGTTTAAATGGGGTAAAGTTCAAAGGGATTAATTAAACGATGGAAATGCCCTTGTGTTTGTTGAGATGACGACACGTTAACATGTGACGTGTCAACAGCTCGTTAAAGTTTCCTCCTTTTCTTTTTTTTTTTTAATTTTTGTTTCTATAAGGAAATCGAAGTTATTTTTGTCAAAAATTTATTAATTGTGTCTATACACTAGTATGTGTCAGTATTTTATTATATATATATATATATATATATATATATATATATATATATATATAGTTTATATAGAAAATACAAAGTAGAATTCCACGTGGAAAAAGAATAAGAATCATCACCGAAGTAGTTTAATGATAAGTCGATATTAGATTTGCACTAGAAATCCCACATTTCAACATTTCTAGATAAACATCTAGGAGTGATTAAGGAAAAAGGTCAAAATAATCACGGTAATATGTCGGTTAGGTCACGTACATATAAAATAAAAAAGATACTCACTTCTCTATAAAATAAAAAAGATACTCACTTCTCTGGTAATCGACCTAAATAGTGAAAATATCTTCCATATACCGGTATTACTGTTTAGATAAAGAATACAAGTAATAAAAAGTTTTGTTAATGTACAGGAAGCTAATTGAAGCTACTAAATTGATCAAAGGTAAATATCCTTATTCATAACCTATCGCAAATCAATAACACTAGTGCAACTCATCTCTATAGCAAATGAATATTTATTTAAACGAAAAAGTCATGCACAATACAATTGCATCCTCAATTCTTTTGTAATATTTTCAAAATATTATATGCAATCATTATATTTTAATACCTTTATCAAATAAAGTGTTTGAAGATACTTTTAATAAATTTAAACATGTTATATAAGAAAGGTTAACAAAATATTGATATGGATTTAAATGCTACTGACTATTTATTTGATAAAAAAAGGTCATACACAATTTCACCCTTACTACTTTGGTAATATTTTCATAATGGTGTATGCAATAATTATGTTTTAAAAACTTTGTCGAATAAAGTGTTTCAAGATACTTTTATTATGTTTAAACATGCTGAATAAAGTTTTATAGGTTTAACTCAACAACTAATTAATTACAAAAATAGTTAAGAAAGTTAATTGATTATTTTAATGAATGTATGTACAAATTTTCACATATAACTCAATTATTTATTATATTATACAAAATACAAGATACAGTTATGTGTGGTTGTTCAAAATAGTTGGTTATCGAACTTTATATATTATATTTTTTTATAACATTTATATTAACCTAAAGGAGAGCTCTAAAGATTATAAATGTCAAATAATTTTATTAAAAATATAGTGTTGTTACGTTCCGTCGCAACCCTGCTGATAAAAAAATCTTGTAAATCACATTTATGAACATATACACTAATCATATCGGATTAATTTTTAAAACATTATGTAGTTTGGAGGATGAAAATTTAAATTTGAAAACAGTACATATAAAACTTTGGTCTATACATATGTGATTGACTAGTGACTACTATATACTCCGTATATGTTTCCTACCTAACCTAGCCAAACATTTTTTCCTTCTCAAATGAAGATGAAAAATACTACTGGTGGATTGAGTATTGGGCTGTTAATAAATTTATGGGCTCAAGTTTATGAAAAATATTGGGCTTCTATTTACTCGTACTATTTAGAGATGGCAGTTTATTTAATCCCAAGTCCCAACTTCAGTAATGTTGGCCTGTTGGGTATCTAGTTATCATGATTGAATGATTCGTGACATATATAAGCATGTAGCTACCACTGTGTTCAGTGTTTGTGTCCTTATGATTATCCCCTGAAAGCGGGTATTGCGCAGAGTCACAAATGCCCGACTTGATCATCTAGTTAGTAATGTAGGAACCCAATTAATCTCTAGTTTCGTCTCTCACAAAATCGCAATTGATTTCAATGTGTTTGGTTCAGATTGGAGGCCAGAGTTACGGTAGATGCATCGTCACATATGACTAGGATGGGTATATTAACATACACTTGAAAAACGACTTATCGATTTTTAGATTGAATAGATGAGGATGAGCAGCTTGTCCAATCGCTATCGCACTAGCCTGTTAGTGAGAAGTTAGTAGAAGAAAAAAAGTCGTTGACCAAGAGACAATTTGATGATTATGGTGCTTATGTACTAGGAAACGTGATATCATTTGAACCCTAGCATTAGAAGGCTACCAAGTCTCAACAATTTTCTCCATTCTCTTCGAACTCGGCCACCCTAAGTTTTAGAGGGAATAAGAATCTACAAAATCATATGCAATATTCGTCTCGATGAACATAGTCTATAAATCAATATTCATCGGTGAACATTCGATGTAATTTTTAAAGGTTCTCTAATTCACTCTTGATCGAATTTCAGATATGATGCTATATCATATACTATGCACGAAACTGATAAAAACTAACTCAGCAAATTCGTTGATATTCACTATGCATCCCGAAAGCGAATGTAAACTTGAAAATGTGACAAATATAGTGTTGTTGTGAGTATTATATAATATTAATTAACATCGTAAATGAGTTAAATATATATATATATATATATATATATATATATATATATATATATATATATTCAAAACCAATTTCAATACATTAATCCATCTATCTAAATCTATATCTATCTTTATGTATGATAATTACTACCTTGTCTCAATACAAGTGCCCCTATTGTTTCAATAAAACTGTTCATTTGATTTCTTTAAGCAATCAAAATATATTTTGATAAGTACATGTATGATATTTAATTGGTAAAAAAAAAGTTAAAGCATCTCCATTCTCCAATTATAGTTTTTTACACAGTTTTTTTTTTTTTTTTTTTTTAATTTATCAAAGTGATGTAACTATGCAAGAGGTTTATTGAAAAGCTTAAATAAAACCTCTTGCTTCATTGATATAAATCTTTTTATCTATATAAAACTATTAAAATAAATAAATTATCTATATGAGAGTGAAATACTTTGAAAAATGTAAAGTTCACAATCTCTTTCCTTATTTGTTTGTACTTTTAATAGTTTTATCTAGTTAAAAAGGTTTTTATAGATGAAGTAAAAGGTTTTTCTAAAGGCTTTTTCAATAAATCTGTTACACTATTTTAATAAAGTAAAAAAAATTTAAAAGATTATTATTGAAAATGCTCTCAATAGATATTTATAACACTGCGTACATATTTAAAGTTTACACTTTAATCGAGATGGACGGAGTATCATTGAAAAATATCAACCGATTGAATAGTTACCGCTAAGAAATGAAAAAATCATTTTATTTTCTTATTTTATATTTCTATTAATAATTATTAATAATTTGGACTTTAAGGAGATATATTTTTATGAAGCATTCATTTTTTGGTCATCCGTATTTATGAAGTAAAGAAAGAAGCACCAGCTATATTATTGTCACGTGTAATTAGTTGCACAAAATACCAAAGGAAACCGTTGTAAATGAATTCCAGCTCCCAACGCCTATTGAATAAACAGGTAGTCTCTGCTGCTGGCCGGGTTCCTTGACCAGATTTAGGGGCCACACTCACCTACATGCAACCGCACATTTGGCCCATGTTTACCTGGCACATACTAGTATTTGTCCATTATACCCTTTACTAGAATACTATTCAATGGAATTCAGTTCGTATTTTACAAGTATTCAATTTGTTCACTCCTTTCTCCTTGAGTTGTTTACGCACATGTTCCTTGTGGTTTATCTCAAAATTACTTCACTTATTATCGATGTACATTTTTAATTACACCGATAGTTCTTCCTTTTGACATTTGTTATACCATTAGCTAATTGAAATTTGTCGGGATCATCCCCTTTACCAGCACCATTAGCTAACTGAAAGTTAACTAGGAAGTTAAGTTTAAATTGACAAATACCATGTCAGTGTAGTTGGACATCCATGATTATTAATGTTCGGTTTAGATTTAAACACCAATAAGTGTGGTGATGACGAATAGTGGTGGTCCATAGGTGTCATGAGGCGGTTGTCGTAGAAAATGACAAAAAAATAAATAAATAAATAAATAAACAAAAGTGTGTTTCTTAAAGTTCATAATGTATGTGTTTGACAAAAGTAGTTGTTAGTTGGAACTGAAAATTTATAGCTGATAGCTGGAGCTTATTTTCATACAAATGTTTGGTAAAAGTAGCTAAAACTTAAAGATGTAAATTGATATAAAAAGACAAAAAACACAAAATAGATAATCATATTAGGGGTATTCATGTAATTTCACTACTCATAAGCTTCAAGCTTATTTTTAAAAGTTACTTCATGTAGCTTATTTTTTAAAAAGCTCGATAAAATTTTTATTAACCAAACAACACTACTAGTTTGAAGTTATGAAAAAAAATAAGTTTAAGCTCCTATTAGCTACAATAAGCTAGTATGTCAAAAACACTCATACTGCAAAATGGATATTTATTTTCTAAAAATACAATAATTTTTGTACATGTCTAGAAGACTAATGGTGGTTATATTATATAGTATATGGCTGAGTTTGAGGCGGGTGGTGGCCGTTATAACCTACATTGTAACAACCCGTTACACATCGAAAATAGATAAGAAATTGAAGTTCCTTATAAGTCTAAAGTTGTGGCTAACAGATACCTTCCACCATGGTTTTTAGTTGAAATCCGAAGGTATCCGGTTAGTCATTGTTTTAGCTTTGAGGGGCGTTATAACCGTAAACAAATATAAGATAAAAGAACAATAAAAGTCAATAAAATGCGTCTATAATCGTTGTCACCACCATTTTATTCGAATGAGAGTTATTAAGAGAAAATATACGTGAAGGGATTCAGATACACTAGTGACTTTTCACGTTTGAAAACAAACACCAGCAGTCTTGTTGTTTTATGTCAGTAAAAGAATAAAAACCACCTAATTTAAGAAATGTTCATTGACTCAAATATGAAATAACATGTAACAAAAATAATTCAGATAGCTTATAAACGTTTTTGTACGGTTTAGATTAATTTGATTATGCTTGACATATAAAATCATAAACGAAAATAGCACGTCTTTCGTTGATGCCCCGTCATTAGTTAGACTAATTAAACTAATTATTACAATCAAAATAAATAATATTGGACAAATTAAAGAAAAAAATGGTGAAATGGTAATGATTGGATCAAGGACCAAGAGGATATAAAACAACAACCTTACCATCAAGTCAAATTGCATTTATTCATACATTTATTTATGGGTATTATTAACGATAGCTCTAAAGACTGTCAATAATATACGTAAATTGATTGTACTTCAACCAAAATTTAGAGATTAGTGAATTTATTACCTTATAAATAAATGTATTAATGCAGGTTGTACTTCAACAATATACATAAATTGATTGTACTTCAACACTACTAGTGAATTTTTATTGACAGTCTTTAGGGTTAGGAGTGACAATTCGAGTTGGGTCGAGTTTGTGGATTCAGGTTGGCAAGTAAGAACTGTTCAACCCGAACCCAACTTGATTTTATAATCGGGTTGAATATTTTAACCCAACCTGAAATCCGATAATCCAGATCCAACCCGAGTAATCCAATTTTTTTATCTAATCAGCAGGTTTTCGGGTGATTTTTGAGTTTTCGGGTTGGTTTCGGGTCAAATGGGTCATATGGGTTAATCTTTTCAAAAATAATAACTAATTATTTAAAAGTTAATTGGGGTAACACTTCCACAACAAAAGTAACTAGTTTTATGTAAAACCTCCATTGTTAACAAGTTTTAATATTAGTAATACTCGTAATGTATTTAATTTATTTACTAGACCATGTAAATCACTATATCTTTTGTTCATAGAGTTCTAAGCCACAATCTAATTGTCTAAACTACTAAATCTTCCGTTGACTATGAAAACATAAAGTTCTCTTTTAGAAGCAATTGTATTCCCATAAGCAAATATAAATATACAAAGCAAAATTCAAGAATGTGTCATATTTAAATTAAAATAAATTTAAAATGATACATGAACTAGATCCGGAAAAATATTAGGTTGACGCCTAAAAGATCCAACCCAAACCTGATTATTTTTTAGTCGGGTTCGTGTCGAGTTTCGGGTCGAGTCGATGTTAGCCCTACTTAGGGTTGTCTCTACGGTATGAGAAAAAAAGGTGAGCTAAAGAAAAATCCAAATAATTTACCATTGATAAGAGTTTGATGATTGATATTAAGAGTTAAGAGATAATTATTAAAAAAGTAACATTTGAAAAATTGTCGATGTGGAGTTGATATCGAAGGGCACACAGGTAAAAAGAATATTATGAATGAAATGAAAAGGAAAAGGGTACGTGGCAAGCTAGCAATACCACGTGAGGAGATTCTTGAGTTCAGATACCCGGCCCATATATAAAGTCCCACCAGATCTCACTAACCACCGAAAGAGTGTGACCCCCTCCCCCAAATTTTATTATTTCTTCTCTCTTTTCTCATCCTCCTTCCTCTCACCTTATTCAAAAAATTTATCATATATCGCGTGTTTGAATTATCAAAAATTGTTTGTAAAACTTGTGAGACAACCGATTGATCAAATTTTGAAATAAAAACATGTATATATATTCATCATCATCATCATCATAGATATATATATTCCTTCGCAATTCTGCTGCGGGAGTTCTCCATTCATTGGAGCTTTCGCAGCAGTGGACATGTAAGTTCCTCCTTTTGTTTTTATTATTTCTAATCATTTCACACACACGCACAAACTAATCGAGATACATCGAAATTATGAATATCTTTAGTACAATTGTGAAAAATTTGGAGCGAATTGATGTTAGGTTAATTTTACCGATTGATCGAATTCGTGACGTATATATTTGAAGAATTCGTGTTGATATATTAGTTAGTAATTTGGTGTAATTTTTGCAGAATTGTCCTGTGCGAAATTCGATTGCAGAAAGTGTTCGAGTTGATAGACGATCGGTGTTGAAGGTTTGATTAGGTATGTATATTGGACTTTTAATATGAATTTATGACAAGTTATTAATGAATTGAAGAAAATAGGTAAAGTAATTTAATGATTTGTTATTTCTGGAATATGAACGGTTCAAAAAAGTTTGTTTCTGTTCTGTCATGCCAGTTTAATGCTACCTGATGTATAAGATGAACTGTTTTCGTAGAATATGGTGGGTTGTTGTTTGCATGTCCTCGTTTTACTCATATTTATTATCTATTCAGAGTAAATTACATTTTCAGACTCCGAGTCAAATTTTTTACAGGGTTAAGTCCCTTTGACCTAATTTTTTATCTTGCTCCCGGTCCTCATTCGTCATGAAATTACTAAAATAAATTTTAAGACACTTTTACCTTCGAGGGATGAGTGGTAAAACGAAAAATCATATTTTAAGGACAAGAATGTAATTTACTCTATTATCTATTATATTTACTATTTTACTCCCTATTTAATATTTATTTATATTTATATTTATATTATATATATTTATATAGCAGACGCATAATATTTGAAAAAAAAGGTTTAGTTTGGAACTTTTTAAAAAGGTTTAGTTGATTAATTAGTTGACAGAGTAACTTATCTGGATTCTACCAATTATTTAATTAGCTAGTATATTCTTGTTATAATATAATATTTAATATTTAATATAATAGTTTTATATTCAAAACACTTTTTTTTGTTATACCATGTTACTGGACTACTATTATATTTTAAAAAAAATAATTAATGAAAGCTAATTTTAGTGGGACATAATTCTGCTGAGAGGGTTTGTCAGTATTATCATCTAAACCACTGTTAACGGGTCTTAATTATGAGCCGAATTTACAAACCAAAGCATTTTTAGCACACTCGCCTCGCCCCACATGCATTTATGCGTTGCATGTTTTTTTTTGTTGAAAATTTGATGTCTTAATTTATTAAAAGTTTATTGTGGGCCCATAAACCCAGCCCAGTCCAGCACTTCCAAAAAAGGAAGCATTTCTATTGTTTTTCCTGCCTCCAACTTTTTATATTTGACAGCTATAAAATAAAAGAAACACTTATATATTTGTATAATAACATTATATTATATCAATTAAAATTAGAAAGATAAAATGGACCAAATAAGAGAGATGAAAGAAGTACAAGAGGGAGACTCCACTGAAGCCCACAAAAACCTGATGAACTGGAAGGTTTCTTGTAGTTCATCATCTGTATCTTTCGATCCCAATATTTACACTCATACCAAACACTTGCTATCATATCCAAACTCTAAACCCATTCCTAAAAGCTCCAAACAAACACTGTTCAGTAATTGCTGGCATTTATATTTCAGTTATGTTTTAATATTAATATTATTAGTAGTATGTATTCATTAAGGGTGTGTTTGTTTTGCACTTTAAAACTCAAAGTTGGTAATCATGAAACTCCAAACCCCATTAAATTGGAGGATTTAACATCAGTTTTCTTTACAAGTGGGTCCCCCCCCCCCCCCCCCCGATAATTTTCCTCTCTCACTATCTCTTTACATTTTTTCTCTCTCCTAAAACTTTATATATAATAACTTAAATAATAATATCTAAAATCAAAATAATTTTTTATATATTAAAATATTCAATCTTTTAAGCGGGACACGGGGTGGCGGCCCGCAACTTGGACTGAAGCGGTAAAAAAGCGGTCAAACTCTATCAACGGTTGAAAAATGGGATTAAACGGGATTAATCGGTCAACTCGGGGATTAATCGGTCAACTCGGGGATTAATCAGTCAAACTTGGAGATTAATCGGTCAAAGTCAAAATTGATCAACGTTTCTAATATGATTTGAAATTAGGGTTTTTGGTTATGTCAATGGTTCTATTTGAACAATTGAACAATTATATTTATATATCCAGACAATTATGTTTATGGTTATGTTTATGGTTATATTTCATATTTTTACACATATAATTTTGAAATTTATCATTTAAATTTTAAAAAAGTCTAATTTGAATAATCCTCGACTCGGCCGTGTACACCCTGCCTAGCGTCTTTTACAACCTTGTTCAAACCTATACCCATTACCTAACATATTATTAAACCAAGAACATCCTAAGTTTCATGTAGGTTTGTGTCATAGACAGTTTTTGTGTTCTTAGTTTGTAGTTGTACCTTTAGTTTGGGAATGATTTATTTATGCGTGTATACCAATTTTTTATATTTTTTTTTGTCAAGAATCTCCGTTGTTTAGGTATGCGAAGCCTTTTTTACATAAAAAATATATATACATATAAACATTACTCTAGGTATTGTGTTTTTCACACACTTGTAATGTCAATGACTTATTCCATGCTTTTCTGTGCATAACTTAACTTTTTCATCGGAATCTCCGATTTGGTCAGATCATTTTCGAAAAGGGTGGTGATTTGTACACCACACTTTTTTTGCCATACACCATCAAAAATAAATTTTGAACTTTTTTGTCCTTTTCGGTTGGGAAAGAGTGTTTGAAGAATTTCAAATTGTAAGGCCCAAAAGGGTCAAGAAAATTATTTTAGTATACAAATCACCACCTTTTTGAGAAACTTGCATAGGAAATTAAACTTTTAAAAAAGAAAAATGTGATATATATGCTTAATTCAGACTAATAAACCTTTTCCAGAATATTGATAGTTTACTAAAATAATTTATATAGAATAGGGAATTTCAAATTGTTGAGTATCACACGGGAACTAAACCTAGCTAGTTAATTTATATAAATATTTCAGAAAGTATACATTAATTATATTAAGTTCTGCTAATTTTTTTAATTGATCTATAAATTACAGAATATAATAATATTAAATTCTGTACACTTGAAAATCGACAGTAGATACTGTATGATTTTTTATTAGGGCCAACCTACAAGTACTTCTCACATTATTATATACATACAACCACACATATATGCACATTGCCACCCATGAAGATTGAACTCATAACGTACCTCTAGGTTGAGGGGTAACTCACCTAAGAAAATATAGATTCTATTTGAACAAGTATAGTATACAGTTAATTATGTTAATATTGGAAATAATTCCTTCCCTTATTTTCCCAAACGAAGATTAAGTAGGATAAGCTATAGCATGAAAGCATGATAAGTTTGACTGAACAATGTTGCAACATAAACATTTGTTATCTCAATGACTTTTCAATCTAGTATCTATTTACAGATAACATATTAATATAACGTTGTAATGCAAATTTGCTTGCATTCGTTACCAGACATTTTCCGTATGTTAGCCTCCTAGGTTGGGCAAGGTTAACACTTAAGATAAAAAGTCAAAACCTTGGTTCTGATCTTTGCATAGCTGGGGTTTAGATTCACTATTATCTATTTATGGTTGTCAGTTTATGTAGTTAGGTTGTAGATAGATTGATGGTTTTAGTTAATTCTGTGTTCTAATGACTATGATCATACATCATACATTATTTATATGTATTTTAGGGTAAATTAAATTTTACAGTTTTCAGGGAATTTTTACTTGGGGTCAAACAGTGCAGTTATTCACCTACCTTAAATTAACCCGTGCATAGTATTTAACTTGAATCAATAATTTCAAATCTAGTGTAAGATTTTGAGAGGTGACTTATGTCTTGATCACTAGTCGTAAGCTATGCTCGTACTTGTATGGACTCGCATGGTTTAAGCCAGAAGTAATTAACAAATTTGGTGCATCTTCTGTAGTCTATTTATCAGATTGAGTATCTTTGATAATCATGGGGGAAAATAAGTATAGTAACTTTTTAGGACTAATCTATAACACTATTATATACTCTATCACCATATTCACCTTAACTGTTTATGAAGAAGACATATAAAGTATTGCACAGCCTTTTTCTCCTTCCAGCTTCTTCGAACAGAAACACATCGATGAGTTTGATTACAAGTTCGATAGATACATGGATTTACCTTTTTATCATTTATGGCCAGACAAGTTTAAGTATCACTTCTGGCAGAACACAAGCATCGTAATCAAATTTGTCGAGCACAGCTTTTTATTGATCAAAAGAATCACTCAAAACACTCTTGTATGGATTCCCTGTGAGAAAATCTATATGATTCAAACTCTGGTTAGACCGTTGCCAATGATGAGCGTTTTTCACTTTTTTGTTAGGAAGTTTGTTTTAAACTGAACTGTTGTTTTGGAAGAGACGGATGCTTCAAGCAAACAGAACTTAGGGTAGAACGATAAAACAAAAGTCTTCTCACATTAATATTAGCTCCATAGGACAATTACAAGACAAAATATTCCAGTATTCTATTTGATTCGTATTTGCTATTTCTTGTTTACAATACAATACAATACAACTAACTCACGTCTCTTTGTTCCGATTTCTATTTTTTATTTTAGTAAGTTAGTCTTTTTTATTTTTTATGTTATCATGATGTAGCATTTTTATGTTGGCTGTTCAACTCTCTTTACCCCCAGAGTTGTTATATGTAACATATGTCATACATTATTCTAGTCTCTAGCAGTGGATGGCCTACAGTCAAAGTTTGTGAATGATGTGGCATAAAGGTCATTTAAAACAAATTTCCCTAGACAAAGGTCTTTAACAAGATACTGTATTGTGTTCATATTACTATTGTAAGTATTTTAGCATAACTGGGAATAAAAAGCCGGTCATACCTCAGAATAAATGTTACTTTGGTGACATCTGCAACAATACTAATGTTGCCGTTGTAACCAAGGTCGCCTTTTGTCCTGTTTAGTGTCTTTATATTATGTTACTAGTTGTATTGTTTTAGTTTCAGGGGACTACAATCTAATAAACATAGAGTTCTCTGCTTATATTCTAGAAAAAAATAAAAATGTTTCAGGCCATCTGAAGGAGAAGCTTCTATTGATGCTAATGATGGTATACAGTACTGTGACGGTTTCCAGCCAACCAAGCACCCCAAAATCCGAAGGCTCAATAACAGGACAGAGGCGAAGCATCCTTAATCGTTCAATCTCAGGGCAAAATTTAAGGCAACATGCAAGAATTCGAAGAGCATACTCTGACAACAATCTGTGTTATTCAGCTAATCGTGTTCAGGCCTCACTGAACCAGCCTAAACTGAAAAACAGTCGTTCGATGGGAATTTTTGACTTCAATATCCCGAGTTTTATCACCCCAAACTCGCTCAAGAAAACTTTATTTGATCAGG
Source organism: Gnaphalium uliginosum (assembly GCA_963930675.1). Classification (NCBI taxonomy): domain Eukaryota; kingdom Viridiplantae; phylum Streptophyta; class Magnoliopsida; order Asterales; family Asteraceae; genus Gnaphalium; species Gnaphalium uliginosum. Next base: position 28,737,288 of record OZ005680.1, on the reverse strand, counting down.
AGACGAGCTATGGTACAAATTTGGAGACAGATTCAGAAGAAAGAGATGAAACAACGGATGGTAGTGATATGGAAATGGAGAAAGAAGAGAAGAAAAGGGCTAATTGGATTGAGAGGCTAATGGAAATTAGAAGCCGATGGGTTCAAAAACAAAATAATGAACTTGATGGTGATAATGAAGAAGAAAAGGGATGTGATGAAGATGGAAGTTGTGAGGTCGATTATAGTGACGATGAAGACAGTATAATCATTAATCAGGATACATTCTCGGAACTGTTGAAGAGTGTTTCTTGGTCTGATACTAAACAATTATCTCAATTGGCTTTTCTCTGTAACATGGCCTATGTTATCCCAGAGATTGAGGTATGTTCCAACCCATTGCTCGTTTTTGCTTTCCAATGAGAGCAAAAGTTGTAAACTTTGTGACATCCTTGTAGGAGGACGATTTGAGAAGATACTATGATTTAAAATTTGTAACATCATCATTGGAGAAGAAAGCGTTAGCAGAAGCCATTGCACAGGACTCTATTCGCATACCTGTGACTACTTCAACCATCAATCAGACGCCTGAAAAGCGTATAAACCGTACTTCCGCTTATGAGATAGCAGCTTCAGCAGCAACATATGTTCAATCTCAAGCAGGCGGACTTATAAACCGTGAATCTGAACCAAAGAGAGATGAAGAAAATGGCATCAACTTAGGTCACAAAGATACTCGCCCATCAGAGAAAGCGGATTCTTCTACAAAAATTTACAATTCCGAGATGGCTGCATACATGGCAGCTTCCACCATGACAGCAGTTGTTGCAGCACCTGAGAAGGAAAAACAGGAGGCTGCAAGAGATCTTCAGTCCCTTCACTCATCACCCTGTGAATGGTTTATTTGTGACGATTCAAGCATATACACTCGGTGTTTTGTAATCCAGGTACCCCCAACACATCTTAAAACATGCTTTTTGATGAGACCCCGTAAAGAGTATCATATTTGCTAACCCTTAAATTTAATGACAATTTTAGGGTTCGGATTCAGTGGCATCATGGCAGGCTAATCTCTTCTTTGAACCAACTAAGTTTGAGGTATGATATGGCATATGCTTATCTAATAACTCACTTTCTTGGTAGCAGACAGCAATTATGATAAAAACTATATGAACTGACCATAAAAGAATTGTTACAGGGAACAGGTGTGCTTGTTCATAGGGGAATATATGAGGCGGCAAAGGGAATATACGAGCAATTTATGCCTCATATTGTGGAACATCTGAATAGATATGGTGAAAGAGCAAAGCTTCAATTTACAGGTCATTCTCTAGGGGGCAGTCTCTCTCTATTAGTTAACTTGATGCTACTGACGCGGAATGTTGTCAAACCATCGGCTCTACGACCAGTAGTCACCTTTGGTTCACCATTCGTGTTCTGTAATGGTCAAAAGATTCTCGATCAGTTGGGGCTAGATGAGAACCATGTTCACTGTGTCATGATGCATAGAGACATCGTCCCCCGAGCATTTTCCTGCAACTACCCCAACCATGTTGCCCAGTTACTCAAGCGCTTGTGTGGTACCTTTCGTTCTCATCCATGCCTAAATAGAAATGTAAGTACACTTTCTTTCACACTTCCCTCTTCCATCTCAAACTTACGTTAAAGTCCAAATTGCATACAATGATTACAAAACTTAGATGTGGTTTTTCGATTGGCTAATACACCTCATTTTTACTATCAAACAGACAAAATTTCTGAATGTTCTCATTTGGAAAAATCTTTGAAGTTAACTGGTTTGTCAGTGTCATCATATTGATGGAGTATCCGGGTCGGATTACCTTAAATCAAAAATATTGAAAGTTGAGTCTTCTAACCAAAATTTTGGTAAGTTGGTTACATTTTTATGAGTCAACAAAGATGGCTGCCCAAAATAGATATCATACCAAAGCTGTGTACCTTTTTATGCAATTTGCTAGTTTAAACTTATTCATGGAATCATGCGACAACCAACTCCTAAATTCATTTATCTTGGATATTTTCTACAAGACAATGGTTAAAAAGTTGATCACTTGATCGAAGACCAACACATATGGCCCTGAGACTTAAATCCTGAACTCAAATCCTATATCTATTTAATCTTTAATGTCTCGTTGCATACGCAGAGTCTGTTATATACACCACTGGGGAAGATGTTCATTCTCCAACCTGATGAGAAATCGTCCCCACATCATCCTTTACTCCCTCCAGGAAGTGCTCTATACGCTATGGAGAATACTCAACGTGGCTCAACCAAAGCTGCTCTCCGGACCTTTTTAAATTCCCCACACCCAATAGAAACCTTACAACATCCTACAGCCTACGGGTCGGATGGCACAATTCTAAGAGACCATGATTCAAGCAACTACTTGAAGGCGGTAAACGGGATCATAAGACAACACACAAAGACATTCATTAGGAAACCTAGAGAACAGAAGAACTTGTTGTGGCCATTATTGACTTCACAATCTCCACATTACTGGAGTCAAGAAACAAAACTCAAAGAGAAAAAGTTGTCGGTTTCAGATCAAAAGAGGCTGATTACTACAGAGGTGGCGTGAAATGAAAGAAGTTATGTAGTGGAAACTCAAACTAATCTAACAGTGGTGATGTTCATAAGAGGTGTGGCTTCAAATTTGTTCACCTAATTACATTATTGTAAATTATGTTCTTATTGTATGTATTACTAATAAATATTAATAATGAAACCCCAATATTAATTTAGTTAAGATATTGAACCACCTCCTATGAGCATTGCTAATGATGTATATGATCATATCATATTAATTATATGAGGTTGTAGTACATGAATATCGACTGTTTTGAGAGCGATAATCAAACAGAAACTCGATATGGAGGTAAACACCCTTTGAAACTTTGCAAATCTTCTGTATGTATATGTTAGAAGAACACAAGCTCCATCCCAGATTCACTATTGCAATTCAATGTTTTCAACTTTAGTATATTTTTTAATTTAATTTAATACGGGTACAGAACAGAAACAGTATTTGTCAAACGTGTACGTGTAACTGTAAATTTGATTTTGACATTCTAACTGATATATGCTGACTCTGATGGTGTTCTAAACTCTGTAAAAATGCAATTTACTTCTTTCGTTTAGGATTTTCACTTACATTTTTACCGTTTGAAATATTCCTACCCAACATGGTCTGTTATTTTGTTATCATATTAATTGATGATCTGTTGACTATGTCTATAAAAAGATGGAAAGATAAACATCCCGAAAGACCTATGGTATTATGAAAACGAAGGTATGCAAGGTTTGCATGTGTGACAACAGAGATTGCTTATAATAAGCGTTAATAACGACAGCAACCGCAAGTTGGCTGCTAATTCGACACCTTTTTTGGTGGTAAAAATCCCCTTTCCGAGAGAAGCCAATTGTCATGCATGAAATATTGGAAGCTCGCTTCATAACACACAAGTTAAAGTTAAAATTGATAATCTTATATTGGTCAGTACACAGCAAAGCTCATTGTGCAAATTGACAAAAGAAGTCCTTCATTCCAGATGAGTTGGGTTCATATGCGGTAACTCCACGCTTTCAATATACAACTTCTCTTCTCCGACTAAGCCAACTGATAACTCTTGACACACCGTTTGAATAAGGCGTATTCGTGATTCGGGTCAACCCCAAAACTCAGTTAATCCAATCGCAAAAGTTGGATGAAACGGGTTCCAATATTTGATTCAGATTTATCAGTTTGGTTCCAGGTAAATTTTCAGGAGCAGCCAAAAACCAGAATAAGAAATTATAATTACGTTTCATATTTTAGTTGACTTTTAATGCGTATGTGTACAGGACCTTACTGATGTGCTTAGACTAATCTATCCAGCAACATAGACTTTGACAACGGTAAATTGTCATCATTTGATTCGCTTCCATAACAAGATGGCTACCATAATGTAAACATTGCTTCTTATCCCGCTTAACCGAACCTGACCCAATCAAACTAATTGGTTCAGATGACAACAAATTTTGGCTTGGTTTTCAATTTTCAGGTGGACGAGAAGTAACAAAAGCCAACTAGCACCCTACCCGAATGCATTATGTTTAATGACGTTACGATTACTATCGTATATCTAGTATTCAAAGGACTGTGCAACGGTATCAAACCATGCCAGACCGGAGATGGGACCGAGACTTCAAAAATATATGAGCCAAGAACTGTACAAATAGTACCAATTCTGTTTGGTTTTAGCACCGGTTCGGCTCGAAAACTGGACCGTGAACAAGACTTACACTTCAGCTTTGTCTTTGGCTAGTCTACAAGCATATAACCCCTTTAATAAACGACGTTGTTCCATTTTTTTCTCTCAGAGACGCATGGGAAACAAATAACTCTATCTGTTATGTAAACTATTGACCCTAGTAGGTAAACTGATATAACTGGAATCATTTTGCAGGTTAACTATAAGAAGGCATCCCTTATACCATCTCTATAACAGAAACTACAAGTACCATGTTATACTCGAATCATTAAGACACGTCATTTGCTTTTATTTTTTAGTGGTTTTAGCAAGTACAATGGTTCATTTGCTATGACATCACAGGTACAATGGTTAATAAATTCACTTGTTACAATGGGAACCCAATGTATATCTTTATATTTTCATCGACCAAAAAGTACAGAATCGATGAAGAAACAACTGAACTTGGTTGTCACCTTATAATGGATGTAAACAATCCGTATCATGTCGCATGCAAGACATCCTCATTACAAACTACATTGCAGTTGGAAGTTCAAGTTGGCCACATAAGCAGCGCAATTACTCCCAACAAAACTGACTAAAAAGCACCGGCCTACATGTGTAGAGTCTATCAAAAGCACGGAACAACAGCTCAAAAGTTAAACTACATCAAGTACAAGATTAACATCAAAACTAAACTTAAAATTTGCATAAAAGTAGTGAAAGTACATAATGTGTATCAAAACACAAAGATGTATGAAAAGTTACATGTTGGCTATTTTCCTTCAGCAGCCATCCTCTTTCGTATTTCATGTGCAGTGTTGAATATCCCAAGTGTAGGCTGGTTGCACACGTAGCACTTTTTCTTCTTTGAATGATGCTGCATATCAGTAATTCCAAAAAGGTTATTATTGAATTATTATAATTGCAACTATATCAGGAAGCACGTACAGTGTAATTAAACAAAGGTCAACACGTTTAACAGCATTACCCTTACATACATTATGATTGTTTTATAATTTAGTTTGTTTCAATAAAGAGCAAATTCAACCCTTCACACTACATATGTGTTCCGTTTGTTTTCTGGACATAATTATTCAAGTTCATATAAATATTGCACACTGCAGGGTTCTTATTAAGTTCAAGATTCTTATATGGGGCCAAATATAAGTGACCAATGTGTCATCATGCCAAGTTAGTCGGTCTGTCCCTGGTCCATGTAATTAGTCCTTTGTGCGTTAATTGTCAACAAAGATCCATTTACTACATCTAAACTCGTACCAATCAATTCAATTAACCAGTAACTCAAATTTCATTACTTTATTTAACATAAATAGCAATCACATTACATTACATGCGTATTTCATTCTCCGGAAATTTCAAATGAGCTTCAAGAAAAGCTGAATCAAGAAATGACGGTATACAGTTTATCTATGATGATTTTGTTTGTGCTATATCTACTAGTTTGTATAACAACTTCAAGTGCACCATTAAAGCAGTAAAACATAAGGTATGAAGAATCAAACCTTCAAAGCACAATGCTCGCAGAAATAATGCTTGCACTTTGTCACAACAGGGTCAACAAATGGCCGCCGACAGATAAAACAAGCAAACGGGAGTCCATCCTCATCGTCCTCAATATCTTCCTGCTCATCATCTTCATCATCATCATCATCCCCTTTCATTGCCAATTTTCTCTTTCGTATTTTTTCAGCTTCATCCCACTCTTTCTCCATCTGCCATCCCGACTTATAATCCCCACGATCATGCATAAACTTACACGAATCACCATACCCACAATACCCGGTCTCCTTATAATCCTTGCAAATATCTGGCTGGTAATCAAATCTCGCAGACACCCTAATATGAGCAGAAGCTCTCAACGGTCCATGTGATCCACCCGCTTTCTCACTAGCAACAGTTTGTTCTCTCCTAAATCCCGCCTTATAATCTGTATACCCATGAATACCTTTATACAACTTCTCATCGCCACCCTTATTCTCACCCTTCCCTTTCAAAGCCTCAGTCGCTTGTTTAAGAACTCTTTCCCTTATCGCCCTCGCATCTCTCGAGAAATCTGTCTCCGTTTCAAGTGTTGCAGTCGCTCTACTGTCGTTCTGAACTTGAATTTCTTTCGAAGAATCGAACTGAAATAACGTTGCTTTTGTATCTACTTCCTGTTGTTCGGATGTAGTAGATCGCTTAGATGATGCAGTAGCAAAATGCAACTTATTATCTGGTGCAACAGACTTTTTCTTGCTAATCACAACAGAAGGTTCCTCTTGTTCATCCGATTTTTCATTATCGTCTTCATGACCTCTTTTTCGTATATTTTTGTTTCTGGAAGGTTTACGAAAGAAGTTGCACACTGCTTGTTCTGATTTTTGTTCTTCTTGTTGCTGTTGTCCTTCTTGTTTTTCATCCATCTTACTTGTGCAAATCGGTAAATCAAGCTGTATTACTAGCCCTAGATTTTGTAATAACAGTAAAAGTTGTTAGTCTATTAATTCACATGTTCCAATCTGTTATTGATTATTATATATTTAAGATAAGATAGCTGTATAACAATTTAGATGATATGAACTATAGATAACAGCAAAGATAAAAATAAAACCTAATAATAACGATAACGTACTTGTTGTTGGCCAAAAGATGATATAGTTGCCCGAGGGACGGCAACAATGGCGGTACCGGAGGATGTGATCGGAGAATGGAGTCCGGCCGGTGGTCGGAAAAGAAAAGGCGGTGAGTTGAGTTACGTTACGTTGCAAATCGACGATGTATAGGAACGAAAGAGGATTAAAATTGAAAAGTTGATTTGGGTAGAGGTGTTCAAACGGTGTGGTTTTCGGTTCAACGGAGATATTCGGTTTGGTTTATTTGATTTCCTGAAGAAATAAAAACACCTTGTACCTAAATCGAAAGTACATAAATTCAATCCAAACCAACCGAATAATAATAATTGGGTTATTCGGTTTGGGACCTGTAATTTCGAAGTTACGATAACAGTTTAAGAAAATCAATAAAATAACTCAAATATATGTTAAACTATCATCTATTATCAACAAAGAATTTCGGAGTTTTTATCATTTTATTAAATTTAGGGTTCCTGACTTTGATCAAAATAACAAGTATTGGTTTGCTTAAACTTTAAATGAACTATACTAATGAGTTGATAAATATATAAATGAAAACCTTTAACTAATAGGATGAACACAAGAAGGATAATTTTCATGAAATAGTAAGTTTGAAAGATTTATAAATAACCATTGTTTTGGTTCGTAAAAAGAAATGAATTGGGAAATGGCTGTTAATTTTTAAAATCCAATCCATCCTATCAATTTGTTACTCCGTACGTAAATTGAAGTCTACTAATGCTATATCGGGTTTTCGGGTGAGCCCCAATATGAAGCTTTTAAATCCAAATCCGAACCAAAAACCAATTATAATATCGGTTAAAACCAAATATCCGAATCAAGCCCAACTAAACCGAAACCAATTAAATCAAACCTATTTTGTTCGGGTAATTTTTCGATTCAAACTATTTATTGAACACCCCTGAATTTGGGTTTTTTTTTCTAAAGTTTTATAAGGTTTGTCACGTGTTCACCTTATCCAAGTATGACTATTTATTGGAGTTGTGTATCACGGACAAAATTAAAGATGATATTTAAATTATTTTGTTTTTGGCTTATTGTTTTTATAACCTAAAAACTAAAGAAAAAAAAAACAGATATATATATATATATATATATAAAATATAGTAAACACATCTACGATGTTATCAATTTATAAATTTTCAATTATTCAATTGAGTTCTTCAATTTCATCTAATTTTACAAATACAACCCATTAAAATTATCAATTTTTAATATAAGAATTTAAAGTTTAAAAATATATAGAGTATAATAACATATGTCGACACTTTATACATTTGATTTTAAATATAAAGTTAAATTGATGAGTTAATATGTTTTCCTGTTGACATCTTAACTGGGTAAAATGAAAAATAAGTAATTTTAACATTAAACAAAGGACACTCATATAGTTTGACCAAAAGCTTTTATTATATAGTTGGGATTATTCACTTTATTAAACACCTTAACAAGACTTACACTCGAATACAAAAATAATCGACTGATTCACTATTTGCTAAGAAATTTACTTGATAAATTGTGTTTCTCTTTAACTCTATTATAGAACTGAACTCAATATAATCTTAAATTCTTTTCTTGAAAATGTTAATTATTTGGCAACTCAATCAAATAACACCATATCGGTTCGGGTCCATAACATGCACAATGAATTTTTTCTTTTCAAATGAGGTTCTTTTCTTAGAGTAAAAATTGAAACACGTAATTTCAAACGCAATAAATAATTTCTTTTGTCAAACAAATAAGAGGACAAATGTGGTGTATAAAGAGGTCTTACAAGGATATAATTTATGATCCGTATTCAACGTAATCGTTTTATTATTGCAACCTATCATTATTACTTCAAACTATTCATTTGTTTATGTATAATTATATACTTTTACAATTAAATGTATATTGACTTACATAAAATACTTACCGCCGTTGAAAATTTAGGATATATACTTTCAATTTCAATATAGACTACTTAAAAATATTCTAATTCCAAACAATATTGAATATCTCTTAGCTCATAAAAATGTTCTAATATATCACATAACATATAAGGATTCTCTCAATAATTTTAAAAAATAATTACAAATTTATCAGACCGTGTATATACACGAGTTTTAGGGCTAGTATATATATATATATATATATATATATATAGGGTAGGAATCAAGAGGGAAGCAATTTTTTGAGGGAAGAAGAGAAATTAAACATTCATTCGCGATGATTGATAATCCAATGTAAAAAAATATATTCTTACCAAGAAATATTAATCAAAACCGATGTTATAACTAGTAATATTCATATATAAACTACTTTCTATAACTTATAATATCATATGATGAATATTAAGAGAATGTTTTAACATTCATCATTAATAAATGTTAACCGAAGTAGATAATATCATTTTCATTGAAAAACTATTGGTTAACATTCATCAACGATGAATGATAATCAGAATGTATAAAAACATATTTTTACCAATAAATATTGATCAAAACCAATGTTATAACTACTAATATTAATCAATAAACTATTTTTTATAACCTATAACATCATATGATGAATATTAAGGGAATTGGTTAACATTCATCAATGATGAATGTGTAGCTTCCCTCTTCCCCAGAAAATAGTGTTTCCATCTGGATCCGGTCCCTATATATATATATATATATATATATATATATATATATATATATCTTAAATATAATATATGATTAAGCTTTGTGACATTATCAATTAAAAAAATTTAATTATTCAATTAAGTCCTTTAATTTTCTTAATTTAATTATTAACCTCCCTTACTCTAAATAATTTAATTTAAAATTAAGAATTAAATTTACTCTAAGTTAAATAAATTAAAATCTAAATAATCATGCTAGAAGCTGATTTGTTAGGGATATAAGTAACACAAAGATTCTTTAATAAATACGTTAGTTATTATCCCTTCATTTATTAATTATTATAATTAACTAAAAGTTAAACATTTATACAAAAATCTAAATACAACCCTCCACATTATACTATGTATTTGAAACCGTGTATTTTATTTTGATTTCATACCTCACATGGAGTAGTCATTATTCAAAAAGTAACTACGACATTATAACTCCATTATTTTAGGTTGGATAAATAATTACTGAAAAGATATATTAAAATTAAATGTCATTTTTAAAATTGTGTGATAGTTTTAAATAAGAACTACCATTTAACTTTATTGATATTTAAATCCTATAAACAGTTAAATCTTATATGTGAGATCGAATTTTCTTAAAGATTAAATTAAACACCTTTTCATCATTATGTTTGACTTATTAATCTGATTATTTAATTTATATCTCAAAATCATCTTCCTTCTTTCTTTTTTCTTTGAAAAATATTTATTCATTTTCGAATATGCTATTTTATAGTTTATGTGATATGATTGATTTAAGATTTTCTCTTTCTCTTCTTGATTATATACAAATGCTTTTATCATTAAAGTGGCAAGGTGAATAATGTATTAATATCTTAAAACCAGCCATGAATTTAAGGTACAAATTCTAATGAATTGTTTTAAATTTATATTCTCTTATTATTGAGGAGACGATCGAACCAATATATGAAACTACCGTTAGATAATTTGGCCCGTGAATTTAATTTGCGGTTAATATTGCTAGATAAGTTATTAAGATATTTGATTGATGTACAGGAATGGTTGTTAAAGTGGTTTTCAACATTAGAATAATTGGGGAATTTAAGGTACAAGATTCAAACCTGGCATTTACATAAAATTTGAGGATTATTGTCTGAGAATTATTAAATCATAACTCACACTCTACTGTATGTATACAAATACAATTTGGTATATTATTATATTATGTGTATTGAACTTCCAGTAACGACAATTTTATGTATGAGATTAGTTATTCATACGATAGCCGGTATTATTGATGATGTGACGATCATATAAGTCACCAAGTCATCGACACGTTATAAAAAACGAGTGTCACTAATTGTATATTTTTTTAAACTCAACTTTAATACCCATGTCATTCTTTTATATATATATATATATATATATATATATATATATATATATATATATATATATATATATCTTAATTAAGCACTTCAACTTTACATTTATCAAGCATAGTACGAATTTAACTGACAATTATTTTCAAAACTATTCAAATACTCTTATAATACGTTCTTTACACTAAATCACCTGTGTGTATACACGGGTTTAAGTGCTAGTATATATATATATATATATATATATATATATATATATATATATATTAATATCAATTTCGATAAAAAATTTTTTTGTTAAAATGTATGATCTTTTACTAAACATATTTTTTTGAGTCTTTTTCAGTGGCGTGTGAACAAATTATTCGATCTTTGAATAAATTTTCATTCAAAAATGTATATACCATTTATTAATATTTAGAAATTTCTTTTAGGAAAACTACAATAGGGGCAGGGTCGGCCTGGCTATGGGCAGGCCGGGCGACGGCCCAGGCAGCAATAATGAGAGGGCATCATATGGCTTCAAATTCTGAAAATTTATGATGTGTAAAATTTCATTTTTGGACGATTTAACTCAAATATGATATTGTAACATGTAGAATACATGTTTTGGATACTTTAAATCTAATTATTGAAATTAGAATAGAAATATAAAAGCTTAATTTTTGGTTCCATTGAAGTCCTATTTGAGTTGCAGGTCTCTCATTTGGGGAAGATGATCAAATGTACGCTTTTATTAAAGTTTTCATTTGATGCTCACCAATTATTAAGAAGTGACCGTTTAGTCCTTGGTATTTTCTTTTAATACCCATCTACTATCGTTGAAGTGATTATTTTAACCCTCAACTATAATATATAACTCATCATTTAATCTCAATTTTGAAATACTGCATACTTTTAGTTTATATAATTATGTAAATGTAAATGGAAATGGAAATGTTAAAACAACAATCGTCAACTAAAAAACTTACATATTTTCTTGTTGTGAAATATATTTTAAAATATTACTTACTAATGTCATAAAAATGGCATTTTTATTATTTTCATGGTTAAAAATAATGAGTGACCTTAAGGTCATGAAACATTTATTTTTGGACTTTTTTATTTTTTTAATAACATAGAAAACATCTCAACGTTAATTAAAAAATATACAATGATGCTATTTAATACGAGTAAATATCTTAAGGACAATGACATATATATATATATATATATATATATATATATATATATATATATATATATATATATATATGAGTTATCATTTTCTTTTATATTTTAAATAAAGTCTTTAACATTTTACCTATTCAATAAAGAATATACGAGAGTTAGTTGTCTAACTATAATAGATTTCAAACCCCTAAAAGATAGTGTATTGTTTGCTTATAAAATGTGGTGGGGCATTTTCCGATCCTCTCGCCCAGGGCACCAAAAAGCTCGGGACCGACCCTGAACAGGGGTTTAGAATTTTACATTAACAGCCAAATTAATTATTCGTTAATATGTCAAATATTTATTTGTTTGTTTATTTTAACAAACCTCATGTCAAATACGTAACCATAACTATCAAACTGTTATATCTTGATTTACTTGTTACTTATACTAATTTTTGAGCTAGAAATTCAAATTTATTACTATCACGAACGAATAATGTCATGTCAATATGTGTTAAGAAGCTAATGACCAGAGCGAAGCGCGAGGTACATCTTTGTTGTGATACATTTTCGCAAGCTGGTTGGTGGTATTGGAGTATATCGAGTTTACAAAAGAATGTTTTGAACACATTTATGAGAACCTGGTTGAAACTATGTGGCCATAACAATGCTAATTTGTTTTGCTGCGATATATACCATTCGATGACCCTGTACGCTTTAGTTCTTTGGAGGTAACCTTAGGTTCGATTACTTAATATACATCTCTCTTTGGCCCCATCAGTGGATACATAAAAATTAAAGGCGACCATTTTCTTCTGCTACTTATAAATGGGTCGATCGATTTGGGTTATGGTTGATCGGTAATAGACCAAACACGCAAAGCAAAACTCATTTCCTTCACCAAGTATGTGTGATGAAGATCCGATGCAAATAACGAAGAATGCATGCCATGCACACGTGATTACTTCCAACCCAATATCTTAAGTCTTTACATAACAAGTTAGAGCACAAATAGGGAAATAGCCTGCAATTGTTTAGACTTGTGAAAGAGAGTTCCTAAAATTATACAAAAGCACAGTCGAATACTGATTACAATTAATAAAAGTTACAGTACCTAGTCTGAGTTTTCCGGAGCAGCACATTGATGACGTTGTTCCTGCAAGCAACAGCTATACCAGAAAATTAAAAGTAAATCTCGAATATAGATAAAAACCTAACCACAGTTGGCCGGCATTTAAACACCCAACATTTTATAGGTGTATCTGGTAGCAGTAACTCACCTATCCGTGAATCTGTCTAACACATCATTCAAAAAGGCCATGAAAATTCACATGATCACATCTCGTCCTAGGCCTCGAAATAAGTAGAATTATCATCGTCATCATGATAATCATCACCATAATAGTGTCTAAAATCATATTGGGGCGCCTAATCATAGATGTGGAAATCAAACGTCTAGCTGAAGAAAGTGTAGAAATATCTTCACCTTCACCATTGACCTCACCCTCCCTCAATTAAGTTCACCTTCACTGTCAATGACTCCCAAGGAATCTGAGGTCAGTTTTTCCATTTATAATAAACTTATAAATATATGGACATCCTTGGGGAGAATCATGGGAAAATTTTGTTGGACTTTAATGTCAAATTGGCCAAAAGGTAAAGTAGGTCAAACTATCATTAGTGTTAATAATAACTATTAATGGGTCAAATAAAACCCTTGTTTTTTCTGAGTTTGGACCGCAGGCCAACAAACCCATTTAGAGGAATCAAGAGGCAGTTTAGGTTGTTAGGGTCACAACGGTTCAATAATAACTGTACCATGAAACAGTATGCCGGATCAATGGCACCTGTTTCTAATGTATATATATGTCGTTTTATAGTCGAAACAAAACAGTACAATTCTTCAATCAATATATATTTATCGTTTACAGACTTCAAAATCTTCCTGTATATTCATTAATTATCATACCTGTGTTTCATTGTGATTTCAATGGTTAATCATAGTTGGTTGTTGGAATCAAATAACTGGATGCATAATCGTTTTGATCCTAATATGCCAAGCCAAAAGTGGTATCAGAGCCCAAGGAATAAATCCTGGAGAATGCCAATTCGAAAAAGAATGAAGTTAGGGTTCAAAAAACCCCAATTTCGTAAAAATGTTACTGTAAGCTCACTGCCATGGAAGAACCAAGTCAGAAGGATTTCTGAAGAATGCAAAGATATGTTGAAACGGAAATTAAAGGAGATCGATTTATACAACAAGTCAAAAATCACTGCTCCTACAAAGATTCAACATCAAGAGGCTGATAAACCGAAAAGAAAATGGAAGAAGGCACGCTGCTATCGTTGTAAAACAAGAGGACATGTCCATTGGATGTGTCCAAACAAAAGGAAGGGTGATGCGGTTCAAGAAACCACCATTCCGAATGACAAGGGGGCAGGAACTTCAACAGAAACAATCAAAACCACTACCACTGCTCTCCCAAAGTACCCATAAACGGTACATGTTTTAACCGATTACATGATAGTTGGAACAGATTATGGGAATTGGAACTTGTTTAGAAAGAAGTTTCTTGATATGATAAGATGGTTTTATCTAGTATACTTGCAAAGGGATAGTTTGGATCCCATACCACCGGTCATTGGTAATATAGAAATCAACTTGCTTGATCTCTTCAAGATAGTTGATAGCCTGGGTGGTTACCTTAGTGCATTGTTTGGAAATAAATGGAAGGACGTGGTTGTTATGCTTGGTTTATCCGAAGATTACAAAGAAGATATAAGGAGGTGTTACATGACACAGTCAAAGGACCCCGGTTCATGGAGGAACCTGTGAAGGTAGTATCAACCAAGGGGTTGACGAAGGCAATGTTGAAGCCAAAAATGGAATCCCACACCAAGATGTTGGGATATTTGTTAAAGATGGGGAAACAGCTGAAGTTAAGGATGACAGTGAAGGTTGTGAGAACCTTCACACAACAAATAAGAAGAATGAACACTTTGGAGTAATCTTGGAAAACAACAACGAGTGTGACGTGAATGACTTCAAAGGTGAACCAACCAAAGAAAATTTTCAGGCCCAACTTACTGCCACAACAGTGGGATATTTGACTGCAGAAGCAAAACAGAATGGGCAGCAAGATGTGAAAGTGGGTGGACAAAACAGTGCTTCGATTGATAGACAAGAAATGGAACAAATAAAGATCAGAGGTGAAGCAAGTATATCAAGGGGTGATGATGATTTTGTCATCATCATATGAAGAAGATGAAAAAACAGCAAAGAACTTGGCATTTGACATTAGGGGGAATGTTGGACTTTAATGTCAAATGGGCCAAAAGGTAAAGTGGGTCTAACTATATCTTGAGATTATCTCATCTTGTGAGCACATGGAAGGCCCATAATGGCCATTTAATTGACCCATGCATGGAGTCGGTATACGTAAAAAACAACATAAATAATTAAGTTTCAAATAAATCAGTGAGTATATTATGTAACAATGCAAAATCTTAATTTGTGTAAATATACCACTTTTCATTTTCTTGTACTGATCAAATATTTCCTTGAGAGCAAACTGAGATACACGGTACAAAAGATCTCTATAAATGGGAATATTGCAATAGTGCGGAACTTGAATTTTCGAACTTGCGTGTTTTACTTTAATCTCGTTAAAATTCATGCTCGACTGCAAGACAAATTTTATCCTTCACTTGGTGAAAACCACCAACAGAATTTTGTAAATACATCTTGAGTTTTGAATGAGCACCTTCTGCCCTTGAGGATGAACGATTATGAAAGTGCAAGTACTTTTTAGTCCAAGGACTAACAAATTTTTCTTTCAAAGGCAACCATATGTTCTTTATGTACTTCAATGCATCTTTGTTGTCTTTATAAAAGGACTCGAATTCAGCCCAATTATTCATAAAGATTGTTTCTACGGTTGAATATACCATATTTTTCCAACTCAACATGAACATATCAAAATCTTCGACACGTGCAAAATACCCTTGCAATTCGCTAATACATTCTTTTTGATATGCCAAATACACAAAAAATTTGTTGTAAATGGAAATACATTCGTTAAATCAACACCGATTATGAATAATACATTCTTTTCAGCTTTGAGTACGACGGGCAGGGGGCATAGTGCGAGTAGATCTAAATCGCGGAGAGAGCCATCGGAGAATAGGAACGTCACGTGGTTGAACTGCAAGCAACAAGGCCACTTTAGGTATCAATGTCCGAATGGTAAACCGAGTGTGAACACGACGATTGAGATGTCTAAAGATGCGTTGCTGTGTTGCGAGGAGAATCTTGTGGAATCCCGGTTGTTGTATTCGGGTTCACCTTTTCATGCGATCCTGTGCATGGAAGAGATGACGAATTTTAGGTCTCATTCCGGTAGGGTTCGTCTTGCGAACGAAAGGAAGTTGAAAGTTGCGGGTATTGGGGATGTTGTCCTCAAAACACACCTTGGTACGGATTGAGTCCTCAAGAATTTGAGGTTCATTTACAAAGCTCAAAAAGTGGTTGATTTCGGTTGAGCAGTTGGATGATGAACGGTATTACGTTCGTTTTGGCGACCAACAGTGGAAGGTTATCAAGGGTAGTTTGGTAATTGCTCACGGGTATAAACAGGGAACTTTGTATATAGTTGAGATTCCGAATGAGGAATGGCTAGGGGGTAAAGTAGGTTCGGGAAGTCCTAGTCGACTTGAGCTTCACGAGATTGTTGAGAGATCTAGAACGAGTGGGAGTTCGGGAAGAGTTGAAACTAGTGGGAGCTTGGCATTGAGTGGGAGCTTGGCATTGAGTGGGAGCCTTGGGGTTTCTACGGATTCGGTTTGTCATCTCGGTACTACTAGTGTTTTCGAGTCTTCGTGTAGATCATCTCCAATGGCAATGAGGTTGCTACTGATCGAGGGTGGTGAACAAGATACTTTTCCGAGAGATATGTTTAATAATGATTCCGTACAGTGGGAGTTGGCTCGTTGGGAAAAGATGTGTTTGTCGAAATTCATGCGCATATTTGTGCTCGGTGATCCAATGGTGAATGCGACAGTGATGGAGTGGATGATCAAGGGTGTGATGGTCTTTTCACACGGCTGCCTTGATGGTTATATTCACGTGGTTGTTTTACCTAGTGGTCTTCTCTTTGTTGGAAAGAAAGATCGTGTAGGCGGAATTCTGTATGGATGGGTTGTGTGTGCAACGAAGGAGTTGAAGCCTTGCCAGGATTCAACCGGTCTTCTCATGAACTAATGAGAGATCGTTAAACTAGTGAGAGGTCTAGGTTACTGTTTAATAGTGGAGTTCTATTAACTTGGTGTTAAAAAAAATTGTTGATTTGATCTTTGTAAAAAACGTTTTTGATGTCGAATATGTTGATTGGGAAGGAATTGTGAATCTGGACAAATTCTATGGTCGGTTTTCGTGGAGTCATAACTTGGTCAAAACTTCATGTTTTTGGACGTTTCTTGAGTCTAAAATTGATTACAAGATGTCTATTTTCAAATGCCGGTCTTGTGTCAAAATTCTCAGTTTAAGGTATTCAAATAATTATTTCAAGTAAAGAGGTCGAATCTGATTTTTAGTGACAGATTCTAGGTCAACTTTGGTTACTAATATCTCTTTCAATTTTTTGAGTTATTGAATGAAACTTATTTTGTGATAAACTTTAAGGTGTTAGCTTTTCAGAAAAGTAAGGTTCATTTCCAAAAGAGTTCATTTCGATTTTTAAACGAGATCAAACTTTATAGTGTGCCATCAGCAACGTAATTCGAATGTTATAAACGAATAAATGTATACATAAATAATAAAATAATAATAATGAACTTAAGAAAACTAAAATGTCGAAAACTTAATAACATAAGATCACTAAGGTACGAGACTGAGTCCTTCATCGAAGTAGGATACAAAGGAAAAGCTAAAGGCTTTGTCTAATTTGTAACCTACGTATGTGTAATTGTAGATTACTGTACGGACTAGTTGGGAACACTTGCTTGCTTGCTTTCGAGGTGAGTTTCGTAGCCACATTTTCTTTTAGTTTTCACTTAGGGGAAAATAATGCTCAACTTATTTTCAACTGTTTTCATGCTGTGAAAATACTGTTTTCCTTTTTGGACAAAATGAATGATTTGTGCGACACTGTGAATTAATGTGACATACAATGTGGAACTATATGCAATACTGATATCTGTCAAACAAACATACTGCTGTCTCTTGCTCATTTGGGGCAATGACAACATGCATCAAACATACTTGCTGAGTCTTGGGACTGCGGGACCAAGGACAACATCCATACAATCAAGGTGAATATCAATAGTACTATTGGGCTGCGGCCTAACTCATGGGTTGGTTAGCCATCTGTGGGTGAATATGATCCATCTGCGTTGTGACGCATCAACTGTTATGGGAATCTTACTGCATTAATTTCACTTATGTGTACCATTTTATTTCATTTGTCCTACCACTATCATACTCACTATACACAGCAAATCTTATGTGTGTCAAACTAAACCTTCGAAATTCACCAACCTTTGTGTTGACCTTTTTGAGCATTTCTTTTCAGGTAATCAGAATAAGGAGCTTGAGACTTAGTGGCTTTAGTGAGACTTCTAGGTTGCATTTGAGACTTGGTTGATTGAATGTTTGACCGTATACGGTTATACTAAATTTGTAATGTGACAATTTGATTCTTATGAAGTTATGACTATATACTCGTGGTAATGATTGACCACGGCACAAGTCACCATTTGTGTTGGGCGATATCGTGACACATTGTTAAATTGCATTTAGTGTTTTTCTATTATATCAATGTGTTATGATCTAGTCGTCTGTCGCACCTCGTATTTCCGCCTTAGACGGGGTGTGACAGATTGGTATCAAATTGGTACACATAACTACTTTCACCATCTTTAATTATTTATGTCGTTAAAAGTTGAAATAGAAAGAAGTTACATATGAATAAATTTCTTTTGATTGTGTTTAATTTCCTAACACTATGTTAATTGTTTTTGGTGTTGGCTAGCACCGCTTAAAAGCCAAAATTGAAGGTCCATTTTCAACACATTGTTAAGTGATTACTAGGACGCGATACTCAGACATAGTTATTAAAGAAAACAACTACTAAGATGACCGAAAGTTAACCATGCCTTTCTGTATTTTCATATTGAGCTCACGCTGCTTCTTTCACTTCCCCTTCATTTTCTCATCCTTTCCCGTCCCCATCCCCTTTCGAACTAGTTTCTTATCTTCCTTAGAAGTTCCAGCCCATCCTTCCTCAACACTATCATATCAGTGATTAAGTTTAGACAATGATAAATTTTTAAACAAGCTGGAAAGACAAATACAATTGAAATTAAATAAACCTTAGTTTCTTCCAAGACAAGGGCGGATTGACCACCACATATTTATATTCAGGATTTGAAATTTTTAGATCCCCCTTTGAAAATTTGTTGACACAGAAGTCAACAGGCTTCACCATTGAACCATCAAGCTAGCAAAAAAGCAAACAAAAAAACAGAAACTTTTAACACGAATAATTGAGCATAGTTAAAATGTATTAAACATGTCTCAATTCTAGAGGTACCTTTTGTGCACTCTAGCCCCTCGAGAAAGCAAAAGTCAGTGGTTCATATCGGTCAAAGTCGAAAACTTTGACCGATACAAATTCCCGTGACTGAGTTAAGGGTTTAATCGGTGTGTCAATAAGTCGTATATAACCCTCATAGCGGCAATAGGCACACTAAAACATAAGATATTGAAAAGTCAAAACAATTTCCACATATTGTACTTGTACACGGTTATAAAAGATATCAAACAACTAACCCTTTTGCTAACAAAGTTGTCTTTTAAGCTGATGCAGACATCCGAATCAGTCTCCATTCCACATACACACCTTAACTGAAAATAATAAAAGTAAAACCAACATAATCCTCAGTTGATAATGATTCTAAATTTAAAGGAAGAAGAATGTATACTTTTCATGGAGATATAAGGAGGATGGGTGGATTTATATGGGAAGATGTAATAACACTGGAATTAAAGCATGGTGAGAGTATTTGAGTGGACTGGGTTGGGTTTGGTGTTACAAGGGAGCTAGGTCGGTGCAGTTGTTTGGTATATGAGTCTACAATGGTCATATTGGTGGTATAGTCATGATCTGAGTCATTCATATCATTGATGTTGCTTTGTATTTGATCACAATCAAGGTATAGGTTTGATAGGTCTGATAGTGTCAATAAAATTTGACAATTGCATAGGAAGAATAATGTAGGGGTATGACACCGTTTTTAATCACAAATGAGTAAAAAAACAACAACACGAATCAAATTACAACATAATTTCTAAAAAAAAAAAATACAAGTATATAGATAAACATTTGATCAGTTAAAGCAAAAAAAAAAAAATAACATAGTTACAACATGCAACAAATATTCTAAAAGATTGGTGAAATAGATGTATATGGCTCATGCATGTACCAAGTGATTTTGGTGGTCACGTGGTGAATATAGAAGCCCCGTAGTTTAAGATTCTATTTGAGATACATGTATCTTTCAATTGGTTGTGAGCTAATCCACGTGAGCCATCATATGCAAGTTGCTTGAGTTCTCAAGTACTATAAATAGAAATGTTTGCATTGAGAATTAATGCGTGTTAAGTGGTGATTAAAAATAACAAGTTTTAAATGAATGGAAATGCTAAAGTTAACTTTAATACAATCAGGCAAGAATACATGTTCGTATTATAATATAGCTTAGGTAAGACCGAGTCGAACCACAGGGAATCGGTGTAAATTAAAATAATTAATTAAACCTTTAAATTACAAATTACAAATAAATAAGGGGTGCGTTTTAGTTCCGTACGAACGATTTTAATTAAAAACAATTTAAACATAAAACAATTAAAAAGATAAAAAGTAACTAAAGATAATCAGATAGACAAACATGTATTTACTTAGATTTGTCATTCCTCGATTCAGGTTTCAGATATGTTTAATTATGGTGATTTAACAAATATAGATAATCTCATGTTAAGGTTAACTAATCTTAATAAACCTTAGCTTAATACTAGATTCTCTTGAATACACTAGAATTTCTTCTAAGTGTTATTAACCTAAACTTTATTCAATTAATACTATCAACAGATCATTGAGATTCATTCAGCAACCCCGTGTTAACGCAAGTTTATAATTATTGGTTAAATAATTATCACATTAATTAGGTTTTATTAATTGCTATTCTCTTAATATATTACCGGTTACAGTCTCAAGCCACAATTAACCAATAAATTACTTAATTGCAGATAATCAATTAACTCATACAAACCCTGGTTATAGCATAATTCTTTTGACCACGTTAAGTAACAATTAATCAACACACAATTAATATGGAACTTTCAAATAAACTCAATAATCATTCATAATTCAAATCAACATAAACATATCATAAAACCTTCATCTAATAATCATTCATCTAAGCAAATACAATTAAAGAATTAGCTCATGTTCAAAGTAATCAAAACCAGATCTAAAAACATGTATTACACATTGTTAATAGAAAAAAATAAGAATCAAACCCAAGAACCGAACTAAATCTTCGTTACCCCCAAAACCCGGTTTTGACCCGCACGCTCCAACCGCCTTCCATATTTGAGTTCAACCGCCGGTTGAATATTTCAACCGCCGGCTGAATCCGTAATTCCAGAATGTTCCGTATTCGGGCCAGACTTCTCCTTTTGGGCTCCCATTTAATAAATCCGATTTTAATCTTCATTCTTGGCCTAATATCTTAATCTTTTGGGTTTAATCTTCTCTCTAAACTCAATCTTCTTGATTCTTAATCTTCTCTCATTTTCTTCAGTTTTTAGCCCTTTTTCGTTCCTTTTCTTTATATGTTTAATTTAAACACCTTTTTGCAAATATAAACGAAATCAGTAATATATATAAATAAATTGCAATAAAAATGCTTAAAAATAAGAAAATATTACTATGTAAATATGACATTATTTGATGTTATCAAATATCCACACACTTAAGTTCTGCTTGTCCTCAAGTAGATTACTGCTAAATACAAAACAAACTAGAAATTCATCTCCCACAAAAGAAACTTTTAAGAATCATTTAATAACCTGGAGATAAGAATTGTACATATCACTTTTTTCGTGAATAATTTTAAACTAATATGGGATCATTTTAGAAAACATGTTTTTTTTATTAGGAACAATTAAATCTATCTTGGTTGTTGATATAAGTCCATTTTAAACCTTATCAAACACTTCTAAGCACAAAATTTCTAATTTTTAACATTTCAAGACGATTATTGATATTTTAATCCGCTCTAAACTTTCTATACTCAAGTTTAAGAATAAAATTTTATTATTATTATGAATATAACTTATGTATCCCACAATTGATATACCACCGATATCAAATCATGAACATATTTCTATATAATGGGTGAATAATTGAAATGTCATTTTTAGAGTTAAGACATTAGTGACAGATCTCTACCTCGGTACAACAAAGCGACATAACTTAACTCGGTTGTAAGTGTAACCATTCTTACAGTTTTTAGTCAAATCAACGGTGACAGGTCTGTACCTTAGTACAACAGAGCAACATTATTTGACTAATATTTATATTTAGTTAAGCATTTTTGCTTTTCTTCATTTTTTTTAGATATTCTAATGAGACCAGGTCTGTACTTAGTACAACAGAGGAATCAGTTAGTGTCTCCCCAAATGATATCAATTTAGACCCCAAAATTACAAAATATGTCACAAAGTCAAACAAGAATTAAGACTATACAGTCATATATCGAATTGTGTTTCCCATAAAATTATATTCATGTTCGATTATTATTTCTTAAAATTCAAAAACTTTGTATAGAAAGCCTATCAATACATCATATAATGAAGATGTCTAACACTTATGTGTAAAATTAGAAAAATTGGATTTAAAAATGTTAGTTAGGCCTATCAACACATCAAAAATAGTATTTAACAAATTTCATTGTTATACATGTTCCTAATGTACTATCATCTTCCAAAAAATAGTATCGCAAAAATATTATGGAATATGATAAAAATTCTAGTTAGTTTAAAAATTAGAGGACAAATAAACATTTATTTCTTTTCGACTCCCATCCCCACACTTAAACTGTACAATGTCCTCATTGTATTTAAACATATGAAGTGAAAAAGAATGAGAAAAAAAATTAGAACGAAAAACTCCCCTGAATAAGAAGTAAATGCTTCCGTGATCCGATTTGAAATATACAACAGCACACTTCCGTAGGCAAGCACGATTGCATTTAGCATATGCAATAAGCCTTTAAACCCCTCGGTATTCCGAGTGGACGAGTTATAGTCTCGTGAGGGTTTTCAGGGAACACACCCACAAAGTTCAGACTTGCAAAAATAAAAATAAAAACATAAAAGAAAACACGGGTTGCCTCCCGAGAAGCGCTTGTTTTTGTTCGAGTCACTAGCTTGACTCCACCCTTATTTACTTGAAAATTGGGTGACTTTCCCCACACTTAAGATAAAGCATGGATGGTAATAACGATAAGTAATCCATAAATATAAATTTATTGAAATGAAAATAATTAGGGACTTATTGTTTACAGCAGGTATACGACATTTTCATGACGCTCCATGACCTTCCAAAAACTGCGAGAAACTCACTTTCCGCTCGAATTGCCAAAAAGGGTCTTCATATGTTGAAAACATCAAACCTGTACTAAGAGATACTCCAACCGCCAGTTGAGACGACTCAACCGTCGTTTGAATCTCAACTGCCAGCTGGGTTTTAATCCAACCACCGGTTGACAGCTGATCACGGTCGGTTCTGTTTTCGTTGTCTTCTCCAATCCTTACTATTGCTTGATCATATCCCTTCAACTGTTGAACTTCCAGATGCAATAACAGAACCTCATCAATATTCAAATCTATAGCAGCTAGCAATTCCTCTTCCGTCATCATACCATCTTGGTTTCTTATTTCAAGGAGCTCTTCGTCATTTGAACCAAGTAACATGAGCAATTCGTCATCTGAATCTTTGTAATCAAAATTTGACAAAACCGACCAGTCCACTTCATTTTCTTCTACCTGTTTAAACTCACTAAAAATTTCATTAGAAATAAAGGAATTAGAAGAATGAGGATACGTATCAATTTGATGAACCATCTCCTCAAGCCATTGAATGGAAGCTCCTTGACTTTGATCAATCGCTTCGGGTTCTTCCATTCGGTCACTTGTAGTTTCCATGAATTGCGTATCTCCAACAATCGATGGTCGGGATAAGATTGAAATCTGTCCTTGTACTTCCTCTATCCTACTAGTGAATTGTATCAGATCCTTCTTCTTTTTATATCTATTCAAAGCAGCTGGATAAGTGGCGGAGGTGTATACTCTTTAACATTTTCTTTCTTTAAAGCCTGTGGGTAGGGAGGTGACGATGTGTAATCCTCGAAACTAGGTTTCTCCCTTGTGTCGTATCCTCCAACCTTAGGTTTGTTAAGATTTTTCACCTTTTTATCTTCCTTGTCTTCCACAATTGCACCTTGGTTCCGAAGTTCTGCTTCGAATTCTTCCATTTGCTTTCTTGAAGTTTCAATATATTTACTCATTGGCTCTTCTAAGTTAACCATTTTCTCGTGAAATGGTGCATGAGCTCCATTTTTGGCATAGAACTCCGATGGTCTTTGTCGAATTTGCTCATTAAACTCGAAATCAATGTCATCATGAGTTCGCCTCTCTCCTCAAGCGTCATGTTAGCAATATCTTCATCCATGTCAGCAGAAGAATCATTCAAGTAGTTGGTAGATTCGTTTCTCGCGTTTTGCAAACTTGATATTTGAACTCTTCGAATCCGGTTCTCATACTCTTCATACTCTTCATACTCTTCATACTCTTCAAGTGTCATGTTTGCAATATCGGTTGGTTCGTTTTTGCAGTTTCGAAAAATATACGGAACCATACTCATGGTTCAGCACCTTCCTGCAAAACAAAAACGGAAAAGAAAAACAGTAGAAAAAGAAAACAAAAATAAAAACAATCTAAAACAAACAAAATGCAAAAATTAATAAAACAGGGTCCAACCATGGTTGGATATGGCCAGCCGCCACTCGAACTAAAAACCAGTTGAGAAGAACTGTCCAACCGCCGGTTAGGACTGAACAGTTCGAGACTTTTTAAGTTCGAGACTTTTTAAGTTTTGAAAATTCTTAACACTTAATTAAAATAACAAATTAATTAATTACAATAATTAACAATTAAAAGTAATAAATTCAATTAAAAGTAAAAGTATAAATAATTAAGTAGTACAAATAATTTATTATAGATTCTATTTACAAAGTTAATCAAAAGTCCTCGGTAGCTCCATTATAAAATACTCAGAAGCGGAGAAGTAGGTCAGCGCGAAGCTTATTAAAAACCCACTCCTTTAGGGAAGCAGAATGACCCTCCTTATACCTCTGTTGTGTTGTATTCACAATGGGTGAGCCGATTTTTCAATCGATTAACGATGTATAAAAACTTATCTTTTACAGGGAAAAATTAAAAATTTAAATTTGACAACCATTCCCCGGCAGCGGCGCCAAAAACTTGATGCGTGTTAAGTGGTGATTAAAAATAACAAGTTTTAATTGAATGAAAATAGTAAAGTTAACTTTAATACAATCAGGCAAGAATACCTGTTCGTATTATAGTATAGCTTAGGTAAGATCGAGTCGAACCACAGGGAATCGGTGTAAATTAAAATAATTAATTAAACCTTTAAATTACAAATTACAAATAAATAAGGGGTGCGTTTTAGTTACGTACGAACGATTTTATTTAAAAACAATTTAAACTTAAAACAATTAAAAAGATAAAAAGTAACTAAAGATAATCAGATAGAGAAACATGTATTTACTTAGATTTGTCATTCCTCGATTCAGGTTTCAGATGTGTTTAATTATGGTGATTTAACAAATATAGATAGTCTCCTATTAAGGTTAATGTGACACCCGGCGAATTAGGCCGTCATTAGTGATTAATCATAGATCATTATTGCATGTAATTAGTGTGAAATAGGACTAATTACGATAGCACCTTCTATATTGTATTATACGCACGTACGTAATTAACTGTAAATTACGCAAATTCGATCGGATGGAATCCGACACAATAAATATGGACGTTGGTGAAAAACATGTTTACTAAATAACCTAATTATGATAAATAATTGTTATTTAACTTATATTATTACGATAATATTTAAAACGTTTCACGTTTCCTACAAAACGTATCGTACGCGACGAAAACGCGCGAATCGAACCCGACACCGAACGAAACCCGCCAAATATGTTAAAAAGATCCAATAAGGTATTAAAGAACATTTTGCCAATTTAAAATAACAATGTCGTATTCAAATATAAACACGAAAACTAAACGTTAACAATTAAATTTTTAAAACACGCGATTAACGTTTAACCGAACGAGTAACGTAACACGAAACCAAGAAGCAAATCATGAGCCCAAGAACCACCATGGGCCCAGGCCCAATGAAGCCCCGAACCAGCCCAAAAAGCGGGCCCAACCAGCCCCCCCCCCCCTTAACCCCTTTGGCCATCTCTTTACTCACTTCATTCCTCACACAAATCACTCACTCTCTCTTTCCATCTCTCCCTTCCTCTCCCTCATTTTCTGCCCAAGGCACCACCACCACCTTTCTCAGCCCCTTCCAAGTGATCTAACCACCATCTTCCTCATTTACGATGCCACGAAGAAGAAGATCGAGCAAAGGAACAAGGATCGAGTCACAGCAGCCCTACTCCCCTTCATCTCGACTTTAGATCGGGTTTCTTTGTAAGAATTCCTTCAAATCTTGTTCATTTTCCTTGGATGATGTTAATATACATGTTAGAAGTTCGTTTATGCTAATTATGTCCAAGATCTAAACCGAAAACCAAAAGATAAAGCTAAAAACTTTCGGGTAAAGCTATTAACCTTCGGACAAAAACTTAACCCGACTTTGACACAAGATATCTAACTCATTTCTTAACCAAATCGAACGATTCTTCAGTCTAATATCAAGTTCAAGGAGTCTACTTTCGAACCCAAGTGGTTTGACGATTTTCTGAGGTCATTTGATATACGAAAACGATTTTACAAAAATATGTGTCTGGGCTGTCGTTTTAGACAGAAAAATCGACCAACTTTGGGAAAGCATGTCTCGAGATCTACAACTCCAAAACGACTGAAACCACTTGGAAAAGTTTGCTTTTTCTGTTACCTTTCAAAGTTTTACTTGCACTTTTTCTGAAGTTTTGTAAATCGTGAGATATAGACCAAACACCGAGCAAAGGTCCAAAAACCGACCTGCTGGACCTTTGTCTAATCCTTGGACGATTTCGTGAGCCATACTTGACCAAAAGTTATGAAATTTTTACTGGAAGTAGCTAAGACATGTAGGAACAACTGTGATTTTTCTTGGAGTTCACTTCGAAACTTTGGTTAGTCAAAACGAGCCCCGAAAATGACCCAAAAACTCGGGAAATAAACCCATGGACTGATTTTGTGACAAAAATGAAACGACACTTTCGGGTTAACTATAAAACGTAACGACAATTTTCCTAAGCTCTAGTAACATATTTAAGACTTCCCTAAAAGTTTCGAGTCAAACCGAGCACATTTGAGCAAGTTCCCGAACAACAAAAACATCACAGCCCGTCTGTGTCGCAGAAGGCCCAAAGTTATTGCGACACAAAGCTTGTGTCGCTAAATCGTATGATAGCAGTACCAATCGGCGACACAAAGCTTGTGTCGCTAAATCATAAAGCAATACTAACTTGCGACACTAAGTTAGTGTCACAATAATTCAACTGGCAGTATTAACGCTTGTGTCGCTAAATCTCAAACAGTACTAACCTAATGTCGCAATATGCCTTGTGTCGCTAACTATTTTCAATGTCGCTGAGGCTAGCGACACAACGACTTGTGTCGCATATTTATAGAAATCATGACCTGCGACACTAATACCTATGTCGCAAAAATTATCTTAAATTCACATTCAGCGACACTACCCTCATGTCACAACACCTCATAGCGACACAACATCTATGTCGCATAAACAGTCTGATTGAAAACCTAATTTACTAAGGGACGTTTTCAGGAACAACAACTATATCATATGCGATGCTACTTGAACACACAACGAAACGAAACATAATAATAATGTCTGTGAGAATAATTATTACAAAAACATCACCAACGGGCCATACGTATTTTCTAACGCAAACAATAAGCCAACACTTGGACATAACTAGTTGAGTGGACAACTAGCATGAATGATCTTTTTGAGACATTCACTCATACATAACCTTATGCGTTTAGGGCGCCA
This sequence comes from Gnaphalium uliginosum, assembly GCA_963930675.1. Lineage (NCBI taxonomy): Eukaryota > Viridiplantae > Streptophyta > Magnoliopsida > Asterales > Asteraceae > Gnaphalium > Gnaphalium uliginosum. The sequence continues at coordinate 28,708,861 of OZ005680.1, read as the reverse complement.
GAAGGTTACACTTTGGATAAACGTTTATTAACTTAAACGCACGCTTACAAGACTCAGGTGAGTCTCATAGCCCCACTTTTACTGTTTTATACTGTGGGGTGAGATTACATACACTGTTTATTATAATCACAAGTAACTGAAACAACTCTTATACGGATTGCATGAGACCTTTAATCCACTAAAAGTCCTCACTTTATCATAGTTCGTTAATTGTATAAGCGCGAGTATTATTGGATAGATCTATCGGGGATTGACATCCCCGTCCGGGCTAGTCGCTCTAGCCGACCCACGGACGCATTAATATTTGACTGTTACAGGTGTATTGGATTATGCATCTGCCCGAGGCACAAACTAGGTTAAGCGTCGAACTGTGAGACTCATGGCAATAGTATACTCTTATTTTGCATTCGTCCAACACTGATTAAACCTTGTGATTATTACCAACTTTTGATAACTGTTTCAAACCTATGAACTCACCAACTTTATGTTGACCATTTTAGTATGTAATCTCAGGTACACAGACACAGTAGGATGGCCTACAGGGAAACCCTAGCTCGAGTCGCATGATTTACAAGCATCGGAGATTTTTCTTGCATTGCTATTTTGTAATACTAGTTATGTATTAGAATCTCTTGAATTATTCGCGAACTCAGAATTTGATGTAAACAATCGGATTACTAATGTAATTACTTTGTATTATTTTCAAAACGTCTCATATAGAGTCGTTTGCCTTAACTTTGCGTAATGATCCATGATTAGTCGCACTCCGACCCGACTTCCGCTGCATCATAATTTGGGGGTGCGACAGTTAACTAATCTTAATAAACCTAAGCTTAATACTAGATTCTCTTGAATACACTAGAATTTCTTCTAAGTGTTATTAACCTAAACTTTATTCAATTAATACTATCAACAGATCATTGAGATTCATTCAGCAACCCCGTGTTAACGCAAGTTTATAATTATTGGTTAAATAATTATCACATTAATTAGGTTTTATTAATTGATATTCTCTTAACATATTACCGGTTACAGTCTCAAGCCACAATTAACCAATAAATTACTTAATTGCAGATAATCAATTAACTCATACAAACACTGGTTATAGCATAAGTCTTTTGACCACGTTAAGTAACAATTAATCAACACACAATTAATATGGAACTTTCAAATAAACTCAATAATCATTCATAATTCAAATCAACATAAACATATCATAAAACCTTCATCTAATAATCATTCATCTAAGCAAATACAATTAAAGAATTAGCTCATGTTCAAAGTAATCAAAACCAGATCTAAAAACATGTATTACACATTGTTAATAGAAAAAAATAAGAATCAAACCCAAGAACCGAACTAAATCTTCGTTAGGGTTGAAAACCTTCAAACCGTAGCTTCCTAGCATCCAAATAGCCTCTTCAGTCGACTTCTAAACCCTAGAATCGAATTAAGATTTACTTAATTCGTATATCAAATTGTATGGTTTATGGGTTGATTATGGCCTCTATATATAGATTTCAGATCGCGCATCCAACCGCCGATTGAATATTTCAGCCGACGATTGGGTTGACTTTTTACCCACAAAACCCGGTTTTGACCCGCACACTCCAACCGCCTTCCATATTTGAGTTCAACCGCCGGTTGAATATTTCAACCGCCGGCTGAATCAGTAATTCCAGAATGTTCCTTAATCAGGCCAGACTTCTCCTTTTGGGCTCCCATTTAATAAATTTGATTTTAATCTTCATTCTTGGCCCAATATCTTAATCTTTTGAGTTTAATATTCTCTTTAAGCCCAATCTTCTTGATTCTTAATCTTCTCTCATTTTCTTCAGTTTTTTGCCCGTTTTCATTCCTTTTCTTTATTTCTTTAATTTAAACACTTTTTTGCAAATATAAACGAAATCAATAATATATATAAATAAATTGCAATAAGAATGCTTAAAAGTAAGGGAATATTATTATGTAAATATGACATTATTTGATGTTGTCAAGAATCTTCACCCAAATACATACAACTCTCTCTAGAGTTGTTTTGTAATCTTCTCTCTATATTTGTATTATTACTATTGTACAAGAAATAATAAAGTTGGTGGTGTGTTGGAGGACGTAGGCAAATATTAGGCCGAACCTCGTTAATCTCTGGTGTTCTCGTGTGTTGTTTATATGCAATAGCTTTATTTGGGGTATCGTTATTGTGATCTATTGTGCTAGTAAATTATCAGAATTATTCTTATCCACTTATAATTTATTAGTTCAATCTTTCACGGGCTTTACCCATTCGGTGGAGTAATTAGCACGATTATTTCAACAATAATTGGTTTCGGAGCTGAAGTTATTCTTAGTATGCTCTGTGGTTGCAATTGATTTGATCTTCCACTTCAGAAAAGATATCCGTTGGGCTATTTTGAAAGCTATTGAAAATTATTTGTATCTAAAATGAGTGAGGAAAAAGTTGTCAAATCTTCCACATCGAGTTAACCAATTTCACCAAGTTGGACAAGACCTCTCTTGTCAAATGCAAGATTGGCGGTGGAGGTTTTCGACGGTATCGGTCATTTTGGTATGTGGCAAAGTGAGGTTCTGGACTCGCGTTTTCAGCAAGGTCTAGACATTTCCATTAAAGAACATAAACGAGAAGATGTTGAAGAGAAGAACTTTCATACTATCTGTTGGGTCACAAGGTTCCCAAAACTTAGATACAGATTAAATAACAGTTATCTCAACGTGTTAGTTTATATCCAAGTTTTATATCAAACAAGTTTAAATTAATCTAGGCGGAAAACAAGATTAATTTTAACACAGAGTTTATTATGAATCAAAGTATTATTCACAATAAAGTGTTTGTCTCACAAAGATGACAAGGTATTCAAACCCACACAGATGGTTTGAATACGATCCAAGTAGTATACAAAGATACAGTTATCACTACAAACTTCACAGTAAGTGTGGTAATGCTTTAGCCTAAGCTCAAAGGTCTAGTATACTAATTCTCTTGAATTTCTTGGATAATAGCAGTGCTTTTTGGACTGCTATTTATAGAGTTGGATGTAACTCTATATTATCCAGCTTACATAGTTGTCCAAGGGATAACAGATGCATCTTGGGCAACTTTGCACGCCTTCCTTTTTGCTTTTCTTGGAAATAGAAAAAGCAAAAAGGTAAAAGGTTTCTTTGCTGAGAAGAGAACCTTTATATGATGTTTGACCTTTCTCAAACATCTTATCAGTTGTATCTAGCTTAAGGAAAGAAGAATATCTCCTGTACATTTGTACTTTCATTCTTCAATCTGTGCTCTTCAGTCTGTGCTCATCAGTCTGTGATCTTCAGTCTGTGAACTTCAGTCTGTGAAGCCTTCTGTATTCAATCTTCATTCTTCAGATGATAAATTCATAAGTCTTCAGAAAGAGCATGGCTTTCAGTCTGTGAGGATCTTCAGTCTGTGCAGCACAGACTCAGAAACAATTCTTTAGTCTGTGTAGCACAGACTCAGAAACACAGACTCAGGAATTTTCACTAAGTTTCCTGAATACAACTGAGTTAGATTTTGACTCTTCAGATTTATAACTTAGGTTTGATCATTGTTTTTCCCAACAATCTCCCCCTATCTGATGATGTCAAAATCTATTTACAAAAGATAATAGAGAAATAATAAATACTAAGGTGAATCATAACAGATGGATCAAGACTTATATATATAAAGTCAGAATCACAGTTAGTTCACAAAAATATTACAATTATTACATAAGATTGTAAATCAAAAATCTAACAATCTTCAATCCTTTCTCTGAGCCCTGATCTCTTTCATCTTTTCCACTTTCCTCTTCAACAGTTCTTCCATTTCCTTATCAGTTTTGTCTTCAAATTCTTGATACTCTAGGATGATCTTCTTGCAGATATCTTCAAGTCCAATCATCATCCTGAGTTGGGAAAGGTTGTTGAATAACCAGCTGATCAGTCTTCTTCTGAATGGTCTGGCTTGAGAATGTTTGCATTCCTTCAGCAGGGCAATGCAGTGTAGCAGAGACTCTCTATATAGTCCATTTTGATCCTGGAAGCACTCTATCCCATTGATATCTCTATAGCACAGACCTTCAATGTTGTCAGTCTGTACATAAGATCTATCTATGAAAACAATACCTTTGGGTAGAGGATGCTCCCTTCTCTGCTCATTCTCTGTGGATAACCCAGCTGACTTCTTCTTGATTACAAAATTGTTTGCTATACAAAACAACTTGTACTCTTCTTCTGAGATGAGCCCCAGACTGAGAACTAGCTCAATCAGGTAAGATAGCTCATCCAGAACTTCTTTCTTCAGATCCCTGTCAGCTGCACTCTTCAAAAGATTGGCAATGGATTGCCATTCTTTAAGCCCTAGAGTGTACAGTTCATCCACCCATACCATCTTCTTGCTCTAGGTCAAAGTCAGCTCCAGCTTTAATTTCTTTCCAATCTTGTTCAGATGACATTCTCTGATCTTCTGCTTGAGCTTTGACTTTTGGAAAGTGGCTTGTAGCTTTGGTTTCAGGCTCTCTATCTTCTGTAATCTTATTGACAGCTCTTCATCTTCTTTGATCTGTTGCTCAACAAATTCTGATCTGAGTCTGTGAACAACTTTCATCTTCTAACTCTTTGGAGAGCATGTCAACAAATCTTGCTTCCTTCAGCTTCTGCTCTTCAATTGATAATACATTTAAGTATTCGGTTAAGGTCATACCTTGAGCAGTAGCTTCTTGTTGCAAGAGCTCATCCTGTAGATTTGACAGTTCAGGATTTCTTGTTCCAGCAGCATGATCATCCACCATCTTCTTGATCTTGCTTAATCTTTCCTGCTTGGATAAGGCAATCTCCTTGCCCTTACCCTTATCCATTACTTCTTCCATGGTAGAGCTTGACCCAGGATAAGTGCTTATCAGATGAGCACTTCTCCATTGCATTCTGTCTTCAATCTCACTTCTACCTGGAGGCAGTGTTCTGGTTGATGTGGTTGGTCTAGCAGGATAGGCTTCAGCTTGAATGGCTTCAACACTGATAATTAGAACATCAGTGCTTGCTGCTGGTTGCTCTGAGCTCTGAGTCTGTGATTGATGCTGTGTCTCAGTTTGTGCAGATTCAGAAGGCACAGACTGAGACTCTCCAGTCTTGACTTTTGAGGCTCCTTCACCTACACCTCCAAAAGTAGCATCATCTTCATCATCATCTGATCTTCTGAAAACTTCAGACTCAGAACTGCAGTCAGGATTGATGGCATCATCATCATCACCGTCATTGTCCTGTTCTTCTGCCAGCTTTAAGAACTGGTCCCAGGTTTTGATCCCCTTCATTTTTGGTTGGGAATCAAAGATATCCCTTTCAGGAATCCTCCTGGCCATTCTTTTCATTTTCCTGGATTTCTTGATTAACAGAGGTTGAACATTTTCTTCTTCTTCTTCCCTTGGTCTTTTCAACTCCAGCTGACCTTGGGTTGAGATAGTTGCAATTGGGTCTATGTGTAAGACAATGGATGACTCCCCCTTAGTCTGTGCAACCATCTCAGCATGTTCACCTAACTGCAATCTCTCTTGCTCCCCCTCAGTCTGTGCACTCATATCTTCAGTCTGTGGCACAGACTGAGCTTCAGTCTGAGACTTCACCCTAGCACCTTCGGGTCCATCATCTCCATCATCTCCCTCACTGCTATCTCCCCCTAAATCTAAGGATTTATTATTTAAATCTTTATCTTTTGAGGTTTTAGCTTCTGCAGACCCATGCTTCATCTTCTCCCCCTTTTTGACATCATCTACCAAGTTTGAGAGGGTGGTCTGCATTGCATCTAACCTATTGGATACCTTTTCCTCCAGCATATCCACTTTATCCACCATAGTAGAGACTAGATGCTGCATCTTCTCTAGCTCTTTCTTATTATTAGTGAACTCAGTCTGTACCCATTCAGACAACCTGTTGATGGCAGAAAGCACATCATTAAGTGTACTAGAAGGCACAAACTGGGTCTGGTTGGAGGGGTTAGAATTGGGTGATGGTATGTGTTCCTCACTTGACTCATGTTGAAACTGAGCAAGATCACTGGAATCTTTTGGTGTTGCACTCTTTGCCTCACTCTGTGTCCTGTGCATGGAAAAGCGATCATAGGCATTGAGTGGTGTAGTTGTTCCCTCAGATCTAATCCGGTGATAGGATAAGATATCACGGGGAAATGATTGTGTTGCACCTGTTGCCTCAAACAGTTCCTGGTGTAATGGAGCAGTATCACTGGCAACTGATGTTGAAGTTTGTATGCCCTCACTAACCATCTGGTGATAAGATGGTAGATCATGGAGCAAAGAAGAGGAGATCTGTACCCCAGTCTGTGACATGACTGGGGCATTGGCAATCTGTGCAGAGGGGTGTAAGAAAAGACTCACCGGAGTGTGAACTAGTGCAGGACTAGTGGTCAATATGGCTCCAGCCATTGTGAGTGGGGTAAAGAGGGGGTTGGTAGTGCTCAGGATTGGAGCATCTTCTTCAATGCTTACTACAGGGGTCAGTGTAGCAGCAGCAATGTGGGTATCCAAGCTGACTAAACTAGATGTAGGTTGGGTCAGTTGGGTAGCCATTGGCACCACAGACTCTAGCAGAGCTGTAATGGAATGGTCTACAGCACTGGAAGGTGTTCTGTTGACATCCAGTTCCATGGATGATGATTCCATTTGTGCTATACTTTTGGGGGTTGAGTCTGGTGATTCCTCCAGAGTGAGTGGTGACTCATCTGGGTTGGTTTGTTTGGGACTCTCTTTTGTGGGTGAGGATGGGCTAGGATAAGAAGGTTGATCTATATCCATGTCCTCAGATGAAGAAGAAGTACTACCTGCATCTCTAGTTGAAGATGGAACAGACTCAGGAATGTTTGAGTCTGACTCCAAGTGCACAGACTGAGTTGAGTCTGTATCCCCGGAGTCTGTGTGCTCTGCTTCAGCCACACGATCTTCAACAGCCTGGGTCTTATTACCCATACTATCACTTGAATCATCACCCTCCATGGATGCAGAAGCAACATATGGGTGATCGATCCAGTGCTGCATAGCAGCAGTGATAGGTGCTCCAGAAAGTGGAACTGGATGGTTAAACACTTTATATGTGAGCACATGAACAGGTATATCTGCCACTTTATTATTAAAGGACATATATACAGACCCAGTTAACCTGGATTGGATGCACAGGGAGAGTAGCCTTATAAAAGGTACATTAAAAATTCTGTTTGACTCATTCACCAGTTTTAAAATTTCTTGAAAATACAACTCTGCAAAGTTGATGTTTAAACCAGTGATGAATGAGCTCTACAGCTGAGTTTCAAACTCATTTAGCTCCCCTGTGCTACCAGATTTACCTCCTAAACTCCTAATGATGCCAGAAATTAAAAATTTCCATTTGGGGGTGAATCCTGACATCAAAATTGTGCCTTTTTCTTTGGTATATCCAACCAAAGTAAGAGAAGCCCTTGCTGCTTCTTTGGTTGGAATAGGTTCAAAATTATTTCCCAAAGGCAGGTCTAAGACATTCCTAATTAACTCCTGATCAATGGTAACTGCCCGTTTACCGTGATCAATAGTACCAGTAATTGCAGTATTGGTACTATTTGAGGAGCAAGTATACCACCATTCCATTAAAAAATGTGGGTATATTTGAGGAACTGTGTTAAAGAACGCTCCCCTTAATGGATGAGCAGACATAAAAGCAGTTAGTTCCTCAAACCCTTTATTCTTTTTCGAATCAGGGATGGAAATGGTAGCTACTTGATTGTTGATACAGAGTTTTACCTGTTTCCCTTGTTTGAAGGGTTTAGCCGCAGCGATGTTGGCAGGTGCCGTGTAAACCCATTGATCAGCCATTGAAGAAATTTTAGAAATTGATTTTGAAAATGGTTGAGCGATTTAGGGTTTAGAAACTCTGTTTGTTTTTGATGTGCAAGTACGAATGAAGAAGAAAGGGAGAAAACATAAATGGGTATTTGTAGAAATTAAATTTCCGTTAAATGGGACCCACTTGGACGGTTTATCCCTGTTTCTGCAACAGTAGCGCTGAGGCACGTGCACTTTTTGTATTGAGCAGATAAATAGACAACAAGCGCCAAAACTTTTAATGATTATTACCATAAAGATGGTTAAAGCATCAAATGCAAAGATATTGTTGTTTATTTATGAAAAAAAATAGAATAAATAAATAAATATATTAAAATTAAAAAGCATTTAGTCTGAGTGTATAAAATCAGTTTGTGCAATGAGTCTGGGTGACGTCACACAGACTGAGCCATATAGCAGACAGACTAAGAGAAAATAACAGAATTTTTTTAAAAAAACTTTTGTGCCAGCAGTGGTAACAGATTGATATTGCTAACAGTACTAACTTGTGAAAGCAGTACTAAAATTAACTAACAGTAGTAACTTTCGAAGGCAGTACTAAAGTTAACTAACAGTGGTAACTTGCCAAAGCAGTACTAAAGTTAACTAACAGTGGTAACTTTCGAAGGCAGTACTAAAGTTAACTAACAGTAGTAACTTGCTACATTAACAGTGTTAATTGTACCAATCTTTACCAGCAGTGCTAAAATACGAATTCATGGGGGCAGTGTTAAAAAGTCTTATCAGTATTAACCAGCAGTACTAAAAGTAACTAGCAGTATTAATACTAATAATACTAAAATACTAACCTTATGAATTAATAAAGCACAAAAATAGAGGGTCTAGTCTGAATGAATATGGTCAGTCTGTGTAGCAAATCTGGAAGAAGTTACACAGACTGAAACATATAATCAGTCAGACTGAGAGAAAATAACAGAAGGTATAAAATCTTTTTGGTATTTTCTTAGAAAGTATGTACAAAAACATCTCTTTGTCTGTGCTTTTTGATTGTATGTAGCTGAGAATATAGTTATACAGATTGAAAAGCAGACACAGACTAAGAATTGAATCATATAGATTCAAGGTTTTACTAGGGGTTGAGCATTCCTAGTTGACCAAGCAGATACAAAAATCTATCTTCATTTAAAGGTTTAGTAAAGATATCTGCTAATTGGTCATTTGTAGGCACATATTTGAGAATCACTTTACCTTTCTCAGCACAATCTCTGATAAAGTGATGTCTGATCTCAATATGCTTTGTCCTGGAGTGAAACACAGGATTCTCAGTGATGGCAATGGCACTTTGGTTATCACACATGATTGGAGTTTTTGTAAACACCAAATCATAGTCTGCTAGTTGATGTTGCATCCATAGCAGTTGAGCACAGCAACTACCAGCAGCCACATATTCTGCTTCTGCAGTGGATGTAGCAACAGAATTCTGTTTCTTGCTTGACCATTTACACAATTTTTCATCAGTAGACCCTAATATAATATCATCAACATAGATTTGGACTAGTATGACATCTGCCTTGTTCCTTTTGAAGAACAAAGTTTTATCAATTGATCCTCTAGTAAAGTCATTACTAAGAAGATAGGATGATAAGGTGTCATACCAAGCTCTTGGAGCTTGTTTTAGCCCATATAGTGTTTTCTGCAATTTATAGACATGATTTGGAAAAGTGGAACTTACAAAACCTGGAGGTTGTTTCACATAGACTTCCTCCTGTAAGCTGTCTTTCAGAAATGCACTCTTGACATCCATTTGATAGACTTTGAAGTCCTTGAATGCAGCATATGCCAAGAATAACCTTATTGCTTCAATTCTGGCTACATGGGCAAATGTTTCATCATAATCAATGCCTTCTTCCTGCTTATAGCCTTAAGCAACTAGCCTTGCCTTGTTTCTGATTATCACTCCATCCTTGTCCATTTTGTTTCTGTAAACCCATTTTGTTCCAAAAATGGTTTTCCCTTTTGGAGCAGGAACTAGGGTCCAAACATTGTTTCTGTCAAATTCTGTTAACTCTTCCTGCATTGCTTCAACCCAATCATCATCTTTCAAGGCTTCTTCAGCTTTCTTTGGTTCAATGATTGACAGGAAGTTTGTGTAGAAACAGAAATTTGCAGTAGATAAGTTTGACACTTTAGCTCTTGTTTGTACACCAGAAACATAATCTCCAATTATTTCTGTAATTGGATGATATTTGTGTTCTTTGACTCCTAGAAGTGATTCATCATTTGATGGTAAATCATTCTCATTTGGTGGAAGAATAGCAGAACTGAGTTCTGCATCATCTTCTACACAGGGCAAGTCTGAGTCTGTAGAGTTCACAAACTGAAAACTATCAGACTGAACACATGTATCAGAAGAGTTTGAATCTCTGGACATAGATTCATCTTCTGTTGATGAAGGTATTGTCATAGAATGAGCAGGTTGATCATCTTCATTATCACTTTCAGAGTCCTGTTGTTTGCAAAGAAAGATGGGTTCTCCGGCCAAGATGATGTGGGTTACAAAACAAGATTGGTAGCTAAAGGCTACACTCAGAAAGAAGGAATTGATTACAATGAAGTGTTTTCTTCAATCGCAAAATATTGCTCTATTAAAATTTTGTTGGATTTGGTAGCACAGTTGGATCTTGAACTAGTTCAGATGGATGTAAAGACTGTATTTCTACATGGAGATTTGGAGGAGGAAATCTTTATGGTTCAGCCAGAAGGATTCAAAGTTGCTGGAAAAGAGAATGATGTGTGTAAACTTAATTAGTCTTTGTACGGGTTGAAGCAATCCCCACGGCAGTAGTACAAGATATTTGATAAGTTTATGTTCGAGTCAGGATACACAAGAAGCAAATATGACCGTTGTGTCTATTTGAACAAGCTACGAGACGGATCATTTATATATCTTCTTTTATATCTAGATGATATGTTGATAGCTTTCCAGAGTTCAGTGGAGATTGAAAACTTGAAGACTCGACTGAAAAGTTTCACCTTCATGAATAAAATTATAAAACTTAACTAATGAGCTTCTTCAATAGGAATCTTTTCTAAAAGTTATTATTTTTTTCTTTTTTCAAGAAAAAAAATGTTTTTCGTAGATTTTTTCTAAGTTTGTAAAATTACATGTTTTGACCAAAGTTTTTTGCTTAGTTTGCGTGTAGGGTGAAAAAGAAATCATGTAACAAAGTGGATTTTTATTGGTACAGTTGATACTTCTAATTTGCAACGAGTGTGAAGAAATTAAAGATACTTCTTCATCTTTTGTGTTGTGCTGCTGGATTGGTCACTCAAGATCTTTAGTCTCTACCCTGACCGATGAAATAAATGGGATCACTCATTATGGACTCGTTGCGAATGATTCTGGTCTAGTTCGTGGCCTATTAGAAGTGGATGACGCTCTGGTGGGATCAGTAGCGGATCTAAGAATCCATGATAGAGTATGCACTTCTTAGGAAAAAAATTACTTACGTTAATTTGATAAATTCCGGGCTATCAGTTTAGGTCTTAGGTTCGGGTTCCGGGTTATCAGTTCGGGTCTTAGGTTCGCGATTTCAATTCGATTATCTACTGATTCAAATACTCAATAACCTATCTAGTTGTGCATTGCAAATACAATTAGCATAATAGCATAACCAAATTTTAATCAACGCACTTTGCTCTCTCTCACACAAATGAAACTTAAAACGAGAAGAGTAAAAAACTACTGCGTCAGCTATTTTACTACAACTACGAGGGTCTTCTTGGTTTCTTGTTGAAAATTGGAACCATAATTTCGATTTGGGGATGTACTGGCATATCTTTTGGTGTATGAATTTTATTGGAGTTAAAATAATTAATTTTATTGGACTTTCAAATGACTTTAATGGGCTCTAAGTGGTGATTGATTTAATATAATGGTTTTCAATTTGGTCTCAAAATTGTCGGGTAAAATTCATGCAAAGGATATACGTTTTTCCATTCAGGGTATACACACATTCTTTGAGGGTATGCACTCTTTGTATTTATGCAATTTCAACAAATAAAAAACTTTAATTAGCACTAAGATTTTTCTTAGTAGGGTATGCACTAATAACCATGTAGGTCCGCAATTGGGTGGGTTCGTCGCGGACATTCACTGAGTTTCATAAGAATCAAGTGACGTTGCTTTTTTGACCCGAATCGAGAAATCCCTTGAGGGTACAAATTGAAAATCTATTTTACATTTGAGTGAAAATAATAATAATAATAATAATATAATGATAATAATAAATAAAAAAATAAATAAAGTTAGTAGATAATGATGCGTAAACCAAAAACATATTTAAATATATTTCTAGTGAAAATTCTCTGATCCCTCCTAATATTTAATATTATGCTTAGGAAATAATTTGAAAATAGAGGTTAACTTTAAGTTGGACTTGAACTGAGAATGTTTTTTAAAATCGATATATATTAATGAAATATTTGTAATATGTCTGATTTTTTATATATACTCCGGATAAGAAAACATTCAATCTATATAACATAAGGTTACATTTTAGGTACATTTTAAACAAATAACTTTGACAAATAATGATAATGTGATTATTAGATCATCTATATATGTTGTACGAGTAAGAGTGTAGCCTCAAAAAAAAAAAGAAATGATGATGTTCATCTTAACACATCATTATGATTTATGATGGAAGTGGCTCAATAAAATATTTTTATTGTTGTAAGCTTTACAGAAATTTTCAACTGTACGTTTTAGAACGCAGTTCACGTAACTAAATAATACGTAAAATGTTAAAAAAAAAAAAGAACAAGGAAAGAATAAAAACAATAGTTTTTTTTTAATCTAGGATATAATATTTTACTCTCACATTGTATTTGGTGTGCACATACTTACTACTTGGAAGTAAAAAAGAATAAAAACAATAGTGTCTCATCTCCTTTCTTACATTCATCTTCATTTCTTATTTATTATGCCCATTTTCATCAATTAACTTGAATATAAAAAAGAATATTTAAAAATAAAGAATACATATGACTTTTCATCAAAGTCAAACCAACCAGATAAAATTTGATGACCACCCCATAAGCTTAAGTTGCAAGTTTCAACAGTTATAAAATTTGTGTTAATCGGTATTGCATATTTGCATGTCATATATATAAACACAACTAACTTTTGCTTATAAAAACTAGATCGTCATTGCAAAGCAATTTGCTTTGCTTAGAAACTTGATATTTATTGCAAAACGCGGTATCATAAGATGAAGATATATGTGCTCATTACGCAAACCAAATATCGAACAAACTAAACATCTTTAATACAGTATTCATAACGACGTCTAACTAGAAGTAAAAACGAACCAAGCACAGCAAGGCTCTCGTGTTAATTTCCCTATCTCTTCAAAATGACGAGACCTATTCACTTCTTGATATAAAAGGAGTAACCTTAATAGTTGCACAAGAACTCAGACACCTAAATATAAGAAGAGAAAAGGACTACACCTTTGACATTCTTTTAGAACAATTAACAATTAGTCCATCTGCAATTGAAAAAACATAAAAGCATGTCTCCAAACTATGAAATTACTATTTAATACGGAGTACAAAACTCAACGGACCGTTAATTATTATTATAAATCTTATATAATGACAACCTTTACTACCAAAACATACACGACGTGGTGGTCGTTGACCACTGACTTTTTTATTAATAAATAAAAAAAAACATGTAGATTAGCTGTTTATAGGTTCAAAAAGCCAGAAACATTTGACCAGAAAAAAGTCAAATGGGTTGAATTAGTACAAGGTGGTTCTCATTATACACATTAACCTTCTCTTTCCATCCTTAGAATGAACATTAATGGAGGATATCAATGTCTTCTTTCATCTCCTAATCCTAATGCTAATTCTACTTCGTCATTTTCATCTCTCATTAGCAGCATCTGGATACGATTGCGCGGTTTCAATCTGTGGCTCGAATAAAAACTCGATCCGATTCCCTTTTCGTATGCTAGACCAACAGCCCGACATCTGTGGCTACCCGGGATTCGATCTACGCTGTAACAAACAAGGAATGATTCTACTAAACATCCCAAGTTCCGGAGAGTTTTCGGTAAGAAGCATCGATTATCGATCTCAAGTTGTCCAACTTTACGATCCATCAGGTTGTACTGCTTCAAGGCTTTATACTTTGGATCTATCTGGATCGCCTTTTACAAGCACCCCGAGTCAAAACTTCACTCTGTTAAGCTGTCCAGTTAAAGTCACGACGTCTCGTTACGTCACAGTTGGTTGTCTCAGCAATTCTACACATTCTATTATGGCTACGAAGTCAGTGAGTTTTGCTAAGGCAATGGTTAACCGAACTGCTTGTCAAATCATTGGATCTTTATGGAGTCCAATATCGAAGTATCAAGATCAAGAAGGGCTAACAACTAATCTTAATAAGGATATATCTTTGACATGGGATGATCCTAATTGTCAAGATTGTTCAGCGATTGGTGGGACTTGTGGTTATACAAATGCCACTATGCAAGAAATTGCATGCTTCGGAGATTATACTCAAAAGGGTAAGACAAGTTTTTTCAATGATCCTAACTATCATGAAAAGATCTTATTCTGAACAAGAGTGTAAGCGGTCAGGTCTTGTTAGGTCTTGGTCCAGTTTTAATCTAAACTGGAAACCAAACCATAAGCTAAACCAAATAAATAGCTTTTGGATTATAAAAACAAGGGAAAATCATCTGTGCAGCTTACACGTAAGGTTGCGTGCCATTACGCTATAAAAATGGACCGACTTTTGTTTATATATAAGATGGTTAAAGTTGAAAATGTAAAAAATAATGGCTAATTCAATCGCTGATTGGTACGCTGCACGTAAAATTCGTGCTATCAACGGCACAGGTATGATAAGTAAATAAACAATTCTATCACCTCAGCCAAAAACGCCAAAACAAGATAAACTAGTTTTGCAATTTTGAACCAACATCGAAACACACAAACCTAATGCCAAATGAGGTTGAATATTACTGTTCAGTTCAACTAATTATACAATAATACAATCAAACCTACTTTCCATCTTTGCTTACTTGTTCATATTTGCATTTTCAGGAAATAGAAAGGCAATGATAGCTTTGATAATCGTATCAATAGCCCTGGCTATACCAGCCATAGCAGCATCTATGGCCATGGTGTACTATATATGCAGGGACTACAGAAGTGTAGCTACCTGGGTAGCAAGAAATGCAACACCAAATATCACGATGGTGACACCAGAGAATGCCACCAATACACATGGTGGTTTGGTCATAGGTTTGGATCAAGTGACCATAGAGTCCTACACCAAAGTCGTTCTAGGGGAAAGCAAACGCCTACCAGGACATGAAGACGCAGCATGCTCCATATGCTTATCAGAATACAATGTTAAAGAAATAGTTAGATGCATACCCGAGTGCAGACATTGCTTCCATGCTGATTGCATTGATGAGTGGCTAAAAATGAAAGGAACATGCCCGGTTTGTAGGAATTCACCTTCCCCGGCTCGTGTTGACTTATAACATCTTACTAATTCATAGTTTTGTTCATAATACTTCATGTCAGTCGCATACTTTCGCTCTTTTGAATATACATAATGAGATATTTCATAACAAACTAGTACTTGTGAAACATATGTTAGATTAAATGTAGTGGGAAAGTGCCACTTCACAAGTTAGCACAGGTATGCAATATACTTGTGAGCTCGGTAACACTGGAAATGGTTAGACTTTCTTGAGAAATAATTGTTGCTTTCTAAAAGTTAGCACAGGTACCAATTTCACTGACAATATACAACTATAAATGCAATAAATGCAATTCATCAAAGCCTAAATTAATATAGAAACAAGGCATCTGCTTTCGAAGCAATGTTAACCGTCAAAGGGAAGTTAAAATAGTTGAGCAGAAGTCATATATCAGACTCTGGAATATTTAAAGATATATATGGTGGCTGGTAATAAATAAGAATGGATGTCAATGACCAGTTCAAAAGTGACACGGACATTGACACACGATTTAAGTATCTTAGCTCTGTCCAAAAAGATGCATTTGCAAATTTAGCTTATTTGTCACTGACAATATCAGGCATTTGATAACAAGCCAACAACATATACACCATTTTAAAGAGGTGGTTAGATACATACCTCTGTGTAGATGCGGCTTCCACGCAGCCAAGTTTAAAAAGGTTGCAAGAATCCACCTTTTCCTGTTCTTGCGTTACAGATCAGAACTTGATAAAAACGCACAATCATCTCCTATGATGTGGGTATATACTAGTAGTCTAGTAGCGTATGTAAAAGAATATTATAGTTCATTATTCCATGCCAATTAGATCAACTTAATACCAAAAAGAATAGAATAACTACAAAACAAACTTCTCTACATTTTAGCACGGGTGCTGATTAAGTCTTTATTTTAATTTCAGTTCAGTTAGTTATAGTACATATATTACTCGTTAATTAATGTATTTAAAGGGCCTTTCCCCTAAAGGTTAGAAAACAGAGACAAGCTACAGCCTAAACAGATAAGTCATATCAAACTACTCAATCATTTCAAAAAGATTAAGGAACCAAAAGACAAGTGCCGTGTATTAATCATGCTCATTAGCACACAGTGGGCATGCAACATGTACCAATGATATTAACATTCTTGTACATTTATAAGATTCATTTTTATAAAAAAGTTCTCTTCCAAGCTGCATTCGCATTTTAAGGAGCTTTGATACATATGTCATAAGCAAAACAAACATGACAAAAAGAACTTTCACCACATGATACCAAACCAAGTCAGGCACTCATGAATCACTTCTTAGCAAGTAGCTTCTTTGGTAGCATCTCCACTGGGGTGGTTTTAAGAAGGAAAAGCCTGACTGCACGTTCTTGTAAAGTACCCCCACACTTTAATCCCCTTTCCTGAAGCTCGGACTTAAGCCTTTCCATACCAAGAACCTAGATATCAACAAGAAAAAAAGAAGATAAATTACATACAGGGGCCCCTTTTTACACATTTATATTTGTTGACAACTTACATTCTTTTGTAATTCTACAATAAATCTAGAAAGACCCTCCGGATCTCATATCAGTTTCTTACAAATACACACATTTTCTACCAGAATCATATGTATATAACAATATAGCCTCCACTAAGAAATACAGTATATTCATTAAATTTGCATAACGCAATTGATTTTCTGGTGAATATCTCCCTTGCAAATTAGACTATTAGAGTACACCAAATTCATTGTAAAACATTTCGACAGAGGACAAATTTGCAAAAACCATCAAACTTATTATATAAAATTACAGGGATAAATAAAAATGGGTTGACGCATACCTCCATGTCTGCTGCCACGTTAAACTCATCAAAATTTAGTGGCTTCTCCGACTTAGGACTATCAGTCTTTGTAGACACTTTTTCTTCATCATTAGAAACTTTAAAATCAGTATTATTAGCTTCGACTAGAGTAGTACCACCCTTTTGTCCGTTTGAAATGTAGGAATGTTCACATTGTTTTTCATCAGTGTCAACAAACTTGGATTTGGTGAATTTCTCCATATCAAGAGGAATGGATTCTCTTCCCAATACAATTGGATCAGTTAGTATCTTCACAATGCTCTCATCATGTAAAGCTGATACATTTGAATCTTTAATGGATTCCAGTTGTCCTTCTGCAACGGCTTCCATCTCTTCCTCCGATGCACTCTCAGATGAACAACTAACTGACGATTCTCCTTCAACTCTCCCACCTGTGACAGACGCTGAACTTCCACCAGCTTCCTTATTCGAGTCTGATTGGTTTTCATTGTTTATAACAACAGATTTCTCATTCAGCTCGCCCATCTCATCGTCACTATCTTCCTCATCCATGTAATCACTGTCACTGTCATCCACCTTTCTCTTTCCCATCCTATAAAATGAGTATAGACAAATATCAAGAAGTTTCAAATTAAGAAAATAATGTTTTATAACATTTAACATTCTATATTTTACGTCCTACTCATATAAAACATATTCCCTATCCTCTCACAAGCACATGTATACCAAAAACCATAGAAACCATCAAACACAACTCCCTTTTGTAGAATAAACATGTGCATAGATACACATAACCTCTCCTCACAACTAGTCTCTTCAAGGCTGAAAAAAGCGGAAAGATAGCTATCATCTCATAATAGCATATTAAAACTACTTGCATTTATATAACCTGCTGAATTAACAACATCATACTTCAACAACCATTTCATGTACTTAAAATGTGCGTTAAGATTACACCAAATATAACAAACAATGTTCTCAATAATGTGTACCAAATATTAATCTATAAACGCCTAATATAAGAATTAACATATCCATATTATAACAATAAGTAATGAACCTTACCAAATCTTCAGTTTTTTCGATTTCGAGCTACCACCATTCTTCCCTTCCGCTCCTAAACCCTTCCTTTTCGATTTCGTAAACTCACCAGCAAGTGATTCCCTAACAGACTTCTCAACATCCTCCATACACTTAGCAGAATCCTTCCTATACTTCTCCACATACTTCTCCGCACCATCTCCACCACCTGCTTTTTTTGCAGTTTTCGATTTCTTTTTAATAAAATCCTCCGCTACCTTCTCAAGGTTCCTCTCCTTCTCTTCAGCCAACCATTCTTCCATCTTCTTCTCAGCATTCACATGTCTCAATCTCCGACCACTCATATCACGACACGCGTCAAAGTTATTCGTTTTCTTCTGTCCTGCTTTCGTTGCTGCGCCACGTAGCAATGATCCAAACCCTCCCTTACCTCCCCGGAGCCGGAGCAATAAATGCACCGTCGAACTCCTGTGGTGAAATACGGCATCGTCGAAAAGTGTTTTGCCGTTTGATATAAGGAGTTGGTGGTGGATAGGGATGGAAGTTAGGGTTTGAATTTGAGATTTAATTGATGAAATCGGGATTATTGGTGTGTTGAAATTTAAGATTTTTGATTTGCCGTCTAATAGTTTGGCGATTACCTGATAAATTTGATATTGGGATTGAGCTTGCTCCATTTGAATTGATCAATCTGATTGTAACTGTAGAACGTTTTGATTCGAATTCAGACTGACGAATGCTTGGATCGAACGTAAAAGGGGTGAAAAGGGGTAAAGTTTACCTGGTACTGACTGTGATATATATACAAGCCCTAATTTGGTTGTCCGTCGAGTTAACGGGTTGACCGGATAAAATAAATTCATTGTATAATTAAATAATAGGTTCAGTTTGGCAGATTTTAGGAGGTATACACTTTTATTTTTAAATATAATCCAATTAACAAAAAACTTTGTTCGGCTTATCAAAAGTTGCAGGGCTGTTTACTTTTTTTTTTTCAATTAAGTACTGTTACGGATATAGATGTCAATATGAGTATGGAATAACTGTATATAATAATGGATGAATTAATAATATTATTTACATTTTGTACTGAATAAACGCGCTGAACGATGAAAATGACAAATTTACCCTAATTTAAATATTTGTTGTTTCTTTACTTTTTATTGAATAGAAAAAAATATTGTGCATAATAATAATAACAATAACTATAACTATAACTATAAAGTATAAACCAAGAGTAAGGTTCAAATGAGTACAACAATTTTAGGTGATAATGGAGGAACCAACAAGAATGTGTCACATGTCACAAAACTCACTTTCCCACGTTTTTAAAAATTAAATATCTCCCAAATGGTAAGTCAAAAAATCATAAAAATTGCACCATAGAAATCAGCGTTTTTTACTTTTCGATTAGAGATCTAACAAGGTATACTTTCGACAAAAAAATAATTTCATTTTCGTTGGGTTTCATAAACGAGTAACACATATGATAACAGCAGGTAACACATGTGTCACTAATATTGTACAATCATAAAAAAAAAAGTCGTCGAAAGTAAATCTAAGAGATGTCTAATCGAAGAGAAAAAAAAAAGTTGATTCTCATGGTGCAATTTTTATAATTTTTCAATGAGTCATTCTTTAGATATTTAATTTTTAAAAATATGGAGTAAGTGGGTTTTGTGACACGTAGCGCATTCATATTGATTACCCTATTCTCAACACTTTTGTCATTCTCATTTGAACATCACTCTATAAATCAAATAAAAATAAATAATAACATTTGACAAACCAAATAATTGCTTTGTCGACAAAAAGGCTGGATGATTTGTCTCCGTCTAAACGTCAAACACAACCAGGTAGCTTCCTCGTCCAGAATACTCACCACCGTCATGTGTTACAACCAAATAATCACACATCAACTATAATAAAAATTCTCCGTTCTCTCAACCTTTTCAACAAATCCTCGTAATTTCATCAATTATGTAACTAAAGTCATTTTTCAAGTCCTTGATTTCGTGATTGATTTTCATGGTGATTTTTAAAAAGGTGTCGAGTTCCTCAATTTGTGTTTCGTAATCGAAATATATGATAGCATAATCGTGTTCCCGTGGACGAGCATGTGACAACCATTAAGGAAGTGGCGGTGGCTTTCGAGATCTGCAGTTTTTTAATGTCGGGCAGCGGGTGGTGGTGGTGGTGGCTTTCGAAATTTGCACTTTAACACTGTGTTCTCAAGTTTAATACTAGACGGAAAAGAAGAGAAAATAAGTTAGGAGAAAAGAAGAGAAGAGAGAAGAAAAAGGAGGAAGATGGATCAGTGATGTTGTGTTTTAAGTGTGAACGAAAAGAAAGGAAAAAACACTTTCTTCCAAATCATCCCACATTTGAAAGGAAAGTTTAATAAGAAAAAATAGTTTATAGCTTCCCTTCTATTCTTTTCCCTTCCTTTCTCTTCCTTATCAAAAGATAACTTAAGAACACAATTTGATTTTAGCTTCTCTTTCCTTCTTTTCTTTTCTTCCCTAAAAAACAACTCAAGTACATAATGTAAGAATGTCGTCGATGGCTGCGGGTGATGGTGGCTTATGAGATTGACAATTTAAGAACATTATCGGTGCATCACGTGGTGATCGGTCTTGACAATGAACATAGAGGTTGTTTGTTTCCTTGAACGGGTTTTATTAAGGGGAAGACGAAAAAAAGAAAAATCATAGTAAAGAAATAAGGGTAACGTTGTAAAAGGGATGGCTGTATCTAGACTATATAGGTTTTATGGATGAGCCAGAAAGCCCATTATTCAATTGGGTACAATGATTAATGCGTAAATAAACATCCAAACATTCTGAACGTATTCACTCAATTAATCCTATTAATCCAAAAAAGCCCTATGAGAAAAATCTCCTAAACAAAACGCTTGAGCAAGTAGCGTTCAAAAAGAGCCGAAGCTTTTACCATACCATTTACCAAAATACCCTCGTAAGCCTACTAATATCTTTATCTAAGAATTTAATTAAAAGATAATATAATATATTGCATGTGCTATCAACACATATAAGAAAAACCTTACCAAAGCATCCATCAAGTTTCACTATCATGTAATAAATTGTGATTTTTAATTTAATGAGTTAATTTGCTTTTGTATTGAATACTAGTTAATATTTAGGCTGTGTGAGCTTAGATCTAAAAAAAGTTAATGTTAATCTTTTGAAATATTATAGGGAAAAGATTTGAGTGTCTAAAGTGTGACAACCGTCACCCGAGCTAGGTTAGTTCGATTTAGCCGTTACGTGATTTATTTAATTTAGTCTAAGACTCTATGCCATGCTTAGCAAATCTACATGATTAACTTATTTAGGCAAAAAAAACATATTTTAATTTAACTGGAAGTGTGTATACATAAATTGTGTGACCTGAGTTTAAAGTGTGTCTTCTTCGCTTGGCCCAAAGAAAACCGACCCAACCCCCCTTGATGGACCTATTCGGCCGGCCCAACCCAAACAACCCTGGGCTTTCTGGGGGCTGCTCGACCGAACACCAAGAAGAAATGTAACACCCCAAAATTTTTAAAGTAAGTCTAAGTTCTCAGTTGAGCGACACTAGGCTAGTGTCGCAATGTCGAGTGAAATGTCAGCTATTAAGGGTTAATTATGTAATTATATGAGAAATTAAAATTGTCGATTTCGCAAGATGGTTTTAGGTTCCAGATAATAGATTAAGAGGAGAATAAACATTCTCAAATCTTCTATATAAATATATACATACACTTATGAAACCAGGGGATGAATTCTCAAACATTCTACACATATGTACATTCACTTTGTGAGGAAATTTGGAAGTGAAGAAAGCTCTAGATCATCTTTGATTTCAAAATCCAGAATCAGTAACATCATCATCATCTTGTTCTTGTGAGTATTTGTGTTTATAACCTATTTTTAGAAAATTAGTCAATTTGTGAAATAGTTGTGTAATTGAAGCTTGCAAGATGTTTTGTGATGATATTCGATGCATAAGAGATGTTAGAAAACTTGTTAGAATGATAAGACGTCGAATTTGTGAGTTTTGGAAGAAGAAGGTTCGGTTTTTGGTTACAGCAAGCTCGGTTCGTAGCTTGCAGAAGAAGAACTCAGTCTGCGAACTGAGTTTGTCCTGAGAACTGAGTTTGTCCTGCGAACTGAGTTTGTCCTGCGAACTGAGTTTGTCCTGCGAACTGAGTTTGTGCTGCGAACCGAGATTGCCCTGCGAACTGAGATTTAATCTTAAAGCGAACTGAGAATTTTTATCACATGATTAAATTAATAGTTGTAAATTGATATTTAATCAGAGTTAACTAATACGAACACCTCGATAGGTATTTCGAGTATCAAGTAATAAACATCTAAACGTGGTCCTCGAGGTAAGTAGTAGGAATGTAAAGAGTTTTGTATTTTGATTTTATTTATAATGATGTTGTGTTGAACGGCCAATTGCTGATAATTGTGCCCATGTGATGAGCTGAGTGTCCAATTGCTGAGTCACCAATTGTGCCCATGTGATGAGCTGAGTGGCCAACTGCTGAGTGATCAATTGTGCTTATGTGATGAGTTGAGTGGCCAATTGCTGAGTGATCAATTGTGCCCAAGTGATGAGTTGAGTGGCAAATTGCTGAGTGATTAATTATACCTACGTGATATGTTGAACGGACAATTGCTGAGTGATCAATTGTGTCATATGATTTTATGTTGAGTGCATTACTTAATTATATGATTCATTTTGTATTCCTTTACTTACTAAGCGATGTGCTTATGTGTTATTGTGTACTGTGTTAATAGGTACATTCAAAGGAATGAGAGGCGGGGATGCGGGTAAATAACCCGAAGGCTACTAGTGATGGACTTACTATGCGAGATAGTAAGAAGACGGACTCATAGATCATGCTCTATATTAACATGTGATGTTTTGTGAAAATGATGTATATTTTGTGTTGAACCATGTTGTTATTACTTTATATTAATATATAAAGTGTTTTTGAGAAAAAAAAAAAAAAAAAAAACTGGGACGTTTCAAGAAAACAAGGATCGAGCTCGTATTTTGCTTTCGTGTGTTACATATTCGTGTAGGTAATATCATAAGCCTTTTTTTCCAATAAGTTTTCTTATATTTTCTGCGATTTTTAAACTCTACACTGATTATAGGTCTATAAATATGTTATAAATTAAGTTTATAGAGTTTATATGTTGAGGATAATGCGTTTTTGAACTCGAAATTTTACAACCGATAATTGCAGAAACTGTCCAGATTTTTCAGTCGAGTTCAGAGGTCGATTTGACCCATTTAGATTCATTTTCAGGATTTGGCCAAAACTAAAAAGTTGTAGATCTTGATGTTTTACATAAACCCTCGAGGTTCGACCTCTAACACTAGAGGGATTATTTTATATAAATTATTTAGTAAACTGCTGCACTGTATTACGAATTTTCTGAAAACTTTAGATAAATTAGGTTAAATTGATTAATTACTTTTTAATTACTTTGGGACCCTTAAAGTATATTGAAACTTGAACTTTTCTGTAGAAATAAATACTTTTATAATTTTAAGTTGAGCTTATTTATTTAAGTTAATTGGGTGTATTAGTTAAGTTAAGGTGGTATATTCTGAGTTTCCGGGTTATAAATTTTGGTGATGTTGTGGAATATGAAAACGAATGTTAAATTTTGAGTTAAGCTTTGAAAATTTTTCTGGAACAACTTTAATGTGTTAATTGATTTGTGTAAAACTATTGGAATTTTTAAAATAGTTAGACACTGAGATAAATTTTGATAAAATTATTTTAAGGTCTAGATTGTAAACGGAAGAACATATACTTATTTACATATGAACTAGTACATACGAAAGAACTTAAGGTTTAGGGATGGTATATCAAAGTGGGATGCAATGGAAGGGCTACTCATCTTATCTAAGATTAGTAACCGACAAATATTTGTATAGGATTAAAGTGCGGACTTAATTTGACTTTTTGGGAAAGTAGTTTACTTTGCTATTCGAGGTGAGTTTTCGTGGCCCCGCCTTTATTACTTATTTTTCCTTTGGGGGAAAAGTATACTCACATATTTTCAACTGTTTTCATGTTGTGAATATATTTATTTCTTTTTGGACATATGCTTGAAGTGTGTAACATTATGTGAAATTATGTGTGATCTTTGAGAACTATTGGATTGTGAGAACTATGAGAACTATTGGATTATGAGAATATTATTTTCAAAATTGATTATTAATTTACACGAAACAAATCTTTTTATAATGATAATGTTTAACTAATCTTTAGACGATTTAAATAACAACTGTGAATATATATCTCCTTGTTTCCCATTACCACATTTAACTGATATTAAAATCAACTATGCGTATGAAGAAAATAGAGTGAATTTTGTATTTATAAACGTGTTAAAAAGAGTTTAGTAGTTTAGTAGTTCAAATGCAGATGTAAGATGTTTTTTTTTTTTTTTTGATAATTCAAGAAAAGAAGTACAGATTGAGAAAGTTAAATGTTGATGCATTCTGGTGTGACAACATCTTGTTTAGAAAATATAATTTAGTTTGAGTGTTTAAGCGACATTTTTGTAAGTATGCGACACTTGCACAGTGTCGCATTAGCGACACTTCAATAGTGTCGCTATTGGGCTAGTCGCTAGTGTCACAGAATCCCAGCCTAGCCTATATATATAGTTCTAGAGTTTCAGTTTTAAGTGCGTGAGAAAGTGTGTGCAGAAAAATTGAGAGTGTGAAAGAAAGTTTGAGAGAGAGTTTGGCATGGAACTTAATTGTTTGTTTTCTGTAATCATTGTGAATCAATAAATAGAAACACTATTTACATTCTCGCGTTTTACATATTTACGTATACAAAATCAATTGTTTATTTTCGCTATTCAATTGATTCGATTCATCTACGAGGTCGTTACGAGGACTATCATTAAAGTATTTGATAAAGAAATTAAGTGCAAACGGAAGATGTATATGTGTCAAACTAATATCATGACAAATTATGAGATTCGTTTTTAACATGTTTCGTTAGAAATAAATTTTATGTAATTCTCATCATAATCATAATATTTGTAATTAACAAATTAAAAAGCGTGCAAAGTTAAAGTTATTTGTACAATGGATTTTTCTTGTTATTTTTATTTATTACTCCCTCCGTCTCAAAATAATTGTCAGCCGGCAAAAAATACGCAGTTTAACTATGTTAATTATTAGTTCCTTTTACATTTTGTAGTTACAGTTACAACTATTTTACCAAACGCGTTTGACAAATAACGCTACAGCTTACAGCTCTAGTTAAAAGCTACAGCTTACAGCTTACGGCTGTTTTTGCCAAACATTCTCATAGTCACATGCACTTGTTAAAACTATAAAGGAAAAGAATACATATAACCACACTAAGGGTTCAACTAGAAACATTTTTTATGATGGAATGGTAAGAACGCTTATTTTTATTTTTATTTTTATTTTGAAGATTAATTAATCTTTTAATAAAAACATTATATCAAAATTGTTAGATTTTTATGTTCTTTGATTTGAGATAGTATTTAATAGTGTGTATCACAGTATTATACATAAAAATTACGATATACAACTTAAAGTTGTATATCATATATATGTAGATATTTTTTTAAATCAATCTCATATTAAAGAGAATAAAACTCTAATAATTTTGATACTATTTTTTTTTGCAAAAATTTATATACATTTAAATTAAAAAATAACAAAGATCGTTCTTAGACTTTCTACCATAAGAGGGTTCTACAATAACCATTCTCAACCTTAAATCAAACAAATATTATGTTATATATACCCAACCTAATCTTAAAATTACATATATACCCAACTTACAAATATAACTAAAATTAAAATTCTAGAATAATTAATAAACCCTTTAAATGACTATTATATCCTTGTCTTTTTCTCTTTTTCCTCAACTTCAAAACTCTTTCAAACCCTACAATAATCAAACTAGAAAAATGTCCATTAGCTACTCATTCTTTTATAATACATAATAATTACATATAACTACTTCACTGAATTTTCAGCCTGTGGTGAGGAAGTTACAACCGAATTTCATCGGAACTTTACTCGCCACAGATTATCAGTCACTGCCGGAGTTTCTGCCATCGTCGGAGTTTCGATCGTATTATATATGTGACACACTACGTGGCTGCTTTGTCAACATAAAATCTAACAAACGGTCAAATGTGTATTTTCAAGGATTCTAGCACATAATTGTAGGGTACAATGTATACGTTGATAGTTTTATGAGTAGGATGTCAACCATAGAACAAAGTATGATGGTAGGATGCCGACAAAATGTATTTACCCCAAATTATACCATCAAAACTCAATCTTAGTACATTTGATTGAAACTTTCATCTTAGAGCAATAATCTTGTAGAAAGAAGTAGAAGTTTATAATCAATATTAAAACTAAAATCCTCTTTGCCATTGAAACTTTCATATACAAATATCTACATCTACATACCGATATCTTTGCCATTGAAACTTTCATATACGAGTATCTACATCTACATGTAGAACACTAATAAACCACATATTTACTCATTTTTCTGCAGTTTTGAACAAAAAGAGATCGATACTAATGATTCATCTAAATCTGCCACCAACTATAATATCTGCCCAATTAAGCAAGTGACAAAATAATGTATTTATCAATACTGTAAGTATAAGCTCGCTGAACTATATTTTTAGCTCTCAATACCATATAGACTTTGAGGTGAAGCTTTTTTTTTTCGTGATTTTAGTTCGTTTGGATTTGTCAAGATATAACAACATATCGTATAAAAAAAATTAACCATAGAATAACATTATTTGTAACATCACTTTGGAATTGATCTAAAAATTTTCCTTAAGATTATTTTTGATTGAAATCTTCAAGAAAACCGTACTGATAAGCAATCTCGCGGATAATGTAAATTTATATTCCTTATAACAACTTACTTTATTTTACGATATGTTTTATTCTATAGGGATATATATAATTTTTACCAATAATAAAAAATATGAATATGTCAAATGATATTTACACAAAATTCACCGTCTATTGAGATTAAACTCCGTTTCTTTATATCAATTCTTATTTTTGGATAATGATATGGTATTAGATGACGTTGTATCCATCATAACAATACGCATGATCAAATTAGCCCTAAAAGTACCAATTTGATGAAATACTGAAACTGTAAAAACAAATCACCAACATAACATCAAAACTCACCAAGATATAATAACTCTTTTTTATCGTCTTAAGCAAAATATTCTTGACCTCAACACTGTCCTGCTACAAATCAATGAATATAATCATATGCTAGAAATCCTTAAGAAGAGCCTAAATTACTAATTCTATATAATTTTTGAACAAATCATAGTGAAAATATGTTTATTGTAGCATATTGAATATGGAGAAATCAATTAAATAATAGGTTCAACCATTCTGACCTTGACTGTCGATCAGAATAACAATCCAATGTAGGGGTGAGCATGGGCCGGTTTGGGTCGGTTTTTGGCTAAAACCGAAAACCGAATCACAAACTTCGATTTTTGAAAACTTAAAACCAAAACCATTCAGTTTTTGATAGTTCGGTTTTTTCGGTTTTGAATTCGATTTTGGATCGGTTTTCGATTTTTATATTTTTTGAGCCTCGGCCAATGAAACTCATTAACTTTTGTTGTTTTTAGTTTTAGCCCAACAAATTAATCCAAACAATACTATCATACAATATATTTACAATAAATAGATAATTGAGCGTACTGCCATAATTTCATTTAACTTATGTGAATGACAGACACTATGAAGTCGATATCAAAGTATTAAACTACACAATAAAATTAGAAATAATAAATACTAATAGTAATAAGGGAAATATGAGTTTGTGGACAATACTGATATATTGGTTAATTTCATACTTACAAAATAGAATACCATAATATTATCAATAACAAATGACCATCAAAACCACAAAAATAAGTTTGGATAAAATCCATGGGTCATCAATTGTATCAACAGCAACAAGCAGCATCATACGGAACAAAAAATGAGCAGCGACACGAGCAACATCGCTCATCAACCCAATAGAGAATATCTACATAGAAACAGTAATATATTAATAGTTTCTTAAAATAACAAAATATCTATATAAAAGTTAAAAACATCAAATATAGTAGCAAATACAGTAGCAGACTAGCATATGTATTTGGATCATACTAGCAAATATAGTAGCAGACTAGCATATGTATATAAATCAAAAACAGCATCATTATATGTGTATGTATATAAATTAAGACGGTAAATACAATACATTAAGTATTATGGCTTACCTTAATCCCAACTTTCATCCATAAAAGAGTCATCACACTTTTTTATGGTCGGAAGTTCATCTACAAAACAGACTATAGTTTATTAATATCTTAGGATTCAAATGTATTTAATTGGACAAAAAGGAAAAATTCTTACCAACTTCTAATTTTTCCAGTTTCTCCACCAAATCTTACAACTCTGAGGAATTAATGGGTGTGTCTTGCAATTCAGCCGATGTAAATTTTATCCAATCTTGAACGCAAATCAAAGCTTCCGCGGTCCTAGGGGTAAGAGAGCTTCTAAACTGATCTATAACCCTACCACCAATACTAAATGCCGACTCTGATGCAACAGTAGATATTGGCATTGCCAAGACATGCCTAGCCACTTGAGAAAGTACAGGGAACTTCATTGAATTGTTTTTCCACCAAGTTAAGACTTCAAGTTTATCATCCCTTTTTTCCATCCCATCGGCCAAATAGATATCCACTTCGGTTTTATTGACCCCTTGACCTCTTTCTTCCAAAAAATGTTCATAATCATCATCTTCATCGACTTTCAAACCAGATTCAAATGCATCAGATGCAGAAGAGGAACCAACACTTGTGCAATCCAATAAGAATCCAATATTCCAATGATAATGATTAGAGAGAAAGAGAATCAGATGAAACCCAAGCTATGGCAGTTAGTCGAAGGTCCCGAATACCAACAACAACAAGTGATCCAATCAACTACTCTAATGCAAACATATACTCTACAAATTATAAGCAGTGACTAACCTTTATTTCTCATTCTTCTCTCCTGATCAAATTTAAATTTATCTCGGATCATGCCTGCGTTTGCCCGTGTATCTCCCTGTCTACTTCTTACAAAAGCATGATTCTGCTTTCAAAAGTCAACATATCAATAATAATCCCAAAATTGCAAAAGTAAAATCTCATTATTAAAAGTTGAAAATACAAAAACTAATAGGTCAGAATCATTAAGAGCAAGATAATTCAATACTTAAAGGTAAGAAGTATGTAATACCTCCAAAAATTCATCTCCAGAGACATGCCATTTCCAGAGTTATAAGTTCGAGCCAAATGACGATTGAGCGAATTAAACTGTGTCAAGATGAAGATCTTCCTTATGTCACTGTTAATGCAATTAGTCATTTGAACATCAATTAGTGTGTAACATCCACCAATTGGAACCTGCATAACATCCACATATCATTCCACTATTTCAAGCACTTAGAACACTTGTGGATTTGGTACATAAAAATCTTCAAAAACTTCATAGATTTATATTTCAAAACAAAAACAAAAAAAACAAAAATAACAAATAAAATTGGCAATAGAATCAATTTTTAATTTTGTGGTCGAGAAGTAGTTTAAAACACATAAAAATTTAGCGATTATGTAAGATATATATAAAGTTGATAATGGGTTCAAATACCTCATGTGAGAAGATTATCCATCAAAAACAACATCCACAAAGACTTTAAATTTTAATGTGTCTATTGTATCCATCTCCATTATTGCTTCCTAAGCCTGTAGAGTAGCAAGCACAAAAAGCCTCAATGGCGTCCTAAGATAATCAAGTTTGATGAAATCGTAGTAATCGAAACATATATTTTTTAGTTAATAATAGTATCTTATATATTGTAGATGTCAATGATGCACAATAAAATAATCAACGGGTGTTACGATTTTTTTCTATTTTTCTGAAAAAAAGTCTGACAATTACATTGAAATAAATGTTTGTTTGCACACCTTAACATCTGCATTAAATTTCGGAATGACAGAGGATCTCAATTTATCCAATTCGCCATTCCACCTGTCCTAAACCACTCACAAATTTTAGTGAATAAATAAAAAATAAGTAGTACTTCAGACAAGAAATTGAAACCTAAAAAGATAAAAAAAATTTAACCGGCAACATACCTATTGAACAATAGCGATTAGCATAAACCCTAACTTCATAACGAAATCAAGCAAGGGTATACATGTTATTCCATATTGATGAATATCGTATTGTATATTCAGTGTATGTGTGTGTATAATTGACACTCTTTAACAACATTACAAGAACTAAAAATTAAACATACGTGATGGAGCAAAGGAAAAACGATTTAATCAATAATAAGGCTTTCAAATTGAACTCCTATGAGAAATTTTTCTGGTTTAAAATCGTCTGCAGAAATCATACGTAGTTCACCAATATAATCGCCTAATTTTTTTGAAGAAAAGTAAAAGGTGCCTTTCAAAAATCAAACACGATTTGCATTTTAAAATTAAACAATTGGAATCAGCTTAATATTTGAAGGGCAATGTTGTCCTTGTGTTGCCAAAACCGTTTTAGATTAACTAATCACCATAATTAGGATCAATGAATTAGATTAAAAAAGTTTAAATATTTAATAGTCTAAATTAATTTATAAAGGGTTAAGTTAAAGAAGATTAGCTAATTAACACTTTCTTTATATCTTTTATAAGTAATAATAATAAGGGTTTATCTAATGATAGTTCTTAGGGTTATGTAAGTGAGGTGGTTATATCCATAGTACAACAAAATATTGCATGTCTAAATATTTTAAACATAGTCATTTTAAACATAGCCATTTTAAACATAGCCCTAGGGGCTTTCTTAATAAAGACTGAAAGAGAGAGATAGTTGAATCAATAACAAAATTGAAGCCTTCAACATTTCTTGGGCTCGATCACTTGAACGAAAGTGATGGTGGTTTAACGTGCCTTTGTAGTTGTGGTTATCTCGATTAGTATTTTGTTCACGGAACCATATATGTTTTGTGTATCTTAAAGAATCATCATAAAAATCACGCATTTGTTAGAACCCGATCGTAAGTTTTAAGTCATTTTGAATCAAAACTACCTAATTTAAGGCCCATGTGTTGTAATGAGTTTGTTTTAAACGTGAATCTCGCGTGTAACTATACATTTCTTCGATCATGTTGTGTAGGAAACAAGCTGTTGTTTTGAAACAATTGTCGGATTATCATATCGATTGAGACCCACAAAACTTATCGTAGCAAAACATCTAACAGTACATTTCGTGTAATAGTTATGGACACACTTCTCTTACTCATGTTAATGATCCCATACGTATATACAAATTCATGATACTTTTGTGAATGATGCTATTTTTCATGCAAGTAATATAGTAGGATTTCGTAACCAAAGTATATTATTCTATCAATGTGAGAATAGACGGAAATACCCTTGAAAAATAACGAAATATCGATACCTCTATATATTCATTGGAGCGGATAACTTGTAAGTTTAGAACTAAAAAAATTGAAGGGAAATATTTGAGGGGAAAAAAATGAAAAAAGTAGTCACAGTACTATGTGGTTTGGTGATTCTTTTGGCACTTGAGAGGCCAAATTATACTCAAGTTGAAGGTTTCAAACATACATGCCCAAAGATGAAGCTTAAATTGATGCCTTGTATTTTATACTTGAGAAATTGCCATCGCGGTTGTAAAGAATCGCCTTGCGATAATGTGTGTGGACCTCCACCCTTGAAGTGCTGCCTAAACATTGGGATGTTAGCGAGGAAAATAAATTCTGACATGGATGCACAATTGTTGTGTAGTTGCATTAAGAAAAAGATTATTAAAAACGATCTTATATCGCTTGTAAGCGGTAAAGACATCTCTCGTCTTCCAAAGGGTTGCATGATCGACATTAAAATTCCCGAGATCAAAAGCAAGACCAATTGTTCCAAGTATGATATATGATTTCTATTGTGAGCTTATTTTTGTTAAAGATGAATGTTAGTTTTGTTTGTTGATTATGTTTCTTGGTTCTTTTATGCAGGTGGAAGGTTAGGAATATAAAGGGTCAACTGATCTAGTATTCAATAATGTGAAGTTTCTTATGAAATTGTTATTTGTGTGTTATGGTTTGAAAATCCCAAATTTGTGTTTGTTAATAGAAATTTACAATAAGTTGTTTACATCATCATCATCATCATCATCATATATATAGGGGTGTAGATTCTACCGAATTTGGTGGTATATTGGATGTTAAATTTAGTCAATTTGGTGTACATTTTTTTGTCCTTCTTAATTTTGTCCTAATCTTGTGGCTTCACAATTTAAGTGATGCAAATAATTTACTTATAAATTATCCTTAAATGGTTTACAATTATACCAATGATCGATGTGAATCTAGTCTTATTAAGTGAAATTTTATTTAAATAAATTAAAATTCATTTAATGAAGTTGAAATTTTTCTAAAATATAACATGTATAAATGTAACTTTTTAGCAAAACCCCAAATAGATATGAGGAAAAAAAAATACTCCATATTATGTCATAAAATCCATATTGATAACGATTATTAACGGCAACAATGTAAGATTAAATATGCGCCAACCATCTAAAAGAAGGCGGGTTAAAACCGTCATCTGATCTACAGCTGTACGACATCGTATTACTCCACTCCGTTATTAGACGGTATAAATAACCTTATCTTTCATCATTTGCAATCTTAAACCCTCTTTCAAGAGGGCCTAAAACCCCATATAATATCCACACCTTATCTCCGTCGCTTCTCCGAATTCCGGCAACCATCATCCGCCGTAGCATGCCAATTAATCTCCACCTTCATCTCGTTAATTCAATTTCACTTCCTGTACCCCTAATCACCATGAAAGCCATGAGTTCAAGCCCTGTCATCACTCATGTATTCCCTGATAATAATAGATATAGTAATAATTTATCATCTTGTAATAACCTAGGGTTTCAGAAATTGACCAAAAATGTACAACATGAACTTCAATTTTCAGTGAAACAGAGGTCTGAAATTAGGGCTGCTAAAAGCTTAACGGAAGATGAGTCTGGGCTTAGTAATTGGGTCAACGATTTGACTAGGAAAAATATGTATAATGAGAGTGATGATGATAGGAGAAATAGTTATAGAGGTGGTGGTAGGGGTAGTGGTGTCAGAGGTAGGGGGCAAGGCGGTTCGGGTATGAATCGAAGAAATGATGATAATGATAGGGGTTCATATGGTGGTAGTTCGAGAGGAGGTGGAAGTAGGGGTTCGTTTGGTGGTAATTCGAGAGGAGGAAGTAGGGGTTCGTTTGGTGGTGGTTTGAGAGGAAGAGGGCGGTTTGGTAGTGAATTTGGAGGTAGGCGGTCGAATGATTCTATGGAAAGAGGGAGATTTGGTGGTGATTTTGGAGGGAGGGGGTCGAGTGGTTCAATGGAAAGAGGGAGAATTGGTGGTGAATTTGAAGGGAGGAATGAAGGGTTTAGGAAATTGAGGGAGAGTGGGTATGAAAATGGGAGAGGAGGGAGGGGGTCGAGTGGTTTAGCTGGTAGAGGAGGGAGAAATGATGGAGGTTCTCGTGATATGGATAGGGGAAAAGGAAGTTGGGGTTCGTATTATTCCACTCCTGAGGGGCGAGAGCCGTACGTGCGTGAGGATATGGATAGATTTGTGTCAAATAGGAGAGATGATAGGTTTGGTGGTGGTGGTGGGAGAGGGAGAGGCAGAGGTGGTGTAAGAACAGGTGTTAGTAAGAGTATGGAAAGAGGGAGTGTGATGATGGTGGATGAAGAAGATTTGGATGATGATGAAGAGGGAGAAGCGAAATTAATGTATAACTATAGGGAAGTGATTAGTGACGAAGAAGATAGTGATGACTTTGAAGATCATGAAGAGGATGATGTGGTATTAAAGAAGATAGATGTTACCCCGAGTTTGCCAAGAATCTCAACGGATGGAAATGAATCTTATCTAAGTGAGACGAGGTACGTTAGATGAGCCCTATTCTTGTATTTAATGATTCTTGTGATTGAATACGTAGTAACTTAGTATTATTTTTTTAGTGTGTCGTGTCATATTGGTAGAAACCATCAGAAAAATAACTTGTTATATATGCATTTGTTGATGTAGCTGATTATATATAGTGCATTTGTTTAAGTACATTACATGTTGCATCTATCTTAGAGTCTTGGGAGATTTGAGTCGTTTCTGAGTATATCTATTTGAATGCTATCAGGTTTGATCAATGTTCAGTTTCACCGTTGTCTCTAAGAGCAATCAAGGATGCGGGATATGAGAAGATGACTGTGGTACAAGAGGCAACACTTCCAGTCATTCTCGAAGGTTTGTGTAATTCGAAAGAGATATTAATATGGAACCAAGGATTCAAATTTTCAATAAAATTGTTGTGCCTTTATGTGTTAAAGTACTCTTTTATATAAAGAGTGTACGTAACAAAGATGGTATGTTTTGACCTTAGAGGTTTAAAGGAACCATTTTTTAACTTTGGATCACTACAGGTACATTAAATTTATCAATTCCCTAGCTTGGTTAAATTTCATATCAATATGACAAATGAACAGTATTTGGTCAATCACGCGACTTTGCCCACTTGAGAAATACTAGTTTTGA
This sequence comes from Gnaphalium uliginosum, assembly GCA_963930675.1. Taxonomy (NCBI): domain Eukaryota; kingdom Viridiplantae; phylum Streptophyta; class Magnoliopsida; order Asterales; family Asteraceae; genus Gnaphalium; species Gnaphalium uliginosum. The sequence continues at coordinate 28,673,869 of OZ005680.1, read as the reverse complement.
CCCCAATAGTCAAAATGCACCTCTTTTTTCACTTAATGATGAACAGATGAAGTAATGAATATAATTGATCTGTGGATTCTAATTTCTGACATTGAAACTGCTATCTTTTTGCAGGGAAAGATGTGTTGGCCAAGGCTAGGACAGGTACCGGGAAGACCGTTGCATTTCTGGTAATATACCGTTACCTATCATTTTGAACTTTCAATACATTCTTTTAATTAACATTACCTTGGTACCAAATTTGCCATCCTAATATTATTATTTTTCTTAATTTCAGCTCCCGTCAATCGAAGTAGTTGTGAACTCACCACCCGTTGATCGAAATCAAAGGTGGCCTCCAGTTGTAGTCCTTGTCATATGCCCAACTAGAGAGCTTGCAAGTCAAGCTGCAATGGAGGCTAACAAATTGTTAAAGTATCATCCTTCTGTTGGCGTTCAAGTCGTTATTGGAGGCACCAGAATTGCTACAGAACAAAGACGCTTGCAGACAAACCCCTGTCAGGTCAGCATTTTCATTTGCTCTTCTAAATTCTTATCATCTTATCATACCCTTTTCATAGATCTTAGTAAATTATAACTCCGTTACGTTCTGTACAGATCCTTATAGCTACTCCTGGCAGGCTCAAAGATCATATTATGAATACTTCTGGATTTGCCACCCAAGTAAAGGGCGTTAAGATTTTGGTTCTTGATGAAGCTGATCATTTATTAGACATGGGATTCCGTAAAGATATTGAGAATATTATAACAGCTGTCCCAAAACAACGACAAACACTTCTATTTTCAGCCACTGTCCCACCTGAGGTTTCTTTTTTATTTCAGTGTGGTAATCTGTTTATATAATTTTTGTGGTGCCATTTCATGCAAATCAAACAAAACTCATGCAAGTTTCTTTTGTTATGAAGGTTCGTCAAATCTGTCATATTGCTTTGAAAAGAGATCATGAGTATATAAACACGGTTGAAGAAGGTAGCGAAGAGACACATACACAGGTATGATTTTTTAGTGTTATTTAGTTCGACTTTACCAATGTACTAAAACTGGTGGTTGTTAATTTTTTGAAGGTCCAACAAAAGTATCTGATAGCTCCTTTGGACAAGCATTTTTCGTTACTTTACACTCTTTTAAAAGATCATATTGCGGAGGATGCTGACTATAAGGTCTGTTTTGGTCAATATGTTTTTAATTATGGATTTGCTTTTTGGTGCTTAACTATTTGGGGCTACCTTTTGCAGGTTCTTGTGTTTTGCACGACTGCCATGGTTACAAAATTGGTGGCAGACCTCCTTGGTCAACTGAAGTTAAATATCCGAGAAATACATTCCAGAAAGTCTCAAAGTAACAGGACTCAGGTTTCTGATGAATTTCGAAGATCGAAGGGTCTTATTCTGGTAACTTCTGATGTGTCTGCACGAGGAGTTGATTATCCAGATGTAACACTTGTTATTCAGGTATCACATATATTCTATTCGATGCCTAGAACTTGTAAACTCCTAGAATTCTGTAGTGCACATGGAATAGCACATTTAGAAAAAGTTCCTATGGTGCAAAAGTTACGGGCTAGGCAAGGAGTCAATGCCAGATAACTTTTTTGTACAGGTTGAGATGGCAGACTTTTTGTCTAATCTTTCGACGTTGTTCAATAATTTGTGTATTTGATACGAAAAAAATACATATGTTGTTATAATGAGATTTGATCTTATTAACAAAATGATTAGTTGGTTTATGCATTTAATAGACTTTGGACGAATTTCAACCCATTTGATATGTTTATTTCTAAGCTAATATCTTTATTTTTACCCACTAGATCTGTTAGAAATTATTCTTACCCAAATTGACTCGTTCTTAAGTGGATCGAAATGTCCAGTTCTCACTGAAATAGTGAAATGTAACTAAGTTGGGTGCAAGAAATACTAAAAATGGAGATAAACTTGCAGGTTGGGCTTCCAGCTGATAAAGCACAGTATATTCATCGGCTTGGAAGAACTGGTCGTAAAGGAAAGGAAGGGCAAGGAATTTTGTTGCTAGCACCCTGGGAGGAATTCTTCTTGTCTACCGTTAGGGATTTACCGATTTCAAAAGCTGACCCACCTCTCATCAATCCAGATACGAAAAAAAAGGTGTGTTTTCTTGTAGTACTTTTCAAGATAAACTATAGCTGTAAGCTGCAAGATACATAACATGCTTTTAGTAAATAACATGCTTAGATCAAATAAGAAAACTAAGTCGAAGTTAGTTGTCTGCTTGATTACTTTTACTATCTAGTTTATATGAATAATCATGTTTACAATAAATATATACGGGATTATATGGTCAAAGTTGTTTCTGGCACCCAAAATGAACACCCGTTGTGTGTGTCTTCGTGTGCATCAGGTGGAGAGAGCATTGTCGTATGTGGATATGAAAAACAAAGAATCGGCATACCAGGCATGGCTGGGCTATTACAACTCCAACAAGACCGTTGCCAAGGATAAACAAAGGCTCGTGGAGCTTGCGAATGAGTTCAGTCGAAGCATGGGGCTCGACACTCCTCCAGCACTTTCCAAGCTCGTCCTAGGTAAAATGGGACTCAAGAATGTCCCTGGTTTGCGCTTTAAATAATATTGAAAGTGGTAACACGAAATTTCATCAATTTTATTTACAAGTAGAAAGAAATTGTGCAATTTTGTTGTAACAAAACATTCATTTATTTCAACAGCTGTAGTTGTAAATTGGTAAAAAGCCTTTTCTTCTCCTCCAGTTTTTGATGTAAACACTGAACGGATTATGCAAATGAGAATGACATTTAGCTGTGAATTTGTGTCTTGTATGGGCTTATGTTTGCATTTGTGAGATAATCTGCTTGCTAATTACATTTACAGAAGAGGTCTCTTGTATAGCTTACGGGACTTATAAGCTATAGCCTATAAGCCATAAGCTTCAAAAATAAGCTAATCTAGAGACCCCACAGCAAAATGCCATTTTGTAACCCTTCCATAAAGCTTCAAATTTGCCTCCTATTGTTAGAAGGGCGCAACTGCTAAGGTGTCAACTTTCTGACTTCTTAAACTGACAAAATGTCAATCTGTACAGCAACTTCTATTAACTTTTTGGTAACTAGGGAATTATTTACGCGATCCAGCTTGATGAACGAGCAGGCAAAACTGAGTTTCTACGAATATCCTGCAAACCCATGGAACCAACCAAACCACTAGCACAGTGGCGGTGGCGGTATTTTGGTGTGGGCAGTGTGGGGCACTGCTCACACAAAGATTTTAGCATTTTGCTCTATATATATGAAGTTAGATAAAATCAATATATGCCCACATAGCTTAGTGGTAAATCCCATTGCTCCCCAACTAATAGGTCACTATTTCCGGTCCAGTTTCCTTACATTTTGTTTTTCTTTTCTTTTTCTTTTTTGTATTTGCCCATCTTATTTCCACTTCCTTTGCATATCTATTTCCCCTTCCTTTTTCATCTAGTATCTTTCTTTCCCTATCTATTCTATATTCTATTCTATAAATTGTTATAAATAAGTGCTATTTTTAAAAGAACAATCATTAAACTCTTTATTTTAAAGGTGATAGTTTTCATCATTTTTTTCTCCATATTATAAGTTTATAAAAATGTCTATAAGCACAAATAAATGCATTATAGTTTACAAATAAAGAAGTAGAAAAGTTTGAAACTTTGAGATATTCGAACTTGAGAACAAACACACACGTAGCCACAAGCTTTGTTCATGTTGCTAAATTTATAAACCTTGTAGGATCTTCGGTATGGTTTTTCGTTTTGAGAATCGAACTAATTGGAATTCTTTTTTGGTTCGGTCAGATTCATGCCAACATAAGTTTGAGTTGGTTTAATTTAATGTATTACTTGAAGGAAGAAAAAAAAACCCGACTCGGTATCCAATACATGATGTGACGAACATTTTAGAATTGCCCCCGTTAAAAAAAATCTGATACCCCCCTTGCACTAGCACTCCATGTTTTCCTTATAATAACAGCAAAAGACAAATGACAGAAATTCTATCATATCATATAAATTGTAACTGCTACATGACAAAAGGGTCCATGGAAATTGGTACAAAGTGTTTTCTGTACTAAAAACCCTAACCATCATCAGTAGAAAACATGGGTAACAAATGTATAACAGAGTAGAGCCCTACAAACTTCTACATCTTCGTGCACTTGAGTTAAAACTACATATTTGGCGGTGGTGGCCCGTATAACAGAAAACATAAACAAGACTTGTTCCTTGTGGCCACCACCCTTCAGCATACTTTTACATAAAACCACAGTGTGCTTGCAACCCTCACAAGCCGAAATCAAGAATCTGCACTACTGACCAGCGAGTAGAGATGATTCGTTAGTTGGTACCATGAGACTCTTCTTTGTGTATTCTTGAAAGTTTTAGCCTTTTGCAATTCTTATTGTCTAGCTTGGTCAACGAATTTGAGCAGTCGAGGTGGTGAAAGATAATCATACCCTCCTATGAGAGAACAAGTGATAAACTTCAAGTTCCATGTTTAAGAAATTGTTGCTAGTTTTAATTTTAAGGTGCTTAAAATAGCAAAAACAAATAAATAAATAAATAAATAAATAACAGAGAGAGAGAGAGAGAGAGAGAGAGAGAGAGAGAGAGAGAGAGAGAGAGAGAGAGAGCATCAGCCGAACACCCTCGGCCATGAAAACGGAGCAGTTGAATTCAAGGTTGTCAAAATCGCTAGGCGGAGACTAATCGGTGGAGACCTCGTAGGGACTAATCAGATTGGACATTAATTTACATTTAAATAATAAGTTTCAAAATTACGTGTAATTATAGAATAGAACCATAAACATAAACATAAATATAATTGTCTAGAAATATAAACATAATCGTTCAATTGCTCAAATACTACAAGTTTGACCGAGTTTAAAATGTTGACCAAGTTTGACTTTGACTGATTAATCCCGACTTTGACCAGTTGACCAACTTTTAAGTCAGAATCAGGCTAGTCAAGTCGGAGTAGCCCTAAATCCAATTAATCGGGGATTAATCCCAACTTTTACAGCCCTGGTTGAATTGACATTTAGTTTTAAGGGAATGTTGACTATTTGTCAAATATCAAACACACAGTACAATAAAAATAAAAATGTGTCATGAATATGCAAAATATGTACTATTTCCCATAGCTCGAGGGATCTTATTTATCGTCATGTTGCATGCAGAAAGAACTAAAATGAAGAGAACAGGGTCCATCGTCACATTGTCTGTCTTCTCACCAAATGAATGGGACCCACAAATTGAAAACACTAGAGAATAGGACTCTAACGACAACGGGCAATATTGCCACAAATTAGATGAGTAGAACCACGAAAGCTTATATGAGCCACATGATAGTTTATACTTACCATACTAGTCTTGGTCCTCGGAAAGCTTTCAATTGGGATCATTCGAGGAAATATTCGCACATACTTGTGAGTTGTGATGGGAGGTGATAAATACACCATACTTTGTTATACATACACCTAAATATTTTACTACTAAACCATATAGTACAACTCATTAATGCATGACCTTTGTTGTATGCATCAATATAAAAAGGGTAGTTATCATCACCCATTTGTGATTTTGTTTAAAATCTTTAAAAATTTGACTCAATTGTGGAAGTAATAGTAATTTATAAAAGTAAATAATTACCTTTGATGATGAGGTGATGACGGTTGATCTGCCGATGAATATAGCCTATGTTCCTCTAATGTTCCTCTGGAAAGACTTCCCTCAACCCGAGGTGATTGCTCAGAAAACCCCGCAGGACCAAACGATCCAAATTCAACCTGCTCATTTTGAGAAGCAAAAGCAGCATTTTGGTCATATGGATACACCATCATGACAGTAGGACCATTTGATCCATTGGATGAGACTCCTGGCAATGGGTACATGCCATAAGTTACGCTGGCAGGACCATTTTGACTCGAGCTAGGATGCGACAGACCATTTTGCAAGTGGTATGTAGAAAAGGAGGAATCGTGTCTGTGGAAATTCATTGACCGACTACCACTAGAACCCAACCGATCTAACCTAGCAGTTGATTTATCCGGTTGATTACGACTGTGGTTACGGCCAGAACCACGCGATTTTGAGTTAGCTTCTCTATCCCCATGATTATCACTTCGATCGTAGTTGTAGTTTCCTCTGCGAGAACGATCCTTAACACCAACCTTCTAAAGAAACAGCCAAAGAATAACCAATTACATGACATAAATGCAACAACAGACTATAAAAGATAATGTAACAAAATTACAATGTCAAAACTCTTCGATGAAACAAATCAACAGTCGGGCTTAAAACTTAAGGAGCAAGACAATTTGAAAGTTTGTACATAAAATTGTAAGTTCAGATTCGTCATACACAGCAGCTTTTTTTATTAGGTTCGTGACATGTTTGTGCAATAACCCCTTAAGTAAGATTTTTAACTGTGCCAAATTACAGAAAGACCCTTCAACAGTGATGTATAAAAAATCTTATGGACCCAAAAAAGCAAGTAGGTAATCCTAACTAAAACTTCTAACGCACACTATAGATAATTCCAACTCATTTAAATGAATAAACGTACTCACAACTTGTTTTGATCTTAAAAGTTTTAGCAAACATACTACAACTTATGATGATAACCGGGGTTAACAACATTTGTTAGAATCAGGCATAGACTACCACAGAAGAAAATAAAAAGAAAAGAACAAAGATATTCTTACAGGATTCGGTAGATATGTTCCAGTCCCACTACGATATCTCGGCAAATCTTCAACATAATGCTGGTAAACATTAGGAGGTCTATTGGGAACAGACTGAAGAGGTGCAACAGGAACGAGTCTTGGGCCATAATTCATGAGTTGCGTAACTAGGTTCATGTTTGGCAGGGGTCTCCCGGGCCCGTCCCATGGGACCCGACCCTGTAAATAAACAGGTGGAACCATAACCGGTGACGGATACACCGAAGGCCCATGATGCCGTGGACTTTGACAAAACCGACCAAACTGTAGATTTTGCCAATGGCTAGCAAAGTCACTATTTAGAATATCTGTTTTGTGCTCATCTGGTGTCTCCCCAGGAGTGGCTCCTCGCAAACTAACATCGTCTGACTGGTCAACTCCCTCAGGATGAAAATTTTGACCAACGTCACCGTTTTCCGTACCATCAAAATGGCTACCTGACGCATCAGATGATCCATTTTCTGATGGGACGTTATAAAATGGAGGCATCAAGAGGAATGGAACTGGTGGCCCCGTGGGATAAAATGTCAACGGAGTACCCCCAGAATTGTCCATTGTTCGTTGCCTCGGGTTGGACCCGATAATCATCGGGCTCGTCGGGATTGCTGATCCTGAACCACTAGTTTGAGCCGATTCAATACCAGACACATGAGGTCTCGGAACATGTATAGGAGCACCCACTTGAGATTCCAACTCGGGGCCCCCCAAACTCGTAGGCGGGACCCAGTCTTGATCATCATCTTCTATAGATGACTCTATAAGGTTAACCGTTTTCTTTCCGCGTTTTTCCTTTATTGACTTGCTGACATTGGATGTTTCATCCCACGAACTCTCAGAAGAGGTTTTACTTTTATAAGAATTACTGTGAGCCGCAGAGGAGAATCGAGAACTCATGGCACGCTCATCTGAATAAGGATCATTTACTTTATTCTCTTGATATTGAGAATGCTCTAAATGATTATTATCTCTCAAGCGGTCCCGTTTTTCTTTGTTATTCTTCTGTTGACTTCTTACTAACCCACCGGACCCACCTACACGACGAGGAGGTGGGATGTAATTCATCCCCATAGACGATGATGGCGGTTTATTGTCATCTTGTGGAACGATTTCAGAACTCAATCGTTCGGGTTCCCGCCATAAGTCATGGTTATAGTTATCATCATTACTTTCGGTAAGAGGTTCAACCAAATCTTCAGAATTCGAAGTCATATTAACCCCGGGAAAGTAATAAGGAACCAGACCATGCGGAAACTGCATGCCAGAGAATTGAGGATCAATAAACGGCATATTTGAGGGAACCACTCCAGCCAGATTCCTTTGTGTGTATCCTAATGATGCTAGAAAAGAGGGTGAGATCGGAAAAGGTAAATGCCCAGATGCTAAATTCATGGGCCCGTTAAAACCATGAAATGCAGAAGATGCCATCATATTTACGAGATCTTGCTCCTCTTGATGCATGTCCTCGAAACTCTGATGAGGTGGTACATGTTGTAATAATGAAGCCTCAATTTTCTCAGTTTCAGGTTTGACATTCTTCCTCTCGTTGCGGTTTTTTTCATTTTCAGGAGATTTGTTACGGGTCCCTTGAAAAGGTACGTATTTGTACGTATCGGTTAGTTCGGGGCTCGAGCGTGTTCTAGCAAACGGAAACCTTTGAATGTCATTGACCAAATGAGCTTTTAAATTCCGTTGACCTTGATTCGCATGAACCGGAGTGACAACATTCTTGGGTATGCTAGAATGACTGTGGTCAAAGTCCGTCTCTTGGTCAGCAGATTCTAACTTTTTGCCACTTAAATCACTCATTCGGGCATCAACTTCCAAAACCAATGAATCAATAGCGGGTGCATCAGGACGAATACCGTTCCCATGTCTGTCCCATGTGTTAGTAAAAAATTGATTTACTTCAGCAATAAGGTTTTCCTTTGGGCAATCAAGGAACCTTGCCAGTGTTTTGGCCCCAAGTGCAAACGCACTACGTATTCTGAAAAAGTTACCTGGAAACATGATAGAATATTACACATAAGAAGAAGAAAAAATGTGGCTTCATTTTACAAAATGAACAGAAAAAGTAGTATAATGTTATGTACCTTTACTGACACTCCGTCCAAGATTATTACTCACACGTAATGGATCTATAACGTTAAAATGTTTGGAAAGAAAAGGCTGCCCTTGATTATCCTGACCACCAGGAAAGACGGCGTACACGGAGCTACAAGCATCCAGAAACATTTTATTAAGTAGCAACTCTCCGCTGTCCTTACGAGGTGGTTCAGCTGCAATTTTTGAAAACAATCACCATCAATACAGAATACAACATTGTTATCAGTTTATAGAAAGATGCTACCACTATTACCAGTTACATCTGGAAGTGAATTTATTGGTACAGGGCCCCACAAGCTAACACAAAAATTGTCCCAATCGAAATTACTGAAAAACTCCAGAAAACGGTACAACACCTGCACGTGCAACGATAACATTCATAAGTAAAATAAATGAAAATAAATACTACCCAAACTATCCCTAAAAACAATTAAAGGAAAATCTGACTGTTCGATTCTTCAAATCAAAATCATCAATTTTAGACAAAATAATAATAATTAAATAAATTAAACCTCAAGTGGCCCCGCAAAAGAATTGTTGAAGACATGGAATATGTAAAGGACCAAGGTCTCGAGGGCGTAAGTGGATATAAGTCCATGATGAGCACCCAATATACGGCTCTCGTAGTAACACCACGCTTTGATCAGTATAATGCTACGCTTAAATAAATGATTTTGGTTTATCAAATTGTCAACCTGCACAAGCATACTTATTTGATCATCAACATGACTGTAAAACAGATCTTTGACCATGCGTAAAAGCACTAGCACTGCACAAACCTCCTCTAGAAAGCAAAGGGTACAAAGTCCTCCAAGTTGATTAAAGGATATATCGACCACAATGTTTTCCACAAGACACTTTATAATCTTCACCTGCAGTTGAATCATCAAATAGCAATAGCAATCAGCATCTAACGCTAGACTCCTTAAAACATATCACAAACTAGCAAGGATGGGTAATGCAGATTGAATGACGGGATCCGCCAATGCTTTTTGTGCTTTCTAGTTTGTATGGAACTGGTATATTATATATACTTATGAATATGAATTTGTTTATTACAATAATACTTTAGTATACTTAGGCACCTTTGAAACTGCTTGACTTGCTACTTTTTAGCTAATTCTATAGTTTTACCATTTGAATTTTGTGAAACACATTTTTAGGTTTCATAATCTCAAGCAGAAACTCTTAGGTGAATTTGTTTTCTTAAGCAACAGTCAATGATGCAATATAAAAAAGCAAATACAAACCATAAATATTAAACGGAAGTACGATATCAAGAAATCATGACACAATATTCCAACTATCTGTGACAGCAATAAACCCAAATGCATTTGACTAAGAGACCAGTTATCATAATGTACTGAGGGGGACATGAGAATCAGCTTGCAGCAAATATTAAATATAAACGTTTTAAAGAAACGTACTTCTGCTTGAATGTATTGAACTTCCTTTACATGAAATTCTGCATTCTCATTCTTCTCCTCAGTCTCCAACAAATCACAGACCTCACGGGCCCATGAATCTTTCAAACTTGGATTGCTGCTAAAAGCTGTTAAGTCGATATCCCCATCAGGTAAATACGTTTTAAGAGGTACAGACCCAAAAGTAAAAACCTGCAAACCACAAAAATATTAGACGGGCATAAACCAAGGAGCTTAAAACAATACTCTTATACTCTTATTGTAAAATAATGAGCACATGGATGTGCATTCCCAACACGAACACTGCAATTATCAAATTCAAAACTATATTCTCAATTTCTCATCACCAAATTAACATCAACATCAGATTCTAGTTTGACAAATAACACACAAATAATAATGAAATTCAGCCATTTCCTAAGCTAACCTAACTAACATAATTTCAACATACAAACACACTAGCACCTAATAAACATCAAAGAAAAAGTAAACCACCTGACATGGAAAACACTTCATAATAAGCCGTTGTACATAATCAGCAACCGCATTTCTACGTTCTTCAGAGGGTTGATTCGGCTGTATACAAGTTATAAGCTCAGCCGTTCTCTCCTCGGCTTTTAACCATCTCTCAGAATCTAAACTATCTATCAATGGACCAGCATTGGGCAATAGCCCATTCGGTAATAACCGCCCACCCCCAAGCTCACCCATACACAACTACCCAACACTACTAAATACAACAAAAACCTAATCACAACAACAACACAAAATCCCAATAAACCTCACTTCTTACTTTCTTCTAAAAATCAAAACTTTTTGCATTCACATACATAAATTTGCATACAAACACACATATATATGTATAATAACTAATTAAAGATGATAGCTTGTGGCACCAACAATGTCAACCGTGATAAAAAGTTCCAATCTTTATAATCAGGAACCCTAAAAAAACAAACCCTAAAGACAGAGTTGAAAAAATATTCCAAAAAACAGATCATAAAAATTGGTAAAACAAAGATTGGGAACAAAACCCTAACACCATAAATCAATCAGAAAATGATTAAGGAAATTAAAACGAACAAATTGGGATTGAATTTATGGGTGTGAGGGTTCGAAATTAATTAATTTATTAATAAAAAATGATCGTGAAATTTGATTGATTGTTGAGGAAAAGGGTTTGGGGGAATCGGAAGGAGAGAGATTAAAAACAAATAAAGTTGCGAATTTATGGGGTTTTTTGATATTTTTTCCCCTTTTTTTAATGTCTTCTGTAAATTTTATTTTAGTAATTTAAAAGAGAAAGGGGTTTTTGAAATGGCGATTGAAATTGTACAAATGATACTTCTTTCTGGTGATGGGAATCTGGGGAGAAAATGATTTCTTTATTTAATGCGAAAAAGAAAAAGGAAAAAAAATTCATTCATATAAACAAAATCTTTTAACTAAGATTTCTTTAATTCTTTAATATATACGTGTAATCAAGTTTTTCTGTATGTTTTATGCTGAGAGTTTGTTTATAACGTTATATAAATATAAATAAATTATATAATGTTTTATAAATCAATTTAATTTATGATGTGGATCGGCCCCTATACGAGCGCAGAAGGGACATGATTAATCTCAACAATCAATTTCTTAGATACTGTTTCAGATTCACTGCATTTTAAATTTACTGTATTTTATGTCAGATTCAATGGTTGAGATAAGGAGTCAGTTGCCCCTCACGCCTCTCATATAGGGGTTGCCCCTCTTAACTTTACTCTTCATTTATTATTTATATGTTCAGAATAGGTTCAATGTATAATGCTAAAAAAATGTAGAATGAGAGCACCAATAGGAATGCTCCATTTTCTTTAAAATCCAATTTTCACTCGAATTTTTAAAATTAAATATCTCACAAACGGCATGACTAAAAATTATAAACATTACATATTCGAAATCAGCTTTTTTTTTCTCTTCGATTAGAGATACGAAAAGCTATAGTTTCGACAAACTTTTTATATTTTATTTTTGTCGGGTCTTAAAAAGTGCAATTTATATAATCACATGTGATTTTTTGTATAATCACATGTGATTTTATGTATAATTACATATGATTTATGATAAAAATATAATATTGGAACACAATTGTTTATCAATGGTGGATGTTAGCTCACACATGATTACGACTTAATATTTATTTACATAAATAACTATAAATAAGATTTAAGAGTTGCAATTGTTTACGACCAAAATCACATTTGATTATTGATTTGAGATTTAATCACATGTGTTTTTCAAATGAAGTATGTGATAATAACTGATAATTCACATATGATTTTATCTTTATATTTATTTACATGTATAATTATAAAAAATAATTTGAAATTCGTATTTATTTACACTTTATTCATATGTGATTACTAATTTAATGTTTAATCACATATGATTATAACTAAAAAATTTCTAAAGGTTTATTAAATTATCAAATAAATTATTTTTATGTGATTTTAAACTTATAATTTGTAACTTTGATTATTCACATGTGATTATAGCTAGTGATTTAAAACTTATAGTTTGATTGTAAATATATTCACATTTGATTTAACATTACGAATTTCATATGCACATTAGAAAACGGGAAAAAAAAATTCTCGGAAGTATGTCATGTGAAATCTCTAATTAAAGATAAAAAGACGCTGATTTTAACGGTGTAATTTTTATAATTTATAGATATGCGATTTTTGAGATATTTAGATTTAGAAATAAAGGTGGAAATGGGTAATTGAAATGTAGCAATTCTACATTTTTTTAGCATTCTATATAGAGCTTTCTTATATATATATATATATATATATATATATATATATATATATATATATATATATATATGTACTGGGTGGAAGACCCGTGCAATGCACGGTAATTTATTAGAGTTATTTTAGATATTACGTGATTAAAAGATAATTGTAGTACATATTTTATAAAATAATTTATAAAATAATATTAATTAAATAATTTATATGATTTTGTTTTCGTATGTGACTCTTCTTTCCATATTATTATAATATATGTAGCATTTATATTTATTATTTATTAATTATTATAAAATAATAATATAATATTAATTAAATAATTTATTAACTGAAGTTAAGAGATTGCCACGTGGCATTCACGCTTACAGGGCAAATTCTGGAGCTTTCTTTTATACTCCTTTAGTATATATATATATATATATATATATATATATATATATATATATATATAAGTATGTTAACATAAGAGGGCTAAATTTCATAGGTCGTATGAATGATTTCAAAAACACTCTTTAACTATTCAAAATACATTTTTCTTCAAAACTTATTCAATGATTATTATTAAAATAACTTTTGGAAGCTATGATATAAATATAAACAAAAAAACATTAACTTTTTTCGAACTTTTTTTACAGTCACTATTGTTGTGATTATTTAAGATAATCACGAAATATAACATGATAATTACATTTGATTATTCTCTAATATAATACGATTATCATGTGTTCGAGATAATTACAAAATCTGACTTGATAATCACATATTATTCATGTGATTATCAAGTTATAAATTGTGATTATTATGAATAAAAAAATTAATAAAAATAATTTAAAAAATGTCAAAGTATTTTATTTGAAAAATAGTTTCTAAAAGTTATTTGAATAAGGAGCTACGAAGAAAATTTTACAAAATAACGTGTTCTGCATATTTAAAAAGTATTTTTTAAATCATGTCGACGTTCCTACGAAAATTAGTCTTCTTATTGGAACTCACGACGATATATATATATATTATATACATATATATACAAATATATATATATATATATACATATATATATATATATGTTGGGTTTGTATTCTCTTACTAGATTAACATACGATGCGGAAACAACAATTAATCTAGGGGCATGAAGGAAACTAAACCCTAAAGGATCTTAACTTAATAATAATAAGCAACAAAAACAAAATAAATAGATAAATAAGAAAATACTAACCTTTGAAACAAATCGGATTTCTCACACGCAGACCACCTTAGCAGACCTTCTTGACTTGGAGGCGAGTACTCAAACCAGAGCACCTCTAATGGCTCATACCCACGAACTAAAGAGAAAATTCCAACTCCTAAGGTTCCGAATCTAATCGAGTAAACTCTTACAAGGAGTAGGAATGAGAAACAGAGAATTATCTACCTTGAAGCCATGGCATGCCCTCTATATATATAGGGAGAGGGAAGCTAGAGTTTCTTCCCTAGGCCGATGTGGGATAAGCTGATTCATCCTCCAACCTCCGGTTGGACCATCCAGCTAGCGGTTATGCTTGCTTTATGCCCAAGTACCCGAGCCGCGACCCACGTGCTCCACCACCTAACATCCTTGGACTCCAGCCGCCGGTTGAACCTTCCAACCGGCGGTTGGATTTGGCTTCCAGAATGTTCCATTCATTTCTTTTAGTTTATGATTAATTCATCAACCGTGATAATTAATAAACCAAATAATTAACCATAATATTAATTCCAATTAATATTATTTCTCATTTATTTCTCTTAACTGTTCGATGAGGGTGACCCAAAAAGGACTCTACTGTTAATGATATACTTACCAATTAGTTATGAACTTGGACACTATATCTAACAGTCTCCCACTTGGACAAGTCATCAACTATTATTGGTCTAAGTCTATCCCATTAACTAAGCAGAGAGTGCCATCCAACGCAACTACCGAACTCTAAATCATATCAAGAGACAGCCCTTAGATAAGCGATCAAATATTCCTTTGTTCTACTGATATCGTATGAAACTGAGACATGAATTTTAATCAATCTCAAGATTCAAGATTATGTTTTCTGATTTCCAATTATTTTGACTATATGAGACTACTGAATTGTGCACATCAACTTAGTCTCGGCTAGGCCTAGCACTTTAGAGTCAACTATTAATCATCAAAGGGCCCATGATATCGCTTTTCCATTTTGGCAAAAGGAACAAATAAACTTCGACTACATAGTACTAATCAACTCATCATGTTACACCTAGCATACCCTTTATAACTAGCATTTACGCGCAACGTTTGAATAAACTAAAGTATAACAGATTTGAAAAACTAGAAACTCAATGTATCTCCATTTTAAGAATAGAGGATATTATCATTTTAAAATCACTCGTGATTTTAACCCATGAAGTGATCTCTTTAAGTACGGGTCTCTCCTATACTTAAATCCCCATCAAGTACTTATGAATATTGCAGCATTCTCCATGCTATGTCTAATTTCCATAGACAATCTACTAACACTCCATGACAGTCTTAAATCGACACTAACTTCCTGTAGTATGAACGACTGAGGAGGTTCGAGTAAAACTAATTACTCGGGAAGTGAATTCCAAACATGCAAAACGAAACATAATAACAATCAATAGTAAATGGTAGAAATCTTTCAAATAAATAAATCTCAATTATTTAATCACCAAATCTATTACATTTCAATCATTGCTATAATGTTTCAGATTCAAACTAACACCTAAAATTTTATATTATCTCTTAAACCTATGCTCCTAGCATGTTCATCATGTTTGGACCTTGCTAGTGCCTTTGTGAATGGATCAGCCGGATTATCCTCTGATCATACATGCTTCACAATCACGTGTCCTTCTTCTACCTTTCTTCGAACAAAATGGTATTTCCTTTCTATGTGCTTTGACTTCCCATGGTCATTGGGTTCTTTAGTCAAAGCGACTGCACTTTCATTGTCGCAGAATATATCGATGGGGTCTTGTACTGTTGGAACAATTCCAAGATCTCCAATGAAATTCCTCATCCATATGGCTTCCTTTGAAGCTTCGCAAACTGCAATATACTCAGACTCGCATGTGGAGTCTGCTACTGTATCTTGTTTTGAACTTTTCCATGTTACCGCTCCCCATTCAGTAAGAATACCCAACCAGACTGTGACCGACTATCATCTCTATCTGTTTGGAAACTTGCGTCACTATAGCTCGTTACTCTGAGTTCTTCTTCTCCGCCATAAACTAAGAACTTGTCTTTAGTATTGTTAGTCCTCGTAGATGAATCGAATCAATTGAAATGCGGAAATAAACAATTGATTTTGTATACGTGAATATGTAAAACGCGAGAATGTAAATAATGTTTCTGTTTATTGATTCACAATGATTACAGAAAACAAACAATTAAGCTCCACACCAAACTCTCTCTCAAACTTTCTTTCACACTCTCAATTTTCCTGCTCTCTAAAACTAAAACCCTAGAACTATATATATAGGTTGGGCTGGGCTTCAGTTGCTGGGCTGGGCTTCTATGACACTAGCGACACTAGCGACACTAGCCTAGTGTCGCTATCGCGACACTATTGAAGTGTCGCTAAAACACATACAATCAAGTTAATATTTCTAAACAAGATGTTGTCACACCAGAATGCATCAACAAACTTCCCCTGGACGACAGCTTGTATAAATCTTTCATCAACGACAACTCTTTTGCATGGACAAAACCCTAGAATAATCTTCTTTGTTGCTCCCTCTTTGAACTAAACCTTGAAAGTATATTCCAAAAATGTTGTTGCCGTTAAATCTTGTAATCTTCTTCTTGAGTTTGATGAGAGAGTTATCTTTCAGCACGAATCCATTTTTTTACTAACCAATTGATACGAACCTATCCCATACTAGGTCATATCAACACCATATGTCCAAAGCTAACTTATGGTTATATAGCAATATCATCTTCCCTTTATCAACAACTTCACAGAAACCTTCACGAATCTGTCTGTTTACAATTCTAATCCGAATATTCTCCCATAACCATAATCAGAATTTTAAAGTTACTTCCCCTGAACAGCAGATTCTCTCATTATCTCTTGAAGGATCTTCATATTCAAGCATTTTGTTGTTGTTGAACATCAATCTTCATATCCACATAGAGATGATACTAAGAAATGTTGTTGGATTTCCCTTTTCTTCTTTCTTCCTCCTTTTCTCTCTTTGGTCTTCTTAATAAATTGTCACTGTAACCATGCTCAGAAAACAAAAACCAAATTTAATTTTTTTTTTTGTATGTATTTGATATTGTACAAATAATAAAAAAAACTAAACTAAACTATAACTTTCGGAACCCATTTGAGCACAGATCCAATTGGTCTTGAAAGCTTAGAGACCCAGTTATAAGTTGTATCGATATAATCCAAAGACATTAAATTCCATCTGAAATTGAAACGCGGTATTTCATTTCTAAAGAGTTTTCGTGGAACCAATGGTGAAGGAGATCTCCTTGGGGAGAAAGGAACAAAATCTTTCCGTCGTCTTTGCACCATATGATGAGATCATGGTGGTGCGAGCGCAAACATTTGCGTGCGAGTATAAGCGTGAGATTTTGTTTGTCTCGATTCTGGTCGTTGTGTCGGTTTAAAAACTCTTGTTGGCGATTCCAGTCTTGAAACCGAACTTTTGATGCGTTGAGAGTTACCAGAATCATCACAACAATCAACCTTTTGAACTTTACGTTGGCTGGTTGATTGTAATTTCTCAGAATACTTCTTATTCTTTTGTAAAGAATAATTTGTAAACTGAGAAATATTTTTCACGCACGAAGATTTACTTGCATAAATCTTTTTCCCAACCTTTTCAGGTTGTTTTGTTGAGTGAGAGTCATAAGAGAGTTGTTTATGAATATCTTGAATAGTCTTCAATGCAAGCTCGTGATCTTCTTGTAGCCTGGTTAACACTGTTTATTGGCTCTCAAGTTCCGGAATTCATTCTACTATTCTGACAACCTTTAAACGTAAATCATCACCTTCATTCTCCATGTTGAGCACTTGAGATTGAATAATTTTAATCTCTTCTTCCTTCTTCTCAAGTCCTATAATTTTTAATCGCGTCTTTTCGCGTTCATTCTCCATGGTAAGTATCTGAGATTGAAGGACCTTGATTTCTTTTTCCTTCTTCATCAATTCCTCTTTGATCCCATTGTCCGGCCTTTTTAATCTCAACTTAGTATTTCTTCTGAAATCTTCTGCAAGAGCGTCCCACAAATCAAACGATGTTTCCTGGTTTTTGTAACAAGAAGCCACATCTTTTGGTAAGCACGATATAATTGTCTCATACGTTTTCTTTTTCACATTAAAATTCTTGCGTTCTACAACTGACATTTGGTTTATTGTTTTAAAAGATGCTTCCTTTCCCAAATTCACTGCGATTCTCGGTCTCTCATATGGCTCGATAATAAAAATCCACAAATCTGTATCATTTAATGTAATCAGATCTTCAAAAATAGTGTTCCATCGAGCAAAGTACTTAGAGAATAAGGTCTTCAACATTTCTCTCATGCTACCGGTCAAAAAATCCATATTCGAATCTCCACCAAAATTTCGTACAGTAAATTCGAAAAATACGCGAGTACCACGATACTTTTTCAACACTAAAACTAAGAACTTTTAAGCTCAAAAACAAAATTTGGTAATGCGACAATTTTTCCCGCGAAATAAATTTTTTAAATTTTTTTTTAAAATTTTAATTTTTTTTATGAGACACTAGGGAAGTGTCGCTAGTAAGTGTCGCAAGGTTAGTGTCGCAAGGTAGTGTCGCTATGAAGTATGTGACACTAGCTAAGTGTCGTAGGGTAAGTGTCGCAAGGTAGTGTCGCAGGTTAGTGTCGCTATAAAGTATGTGACACTAGTATGTGAGACAAAGTGGTATTAGAAGCCTCTCAGTCTGAGACTAAAGGTTTAAAATCAAAAAATTTTAGTCAGCAAGACGCTATTGATAGCTACTTGAAGGAAATTTCCTTGCTTAATAAAGAACTTGCTGAGTCTCAGTCTGAGGTTGTAGATTTAAAAAGAAAGCTCTCAAATTTTTCAACATCCTCAGTTGTCTTTGACGAAATCTTAAACTCGCAAAGGTCAGATACTAAAAGCAAGGCTGGACTTGGATATCACCAAGTACCTCCTCCAAAAGATTATCTACAAATGCCTGTGAAAGATTAAATCAAAGACTTTGTGCCTATTTCAGCATCAAAATTAGACACAAAATCTGTTAATGAATTGGTTAAAAATGCTGACAATGATGCTCAGGTCATTATTGAAGAAGAAGTTAAAATAGAGGATGTAACTGAAAAGGTTACAAAACCGGCTGAGAAAGTTGATGTCAAACCTGAAAATCATATAATTACCACTGAGTTTGCTGAGTTTTTCAAATAGGATAAAACTAAGGTTGAATCTGAATTTAAAGTTTAAAAAGCTGAACCTAAGAAAGTTAAAATTAATAATTTGTCTCCACTAGTGAAATTCCTGAAAAGAGAAAATTCAGTTGATAAATCTAAATCAGATAAACCTTCAACATCAATTGACTCAACTTTAAAGGCATTCAATTCAGCCTGCATGCATAAGTGTGTTTGCTCGATGAATGCCTATTTCTCTAAGTCTCTGAAGTTGAGAGACATTCCTGTTTCTCAACCATTTGTTGAGAGACGTTCCTGTTTCTACTGCCGGAGACAGGGACATGTTATTCGTGATTGTCCATTGCTTTCACGACAAAGATTTGGGAGAAATATGCCTAGAACTTCATTTTATAGAAGTTCATTTTCAAATCATGTTTCTAGGCGTAATTTATTATCTCCTAAGCGTTTTGTGAAGCAAAGTAATGTTGTGCCAGATACATCTGCCAAACCAAAGTCCAACATTACTGTCAAGCCATCTTCTAAACCTTCCAAGGTTTGGAAAGTGAAAGAATCTAAGCTTGATTCTTCTGTCACCAACAATAACACATCAGAAAATAATCCTGATTTGTTTAAAAATAAAATTCTTACTGATGTGCTTATTGTTGATGACTACGGACGACCTAAGTCTGCAAAGGATTGGGTCTCCGTTACTGAATAATAATTTTCTTGTGCTGTGTTGCAACAGTCAGAACTTGTAAAAGAAAGCATATGGTATATGGATAGTGGCTGCTCGCGACACATGACTGGCAATGTGTCTCTACTTACTGATGTGAAGCAAATTAATGGGGGATATGTTGCATTTGCTGGTGATGCTGGTGGGATAATTTCTGGACAAGGAACACTTACCAACGGAAATATTAGTTTTGAGAATGTGAACTACGTGGAACGGCTTCAACATAATCTGTTGAGTGTTTCACAAGTCTGCGATAAAAAGTACACCACAGTTTTCACGGATGTAGAATGTTTGATAGTGAAGCCTGGGTTTGTTATTCCTTAGGAATGGGTGTTGATGAGAGCACCAAGAAAGAAGGATACATACGTACTGGACATGCGAACTGTTGAGACAACAAATGAATATACTTGTCTTCTGTCCAGGGCTTCAGAAAAGGACTATTATGGCACCGACGTATGGGAGATATTCATTTCCGAAAAATAAATTATCTGGTGAAAAATGATCTTGTGGTTGGAGTTCCGAAGCAATCTTTTGTTCTGAATGACAACTGTGTACCATGCTTAAAAGGAAAACAACACAAAAAGTCTCATAAGTCTAAGTTAGTAAATTCTAATGATGTACCATTAGAATTGTTGCATATGGATCTCTTCGGGCCTATTTCTACAAAAAGTATGGGTGGAAAATCTTACTGTTTGGTTGTGACTGATGATTACTCGAGATTCTCTTGAGTCTACTTTCTTGAAACTAACGATGAGACGCCCGATATTCTGGTTTATCTATTTGATAGGTTAGAAAACATATGCAACTTGAAGATCAAGAAACTGCGAAGTGACAATGGTACCGAATTCAAGAACTCTACGCTTGAGATGTACTGTTTATCCAAGGGAATTCATCATCAATTTAGCGCTGCTAGAACCCCTAAGCAAAATGGGGTTGCTGAAAGGAAGAACAGAACTCTCATAGAAGCTGCCAGAACTATGCTTTCTGATTCAAAATTGCCTATAATCTTTTGGGCAGAGGCAGTTAATATAGCTTGCTACGTTTTGAATCGAGTACTAATGGTTAAGAAGCACAACAAGACAAGTTATGAGCTGATTAATAACCGCAAACCAAACCTTCAGTTTCTTGAGCCATTCGGCTGTCCTTGCTCTATTATGATCACAAAAGATAGTGTGCTTAAGTTTGGTGAAAAGGCTACTGAGGGATTTTTTCTTGGATATTCTGTTAATTCTACAAACAAAATGGTATTCAACAAATCAACGAGCAGAGTGGAGGAACATTTTGAAGTTAAATGCTTAAGGTACACTGAGCCTCCACATGGAAAGGGACCCTATTGGTTCTTTAAGTATGGCGATCTCTTTAATTCCTTCAACATTCCAGATATTGATGTGGTTGAAGAGGTGGTTACATTACTGCATGGAGTTGATCTTTCTCATGCTACACCATCAACTCCTACACCACCTTCTTCTTCACCATCTACTGATGCTCCTTCTACTTCTGGAACAACACCCACTTTATCTGCATTTTTAAATTATCAGGATATGCCTGATACATCTACGAATGAAGAGGAAGAAGAAGAAACCCCACAGGATTTGTCATTACCTGAAGCTAATCCTACTGAATCTGGGGGAGATCCCACAAATCTGGATACGGTCATGGTGCTTGACCCGATTCCACAAACTCGTATTCATACAAATCTAGATAACTGATAACATAATTGGTGATTTGAATGTTGGTGTGCAAACGAGAAGTCAAGTTAGTGACTCTACATCTGAATAACTAAATTGTCTTGTAGCTAGGATAGAATCATGTTTTCTATCTCAGGTTGAACCGAAAAATGTGTCTGAAGCACTAAAAGATTCTCACTGGATTAATGCCATGCAAGAAGAGCTTCAACAATTTGAAAAGCTACAAGTTTGGAAGTTGGTTAACGTACCAAAGGGTGTTCATTCTATTGGTATTAGATGGGTTTTCCGTGTGAAGAAGGATGATCGTGGTGTGATTATTAAGAATAAAGCTAGAGTTGTCGTACATCGGTTCACACAGATTGAAGGTTTAGATTATGATGAAGTTTTTGCTCCAGTTGCTCGTCTTGAATCGATCAGAATATTTCTTGCTTACGCCTCGTACAAGAAATTTAAAGTTTTTCAACTGGATGTGAAAAGCACATTTTTATATGGAAAGGTCAATTAAGAGGTCTATGTTCGTCAGCCTCCTGGATTTGAAGACTCTGTTCATCCAGACTATGTGTACAAGTTAGACAAAGCTCTGTATGGTCTTCATCAAGCTCCAAGGGCATGGTACGAGATATTATCACAATATCTGCTGCAACATGGGTTTACAGGTTCATGCGGACGACATTATTTTCGGGTCAACTAATGAGAAATTATGCAAGAATTTTGAAGAAATAATGAAGTCTAAGTTTGAGATGAGTGCAATAGGAGAAATGTCATTCTTTTTAGGTCTGCAGGTTGAGCAATCTGAAAATGGTATTTTCATTCATCAATCTAAGTACGTCAATGACATTTTGACTAAGTTTCAATTGCTCGATTGCAAAACCTTTAGCACTCCCGTTGACATTAATCACAAGTTTGGACCTGCTGAAGAAGAAGAAGATGCTAATCAGCGAGACTATCGATCAATGATTGGCTCGCTTATGTATCTTACTGCTTCCAGACCGGATATTATGTTTGTCGTATCAATCTGTTCAAGATTTCAAGCGAAGCCTAAGCTTTCTCATGAGAAGGCTGTTAATCGAATTTTCAGCTATCTAAAATGGAGACCTAATATTGGTCTTTGGTATTCAAATGAAGATAACTTTGCTTTGACAGCCTACTCTGATTCGGATTATGGTGGTTGCAATGTGGATAAAAAGTCTTCGACTGGAGGGTGTCAGTTTCATGGAAATCGCTTGGTTTCCTGGCAGTGCAAGAGGCAAACAACAGTTTCTACTTCAACATCTGAAGCTGAATACATTGCTGCTGCTAGTTGCTGTTCTCAGGTTCTCTGGATTCAGCATCAGATGCGTGACTACGGGTTACTCTTAACTCTTATTACTATTCATATTGATAATACTGCTGCTATCTCAATCACACGCAATCCCGTACAACATTCTAAAACAAAACATATTGAAATACGTGTTCACTTTATACGGGATGCTATGAGAAGCATTTAATTGACTTGGTCCAAATTGATACCTTAAAACAAAACGCTGACATTTTCATAAAAGCTTTCTCACGGTCACGATTTGAGGAACTTGTCTCTATGATCGGGATGCAAACTCCCGATCAGCATTGATTCATGACTTGGAAACTTGCGTGTGTATATTATTTTCTGTTTTTGTAAAAAAAAAAAGAAAAAAAAATGGACGTTGGGTTGTGTCTGTAAATAATTTGGAAAATGATAGTACATCAGGGGACATGCATAAAAATGGAAATTTTAAGTTTTATGTTTGATGTGTCAGTAGATTTATCTAGCATATTTAAATCCACTTTTCTAAAACATTAGATTCATTATGTGATGTATTGGTAGGCAATTTGTACTTAAGTTTCTAAACTACTCAAGAAAATAACTTAATTTTGCATATTATTTTATATAAAACATATTATTAATTTATGACATTAAATCAAAAATATGACATCACGTCCTATTCTTTGACACATAGTCTTAATAATATATTAAGCATGTAGTCTTAAAATTTGAACGGTAAACATGCTATGATCTATGATTTAGAGTCTTAATATTGTTTTATCTGGGAAATGTATTGGTTGCCTTCTCTGTTGTACTATGTACAGACCTGATTGCAACTCGTATATTTTTTAAAAGAACATAGGTACGTAGTCTGTATCAATTTACGGACAAAAATTACGAACCCGTGGTAATCCTGCACTCCTAATAATGTACTAAGTACAAAGAATATATTCTCAACAAAGGATTACCTAGTATTGGATTGTGTTAAACTATGATACTCTGTTGTACTTTGTACAGACCTGTATCCTCTAGTTTAATAGTTCAAACCGGTGTTTGTTCAACCCGGATCACTGTGAATGTGACTCTGTTGTACTATGTATAGACCTGTCATCGCTGGCATGATTCTAAAGATATTTCAATATTCTCACTCTTTATATAGAAAATATTAACATGTTCACATTTCAAATGTATATTATAATATGAGTTACATAAAGTAATATCCATAATAATAATAAAGATACAAAGTTTAGCTTCTTAAGTATAAAATGTTTAGGTGGACAAACAATATCAATAATCATCGTGAACTAATTTTTTGAAACGTGATTTTAAATATGTTAAGTAAATTTAAAGTGGACAAATATACTGGTAATCGAAATAAAACCTACTATTTCTTAATAAAAGTATGTCATCCTGATACGATCCCTAAGCAGACCCAAAACAATCATGTCCCCAAAAATACTTTACATTCTGTATTTTACTTTCAGTATTGCTTATTTTTTTTTATAAAAGAAAATCCAAAAATATTTTATTTGTATTTCATTCTCTTCACGTCATGAAATATTGCTTAACTCGTGTACCGAATTCTAAACGTATAATCGAATCTGAAAGTCTACAAGTGTCATTTTGTGACACTAAACCAGTGTCGCAACACGTGTCTACCTAGTGTCGCAATCCAGTGTCTCACTACCGAGTGAAGGTATATATACAAGTGTTCTGCGGCACTTACCTACACACACACATACACGTTTTAACGACACTTACTGCGACACTTCATTTCGATTTGCGACACTAGCTCACGACTGGTTTTCAAATCACTTTTCGATTTTGGCCCATTCATTTGTGGATCTCTTGTTATATTTGTGTTCTCCTACTCCCACTCGACTCATTAGTATGTGTTTTAAACTTTTTCACCGTATATCTTGTGTTTAATTTTACTCTAAAGTTACGGGTTTTATGGTTTTGGGTATTCGGAAAATTAGGGCTTCATTCGTTAATGTTTTCTATTAAAAGTTGTTAGATGAAGTTCCTGCATGTATTCCGCGTCGATTAGTGTGGTTAATTTGAGTTTGGCCCAAAAATTTTTCAAGATCACGATTTCTGGGCTACTGTGTTCATCTTTGCGACACTATTGCCCATAATTTTGACAGTTATAGCACTTTACTTTACTTTTATCAAACCCAAAGCCTGATTTTCCATCTTCTTCCAAATTCTTGCGACCAATTCTCTTCAAGAACTTCTTTGCTCTACTTGTCAGCATAGCCATGTTCCAACGCATATCAATCTGTTCCAGATCATCCTCATCAATCTGTTCATAATCTTCCTACGTTAACTCAAGCGTACTGGTCTTTTGTGACAGAAAACTTTCATATGAGCTAAGAAATGCTATAAAAATTGCAGCATGTTCCTCAATTAATGGAGAAGCAGTAGCCTGAGTTCGTTGAGATTCTTGAGAATTTTATGCAGAAAAACCAGAATTTCCAAATCCTGATGTAGTAGGCCCGAACTTTGATGTTGAAGAACTACCAGCAAGAAATGCCATTCCTCCATATCATTCACCAGAAGATGTCTTGGCTCCATACACACTTGGATTCTGCACGAATTCACCCATCTTTGTCTCTTTCTTTTGCATATCTAGAGCATATGCCTGCAATCTTCCAATTAAATCATCCAGAGCCATAGTTTCCAGCTCAGGATCATCCTTCTTGATTGTTACTCTAGTGTCCCAACTCAGAGTCAACGCATCTAGCAGTTTCTTGTTTACCTCTGATTCTGTAACAGTAAGGCAACCGTCTGTTAGATCACTCACAAGTTGTGAGTATCTAGTGGAAAGTTCATTGGTAGATTCATTTGGAAGCAGATCAAATAAATCAAACTGTTTCTTGACAAGCTCCAGTTTGCTTTGTTTGTATTTTTCATTTCCTCCACACCTTTTCTCAATAGCAGCCCATAAATCATAGGCCAAGTCATGATGTTTGAAGATCTTAAGAACCTCTTTGGTTAAACACATACATATAGCAGCATGAGTCTTTCTCTCCAAATCGTAAGCTTTCCTTTCTTCAGGTGTCATACTCTTAAACGATTTAGGTGGTGGAACGCCTCTATAATTTCCTTCTGCAACTGGTCCCTCATATCTTTTTGTAATTGGGATCCACATTTCGGGATCATGAAAGACAATGTATTGTTCAAATCTAGATCTCCAATATACATAATCGGTACTGGGAAGAAACATAGGAGGTTTATTACCACTACCAATTTCATTATTATATTTAAGCAAGACATTTAGATTTTGAAAACTTTGATTAGACATTTTGGATTTAAAACTTAGGCGACACTAAGGAAGTGTCGCAAAGATGAAATGCGACACTGAGGAAGTGTCGCTAAAAACTTAATTTTGAAAAATCACAAGTCAAGTCAAGTGTCGCAGGTAAGTGCGGCACTAAAGACAAAAGCGACACTAATGTTAGTGTCGCAGGTTTTAACTTGGTGAAATCTTTTAAAAATGATCTAGTCTAGTGTCGCAAAGAGACCGAGTGTCGCAAACAAGTGTCACACAAACCCTAAATCACTGAATTTCAAGTGTCGCAAGAAGGTTTAGTGTCGCAACTTAGTGTCGCAAGTCGCGAAAACAGCAGCCCAACAAGCCCTAAAATCGGAAAACTTTGAAACCCTTACGAATTTCGAATGCCAATGGACGAACTAACCCAGAAAACACCTCCAGAAAGCAAAATCTTCAATCAATCTACTCAGAAACAAGTTTAAACACGTAAACTTTCACGAACAAACCGAAAAACGAACAATAACACGATCTAAAACCATCGAATAACTGATTCAAACGCTCTGATACCACATGTTAGTCCTCGTAACGACCTCGTAGATGAATCGAATCAATTGAAATGCGGAAATAAACTATTGATTTTGTATACGTGAATATGTAAAACGCGAGAATGTAAATAATGTTTCTGTTTATTGATTCACAATGATTACAGAAAACAAACAATTAAGCTCCACACCAAATTCTCTCTCACACTTTTTTTCACACTCTCAATTTTTCTGCTCTCTAAAACTGAAACCCTAGAACAATATATATAGGCTGGGTTGGGCTTCAGTTGCTAGGCTGGGCTTCTGTGACACTAGCGACACTAGCCCAGTGTCGCTAAAACACATACGATCAAGTTAATATTTCTAAACAAGATGTTTTCACACCAGAATGCATCAGCAAGTATTTCTTAAATACTTGAGAATGTTCTTTACAGCTGTTCAATGACCTTCACCGGGATTCTGCTGATGTCAACTCACCATGCTCAAAGCTAATGAGACATCAGGCCTTGTACACGTCATGACACACATGATCGATCCTATAGCCGATGCATATGGGACTCGACTCATTCTGTCCAGTTCTTCCTTAGATTTTGGACATAGATCTTTACTAATCTGTATGCCATGATGTAAGGGTAGATTCCCTTTCTTAGAATTTTTCATTTTAAACCTTTTCAAAAATTTATCCAAGTACGTGTCCTGGCTGAGTCCTATGAGACGTTTCGACCTATCTCTGTAAATCTTTATACCAAGAATATATGCTGCATCTCCCAAATCTTTCATAACGAAACATTTTCCCAACCAATCTTTTACACTTTGTAATGTTGGAATATCATTTCCTATGAGTAATATATCATCCACATATAATACTAGGAAGACTACAACGCTCCTACTAACTTTGACATATATACAGGTGATGTGCTGTTTAAGTTATCGTTAAAAATACAAGTTTTAATTGATTGAAAATACTAAAGTAAACTTAAACACAACCAGGCAAGAATCCTTTTCGTATTATAGTATAGCTTTGGTAAGACCGAGTCGAACCACAGAGAATCGGTGTAAATTAAAATAATTAATTAAACCTAAAATCACAAATTACAATTAAATAAGGGGTGCGTTTTAGTTCCGTACGAACGGAGATTTAATTGGAAACTAATAAAAACAATTATAAGATAGAAAAGATAATTAAGGATAATCAGATAGGCAAGTATGTATTTACTTAGATTACTGATTTCTCGATTCAGGTTTCAGATATGTTTATGGATTGTTGATCATTTATTATGGTGATTTCAACAAAAATGGATAGCCTCCTGTTAAGGTTAACTGATCGCTAATAAACCTTACCTTAATACTAGATTCTCTTGAATACACCGAGGCGTGTTATCAACATAAGATTTATGCTATTAAAACTATCAACAGATCATTGAGATCGATTCAGTGACTTTGTGTTAACGTAAGTCTATAATTATTGGTTTTCTAATTATCACACCAATTAGGTTGTATTAATTGCTATTGGTCTTAACCTATTACCGGTTACAGTCTCAAGCCACAATTAACTAATAAATTACTTAATTGCAGATAATCAATCAACTCATATAAACGTTAGTTCTAGCATAAGTCTCTCGACCACGTTAAGTAACAATTAATAAACACACAATCGATATGGATCTCTTAAACAAACTCAATAACCATTCATAACTCAGATCAACATAAACATATAATGAAACCTTTATCTAAAAATCATTCATCTAAGTAAATACAATAAAGAATTAGTTAATAATTAAAGTAAGATATATCAGATCTAAAAATAAGTTATTACACATTGCAAATAGAAAAGAATAAGAATCAAACCCTAATAACCGAACCAAATCTTCGTTAGGGTTGAAAACCTTCAAACTCTAGCCTCCTGGCCTCCTGATCGCCCTTAAAGTCGACCTTTAAACCCTAAAACTGAATTAAGGGTTACTTAATTCGTATTGTAATTGTATGGTATAAGATTTGGTAATGGCCACTATTTATAAACTTCTGATCGCGAATCCAACCGCCGGTTGGGTTGGATTTTTACCCGAAAACCCATTTTTGACCCGCGTATCCAACCGCCTTCCGTTTTTAGATTCAACCGCCGGTTGAATAGTTCAACCGCAGGCTGAATTTATTTCAGAAAAATCTGAATTTTTTATATGTTGTAGCCCTATGTGTTCTCTAAATTTAGGCTTTTGAATCAACTCATTTGGACTCCGTATGAGGAAGTTATGGCCAAAATACGAACGCCTAGCAGAAAACTCAGCTTTTATCGTTTTCTTCCGTTTTCGATCCAAATTCCGTTCTTTTTACTCCAAACTCCATATTTAGGTCCTATTTGCAAATATAATCAAAATGAGTATCTAAAATCATATAAATGCAATAAAAATGGATATAAATGGGGAAATATTATTAAATAAAAGTGATAGTATTTGATGTTATTAACAGGATTTATCTTCGCTTCTAGAAAATCCAAACTATATGACTTTCTCATGAAAGCAGAGATTCCAGCTACGAGAAGCATGTTTAAGTCCATAAATGGCCTTTTCAAGCTTGCACACTCTTTTAGGATACTTTGCACTTTCAAAACCCTCTGGTTGTGCCATAAACACATCCTCCGTAAGTTTTCCGTTAAGGAAAGCGGTTTTGACATCCATCTGCCATATTTCATAGTCATGAAATGTAGCTATCGCAAGTATTATCCTAATTGACTTTATCTTAGCTACTGGTGATATGGTTTCCTCATAATCAATCCCAAGGGTTTGAGTATAGCCCTTCGCTACCAACCTAGCTTTATAAGTGAGTAAAGATCTACTTACAACCCACCGTCTTAAGACCGAGTGTAGTGTCAATCAAATTTCAAACTTGGTTGTCATACATAGACTGAATTTCGCTTTTCATAGCTTCCTTCCACTTGGCAGCCTCAGGGCCTGTCATCGCTTCCTTGTAGTTAGCAGGCTCATCCAAATCAACTAGTGTACTATCACTAATCTTGTCCTCTTCTTCAATATGGTAACCATAATAGAACTGAGGAGGATTGCTAACTCTACTACTTGTTCTGCGAACGGGTAAAGATATGTCTTCAGGTTCAACAGGTGTCACCACCTCTTGTTGAGTGTCAGTGTTTACTATAGGTTCTTCATCGGTCGATTATTGAATTTCTTCAAGATCTATCTTACTCCAACTGTCCTCTTTAGATATCATTTCTCTCTCAAGGAACATTCCTCTTCGAGCTACAAACTCCACATTTTCCTTGGGTCTGTAAAATAGATATCCAAACGACTCTTGTGGATAACCGACGAAAAGACACTTTTCAGATCTGGACTCTAGCTTGTCCTGAGTTTCTCGTCTAATGAAAACCTCGCAACCCCAGATCTTGATGTGACCAAGAGAAGGACGTTTTCCCTTCCACATCTCATAATGTGTCTTTGAAACCTTCTTAGTGGGTATTTGATTTAAGAGATGTGCGACTGTCTCTAATGCGTAACCCCAGAAGCTTATTGGAAGTGTTGCCCGACTCATCATAGATCGAACCATGTCTAACAGGGTTCTATTTCTCCTCTTCGCAACTCCATTAAGTTGTGGTGTTCTAGGAGGAGTCAACTGTGAAACTATTCCACAGTTTCTAAGATGATCGAGAAACTCGATACTAAGGTATTCTCATCCCCTATCGGATCGGAGTACCTTTATCTTTCTGCCCAGTTGATTCTCTACTTCGTTTTGATATCTTTTGAATATTTCAAAAGTATCGGACTTATGTTTAATCAGATAAACATATCCAAATCTACTGAGGTCATCAGTAAACGTAACGTAGTAGCGATTTTCATCTTTTGTGGCGCATCGGAATGGCTCACATACATCTGTGTGTACCGAGTCCGATAATCCTTCTTCTCTTTCACATGATCCAGTGAATGGTGATTTAGCCATCTTGCCTAGTAAGCAAGATTCGCATACATCATCCGATTTGATGTCGAATGATTCCAACACTCCATCTTTTTGGAGTTGGGCGATGCGTTTCCTGTTTATGTGCCCAAGACGATAATGCCACAATTTGGATTTATCAAGCTCATTACACGAATCTACATTTAAAATCACATTTCTGACACATTCAACATTTTCATATATGCCTTTGTAAGCAGAAGCTTTAAAAATAAAACTACCATTTAAATAAACCACAATATCTTCATTCTCATTATCAAATGAAAATTTATAACTATCCTTGAACAACGCATAAAATGAAATTATGTTTCTTGTCATTTCTGACGAATAATAGCAATTATTTAAATCTATCCTAACTCCAGAATTCAGCATGAGCTAGAATTTTCCAATCTTGGTCACGGGCGTGATTTTCATGTTTCCCATGATTAAGTTGAGATCTCCATGCTTCAAACTTCTACTTTCCTTTAGTCCCTGTAATACAGTGTAAATGTGAGTACCACACCCTGTATCCAAGAACCACGAATCAGAAGTTGTAGTATTGTGGAGTTCGATCATAAACATACCTGAGTGACTATTCTTTTCGACCTTTCCGTCTTTAAGGTCATTCAGATATTTTGGGCAACTACGCTTCCAGTGCCCCTTTGTGTTGCAGTAAAAGCACAATGCTTCCTTTGGATCATTTGTAGATGCAATCTCAGATTCTAACTTTCTCTTGGAACCATGACTAAACTTTCCAGTCTTTCCTTTTCAAGTTTTTCTTTTCTTTGCATTGTGACCAATAGCCAACACAGGAGCTGCTGAGGTAGAGGGCACATCAATCTTCTTGATCCCTTGCTTAGCGGTTTGCAGCAAGTTATGGAGTTCCATTATTGAGGTTTCTTTCTCATTCAAATTCATTTGATATGAGATTATAAACTGATTGTAGACAGCTGGTAGGTGAGATAGAATTATATTTATCGAAAGCTCAGTATCAAACATCATGTTCAAAGATTCCAACCTATCAAAGTACCCTTTCATCTCCAAGACGAAAGCACAAATAGAGGCTCCAGGTTTAGGTTTACAAGCCATGAGGGATTTAACCACATCAAGGCATTCTTTGCTTGCCTTTGCCTGAAACATTTCCTTTAGCTGTTGGTTCATTTCATAAGCCCAAGTATTCTCAAAAGTCTTTTGCAATTCAGGGCTCATGGAAGATGCCATGATACACGACACTTTGTTTGCCATCATAATGTTTTCGGTGAGCTTCAATCTCCTCTTGTTGGATTCGGCGGCTCTCCTAGGGTTCCCTTATCGGGGATCCCTGGGGAAGAGGATCAAGTTGGCCCTTGCTCATCAATAGTGGGAATCTGCTCATCGAGAACATACTCCTTGTTCTCATACCTTAGGGTAAACCTAAGGTTTCGCATCCAGTCCATATAGTTTGGACCGGTGAGTCTTTCCCTCCCAAGAACTGAGAGTAGTGAGAAGTTCGAGTTATTTGCGGAACTGGGAACGGTGGATTTGTACCATTTTCAGTAGACATCTATAATATAAAACAGTTTTAGTTAGTATGAATATTCCTTAATTGTTTAATTACATCCATATTTTCGATTCGTTTTATGAAGAGGTTTGCCGTAATCATATCACGAATTTATTTTAGGTAGACAATGCTTTTGTCAATTTCATTCTCTATGAAATTCCTAGTTCTCTTGAGATTCATTGATTCAATCAATGACATGTTAATCTCGGATATGCTTATCTACCATTCATGACTGGGATGCCGAGGATCATGAATAAGATAGTGAACTTAACCACGCAAAACCCGCGTGGTCCCCGGCCGGAGTACGCTCGAGAATCGCGAGTCTTACATAACCTCTCACTTATGTCCTCTCATTAATGTGCCGGTAAACCACACACGCTCCATTAATAGTCCATATGAGAGATCTGCGGTTTTAATGGGCTAGCATGCAATTCACATTTATTATACATAAAACGGGATTTTGTTTTAGTATTTTAAGTCAATAGTTTTGATCTTGACATCATCCTATCAAAAGTTCTCGGTAGCTCCATTGAACGCATAAAGAAGCGAAGAAGTAGGTCAGCGCGAAGCATTTTAAAAACCCATTTCTTTAGGGAAGTAAAGCGTCTCGCCTTATACCTCTCTTATAGTTTGTTCACTATGGGTGAACCGATTTATCAATTGACTGACAACGTATTTAGACTTTAAATGATACATATATATTGATCATAATATATATAGATCTCTTTAAACTTTTAAAGTTCAGGGTTCCATTTTAAACATTTTAAAAATTTAGGGGTATCATTTAAACAATTTAAATATTAGTATTTACTTTAGATCCATATTAACATTTAATGATCATACAAATTTATCTATGGATTACTATTTACAATTAACCATTAACTAAGCAGTAACTCCATGTTAAGTGCCTATATTATTAAGCTAAGGCTCTGATACTACTGTTGGGTTTGTTATTCCCTTACTAGATTAACATACGATGCGAAAACAATAATTAGGGGCATGAAGGAAACTAAACCCTAAAGGATCTTAACTTAATACTAATAAGCAACAAAAACAAAATAAATAGATAAATAAGAAAACACTAACCTTTGAAACAAATCGGATTTCTCACACGCAGACCACCTTAGCAGACCTTATTGACTTGGAGGCGAATACTCAAACCAGAGCACCTCTAATGGCTCATACCCACGAACCAAAGAGAAAATTTCAACTCCTAATGTTCCGAATCTAATCGAGTAAACTCTTACAAAGAGTAAGAATGAGAAAGAGAGAATTATCTACCTTGAAGCCATGGCATGCCCTCTATATATATATGGAGAGGGAAGTTGTCACACCCTCAAAATTAGAATAATAATAATTAAGGCGGAAGCTCGTGGCGTGACTTCGATCAATCGACAATAATCGAGAGCGTATGATTATCGCATAACATCTATAATATTAAGATGCCAATAATAGTTTTACAAACGTCACGGCTTATCAAGCCGTCAAAATAGCAATGTTATCAAATTCATTGTTTTACAAATGATACATTGTTCAGAAGATGGCGTCCTAATAATCATGGCAAGTATGGTCCCAATATGCACGAGGTCTTGCGGCATGACTAATTCCCTGAAAAACATATTTAACTCGTCAACATAACTGTTGAGTGAATTCACAGGTTTAAGGCTCAATCATAAACCATCATTTATGTAAAATCATCAGTAATTCAATGTATAGCATCGCACGCCTAAGGTACGATTATTTAAAGTTTGAAACAAAGACGATGATTCACCTGTTGTGTTGTTTGCCTCGGACCGGTTAAATATACGCTCCTCATTGTGTGACATAAAGTCGGGGGTTGGCATGACCAACAAATAGTGGGAGGGATGTCATCTCGATAGTACTATCTGTATATTCAGTGGCTAGAGTCACCTAGCTATTGGTTATAGTTTGTAAGCAAGTGGACTTCTATGCACTACAACTGTAAACATAGATTCGTACAAGGATTCGTTGTCATGTTATCAAGTATAGTATGAAATTCATTCATAAGTAAACAAGTTTTCAATCATCGTATGAAAATCAGTTCATATGTTTTTCACCCCTAGTTTAAAAGCTGTAAAACAGTAAAAATAGGGGCTGTGAACTCACCTGAGTCTGAGCGTGCTAACAAAATGAGTTTAAAGTGAATGAGCCCAAACAAGCCTCTTAGCGCCCTAAACGCACGAGGTCGAGTTAATAAATGTAGACGTCTTAATAGTCCGTCTATGCTAGTTATTCACTCAACTAGGGTTTTACGTGTCCTCATAGGCGTATGCGACACGTTGTGATCATTTATAGATTTCAAAATACTACAATCGTTTATGTCAACCTTATAATATGAGTTCACGATTTCGTTTCATCGACTTTTAATTGTGTGTTATATGTTATTATAATATAATCATGTTGCTTATGCCTAATATACCTTGTTAATGACGCTATAAGTTTTATCACTTATTTTTGTAACCGTTATCGTTAACGTGCGTTTTAACTCGTTATAATTCGGTTTTCACAATTTCTCGGTCTATACACTAATCATGACTTAGTGTATATTTTTATAATAAAGTCCCCTGATTTACAGAGGGTCCTTAACAGCCCTCAAAGTTTCTAAGTGACAGTTTTAGTCCTTGTAGTTTCTATTTTGTCATTTTAGGTTGAATCGTTCGGTTTCTTCGATTTTTACCGTATAAGTTAGATTCTCGACATCTTTTCTTAGGGTTTTCACTTGTGGACACTTAAGTTACTGTTTTTAGGTCTTAAGTCTTTGAACTTTCTCATTTTACACTATTAGTCCTTAAAGTTTCCAATTATCTCGTTTTTAGCTCAAACTTTCAGTTTGTCAACTTTTAACCACACAAGTCTTGATTTTAACACTCTAAACTATAGATTAAATTTTAATATCATTTTACTTACTTATTTTACCATCTCAGCCCATAACTTACTGATTTTACACTTTTAGTCCCTCTAGTTTCATTTATTCCATTTTTTGCACAATACTTTGGTTTGTTAGTGTTTAACCTCATGGATATTGTCTTAAATCATGGTTTTATACTTAAATATGCATACGTTACTTATTTTTAAAGCCAAGGTCCAAGAGTTTCTGTTTTTACATGTATAGTCCCTCTAGTTCTCATTTTTCCACTTTTAACCTCATAATTTCGTTTTCTTGGTTTTTAACCACAAGAGTTTGGTTTTTAACACTTTAATCCATAGATTAACATTATAAACACTAAATAAACTGTTTTTAACATTATAGTCCTCAAAATTTCGGATTTTACATATTTAGTCCCTTAAGTCTTCTTTTTGGTATTTTTCACCCAAAAGTGTGTTTAGTTAGCTTTTAAACCACAAGGTTTATGTCATTACAAGTTTATTGTGTTATTTATTTTAAACCACAAGGTTTCTCTTAACTGTTCGATGATGGCGACCTAAAAATGACTCTACTTTTAATGATATACTTACCAATTAGTTATGAACTTGGATACTATATCCAACAATATATATATATATATATATATATATATATATATATATATACGAATCGGTTCAAAGATAAGAAAATTTAGGTAGAGAAGATAGAGAAGCAATATGATTCATTATTTTATTACAATGCTTCAAATTTTTATTACTTATAACTTTTGAATCAAATAAACAAAAGAATAAATCTTATTAATAAAATATTGAAGCAAATGTATATATATATATATATATATATATATATATATATGTTATGATGATATGAACATAAATTGCTCGTTCTTATTACCAGAAAATTTATAAAGTGTTTGAAACGATTTTTAGAAACTAACTTGAAATTGTTGATCGTAAACTGCATAAGAGTTTTATGTTGAACTAAAGGTTGTTGGGATCTGAAGATTAAACTAGCAACAAAAAGAAGAAAACAAATTTGGAGGAAGTACCAGGCGGGTTTGAGTAGTAACCGGCCGATATAATTGCGGGAACACGAACAGGAATTTTGATCATGAAATCGCGCCTCGATTTGTATGTTTCGCGCCACGAGATGAGTTACCCGGGTGGTAGTATGGCGGTGACAACTAATTTAGTAGTTTCGTGTTGCCTAAGTTTGGTACATCTATATAATGTAACTCATAGTCTTGTAAACCCATGTGGAACGAATTTATTAGTAAAAAATTTCTCGATTTGGCCCCGTGGACTAAACCAATTGCCAAGTTGGAGATTGGACATAACCACATTAAATCCTTATGTTTGTATCGTTCGTTTATCTTTTTTGTATTATTCGTTTATCTTGTTTGCCTATTATTCTTTTATCCGTTTATTGTTGGTGGGTAACTAGGTATAACCTTGATTACGCGATTGTTGATTGGGTTTGTTTTTTTGCTAATTATTGATATCTTTGTCATGAACTGATTATTGGTAGTTGTTTTCACGGTAATTTCTAACAACTGATATAAATGCTTTATGGTTTGAAGATCGGGAACGATAGCAGATATGAGCATGGTCAAGATTACGTTTTGATGGTTAGGGTTTCAGTTCTTGGAAGATAGAGAACTGGGATAGATTTTGATCCGGAAGAAGAGAACCTGCAAACCTCAAATTTCCTTTCCACATCTCGTAACCAATCTAATGTGACTGAAGGATTTGAACTCCCGTGATACTCGGAAGGTTTACTAGACATAAAAGTTTTAAATGAACAAACCTTCTATTGCTGATGCTGATAATAAAATGGCAATGAGGTGGATATCTGCGAGGTTGACACAAGGGGAGGTGGAATAGTGCTGATAGTAGGTTGTTGCAACGGCACATGTTGTTGAGAAGATCCAGCCGGTTGATCTTGTAAAACTCGTTGTCTAAAACCTCTGAGTTCCTGTAATTCATCCTCTAACTGAAGAATATACTCATCTCTGTCTGTTTCTTCACCAGCTGAAAATGTAGTACTAGTATGACCAATTCTATCATCATGATTACCAGGAGGAGGAACATCAGTCCTAGAGGCATTGTTAGGGGTAATGGTCGGGTGCTCGTTATCTGCCATATCTGTACTCAAAACAACATCTCATAATTCGTTAATCGTTAGTACCTAACATACTACTCGATTCACATATAATACTAAATCCCACCCTAGAATGTTTGACTAAGCACAAAATCAGATTTGGGATTGAACACTTTACCAATGTCCAATTCACCCAAACCTAAGCTCTGATACCAAACTTTGTAACACTCTTCTCTTCGTATAGTATAAAATATTCTTTACTTTGGGAAGCGTAGGTCAAAACTCATATATTGCATTATTACATTTATAAAATGTACATATATAAATATTGTTTAAAAACATCGTACATAACCAGGTGTTACATCATTTCAACTTTCATTTAGGTTATCAAAAATATATCAGAATTGCCAGCTGGTCAAACATTCCTTGAACATAATCTTCCTGCCCGCCCATTTTGACCTGCAGGGATTAATGTGGGGGATTAGCACAAAGCTAAGTGAATGAATTTGAAACTAACAGTTTAACTTAGCATAACAATCTGTTTACATCAATTAATCGTAAACACATATCGTCAAAGAGGATCGGTGGTTTTTGAGGAACCCTACTGCCGCGGTGGCCCGCAAAGAACGCTTATCACAATCTGTATTGGCCTATACAGAATATACCGATAACTTGATATTACCATTTCACAACACAGGTTTTAATACAACACATGTACAAAACCCTGTATCTGTAATCTTGTAATAACCAAGTCCAATAATATGTTGACCTCTTTAATAACAACCAATGCCCGAAGGCCACATTGCACGTAGATTCATAATCAGCAAATCAGACCAAACAGTCTATCAATTATATCTACGTTTACTTGTTGCAACCAAACCGTTATAACCAAATCAAACTTGTGAGTTCCAGATCCACTCACCTGTCAGTCTCAGTCCAACAACTCAGAAGTCTAATGTTACTGAGTCTTCTGTTGATCTGAGAATACAACAAATAATGAGTTAGTAACTCATTTCATAATCATATAACATATTTAAGCAAACAGGTAAATTCCTGAAGTCTAAGAAAACAAAAGTTCAATCCGAAGTGAAACCAGAAAATCCCGAAACGAGGTTTAAAACTGAAAAATGCTATTTTCGACCCTTAGATGACCCTGAAAGGCCTAAAACTGCCTAGGCTCTTAGAATAGATCCTTGATTATTGGGTCGTTTTTGAGTGACCATGCGAATTTCTACCCAATCCGAGTTAGTGAAATTTGTTACTATTATGTGATAACTTACGGCTCCTCTTTTCGCAGCACATCATCTCAGTTCGCAGAACAACTCAGTTCGCAGGTCAACTCAGTTCGCTTCGCAGTCAAGCATTGCGAACTGAGTTCATCTTCTACAAGCTGCGAACCGAGCCTGCTGTAACCCAAAAACCCGAACTTTCTTTTGCGTAACTCACAAATTCGACTTCCTATCATTCTAACAAGCTTTCTAACACTTCATATGCATCAAATATCATCATATAACATTTTTCAAGCCACTATTTCACAATAATTCATGAATTGGCTAATTTCATTCAAAACAAGTTTATAAACACTAATTACTCACGGGAACAAGATGATGATGATGATGGAAATTCGATTTTTCAAACAAGCTGATGATGCTACTGAAGATTATAATTCTTCACAGAGAGTTTCTTCAATTTTGTTTTCAATTCGCAGGGCATACAGAAGATTTGAGAACGTATAGAAGATTTGAGAATATAAGAGTATATATATATACTCTAACCCAATACCATTACAATTTTAGTTCCCTTCTTAATCTATTGTCTGGAACCTAAAACCATTTTGCGAAACCAACTATTTTATTTTACCGTCAACTAGATTAATTTAAAAAAATGAATTATGTATTAATCACAATAACTCATTTATCCTTTTGACTAATATTATCAAATAACATGATAATATTAAAATATTCCTAACACATTATATAATTCCTAACAAGGTTTTGAGAGCTTCATTTAACATGAATTAATACAATCAAATATATATTTAATATTACATTAAGTTAATGTGATGATAAGGCTCCTCCCAACGGAGTTAGTCGGTTGCCGTCGGTTAAAACCGATGGAACCGACACTGATGGTACGGAGCTGTCGGTTCGGTCTGTCGGTTTTAGCCGTCGGATAACCGAAGCTCCTTCGGGTTGTTGTGTGGGTCCAATGGCGTGGTTTGTTATTAAAAAAAAAAAATATCCAACGGTTTGAAATATAGCCGTTGGTTTTTTTTATATATTTTATAATTTTTTTAAAAGAACTCACAGTTTACTCTATAAATACACACTCTCATTTTCAAACAATTCACACACTCCTTCACTATCACATCTATATTTATACACTTTTCCACTATGTCTTCCAATTCCGATCTTGAAGATTTGCAATCTATCAAAACGATTTTCGATCTGATGGCTGCTATTGATATAATTAATTCGATAGACTCCTATTCGTCCGACGGAGAGGATATTCCGATCCCTATACCACGAGCACCCTGACGATACTTTTCTAGAGATCGTGAAGCAATGGGCGAACATTTGTATCTAGACTACTTTGCCGAGCGTCCAACATTTTCGATGGATATATTCCAACGACGTTATCTGATGAGCAAGTCATTATTTCTCCGTATATGTCAAGATATTATATCGTTTTCCCAATTTTCGGTACCTGAATACTTTACATATTTTATTTAACGGTCTGACGCAACCGGTAGACTTGGTTTTAACGTTTTGCAAAATTGCACTTTCGTCTTATGCCAATTGGCGTACAATTGTGCCGCCGATGCGTTTGATGAGTACTTACACATGGTTGAACAAATATCATACGATTGTTTAGATAACTTTTGTAAATGTGTTTTCCATCTATACTCTACCGAGTATTTAAGAAAATCAACACTACAAGATGTAGAACGTTTACATCAGCCTCATGCCGAGTTGCATGATTTTTTGGGTATGCTCGGAAGCATCGATTGTATGCATTGGCTTTGGAGAAATTGCCCAGTAGCATGACAAGGTCAATACACTAGAGGTGATCAAGGTTGTCCAACGATCATGCTCGAAGCGGTTGCCTCTTACGATTTGTGGATTTGACACGCTTTTTTTGGTCCAGCAGGTTCGAGCAACGACATCAACGTACTAAATCAATCGGATTTGTTCAGCGATTTACTACAAGATAGAGCTCCCCAAGTAAATTTCACGATTGCCGCCCAGGAATTCACCAAAGGCTATTATTTAGGCAATGGAATTTATCCGGAATAGTCCACTATTGTAAAGTAGTTTAAGCATCCACTAACACAACAAGAGATGCGCTTCAAGAGATATCAAGAAGCTGCAAGAAAATATGTGAAACGAGCATTCGGTGTGCTTCAGGACCGTTGACAAATCATCAAGAACCGGGCAAGACCATATAGCA
The DNA here is from genome assembly GCA_963930675.1 of Gnaphalium uliginosum. Lineage (NCBI taxonomy): Eukaryota > Viridiplantae > Streptophyta > Magnoliopsida > Asterales > Asteraceae > Gnaphalium > Gnaphalium uliginosum. The sequence continues at coordinate 28,632,990 of OZ005680.1, read as the reverse complement.
CCAAAAAACTATCAAGAATCATGTATGCTTGTGTGATTCTACACAACATGATAACCAAGGACAACACACGAAATATGTGTCAACTAGAGGAAGAATATCTAGGAATCCCACCAAGACATTCATGGCAAGAAAGGGTAGAAAATTAATTGCGTATGGACAAGGAATTACGCGATCGAGAGGTTCATCATCAACTTCGCAATGCTCTAATCGATCACATTTCTCAACTCCCACCAAATTTTCGTAGTCGTTAATTAGTGTAATCATTTTTTCCCTAATGAATGTAAGGTTTTTTTTATTATTATTGTAATTACTTTTTTATTTACTTGTAATGTTTTTTTAATAAAATGTATATAAAATTATTATGTTTTAAATATTTAATTTATTACTCGTGGGTCTTTGGAAAAAAAACTGACGAAGCACTGATGGCAGGGGTCTGTCAGTTTCTGTCAGTTTTGTAAAAAAACTGACGTAACGTTAACAGTGACATTGACGTTACCTGTCAGTTTCTGTCTACAATTAGGAAGAGTCTAATAGTGTTTGGACTGTACATAAATAATTAATGTGTTTATGTGCTAAAAATATTCAAATATTTTTCATATCTAATAAACATCATGATTCCAATGTTTAGAAATGACTAATTTACTAGCTTCATTCATTTATTGTCATTATTAGTAGTTTGATACATGACGATGTTGAGTTGCATACTTTAAGAGAGAATCCTCGGTGATACTTTAAGAGAGAATCCTCGATTTATTGTCATTATTAGTCAGTTTTTAGACTTTTTGCATACTTTAGTAGTTTGATACATGACGATGTCATTATTCATTTAATGTCACTTTTTTAGATGTCACAAATGATATAAGAGGCAGTAGATGTCAATCGAGATGGTGCGCCAAACCTTATCGAAGACGATATATAGTCTTGTACGGGGTTGATATGTAATACCTTAGATGAATTTTACATCAGCTTTAAACTTGATGAATACTTATTTATAAGCAATCATATGTAAAATCAGAAACCAAATGTTAGGGGCTACAAGTTCAATAGATATTTAAATATTCGAAATTATGAGAGTCAATATTCAATACCCGAATCTGCAAATTCGAATACCTGAATTTCCAATAATTTCGAATCGGATGTTGAATTTTACAGATAGAATTTTAAAAATATATCTTTTTTACTCCGGATAAACATGATCCATCAAAAGGATTTTTGATTTCACTCGTTGAATATGCTAGCAGGCAAAAGAATCACACCAAATGGGTCACCAAAAACTTTAGGGATAAAAAATGACGGTGGAAACCATTCTTAATAAACCTTAGGAGGATGAGAACTAACCCTAATTAGCAACTTGTGAACTTATGGAAGACAAGCTATGTCCCACATGTTGTTAGCTTAATTTTTATTCCACTATGCCATATATTATTACTAGTGGTAAACTATGATAAGGCATATCTTGAATATTTTATCTTTTAATTTTGAGTAAATTTCATAAATAGTCCCCGTGATATATATTGATTTGTAAAAGGCGTCTCCACATTTATCTTTTCACCTTTTCAGTTTAATAAGTTTATGTTTTGCTCGAAAATAGTCCATCCTCCAACTAAAATGACTAAAGTACTCTTTCTCTTGTCATTTTTGAATAGTCATGATCTAAATAGACAAAGGGTACTTTAGTCATTTTAAGTGAAGGAGTGATAATTTTCGAGCAAAACGTAAATTTATTGTACTGAAAAGCTGAAAAAATAAGTATAGGGACGTTTTTCGTAAATCGGTATAAATCACAGAGACTATTTATGGAATTTACTCTTTAATTTTTAACTACATATAAAACATTTTTATTAGTGTTTTAATACTTGAATTCGAGAGCGATTAAGGTTTAGATCACCCTTAAAAATTTCATTAATTGTCTTAATTTTTTCAAATGACTGATTAATTTATAGTATTAGTTCATCCCGGCCTTTCATTTTAATGTTTAAACATTCCCTTTCTGTAATTGTGACTATTATATCAGATGATATTCAATAAATTAATTTTAGAAAAATAACCATCCATTGGACAATATATATAATTTAATTCTTAAAACAAAAATGAAACTTTTTAACATTGTTGATTTCTTTCAGCTTGATGTAATATATCGTCAACTTTCTTTGACGTTGCTAATCGACAATTAAATAATAAAATATATGTTATTATCACTAACCTGAAAACAATTAGCGATGACAAATATAAATAGTGTATTCAATAAAACGTGTGAGTCAAGAATTAATTATTCCTCATAATTGCTATATCGGACTATTGAGAGTATGTGAGACAATACTCACCGATCAAAGAAGTCGTTTTCAACCTAATTTGTATTTCATAGTTGTGACTGTGATTACAAATTAGGAATACTTATAACTTATGTTATAACTTTCACATACATTTATATATTTGCGTGTTTGGAAAAAGTATTAGGTAGCTTACGTATACATTTGAAGCTGAAAGTTAAAGTTTTTTCTTTTTTTAAGTGTTTGATAAAATTAGTTAGAGTTTAAAGATGTAAATTGATATAAAATGATAAAACTTTAAGTATTGACAATTATATAAGGGGTAATTATGTAATTTATACTTTCATAAGCTACAACCTTATCTTAAGGGTGAGTTTGACACAATGGTTCTAAAGGATTCTAGTAGATTGAACTAATAATTTTTAACGATCCCAATTTCCATCCTTCTTTGTCAACAAAAATATAGAATGAATTATTAAGAAAGAATCACCGAGAATCTCCTAGAATTCCTTTTACGAGAAGCTTTTTTAAGTAGATTGAAAAAAAACTCCAGCTCCAGCTTCAGCTAGGTTTTTTTGTAGTTTATTTTTTTAAATAAGATCCTACAATTTTAGCTTGAGGGTGTGTTTGGCACGGAGCTTTTTAAGGTTTTAAGAGGTTGAACGTATACTTTTAATAAGTTTCAATCCATAAACTTTGTTTGGCAATACAACAAAAATGGGGCTTATTGAAAAAATAAGCCCTGAGAAGTTCTTAAATAAGAAACTTATAGAAGTATTTTTTGAATAGAAGTTCAAGTCTCAGCTTCAATCACAAATTGTAACTTTAACCCCAACTCTAACTCATGGTTGCCAAACACACCACGAACTCATAAAAAAATAAGTTTAAAACTTTCATAAATTCCATTAAGCTTCCTTGCTGCCAAACACACCCGAAGTATTTTTACTTTGCTTTTCAAATTTCAACAACCAAGCTATGTCCTTCCCATAAGTTTCTGTTTGACATTTGTTGATTTTTTACTGTTGGATGATGTTTATTGCCAGCAGTTAGCTAAATGATTTTTTTTCTTTTTTTTTTTATAAAAAAAGTTTTTCAAAACAAAAAAAAAAAAAAAAGATTTTTCAAACCTACAAAAGAAAGAAGATTTTAAAAAGTTCTATTATCAAAGACTTGATAGACGTTCATTTTTTTTAAAAAAAAAGGTATTTCCGTTTATAACAGGCTCCTCCAGAAGTGGTCGAGCTTATACTCGTGATATACGCAATCTAACCGTTGTTGTGGCCGTTTCTGAACCTTCCCCTGGCCGTATGGTAAATGTTTACCTAGGAAGGAATCAAATCCGTGACCTCTAAGAAGTCATTCGGACGGCCAGTAAGCCATTACCAGATGATTACTTGATAGACGTTCATCTTTTACATTAAAAAATTTTTCGGTCTCACAAATAAAAAACTTTTTACTCTAAAAAAACCCTTTGAAAATCGCTTTAAGTCTCCCTTTTGACTCATGCCCTTAATATGTCTGCCATTTGGTGCCCTCAAGCCATTCCCTTTTAACTCGGCTAGCACACGACTAGTCACTCAAGACTTCCACAACTAAGCTTATTTTATTTTATTTTAAGAAAGAGGCACTTACAATTTAGAAAGTTAAATCAAATAAAACCTATTTAATTTTTAGAGTAAATTGTCAACGTAATAACATAAAATACAATTTATATATACTTTTGTAATGAAGTTACATGATGACTAAGCTTATGCTACAAATATCTGGGTAATGTTTCCCTAAGCTTATATGTTCTTAATTTATAAATATTATACACGAGATCACTTGGTTAATCGGTTCCTTGTTTGACTTTTTTTAACCAATAATATTCATATATTTGGCATTAATAACAAATTAAGAGGTAAATGTTCTCGTAAGGTACTATACTTATTTTTTGTTTATTTACCAAAAAATAAAAAATAACTAGTTAAAAACACATTCTTATAAAATACTTAGATGATCTTTAAAGTACAAAAAAATTACATGAAAAATGAAACTAAGTTCATTGTTTTAGAAAATCTTTCGTTCTGATCAACACTATACTTACATTTATTACATATTTTTATCCTTCATAGTTTAAATAATGAGACATGATCACCGTATATCTATTTTGATATGAATTCAACCAATACATACTAATCCGTGAAATATAGGCAGATCATAAAAAATTTGAAAGTATACTATGGATTATGAAAAAAATACGCGACCTAGTGCTAAGGGGATATAATATCCTCTGCAAGATGTTCAAGTTCGAACCTTATTATGTAAACATCTTGGAAGTGACTAGGGAAAGGGTTGAAAATGGTCACAAGGATATTCCGGTTAAACTGCGTACATCTGACTTAGAAAAAAGTTATCCCTCATCAAATACATGAACAAGGAAAATCTCCTCATTTTATCATGAATTATGGAGTACAAAATTTTATTTTAAGATATTTATCAATTATGAAACACTCGTTAATAGTCATCAACTTATTCAATATTAAGTAAGGTAATTTATACGTCTTAATTATAGTACCTCATAACTTTAAAAATAACAAATACCATTCTTATCGTAATAAGTAAAACAAAAGTCTTTAATCCAAATACCCCATTAACACACATCGTGAAAACCAGTAAAATACATAACGTGGAAAGGTTTTTGGGAAGAAGGCTTTAAGGGGTGTCGGTCTATTCCAGGAAGCACAACTTAAGAGTTTCGAATGGGTAAAAACCCGACTGAAACTAAAGAAGATTGATTGAACTTCATGCATTAATGATATAGTTACATGATCATCTTAGGGGAATGGTGAAGTTGTGTATAAATGTATAACTATTAACTACTGTGATGGTTTTTGGTTGCATGAAAGCTGGGAGATGGTTAAAAAGTAAATAGTATTTGGGTTTAGCATGTGTTTGCAGTATTGGTCATGGATGTACATGTGTAGGTGTTTTAATGTACTGCATTGGCTGGAATTTTTGACTTCAAAAAGCTTGTGTGTGCATCGGATTGGAAGAGTGCTGTAGTAGTGTGAAGATATAATATTGTGCAATTCCTATGTGAGTATATGAATGTTGCAATTAGTGTTGTAAATAATGGTGGTTATTATAATAAAATATGTTGCTTTATTCTTTAAAAAAAATAAAAAAATCAAGGCTTTGGTAAACTGCATCTTTCTCAAACTCCAAATTACATGGACACTAGGTTCATCATAATAAAAATTTGAAACAACATAAAGACTAAGAGCATTTGTAACTATAGTTAAAACTTAAAGAGATCCACTTCGTATTGGCACCATTTTCTGTATACTTAATACAGCACAACTGCACAAGAGTATCACAAATTTTATGAAGATATTTTTATATTAACACAATACATATATCAATTATTACAGTTCACATCCAACACACAAATTGATATCATATTTTATCTTGATTAAAAAAAAACTTTAACTTGACATCTATAAAAATTTAAATTTAATCGCCCGCGTTACCGCGGCTCTTAAAACTAGTAACAAAAATAATATGATCTATGATAACCGATCATAACATGTAAATGATTATAATAACAGGGTAAATTACAATTTTCGTCCTTATGGTTTATCCAATTCTCACGAATGTCCCTAAGGATCGTTTATTACATTGCTCGTATTTGTGATTACAACTTTTTCTCAACTTCATCTTTCCGTCTGCTTTACGTTAATTTTCTCTGTTAAGTGATGTAAAAATGACTAAAATGCCCCTTTTATATATTAATTCCTTTTCCAATTTTCATTTTCATTTATTACTTTACCCCCACCATCTTTCTTTTTCCCTTCATTCGTTAAACTATCCACACCACCGTATTATAATTACCATCTTCTTTTTCATTCTCATTTGTTTCACACCACTTGTTAAAAAAAAAAATTTGTTTCACACCACCACCCATGACCACATCTAACTTCTTCCTCCAACTACGACATACAACTTCGTCGATCTCGTTGACGTCACCCCCGTAATGCTATGACCAAATCACCACTCACTATAAGAAAATGGAGCAGGGACGAAAAGCTTTAGCGACGACATGGGTCGTCGCTAATGCCCCAACAGAGTACATTTTGAGCAAAATCGTTGTCGTCACAGCAGAGCTACTCATGTGAAGTTACAACGGCGACCCTTTTGCGACAAGGTGTCGTCCCTAAAACTCTATAACAACGAAATTATGGGCTTTAGCGATGAATTTTGTCCGTCGGTAATACCCTTTATTCTTGTAGTGACCATGTGCATCATATATTTACACATCTCTCAATCACCACCGTTCGTAGAACTAGCCGTCAGACTTTGATTTCTATTCTTTTCTTAGTGGAATCAACTAAGGGTTTCTTTGGAATTTGAAGACCTATGTATGAAAATATGTAGTATATCCATTTGTTTGTATATCAATCGTTTAATTATTCAACTTGAAGTTATGTTGGACTAATTTATACAGACCCTCTATGGTTGTATGTAGCTCTCAACATTAGTGTGTAACATGTTTACATATATCATGTGTAACTTGTTTACAAATATCAGTGCGCTAAGGCGATAGCGTTAAATGAACTTTCAGGGTTGAATAAAATATTTCCCGTCAAATTTACAAAAGCTCCTTGGATTGAAATACATGTAGTTCATGTTCTTATCTTGGTCAATTAGCCGATGATAGGATTTGAAAGAATATTAAAGTTTTCACATATCAAAACCATTATGTACGATAATGCGCAGACGGGCTGGATCTGATATTTGTTCACCGGGAAACATATCTGATTCACAATTACAATTCTAATAGCTTTACATCGGTTATCATATCAAAATCACTCTGAATGATAATGTGCAGAACGGGGTGAATCTGATATTTTTTAGTAGGAAACGTATCCGATTAACGATTACATTTCTGATAGCTTTTGATTTGAATTTATGGATAAGGTAAAAATAGGTCAAGTCAGCTTATGAATAGAAGATGATCTGAAATTCTTATGATTGTTTCCTTTTAACAGATCAAGCCAGCTTAAACGTCTTGAAATTGCATGGTGCCAGAAACATATGAATAGAAGATGGGTTGAAATTCTTATGAAATCTCAGTTTTTGGAGGAACTTAACCTTTACGAGACAAAGATCTCAAAAGAAGCCATTGAAACTATTGGCCGTTGCTGCCCAATGCTAAAAACACTCAAACTGAACCAAGAAGCGTGTTCGTACTTGGATGAAGAGACTAATGACTCCATAGCTATAGGTATTGGAAAAAACTTGTTGGAGTTAAGGCATCTTGAACTCATTGGAAAACAGTCTGACGAATTTTGGATTGGAGGCGATTCTAGATGGTTGTCATCACCTTGAATCACTTGACTTGCGTCACTGCTGGAACATCGATCTGAAGCGAGACCTAGGGAAAAGATGTTTAATCAACAGATCAAGTATCTTAATTTTTTTGGCTTGGCATATTGGGATCAAAGCGATTATGCATCCAGTTATTTGATTCCAACCAACTATGATTAACCATTGAAATCACAATGAAACACAGGTATGAATATTAATGAATATACAGGAAGATTTTGAAGTTTGTAAACGATAAATATATATTGATTGAAGAATTGTACTGTTTTGTTTTGACTATAAAACGACATATATATACATTAGAAACTGGTGCCATTGATCCGGCATACTGTTTCATGGTACGGTTATTCTTGAACCGTTGTGATCCTAACAGCCTAAAGTCCTAAACTGCCTCTTGATTCCTCTAAATGGGTTTGTTGGCCTGCGGCCCAAACTCAGGAAAAACAAGGGCTTTATTTGATCCATTAATAGTTATTATTAACACTAGAGCTTATTCATCCTCAATGGAGGATTGATACGTTCTCCTTGAATTCGGAAGGTCATATCCACTCAATGATGAAGCTTGATGAGTTGTATTCAAAGTATCAACAGTAGCCTCTAAAAAAGCAAGAATTTGCTACTTCAATGATTACTAATCTTATCAACCAATCTGTGACAACCGTCACCTAATCAGGATAGTTGAGTGTCCTTGACTCTCACTTTTAACCTGTAAACTGAATCTATGATCTCGAGTTTGATCTCATACGAATTATGTGAACTTATTTGAAACGTGTAAACTTATATGATATTCTATGAGTATTGACTTCTAAAAACTCATAAAGATTTCGTGTCATTTCTATGGCACATGATCATTCATACTCGAAAACTATAGAGCGAAAGACGTATACGAACGTATGATAATAAGATCCTAAGTCTACAAACATAAGTATTGAAGCTAGGTAAAAATCCGTAACTTTTATGTAATGTTATAAAACAATTCAAAATTTATCACGGGGCTGCACTGTTTGGGCCATAACTCTCTCATCCAGACTCCGACTGAGTTGATTTTCAACAAGAGACGACCGGAACTCAGAGGCTACAACATATCTAAAATTCAGTGCGATTGGACTTTTTAAGCCCAATCGCCGGTTGGAAAAGGTCGAACGGCCGATTGGATAGGCGTGGGCCGCAAACGCATCATCCCAATCGCCGATTGAGCTAATTCAACCACCGGTTGGAGGTCTGCAGGTATAAATTTGCAAGTTTTTAACCCTAATCGACTTTTACAAATCCCAAACGAACTGCAGCCGTATCCCACTCCATTCCAGTCGATTACATCATCCAAATACTCAAATCTCAAGGATCTTAACCCCTTAATCCATTATATTAATCGAGAGCAACCGAAATCGTTGTTTCAAGCAATCGGTGGTAAGTTTTCGATGATTAACCCTTGATGTCTCTTCCGTTTCTTTCAAAAACGTGATCACAGGACTCATACTCTCCGTTCTTACAGATTCTAGGAAGAAATCTCATCCTACGCACACTCTTTGGTAGATCTCTAATCTTAATCTTTCGGTTTAATCGCATTATCGATTTAATTGATTATCTTTCCATTGGAATCCAATTTTTGATGAATGTGTGGACAATTAGGGCTAATGATAATATAAAATCGAAAGTCTTCCGATTCGGTGTGGTCGTGCGGCGTGTCCTGATTGTTTCGGCAGTATAGGTTTGAACGAGGTCTATTAAAGTGGCGTTGATGATATTGAAGGGTTAAGAGTTTAGGTGTTGAATCTTTAAGTGAGATGTTGTTGGGGCTGTGAAGATTAAACGAAGGATCGGAAGAAGAAAACGAAAAAATTGGAAAGCTAAGGGAGTACCCGGCTGCTACTAACCATACCCAACTAGTGATTGTACGTGTTCTTGTTTGGGGTTTACAAATTCCTAACAATTATAACCACTAAAAAGCTAGTATAAAAGCTAGCTCAAGCACTAGAATGTATTAATACTAAAACGATTATGAACGTTTCACAAAATCAAGCATCATACCTACTGTTAAAATTATAAAACAAGAAATTGAAAACTATCACAAAATCAAGCATCATACCTACTGTTAAAATTATAAAACAAGAAATTGGAAACTAACAATCAGTAAACTATATATTAAAAAAAAATCTAGGGTTCATATAATACCTGTGTGTCCATTATTTTATATGATTGAAGAACTAACGTTAGATCTGTAGAAGAAGAAAGTGAGAAGTCAGATGTTAAATTGCAAATGAAGAGGCAAGGGAGAATTGAAGAGACAGGAATGATTTTATTTTTAGGAGGAAGGGTTCAATTTTAGACGTGTGAGATAACATATGAGGTGAAAAATATTAGGGATAAAATCATAGAAGGGCAAAAGTGTCTAGAAAAAAGTTTTGGTGGTGTATGGCAAAATAGTGGTGGTATACAAATCACCACCCAACTATAAACTTGCGCAAAGTGATTTTCCAAAAAAAAGGTAAAAGTAGAAACCAACCAAACAACCACGTTAAATTCACGTGGTAACTAAGATATGGGTATGCATCCAGTAAGGAAGCTTTCATTTTAATATAGGTAAATGGCCCGAAAAGCTAATGTATTTATCAGAATTTGATAATAAAGAGAATATGACTTTTGTCGTTTCCCTAAAGGAACCCAAATATGAAAACGTGCTGTAAAAGGATATAAGTTGGCAAAAAATCAAATAAAAATAAAATTAACGTTTTAGTTTTTCTTTTTCAAATTTTGACCTATTTTAGCTTACTTGGGGCTTAAATATCATATATTCAATTAATGACATTGTTGCCCTAGAAAACATACTATATCCACTAATTTTACTTTTTGAGTGTTTAAAACTCTAATTTCATTTTAAACATTAATTTTTTTTGTAGCACTACTTCAAAATCTTAAATCCTTTTATTGCACGTTTTCAAATTATTAAATTCTTTTATGACATATTTTTAAAATGAAATGGTACTTTAATATTTAATTGAATTATTTTGGCAACTTAAATTTTTTATGTCATGATTTAAAATGTGAGTCCTTTAGTGTATCGACAAAAGTCAAATTATCTTTATTGTCAAATTTTGACAAACGAATTACATTTTTAGGTCATTTACCCTTTTAGGTATTGAACTTGAAGAGAAGCTCAAGAAATACACTTAAAATTCAATGTTATTTGACTAACTAAGAAACAAAATAAGGGTTTTTAATCTACATGCGACTTGTAAGTTCTTCTAATGCCTCAAGAGGACAATTTACGCTCTTTAATTCTTTCATAATATTAAACAATTTAAACTGAAGAAAAATTCCAAGAACCCTAAAATCAAACAATTCATAATATTAAATAATTTTAACTAAAGAATAATTCCAAGAACCCTAAAATTAAACAATTCATAATATTAAAGAATTTTAACTAAAGAATGTTAAGAATAGAAAATGATACATGTTTTTAATATGCAAAGTAGAAGAATTGATTTGGATTATTCATCTCCATGTTAACATTTTTTATCTGCACAACAAAACAGGTATCATTTACACACATATATCATCAATAATATTGTTTAACTATCAAATCGATTATATAAGACTCTCTCCAATCATATTTCTATCTTTATCTTAAATATCGAAGAAATAGAGAATCCTTTAAAAAACTCTTCTCCAACCATCTAATCTAAATATTATTATCCTACTTAATTCATCTTTAGACAATATTTTAAGAGTTTTTTAAGTTTAAATTCTTTTAGTTATGCCATTTTTCTTTGTTTGTAATTATTATAGTGTAACATTGTAGTATATTAATTTTTTGATATATTAATATTTTCATTTTTCTTGTTTTGATCATTTACTAACAATAATTAATAAGCAATAATTCTTATTATTAAGAGTCTAACGATATTAAAATTTGGCAAATATTGATTATAACACTAAAAAAAATATTGATTAAGATTTTTAGAGGATTAATAGTGATCCCAAATTTGACTTCCTTTAAAATTTTCTCTAAATTATTAATATAAGGAAATCGTTAGAAATATATTTTTCCTCCTTTATCTCTTCTTTTCATCTTTAGAGATAGAGGAGAGTCGGAGACCTTCTAGAGGACCATTGGAAAAGGGCTAAACATACATTTGATATGATTGAAAATGAAATAGAGAAAGATAGTGATATTGATTATTCATTCCAATGGATCGAATCGAAAATGAAGGTTTCAAACACTCAACTTAATATAGGTGAGATAGTTAGCAAGTCTCTGGATTTACGACCATCTGCTTGAATCGGAAAATGGTCCTTGGGATGAAAGGCTCGATACCATGTTCAAATACGTGGAAACCTGTTAGGGATATGTATTGCATTAGCATCGGTATCAATCATACTTAATAGGGTTAAGTGCTTGTAAATGTATATAACTATGCGTTGATCTTCATTATGTGTACGTAACTAAATCGATCGTCATATGGGTGAAACTATTTATTTTTCTACATTGTGTGTATATTGGTGACTTGTCAACTTGTAACAATGTCATATGTCACCTTATATTTGATAACACGTCACTAAAATACACACAATGCACAAAAACAAATAGTTTTGTACATACAATGAAGGTCAAAACATAGTTATATACATTTAGAAGAACTTAACCCTACGTAATATTACACAGGGCACCCTACACTATACAATATATAAATATAATACATATACATGTTACTATGTTAGGTATTTAATAGTTGGGTAGATTTTTGCATCTCTTGTAAATATTCTGATTTCAACCTCCTCATTAGTTATGGTCTTTTTTCCTTATCTTTGTTTCAGTGAAGAGGGCTGATGGAGCTCTACCAATTTTTGACACGACCTCTGAATAATGAATATTGAATTACGAGTAATAATTTTATATTAACACAAATAATAAATACGAACGTAAGTAGCCACTATAATTGCCGATATCAATTTTTATCTGGTTGGTTTAAATTTGGATAGAAAAACCAATTGTATTCTCAAATGGTTGTTGTCTTGTTCAATGTTTTTTTAATATAAACCTTTATTTATACGTAATTAATTAGCAAGAATTGGGGATTAGAGAGACAAAGCTAGATACAGACATACATGATACACCAGCGGGGGAAGTGTAGGCTTATGTAAAAGCTAATTTTGTTAATGGTATTACTATTAATGATATTTTATATTTTTTACCCCCTTTATATATTTATATACTAGTCCTAAACCCGTGTATACACGCGACCCGATAAATTTGTATTTTTTTTTATATAAAAATTGATAAAATCTTTGTATGATATGTTGTGATAAATTAGAACATTTTTAGTTATATAAGTTTTCAGAAATTTAATTTTGTAGTTGTAGTTTAATTTATTTAACGTTATTTTCTTTCGTTTAAATCTTATTATGATTGTGATTGTATTCGAATTGTAAGTAGTAAGCGACATTTTTGAAATTATATGGGAAATTAATAGTTAAATATTATTATTTAGTAACTAAAACAAGAAATAAAATAATTCAAAACATTAATTTAGTATGATTGTTGAATTTTTATCAACCACTTTTTGTTTTTATGTTTACTTTTTGTTTGTTTTAATTTATTTAGTATAATAATAACAATTATTGTTATTTAAAATAGAATTGAAAATTTAAGGAGTTTTATTTTTGAAATTTTATAAAATTGGAGGACCTAATTGACTAATTGAAAATTCTTAATTGATCACATCTTTCCTATATATAATTTAAGATAATAATATATAAGTAACAATAATAATTACACCTCAAACATTATATTCTAGCTCATGCCCTGCCCTGGATAAATAGGGACAAAAGTAACAAGAAGTTTGCTTTAAATGACATGCTATAATGGTAAGTCAAGTGATAAATTATGAAATGCTACTAATAATTAAACAAATGTTTCGAGTTGCATCAACTACACTTTAAATTAAAAACGATATCGCATAAAAAGTAAGGATGGTGATCTATTATTGATACAAGTGCACGTGATAAGAAGATGGAAAGGCTGTACACAAACTTCATAAGGAGAAGTTGGAAATGTATATACGATAGGAATTTATCTAAAAGAGCAAACACTTAAATGCACAACATTTTTTTTTTTTTTTGGCGCATACCATCACTAGTCACTAGGGCTGTGCTATCTGTGCATAGGCCAGACCCAGACTGAACCAGTCTATACCCAAACAAACCCGATACCCAAACGATAATAGATGGAATGTGGTCACGAAAACCACCTGATATAAATCTAAACTTCAGTCCCAACTGCTAAAATGAGTATTGACCCAAATGGTGTGTTGGTAAAACATGTGAGTTTATGACCCTGTTAGTTCACAAGCTTAATATGCAAATTCCAAAACTACCAAAGGGAAATTGACATTGATGTCGAAAAGAGAAACTCCAGATGAAAGTGTAATACATATACATATCATCTTTGAGCCACAGAAAAGCAAATAAACTTGATTCTAGTAGTAGCTTAATAATGGTCAATACAAAACCAATAAAACACTTGATTGCTTTATAATTTCACTTGGAACTATTCAACCAAATCTGACACTAAATTAAAACATCCATATTAGATCAGATCAAGATTATAATGATCCATTTACAAAGTAGTGCGATCTTATTTATCAACAAAGATACTAAACCATGTTTTATTGTCATTATGGCACCCGAAAGAAATCAAACATACCACTTACACGTTCAACATAACAATCTTATAAATGAAGCACTTTATATGTCAGTTAAATTTCTGCTCGATTTTCAGAAAAAGAAAATGATATGCGTTACTCATGCAGCTGCAATTTCATGTGTACAGTTGCATAACAATATACAGAGCCTCATTGAAAAAAAATGTATAAACCGCGCTCCTAAAATTCTAATCTTCTTACCCGAAACTAACTGGTTTCCTTCTAAGTAGTAGCCTACCGTCAATGGTCAGTGAGTGTTCAACTCCTCATTACAGATTCTGCAAAATATCCTCTCTTTTTTGTTATGTTTCTGATAGATTGTGTGTTTATGTATCTATGGTGATGCCTGTTTATTACGTATGGTATTAACTATCAAGGTTCAGGAAGTAAGCCCTGTAATCGACCTTTACATAAGTGTGATAAAGAAGCGATTTCTCTGATATCTGAGTTAGAGCAGCTGCTGAGAGATACGAATCGATACGACTTCACCAGTGTCTCCAGATGTCATTACATGGTATTTTACGTGAAGGCCTGCGCCTCAAAACAGAAAATAGCAGTTTAGGTTGGTGAATGTTATTTTTGGGGTTTAATAGAGGTAAAACTCAAAAGTAAGATCGAAGATTAACAGTAAGTTGATATTGAAATGCAATTGGAGATTAAAAGACTTCTTTTACCTTCATTTTCTTGCAAATTGGTGTTGATAGCAACTGCGTGGTAAGTTACCATTGCTTTTGGCTGCCAATCATTGACACTCCCCACCCATGACTTGAGATTGAACAGCTCTGTGCAAAATCCAGTCTCAGTTGTATTAATTTACTTAATAAATATAATAATACCATATGTTACGATTAAGTTTAGGGGAATAACTCATGACAAGTACGACTAATATGTTTACCATTTCTTTCTACTAAGTATTACTTAATTGAATTAGTTGATAAGGAACAGAATTTACCAGCTGTGGATGAGCTTTTGAGATAATTGATGTCAAAAATGCCACCAGAAGCACTCTCTACACTTTTTCTGACATCATGAGATCCTACAAGTTTGTACTCCCAGTTTCCCTTCTGGTACTCTTCAGTGAGGAACAGCTCCATGTGTCTGGCATCCAGTACCTGCATTGTCCCTGCAAGAAATAAAGCTTGATATTGAGAATTGCAACAACGTATTTTTAATTGATTCTTGTCGTCAGTATTTTCTCACCATCACATGTATTCAGGTCACAGACAGGGCACCGAACGAGCTGTAAATCTGAGTAAACATAGGGATTAATTTAAGTAACTGTGAAAAATGATCAGGCTCTGAAGAACTGTTGGATACTTTAGCATGATATTATGTTACCTGCTATCCATATTCCAGTTTTGATGTTGTGCAATAGACAAGACCCATAAGTGTTCAACATATTTTGCATGGTATCTTCCTTTGGAAGCTTTGAAGGGCATATAAGCTTCTCCATAAGGAATGCATCTGATGAGTCAAAGCAAAATGCGCCAATTCTCATCCAATCTGATATTCAAGAAAACAAATCACAAGAGAATGATGTGTCAATCCTTTAGATTACCATGTGTACATCCTAGCTTATCCATCATATGGTATTTAGGGAACTTATTAAACTTCTTTGGTCCTTCCATCGTCTTATATTGTTTTAATTTCTACATATTTTAGGTGGTAATGTTATGCTCAGAAACCATATATAGTAGTCCAATGTGCTAATGCTTTGCTCCTACTGTCAAACTGATTTTTTTGTCTGGTCAAAGATCACAATTCACAACAATGTAGCAACCCTTAAAAACTAATTAGTAACTGAGTTGGATCTACTAATTGCTACCCCCATTAAAGTTATCTATCATGTACATTCAGAAACCTTACATACTATTCCAATGGATGGGTAAATGGCATTGTTAAAAAGGCTTGATGCATATGTCACTGGCAATCAGATTACAAATTTGGACAATAGAAGTTGACATTGAAAAGAGTGATATGAAACAGTCTTATTATAAGATTACATTTATTGCGATCAACCAAGTTTATATAGAAATTCTACAGTTATCTATTAATTAGTTTTAGAAACCAAAAAGTAGTAGCCAAATGGATAGGTACAAATCACTTTCAAAGAAGACAATGTACTTGCTAATGGCAAGCAGGTTACAAAACGAGCTACAGAGATTGACAATGAAGATGGGTGATATGGAGTACGGTCTTAGTATAACCTTGTCTAATACTAACAAAGTTTATACAGGATACTTAATTTAAAGTAATTCGAAGGTTACCAATATGCTTCTCCTTCTGACGAAAGGCATAAGAATGACTTCCTCCTGCAATATAAATCATTGATGGTATCATATACACAGTTTTTTTTCAAAAGCACAAGGAAACTACAAGACGGTTGATGTAAAGCATATGGTAAGAGGTTTTATGTTTACCAAAAGCTGAAGCATAAAGTTTGATCCATTTAAATGTTGTCTCAGAGCAATCAGGGACCTGAAGATCACGCAAACAAGCAAACTTCCAAACACTATCATGCATTAAAACACCAAGAAACCATTTGCTGGTTGCTGCCAGCATCACCAATGACTTCCCATCCAAATACTTAGCAATTTCTGTCCATATGTCATCGTGATGCCTACTTCCATTTAAATGAAAAGCAACATTACATAAATGAAGCTAAATCAAAATTATGAAGTCCCTTCAACTCACGAGAATAAACATGCATCAAAACTGAAACACAGAGTAGCATACTCACATCAAATTTCTAAATCAACATTTACTAAAGCAACAGTTATACAGGCAGATTCATAATTATGAAGTTCCTTCAACTTACCAATAGAACACACAAACAAACAAACACGGATAGACAAGTGATATATAACATCGAATTCGTAAATCACCATATACTGAAGCAATAATTTCAACTGGAACTCACATGAAACTCAGAAGTTCCTTCAACTTATCAATAGAACACACAAACAAACAAACACGGATACACAAGTGATATATAACATTGAATTCGTGAATCACCATATACTGAAGCAATAATTTCAACTGGAACTCACATAAAACTCATTCAAAATCATGAAGTTCCTTCAACTTATCAATTGAACACACACAGAAACACCAATACACTACTGATATATAAACATCAAATTTGTAAATCCACGTAAACAAAACTCATATCTATAGAATATGTACAACGCAAACACAGACATTAGTGAATGTCACTCAACTGAATCAATCTTCAAGATCTACGTTAGGCATAAACTCACAGACATCAAATTAAATCACGGATTATTAACTCACTACTAATCAAGCGTCAATAATGAAACTAGCTGAAATTTAGCAATCAGATTCACTCTAAATCAGCAATCAAACACATAAACCTCGATTATAATCAATTACACAAGCTCAATACAGATTAAACATCAGATTGACGAAAATTAAGCGTAGATGACGTAAGCTCAAAAACACGCAAATAGATACGAAGCGATGAAATCATACCATGCGAATGAGGAGACAGATGCAGAAGTGAAACGAGGAGACGCACAGCTGCAAATTGATTTAGCTCCACGCAATCGTTTCCCCATTCTGTTGAATAATTTCAAATTCGAAATGTTGAAATGAGGTTTTTGAATTGAAAATGCTGAAAATAAAATATTATTACTAATAATATATATACTAACGCGGGAGATTCCACGTCACCTGAAATGACGTACACGACTACCGTATGACCATCTATAGTTCTATACGAATGATCCATTATTTACTTGCTTTATTTACAAAGCTAATTTTTCGGTTCATATGTATGAACCAAAATCCGGATCCAAATAATCCGATTACAGATGACGGGTCAAGACTAGTAAATCAAAGATGAGTTGGGTTATATTGAACACATTAAGTCTATTTTTTTGTTATGTGCTCCGTAATTAGTAATTAATGCTTAAATATATTTACACTAAAATAATTACTTATTAGTGAGGTTTATGTGGGTCAACACATTTTATGTGATTTTACGGGGGTACTTGTTAGTTGTTAAGTTTATTTTTAGATATGTTTGTCAATATTGAGAAGATTCATCAATTCAATTTTAATGCCTTATGAGATTAAAAACTTCAATTTATATTATAAACTCGAGTTATTAGAGTTTATCGACTGATTTAAATTACATAAAGCTCGTAAGATGAAAAAATAGATTTAGCTAAACACCCTTTTAAACCCTATTACATATATTTTGTTTTAAATTAGATTCCTCTCATGTTGGGACTCAACATGAGGGTCACATTCGTTCACAAAAGTAATAAAATAAAAATAAATAAATTAGAATCTCATTTTAAGTTTAAACTGTGAGACTCATTCATTATAATTGTACAAGAGTAAATAACCTCTCGTAGGTTTGGTTTGATCAAATAATTAATCTCTACTGAGATGAGATGTATTTAATTTGACTTGTATATCAACCAAGAAGAGTTTTTATTTATCATTTTGAATTTCCTCTACTAATATGTGAAAGCATGTTATTATGCATGTAAAACATAAAAAAAAATTTAGAAAAAGTAAAACATAAATTAAATATAAATATAAATATATTGGATTAAATTAAATCCAATTACCAAAAGGAAACCAGAAATGTGCACTAGATAGATCTAAACTGGAAATAAAATTCAATTGACTTGAAACCGAACCAATCCTAATCTGATTTTATTTTAGTTTCAAAGTACGATTTAATAGTTTTTACTTGAACCATAAAAAACACTGTTTCATATTTGTAAGTTGGAATAAGAGAGTACATGACTATACGTACATGGCTAGTTGATTAACAGGAACCAAAAGATATCAAATCTCAAACTAAAAACTTAACCATTGATCGATTTTCTACAAAAGCTAGAACTAGATACTAAACCAAACGTAACCAGTAAAACGCTTTCATTTAGATAATTCAACTCAGAAATAAGCTCAAGAACCGGATCAAAACAATTTATACCTCACCTAAATTAGAAAAAAAAAAAATAAGGTTGGTTAATCTACATGCAACAACACTTGTAAGTTCTTCTAATGCCTAGAGAGGACGGTTTACGCTCTGTAAATTTGTCTTTGGATGCCTCAGTTGGAGGGTGGGCGCTCTTTTGTATAAAAACGGTAACGTTGGTACGTAGTTGTTGCCTGTTGGTATATAACTAATTCATGAAATTTCGACAATTCGGAGATCTACATAAGCATGGGACTTTAAGTTCATCCTGCTCATCTTGATCAAACTTGTAGTCATACCTGTCAAAAATATTACAACATAACAACTAAGGGTTAGAACGCCTCAAAAATCATTTCTCGGTTCATTTCTTTTGCACATTTCATTGTTTTAGTTGCTCGGATATTTAGAATTGGGATCCACAAACAGAAATTATAAATGAAAGAATATGAGCTAAACCTAAACCAATAAACCCTTAAGTAATGTGAGTTGCAGTGAGATTGATAAAAGACATACGTTAACTCATCACCGGCTGATACATTGGTTTTGGCTATTAGAACTATTCGACTTTCATCTGCACCCATACTCAAAATCCTAGCATAGCAGTTCGGCATGCACTGCAAGAAGAAATGCCACTTATTCGTGTTATTAAGCGAATACAAGAACATGTAACAACAAAATGCATCCGAATTACAGCACAAACCAATTGGCTTCAAGGAATTTAGGATTAAGAAGAAAAAAAAAAAAAAAATGTTGCACCCCTCTATTATTGACTAAAATATTTTTTGGTTCCAATAATAGTATATATCATAATTTTGTTATTCTACCTCGGATCACTTTTTCCACACCTCTCATACCTTCTGCCTTAACAAAAGGTTTGTTTTCAGTTTAAGTTTAAAATGTTGCAAATGTCATAAGTATCTCATGTTTGAATGGTAATTCTAGAAGTATGTTTAGCACATGGGATTAGGAATCGTACCGAATGATTGATCAACCGCGCTATATTCCCCTTACTCGTGGCATCAATTACAATGTCATCACTGATCTTAAAAAGCTGCAAATAAACGTAGTTCAGTCACAACAACAAATCCTTTATGCCATGAAAATTTGAAGTTACGTAGGCAGATAGATCTATACAAGTCTCGACTCTTTGTTAAATGTCTAGTAATTTGCAACACTTATGAGAAAGATGAGACAGAATTGACTCACATAGCAATCCTTGCCTTCAGACCGATAGCGCACCTCCCTTAAATCTGCAACACTGCGCCTCACATGCTCACCACGATATTCAAGAACCTGCGTGGCATACACACCAAATATATAAATATCTTAAACTAACAATTTAACCACACATCTGGAAAGACAATGTTACTAGATGCATACAAATAAATGTCTTATTTTTCGTACTTTTAAGTATACATACTGTTCTACTTCAAAATTTTATCACAACAAACAAGTATGGGATTTTATCTCAAGGATTAATTATTGTTCTCCCTATGTAACATGAAAAAGCGCAACGTTTACATGATATATTTAGCTGTTAGTGTCTAAAATACCATCCATTTTGTGTTACTGTGATAATAGGAAAATTGGTCGACTAAGAACCAGAAACTTAACAAAAGTGAATCATTATATATATTATGGGACATCCCAAAATGATAATCATTACGAGTTTCACACTCAAAGGGTGTATATATTATATAGCCGTAAATGTTACTCCTTTGTGTCAATAAGAAGTAAGAACACCAAAACACTAGTTCCACTAATAGAAATTGTCTGTCCTAAATTGAGTGAACTGGTTCCTAAATATATACACAATTAGAATGACTACCGTAAACTTTCCACTGCTTTAATTTAGTTTCACAATTTATAACACGCCTAACTAAAAAAAATCAAAAATAGAAATAAGAGTATATTTCTCTTTTCAAGGGTACTTTTCACAAGATGAGGTGAAGGATAAATGCAAGTACCATTTCTCCTTCTTGAATCTTCCGCCGTGCAAAGAGGCCCCATCCATGTATTGCGGATTTACCGAAACAGACACGGTGATTTTCTGTCATCTACATTGAAACGGATCATTTACAACACCATATATGTCAAGATGATATATTGACCAAGGGGAAGACATACCTGCAAGCAGTTGAGTCTTTCCTTGAATGTAGAGAAACTATTATCTTGAACTTCCTGCAGATAATACACAAGCGAAATTATTCGCCAGTTCTGTCACGATGATATACACAATTTTTGACTGAATGACACTGATAGATAATATGCGCTTCAAGTGATTTGACTTTTGTACTTGGTTTGTACATAGCATAAATCCCCAGGAGAAAGCACTACACAATATTCCCTATTTTAACCCTATTGGTAGATAATTATTCAGAAATGGAAGTAAAGAGTGAAATTATAAAATCTACGAATCCTAGGTCTTTTGGAAAGCCGAATGCAAAAAGTTAGAAGGTTACAACTCATCAAAATCAATCATGTACTTCGTCACAAAACTAGATATACGTTGTAAAATTGACAAACATTTTCAAAATCCCTACTCATCAATGATTATTCAGAAATGAAAGTATAAGGGTGAAATTCTTAAGTCTCAGAATCCTAGGTCTTTCTGAAAGCCAAATGCAATAAAAATAAGGGGCAAAACTAATTAAAATCAATCAATTTATGTACTCTGTCCCAAAAATGACATTCATTGTAAAAAAAAAAATTGAAGAATTTGAAGGACTTTTTTGACAATTTCACACTAATTAAACAAAATTAAAGATAATTTCAGTATTGTAATTACACTGTGTGAATTCAAGCAATCTATTGCATCTATGGAATGCTGGATTGGCCTCATTAACCGATGGAATATTCCCTCCTTTACACCATTCTGTTAAAAAGAAAAAACAAAAAAACATGTAAGTACCAACTGAATCCAAGAAGAATAATATATTATAAGGTGACATGTTTAGGGTGATCTACCTTGGTACTCAATCTTCTGTAAATGCGACACCTGGCAGCAGAGAGTGGTTCGGTCTCATCATTCTCTGCCATTGATGAATCAGAAGGTTCCATTTTGGTATTCAATAAAAGCCTTGAAGCCCTAAAGCTCTGTTTCTGATTCTGATTTTCAAGTAAACGTTTTGCACAAAAGACCTCGGAAGACGTCCTAATAACGATACCAGTATCCGCTGGGGTTCTGCATCAAAGTGCAATCAATGATAACATTTATTATTATATGTTAAGTTTTCTTTTAACAATAAAACAATATATAAAGGAAGACAAATTATCAATAAATATGTTATTACCATAATCATGTAACCATAATATTTAATATTTTCATTTCTACTGCTTTTAAATACAATATATGATATAAAATGTTATTTCAATATACCCGTGCAATATAATTGTTCCTAGCCGAGTACAGTCGACAATTAATTCATACCATATTATGTAACCATGATGCATCATATTTTATATTCTATTGTTTTTATATACAATAGATAATGTGGAGTATAAAATGTTATTTCAATATACCCATGTAATACATGGGTTGCCAATCTAGTACAAAAAAGAATTAGACTAATTAAAGTAGGATTAAGGACTATGAGTGATCATGAAGAGCCAAAAATATGGAGTCGTAGCATTACCTGTGGACAGCACAGTATGGAGTCCATTTGGTGATATATACCCCACCCTTCTCTGATGAATGCAGCTGCATATTAGTAAAAGGTGAGACAAGATATATGAAGCAATAACTTTTGTGTTTTGCAGATTACAGTAATATCAAAAATTCATAACAACTCAAGTTGTGTCCATATAATATATACTAATAAAGCTAATACTGGATACAAGGAAAGTGAGAGAACTACCTCCACACAATACCCTGCCCTTGAAGCACACATTGCATGAAAGTAAGTGTCGCATTTGCAACACTGAATGCAAGAACCATGAACCTGTTCACAAATGACGCATGTCTGCAATTTACCAATAAGAAGAGGATAATTAGATGTTAATGTTTATTTAAATCATCTATTGTCATATATATCTTCACTGATAATAGTGCTACCTTTGAAAAAGAATCAGTTGGAATTCGAAGCAGTCCAGTTGCTGGCTCCATTTTTTCATCACTTACAAAAGCAACTTCAGGCCGGAACCATGCACATATGACATGAACCCACAAGGTTTCGATATCAGTTGGCTTCAAAGCCCCGCCTATATTAACATAATAGGAAAAAATATTCAAAAAAGATGATCATCATAGTCTAGGCAAACTAGAGGTGGAAAAATTGGCGGATTAAGCGGGTTGGGTAATGGGTCAATGCGGGTTCAGGTTGAAACAGGAGAGGTAGAACGGGCCGTTAGGTTAGCCAGCAACCACTTTTCGATCCAAGTTTAAAATTAATATATATAATCAATTTGTTAATTATGAATACTAAAATTATACTACTACAATAATCCAACATTTTGAAAATAATATGATTTAGGAGATTTACGCATTAAAAATAGACAAAGGGAAACTTACAACCAGTTTGACCCATTCACCTTTTAGCTAACTTTTATGTGACCCGTTAACCCAAATAGACCAACTTAACTAAATGGATCAGCATTGCCACCTCTAAGGTAAATGAATGCGAAGTAAATGACATGCCTTTAATGGGGCAAAGGCAACACTCTCTCTCAACCTCAGGTGTTTCACATGCTCTACACACCCAAGATGTAAAATCATGGATACCTCTCACCCCATAACATTCTTGATGAACAGCTATTTGACATCTGATCCAGGGGACAAAAAGCTTAGAGTATTATTAAATTTGTAACTTCGTTATGTTTGGTGATATAAGGCATAGATTCATAGTTATTAGGAAGACCTGTTGCAGATAATTATTGTGTTGACGTCATAATCCTCGTCCCATCTACATATAGCACAACGTTCAGTTGTCCACTTCGTGTAAACAGGCTCGTATTTCTCTGCAATTTTGGAATAAAATACTTGCAATTTTAGTAATTGATGTTCGGCTTCCAAACAAACAGTAGTAAGCCAACTAGATATTAGAAAAGGTAATTAGTAACTGAACAAACTTTATGATTACCTTGAAGCAATGAAAACAACTGTTTTAAATCTAAAGGTATAGCTGAAGCAACCATATCACTATCCACAATATGACCTGAAAGCTGCAATAATGATAGTTAATAGAGATGTAATGAAAACATCGGTAATAATGTTATATACAGAAACACGGAACCATTTCACAATGGTATTTCATTCTGAGAACACTCGATGGATAATCAAATAGGGTTTATACATATTCTAGATGACAAAGAGTGGTACAAACCATTTTCTCTAGCGGTACCATTGGACCTTTGACTTTGATGCTGGATTTCCACTTTTTTGATCTGGAACCAGTATGTCGTTCCCATATACTGGGGGCTTGTTTTCTTGTTCCACATGCACCACACTTACACTCGACTCTGAGATAATGAAATTTAGGTGATATAAGTATATAACATCAATTTAAAGTATAGGTACCATATAACAAAACCAGCAGCCATTGGAAGTAATTAAAAATAAAGGTCCAGTAAGAAACAGGTTAATGAAGTTAGATCTTACAAATTAGGTTTTGGATAATATATCCCTTCCATGCCGTTACAAACGACACCGACTTTTTCAGGCAATACACTCCAGTTGCAATTCTCGGTAGATCTGTTGAGGTTATAGAACATCATCATCATATATAAACCAAGCGGGAAAAACTAAAAATTAAAAAATAAAAAGAAATACCATCATGAAGAAACTGATACCTGGGTTTTGGTTCTAACTTATTAAAAAATGGTTGCTCAACAATAACTTCTCCTCTGCATTCTGGGCAGTAATAGTCGATCTCCTCCAGATCCTTTAAGCGATAAAATCGCGTAAGATGGAGTGTAAAATAAAGATATCATTATAAAATCATATACCTCAAATGTTTGGTTAGAAACTTCGGCGCATTCTGCATGTACCCAAACATTACAACCATCACAGCATATCTAGACCAGACATAATAACCAAAAAGTTTAAGTTAGATGTTACGCATTAATAGAGAATAATTGGAATAATCTAAAATGATGCCATATAATCTCACCCAATCTCCACCATCAGAATGATGCCAAATCTTCTGGCAAATGCCACAATATTGTTTTGATTTCCGTAACTGGTGAGGTAAGAACATTAGTAATCACATAAAATATGCGATCGAGAAAGAAAAACAGATAATGAGATCATGAAGTGTGCCATATAATGGAATAAACCTTTAAACAATGTTCACACAACGCCTTCTCTTGAGAGGTTATCCCTTTGGCTTTCTTTGTTTTACAGGAAAAGAACAAACCACAGCTGCTACACACTTGTGTATCCTTCTTATAAAAGGAACTCTGCAAAAGGATATACATATATATCAATCAATTCAAGCTATCTTTCTGGGAATTAACTTGTCTTGTTAGATCTGTTAATTAATCTCATTATAGAACATTAAAATGGGGAAAAAAACACCCGCATACACCTAATTGCAAACGAATTGCACTTTTCTTGGCAAAATAATAAAAATAATAATATCTTTTTTTGGAAAGGCACAAAAAGAAAGCGTTAATTGATTGATAAAAAAATAATAATATCTAATAAACTAACCATGATACCAAGTGTGATAAAACTACTACATGTCAGTAACTCAGTCAAATGTTGATCATTATGCTTCAAAACAAAAAATTCTTCGCACATATGCCGATGGGAAATAACACATGCCTATTTAAAAAAGTCTCGTGTCAAAAACAAACTCCCTAGAAAAACATAACTTTTAACTATGGCTGTAAAACATAGTACTATGGCAACATACACAAGCAACTCAAAGCTAGCTCTGTTCAGCTAATCTAACCTCATTTATGACAGTTTTTTCATCAAATAACATAGCAATCGCAAACAAACTCTATTCATCAACAATTGTGATATTTTGGCAATTTGTTACCTACATGTATCTTTTAACCAACTGCTACAAGTAACTCGACTTAAAGTAATAATATATTTATAGTGGCACTATAAAATGGGTGCAACAGAGTACTACTATAACATTGCATAAGCAATCTCCATAATATTCATAATCATAAATGTCTAATTAATTATTAAAATAAGAAAAGCCAGCAACAAGTTACCTGCTTACGGAAATATGACTCCAGCTGCTCATCAGAAATAATAGTCACTGGGATCTCAACAAGATCAGGTGACGTACAACATTCTTCAATATTTACATAGTCCGAATCCAAATGACCATTTTCTACTAAAAAAGCTTCTTCTATTGCCTTACTAAAATCATCTGGTGTGGAGCCATATAATTGTGTCTGCCCCTGAAAACTGAACAACGAATTAAATCAATTAAAGTATCAATATCGTCTACATTTAAAAAAAAAATTACTCATAAACACAACTGTATAAACATTACGAAACACACACCTTTCCATATACTCCATAAACGGATATATCATCCCGTCCTTCACCCACGCATAATCCTACCATCAAATCAATCTAAATCAAACCATAAACAAAATTTAACATTTCGCACAAAAATAATTATATTACGAAAGAAAGACTACCCTTTGACCTCTCTTCGAAAATCCGTAAAACATCACACAAAGGGTACCAGGAACACAAGCCCTAAGTACCGCTTTCGGAGCTTCGGTTAACGGGTCAATCACGATAGCTGGCCAAGCAGGAAACCGATTCGAACATTTCGCCCAAACAATATCACCTTTAACAAATTCTTGAACTCCGTGAAACCCCTTCTTATTTTCATTATCATTTTTATCCACATTATTAGGATACACGAACTGTTTCTTATACGCCACTTCTCTATCCGAAAACGGGTATTCGCGCTTCTTTAAAATCGCAACTTGACCTCGAGACTTTAATTCACCAGTAGACCAAGAATTAACAGCATTGTTGTTATTATAATCTAAAAACTTATCATTATTAAAACTTGCTACTAATTCAGCATCTGAATGATAATTATCTTCAGTTTCTTCGCTATCAACTTCCTCCAATTTACATCTTTTAACATTCGGCATTTTGAATCTCACCGTTTGTTTTAACATCGTAGATGTTAGATACAACGCGTGTTCATTGAAAACCCTAACTTCACACCAATCTATGAACCGGCGGACTAATTTTAGCAGATTCTGACGGAACGAACGGTAAATTTGCCCTAATTGATAAGAAATTAAGGCGCTAAAATTGAGGATTACTCAAATTATGTCCCAAGAATCAAGGAAACTTGATTCAAGATGCCAATCGAAAACAAGAGAAACCCTAAGTGACGAAAATAGGAGTGAGAACGACGAAAAAGATTGAAAAAAATACAACTCGAAATCAACGGGACTTCAGAAAATAAAATATGAAATTATTTAGGGAAAACAACAGCATTTCACCAATAAAGATGCAAAATCTTGAAATTGAAGGTAACAGTAGCAAGAACAGAGATTCTAGTGTTGGGTGTATTTTGTGTATGTATACGTATTTGTATCTGTATCTGTATTTAGGGGGTGGAG
The DNA here is from genome assembly GCA_963930675.1 of Gnaphalium uliginosum. Lineage (NCBI taxonomy): Eukaryota > Viridiplantae > Streptophyta > Magnoliopsida > Asterales > Asteraceae > Gnaphalium > Gnaphalium uliginosum. Next base: position 28,605,139 of record OZ005680.1, on the reverse strand, counting down.
AGAAGTTTGAAAGTAACGTTGGATGAAAAATTGAAAATTGAAAAAAAAATGAAAAAGATCTGCTTATTTTGTCATCCATGAAGAAAAACAAAATCTTTTTAATCTTTAAATTTATTTTTTATTTTTATTTCATTGTTTGAATTTTCGTACGTTGTTTTGTTGATGCTTTGGTTTTTGTTATTGAGTTCATATATTAAAAAACAAACAGTTTTAGTTTGTTTGTAAAAAGAATATCAATTTAAAGAAAATACCACTCATAATTATTTGGATTTATCATAACCCGATACAAAATATGAAAATTACTTAATACATACATTGTATTTTTCCAAAAATCGGTAGATCATACCTTTAAATAATGCATAATAAAGCATTATCCAGATTTAAGTAGATTTCTTTATCAAAAGGTTTGATTTTTCCTTCACATAAATCACACCTTGTCTTAATCATATTCATATATGGACTAATAATAAACAATCAAACAAATGGGACTTACAGATTGGGTAAAATAGTTAAAAAGATTCAGGTTAAATATGTAAAAAATAAAAATTAATAACAGTTTATACATACATTTATGGTAAGTTTTTGAAAAGGATATACGGAGTAGTACAATATTTCCAAGTTTATTTGTATATCGAAATTTGAACCAATGTTGGAAAGTAAAACCCAAGGCTCGAAAGTTTTGAAGAAGTCAAAATTATTGGAGGGAACAAAGACCGTATTTGGGTACGCGACGCGCCAAATCCAAAATATATGATTGTTGCACGGAATTTTCGGTACTTTTTGTCTTTGGTTCAAGTTTTAGAAATACCTATTTTCACTTATATTATTTATACGAAACTCATGATCGATCATTTTATATACAAATGTATTCAAACAAATACTTTTAAACATATACATTAACAAACCATGTTAGTACATATAGAACAAAATACTCATGCAAAGATGCACTTTTATAAAGAGACATTTTATAGACAGTGATCCACTTAAATTCGACGGAGGATCATGAGGATCTTACAGACCCAAAAGATAGCCCTGGTCCTCCAGTGTTTTTTGGCTGGATTTACTTTGACACGAGTGATGTGAGTTGATTGGAGAGAATAAGGAGCTAGGTATCGTGTGTTTATTTGTTGCGAGATTCCTATTGTCACACCCCCAAATTCATGATTTATGTTTATCAGGTGGTTTGCGGAAGCATTAGTTCGAGTGGGGGCGTCGACGTAAACATTGGACATTCATACATATCAGAGCATATGATTATCGCAGAACATATGTATTAAGATGCCATAACTAATTGTTTACAAAAGTTTACGATTCATCGAATCGTAAAAGTAGAAATGTAGTTTAAATTATACAAAAGAAATCCCATTTGGCTTCAAAAGATGGCATCCTAAATTCTTCGTGGGTCGCCTAGTTTCATAAGTGTGCATGCAGTCTCACATGTGCAGCTAATTCCCTGAAAAACATAGTAAAAAGTCAACAAAATTGTTGAGTGAATTCGCAGGTTTTATGTTTGCAAGTATAGTTTGATAAACCAAAGTTGTTTGTAAATCGTTGTTGCCATAACATTCAAGACGTGGTTTCGTTGGGATGTTACCCCAAAATACAGTTTAGTTGGGATGTTACCCCAAAATACAGTTTAGTTGGGATGTTACCCAAAACACAGTTTGAAAATACGTTGCTGGTCGTTCTCCAGCGTTTTCAAAATAGTACCGGTCGTTCTCCGGTTTATCAAATACTGGTCGTTCTCCAGTTTAACACGGCCGGTCGTTCTCCGGCCTATAACATGCTGGTCGTTCTCCAGCGAATCACAATACCGGTCGTTCTCTGGTTTATTACGTACTGGTCGTTCTCCAGTAAAACACTACCGGTCGTTCTCCGGTTTAACACAATGCTGGTCGTTCTCCAGCGTATCAAAAGTTACCGGTCGTTCTCCGGTTTATCACAAGTAGTAAAACGTTTTTGTAAACAGTTCGTATAAAAGTTTGAAACTCTTTTTATAGTTGCACAATAGTATGAACACGATCATAAACAGTTGTATAAAAGCATTGAAAGCAATTATATAATAGTGGTAGATTATGGCAAATAGTAAAACAGTAACTATATTTTTCACCCCTGTTGGAAAGCATGTAAAAGCGGTAAAAGTAGGGGCTGTGAACTCACCTCGTGAGCTAAATACGTGAGTGCTAGCAAAGCGTGTGTCCAAGTAAAGTCCCTAACGTCCTAAACGCATGATATTATAAGTATATGTAAGTGGATGTTTTAGTAGACCATCCATGCTAGTGTTCACTCAACTAGAAATGTTCAATTGTTCGGTTATCGTTTGTGTTTAGAAAACATGTTCGGCCTGTTGGTGACGTTTTGTAATAATAATTCCCGAAGACATTATTATTATGTTTTGTTTCGAACTAAAATATTTGGGGTTCGTTCTCGGTTTTAAAACTAAATTTTGAATATGTCGGTTTACGTTTAACATACGAACCGTATTCGTTGACTTTGGTCAAACCAACTCGGTTTGACCCGAAACTTTTACACAACTCTTAAATATGTTTAAATGTCACAAAAAGTCAGTTTTTCCATTTTTTTGCAAGTCCACATGTATTGGTTTTTATTTTTATACCAAAACAGTCCACATTCAATATTTTCCAGAAAATGTACATTTTTGTTGGCTCGATTTCAAAAATCATAAGTCCGAAATAACATATAAGAAAAATCACTGAGGTTTCCCTATGTCTTGACTACTTCCAGTAATTTTTCTAGAATTTTTAGGCAAGTCTAAGTATTTTTAAATATTACGTTTGTCCTCTGAGGTCCAAAATTGACCAATCTGGACACATGCAACAAGATCTAATTTCTGGGCAAAATCTATGCATTTTCAGAGAAAGTTATCTAAACGACATTTGTACCTAACAAAATTTGTGAGATTTTGGCAGTAGTTTCAAGTCATTTGGAGATGTACATCTCGAGTTATGGTTAAAACCCCAGGAGTCATTTTCTGACTTTTCTGGGCAGATTATACCTGTTTTCTTACAAAAATTATTTAAAATAGTAAACGAACTCCAAAAATTATAAAACCAGTTGGAAATGAAAGCTAACTTCTTGAAATTGAGTTTTCTCTTTTGAATCATCCATTTTCATTAAGTTTTGAGTGAGAAACACTTAGGTGAATTTCGGAGTATTTTCTGGACAGAAAATGCATGTTGCATTTTTGTAAGTTGATGATGATGAAAAACGTTTTTAGCATGGTTTTTGGACATGAATCTTTTGAGTGAACATTTTAACATGTTATTCAAGTATTTTAGAGGTAGAAAAGATTTTCTTTTCTTACAATAAAAATGGAAGAAGGAAAAGAAAATGGTGTTGTAGAGCTTGAATCCTTGTAAAATCCTTGATCTTCCTTGCAAAATGGTGAAGATTCTTGGTTGTATTTCTTGATGAATGTAGATGTGTTTGAGCAGATTTTTAGAGTGAGAAAGTGCAGATTATAGTGAGAGGTTGGAGAGTTTGGGAGTGATGAGAGAAAAAGATTTTCATGAATGGTGAATGGGTTTAGGGAGAAGAAAGAAATGAGTGGTTTTTGCATGAAGTGTGCACATGGGGAGGAGGAAAGGGGGTGGCACATGGGGGCAGATTTTTGAGGTGGGTCCCACCATGTGGGTGTGTTAAATTAATTCTCCAATTTGCGTTACGCGCGGTGTTCGTTTACCCGTTCGTTTCGTCGTTCGTTTAGACGTTAAACGTTTATTATTCAAGTTTTTCGTTAACGATTTATTCGTATAAGTTTTGGTTGAATTTTTATTTAAAACACTTCATTTTAAGTCATTGAAATATGTTTCGGGCTTCGTTCGGTTGTTGGGCGCGATTCGCGCGTTTTTGTCGCGTACGACACGTTTTATTTGAAACGTAAAACGTTTGTATATTATTGTACTATAATAATATAATGTAAATAAATACTATTTAATTATAAAATAGATTTACGTTATTTAGAAAAATGTTTTCACCAACGATTGTATATTTTTGTCGGACTCGTTCCTATAGTTTCGTGCGTTTTTATAACTAACTACGAAAATAGTAATACTTTACGTATTAAAATTGTTGGGCTTTGCTAGACTTATCTCATAAAAATAGTGTGAATTCTCTTAAGTAGGGAATTAGCCTAAGACATGCACATGATTAATGTTCGTAATTACACCGAAATTTGAGGGGTGTCACACCTATAGTCCTTCGGTATATTTAAATGAGATTGTTATATATTGTCTATTATGTTGAAAAAAGCTTTGACATGCTCCATACAACGAAAATGAGACTTGTAAACTTTTGTAAAGATTCAAGAAATACAACTCTAGAACAAAAGACATAATCAAACAAACCCTTTCATCGGTGTATTTAACAAAAAGTCAACCTAAAAATGTTGTTTACATATGAAAACTCGCTATAACACTCATTGCTCAAGACACAAACGTTCATCACAAAGATTTATAGTGAACTAGAAAACAATGATTTAAACCCTAATAGGAAAGGGACGATGTCGCACCCCCAAATTTACTGTGCAGCGGAAGTCGGGTCGGGGCGCGACTAATCCAGTAATCATTGCAGAAAGGAAAAGCAAACGACTCTATATGAGACGTTTTGAAAAATAGTACAAAAGTAGTTACATTAACATAATTTAAAAGTTTACATTAGTCTCGAGTTCGCGAGATGAAATCCTGAAGATTCTAGTACATAGAGATTATACAAAATAATGTAAGCAAATCTTCATATACGTATAATGCATGCGACTCGAGCTAGCAGGCAGTCCTGTGGGCAACCCTACGGTTGTTGAGTACCTGAGAAATACACGCTAAAAGGTCAACAATAATGTTGGTGAGCTCATAGGTTTACATAGTTAAAATCATAGTATGAACCACAAGATTTTAGAATTATCGTAGTAGCACGAAGGCCAAAGTAAATCATAGTATACTATTGCCATGGGCTCATAGTTCCGAAGCTTAACCGTAGTTGGTGTCTCCAGTTAAGTGTATAAACCAGTACACTCAGATTACGAATTATTATGCGTCCGTATAGTAGTTAGAGTGACTAACCCCGGACGGCGGACTGTCAGTTCCCGATAGATCTATCCATAATGTTCGCGCTTAGTATTAACGGGCTATGATATTTGTTGGAGACCATCGTAGTTTGGTTTAGTTTACCCATGCAATCCGTATAAGTTTTCATAGTACTTGTGTTCATAAAAACAGAGCAGTGTATTCTCACCCCAAAGTAAGTAAAACAGTAAAAGTAAAAGTGGGGCTGTGAGACTCACCTGAGTCTTGTACAGAGTGTTTACAATTAGTAAACAAGTGTTTCCCAAAAGTAACCTTCTAGCGCCCTAAACGCATAAGGTTATAAGTAAGTAGATGTCTCAAAAGATCATCTATGTTAGTTGTCCACTCAACTAGTTATGTCCAAAGTTTGTTTATCACGTGTGTTTAGAAAACGTGTACGGCCCGTTGGTGACGTTTTGTAATAATAATTCTCAAAGACATTATTATTATGTTCTGTTTCGATGTATACTTATGAGAGTATATGTATTACGTGTACGAGTAGTGTCGTATATGATATAGTTGTTGTTTCACGAAAACGTTCCTTAGTAAAATATGTTTTCAATCAGACTGTTTTATGCGACACAGATGTTATGTCGCTATGAGGTGTTGCGACACAAAGGTAGTGTCGCAAAGTATGAAATTCAATTAGCTGTGCGACACAAGAGTTGGTGTCACAAGTCGAGATTTTAAATAGGCGTGCGACACAGTGGTTTGTGTCGCAGGTTAGTACTGTTCGGTATAAAATGTTGCGACACGAGTTAACACTGCTTGTCTAGCGACACTAGGCTTGTATCGCAGGTTGCGACACAAGTTACTACTGCTGGTTTTAAAGAGTTGCGACACAAAGGTTAGTGTCGCCAGTTAGTACTGCTAGTTATAAATGTTGCGATACAAGGGTAGTGTCGCAGGTTAATACTGTTGGCTAGCGACACAAGTTAATACTGCTTGTTTGAAAAGTTGCGACACAGGGCTTGTGTCGCAAAAGTTTTGGGCCGTCTACGACACAGAGGACCTGATGTGTTTTTCGTGTTCGGGATTTCGGTCAAACGTACTCGGATTGTCCCGAAACTTTTAGGGAAGTCTTAAATATGTTTTTAAAGCTTAGAAAAATTGTCGTTACGTTTTGTGGTCAACCCGAAAGTGTCGTTTTAAAATAATGTCAAAACAGTCCCTGTGGTCATTTTTCAAGAAATTTGGGTCGTTTTTGTGACTCGCTTTGACTAGTCAAAGTGTCGAGATAAAATCCGAGAAAATTACCAATTGTTCATATATGTCTTAACTATTTTCAGTAATTTTTCTAGAATTTTTAGATAAGTCTAAGTATTTTTAATAATTCCATTTGTTCCGTGAGGTCAGAAAGTGACCAATTCGGACACATGCAACAAGATCGAATTTCTGGGAGGGATCTACACATTATCAAAGAAAGTCATCTAAACGACATTTGTTCCTAACAAAATTTGTGAGATTTTGGCGGTGGTTTCAAGTCATTTGGAGTCGTGTAGCTCGAGTTATGGACTCGAGAAGTTGAGTCAAAAAGCTGTCACCCGTAATAGTTTGGCGACACATGTTTGTAAAATCGTTTTCGGGTATCAAACGGTGTCGAAAAATTATGAAACCACTTGGAGATGAAAGCTAACTCTTTAAACTTAATTTTTGCCTTTTTATTCGTCCATTTTGGTTGAGTTTTGAGCACGAAACTTTCCCTTGAAGTCGGGCCAAGTTTCTGCCCAGAAACTGTTAAGGATTTTATATTTTCAAAAACGATTTTCGACTTTGTTTTAGGACATAATCTTGTTATATGGACATTATAACATGTTTATATGTATGTTTTAAGTAAAATAAAGGGGGATGAAGTTTCTTACAAAGGAGATGATGAAAGTACGAAGAAATAGACGTCGAGAGCTCGTTTTCTTGCTTTTTCTTGCAAACCGAAGAGAGGTGTTATGGCGGTTTGTGGTGATGATCTTGGTGGTTTGTGGTGGAGATTTGGGGAGGGTTTGGGCGCTGGAAATGCAGAGAAAGAAGAGGGGAGGGAGAGAATTGAGAGAGGAGGATGGTGTGTGATAGTGAATTTGTGGTTGAGTGTGGGAAAAGAGAAAGGAAAAGAGAGTATGGGGAAGAGGCAAGGGGAGAGGGCTGCAGATTTTTGTGGGTCCCACCCACATGTGAGTGTCTTGAATTAATTCCCCAATTTGCGTTACGTGCGGTGCTCGTTTACCCGTTCGTTTCGTCGTTCGTTTAAACGTTAAACGTTTATTATTCAAGTTTTTCGTTAATGATTTATTCACGTATATTTTGATTGAAGTTTTATTTAAAATATTTCATTTTAAGTTATTAAAATAATAATCGAGTTTCGTTCGGTTGTCGGGCGCCCTTCGCGCGTTTTCGTCGCGTACGGTACGTTTTGCATAAAACGTAAAGTGTTCGTATATTATTGTACTATAATAATATAATGTAAATAACTACTATTTAATTATAAAATAGATTTACGTTATTTATGAAAAAGTTTTTACCAAAGTCCGTATTATTGTGTCGGATTCCATCCAATTGAAATTGCGTAATTCAAAATTAATTACGTACGTGCGTATAATGTAATATACAAAGTGTTACTGTAATTAGTCCTATTTCACACTAATTACAAGTAATAATGATTTACGATTAGTCACTAATGACGGCATAATTCGCCGGGTGTCACAGACGACAATAGATATATTTGTAGATTAACCTTGCACATTGTATATCTATTATGAACTCATATTTTGAGAAAAATAAGTAATACTCCGTATGTGTATTATATTTTTCATCTTGGCATCTCGCCAGACTTTATTTATCTTCATTTTAGTCAATGATATTTCTATCAACTTTGCAATTTAGTCTCTCTATCTTTAAAAACCCTTTAAACAGTAAGTCTTTATACTTGAACTTCAATAGCAACTAATTTTGTGTGATCATCTTCAAGTTGCACCCTACATATTAAGTACGAACAAGATTCCATATTGGTATAAGTATACGATATGATGAAAACTGAATTTTTCACGGATCATTATTGTTGATAACACATAAGCAGTCAAGCTTTTACAAGCGTTATATTTCCTATATCAGCATAATAAATGACATTATTATGCAAATACAACATGTATCTATCTTATTTTGTCAATTATGTTAAATTATAACGATGCATCAAGAATCATTGAAAACGGTTGAAAATATAACAAAAAATAATCAAAGACACTTCATTCGCATTTTAATCAGCTATTTGATAAAATTAGAGGAATTATTCTTAATTAATGTAAAAATATTGAATTAAGTGATTACCTTCGTATGTACTCAATAATCGCTGAAAATAGATAAGAGACGAAGAAGCTAGAACAAAAATAATGATGTCATAATTTTAACTAGTTAATATACTAACGGGTAAATGAATAGAGATTTTTTTTTCATACTATCTACAAGCATTTTTAGCTCAAATGTGCGCAACCTAACCACTTCATTGCATATGAAGAAATCAAGATTCTCTAATGAAAAAATCAAGATTGCAATACATTCGTGATGGTACTTTTAACAAGACTTCGACCATATCAAACTCTTTATCTCTTATAAATGAAAATTAGAAATTGACATCAATAATAAATCAATATTTAGTTCATTTTAAATGGACTTTTAAATCGTCATAATTCTTTTAAAGTATTTTGTTATATATATCCATTATAATATAATTATGTTTAATGTTAATTAGTTAACTTTATTAAATTAAAGAAATATAAATTGAGAAATTAGTCTTTTTATTAATAGTTTATATTATAGAGGAAAGTTCAATGTAGAATGTTAAAAAAATTAGAATGGAGGAACCAATGAATTGATCCATTTCAATTATTCATTTCCATCTTTCTTTCTAAATCTAAATATCTCACAAATCGTATATCTATAAATTATAAAAATTACAGCGTTAAAATCATCGTCTTTTTATTTTTAATTAGAGATCTCACATGACATACTTCCGACGAACTTTTTTTTTCGTTTTCTAATGGGCATGTGAAATTCGTAATGTTAAATCACATGTGATTTAACACTCACATATGAATATATTTACAATCAAATTATAAGTTTTAAATTACTAGTTATAATCACATGTGAATAATCAAAGTTACAAATTATAAGTTTAAAATCACATAAAAATAATTTATTTGATAATTTAATAAATCTTCGGAAAAAATTTAGTTATAATCACATGTGATTAAACATTAAATTAGTAATCACATGTGAATAAAGTATAAATAAATATGAATTTTAACTAATTTTTTATTAATTATACATGTAAATAAATATAAAGGTGAAATCACATGTGAATTATCAGTTATTATCACATATTTCATTTGAAAAACACATGTGATTAAACCTCAAATCAATAATCACATGTGATTTTGGCCGTAAGCGAATACAATTCTTAAAATCTTATTTATAGTTATTTATGTGAATGAATATCAAGTCGTAATTATGTGTGAGTTAACATCCATCATTGATAAATAATTGTGTACCAATATTATATTTTTATCATAAATCACATGTGATTATACATAAAATCACACGTGATTATATAAATCGCATTTTTTAAGACCCGACAAAAATGAAGAAAAAAAAAGTTTGTCAAATCTATAGCTTGTAAGATCTCTAATCGAAGAGAAAAAAACACTAATTTCGAATATGTAATTTTTATAATTTTTAGTCATGCCGTTTGTGAGATATTTAATTTTAAAAATTTGAGTGAAAATTGAGGTTTAAAGAAAATTAAGCATTCCTATTAGTTATTTAATTCTTTATTTTTTAAGCATTCTTTATTGAACCACCTCTTATATTATAAAATTGTGTTGTGTACACATATTGGGACGCTAGTGAACAAATTCTAAAACGATCACGTGAATACCGGTTAAGTTGCGCACATTTTAGCTAAAAATGCTTGACTTTTCCTAGATAGTATGAATAGAAATCTCTCTTCGTTTACTCGTTACTATATTAACCGGTTAAAATTACGACAACATTATTTTTGTTATAGCTTCTTCATTTATTATCAAGTTTCAGCAATTATTGAGTCCACTCGATCATAATCATCTTATTCAATATTTTTACATTAATTAAGAATAATTCCAAATAGGTGATTAAAATGCGAATGAATCGTCTTTGATTGTGTTTGTTATATTTTCACCTGTTTTTAGTAGTTCTTGATGTATCATTTATATTTTAACATAATTGACAAAATACGATACATAGACGTTGTATTTGCATAATAATGTCATTTATTAGGCCAATATAGGAATATAACGCATGTAAAACATTTCAGTTTTCATCGTATCATATACTTGTACCAATATGGAATCTTAGATGCTATTTCAAATGCCAAATATTACTTTCAGCTTCTTGGTACACCAACGGAATATGATTTTCGATTTATTCGGAAAGAAGATGCAAAAAGGTATCTTGCTCAACTCCCTCAACATCCTCGCCACCGATCATTATCTAAGATTTTCCCACACGTTCATCCGTTAGCCATTGATTTAGTTGACAAAATGTTAACAATGTATCCAACTAAACGAATCACAGGTAACACCATATGTATGTATCTCTTTCTAGACTTCCCGTGACTTATTAGCATTTAAAACAAAATCATTTTTTGATTGCAGTTGAAGATGCATTAGATCACCCTTACCTTGCAAGACTACAAGATGTAGCTGTTGAGCCAATCTGTGCTGATCCTTTTTCATTTGTATTTGAGCAACAAGTTCTTTGACAAGAATAGATTAAGGACATACTTGATATATGAGGAATCATTAGCACATAACCCGGGGTTTGTTTAAAACAAGACTTTTGAGTATTCCATGGTATTGATCACTATGAATTACTCTTAAGACATACGTAGTATACTAAATCTGCTCATGGAAGAAGATATCAAAACGATCTAACTAGAACGGCAAACATGTTGTATCATTGTTTTGAAAACTACAAAGAACCGTATCAGCAGTTACTAAATAAGGTCTTTATAACAAACGCCAACATGATATTTTGATCGGATATTGGATGACCCAACACCCAAATTTGTATGCTTTCAACATCTTCTGTAGTGATTGTTAATACAGTCATTACATCTCAAAGGAATGTGTCTGCGAACAGAAGATTACTCCCTCCGTCCTATTTAAAGTGTCTAAATTATTATTTTGGATTGTCCCATTATAAATGTGCACTTTGGTGTTTAACCAATCAAAAAAGACTTTAGTGGGTATAGTTGATATTTTATTGGTGAAAAGTATAATTAGTGAAAGATTATTAAAACTGTACGTAGATTCAAAGTGAACACTTTAACTGGGACGTAGGGAGTAATATATTTGAAAGTTAGTTGTTTAGTTTATTTAAAAAAACAAAAATATCCACTATGTGAATGAAATGTTAATACACATATGAAGCGTATATAATATCAGGCAGTACAGATTCTATTAATACTTCTATAGTTGGAGCATAGAGATCAATACAGACAATTTGATCAATTAAAGCTACCAAGGAACACAGCATCAAGAGCAAATATGCCAAACAAAGCATGCCAAAATATAACGATTTTTTTGAATTATACGTGCTATGGTAGTCTACAATCAAATGAAATTACCAAATCTAGACCCGCGTAGAAAATTGCTTACAAATATGATGCCACTCCTAACCAAAACATTTTAACAGCAAAGTGGCAAGCCATGATCAGGATCATTACCTTCAACCACAACTATAAATGTGAAGATCTTCTTTTGTTATTCATATTCAAACTGAATTTCTACATGCATATACTTTCGCATGAGACTAACAATTGAAGTCGTGAAATTAGCCAAAACTTGACATTCTTCATGACTTTTAGCCTCTGATACAATCCCATTAATAATCAATTTTCTGAGATGCGGGCACCGCTCTAAAAGACCTGCTACCCACTGTGAAAACAGATCGGTTATAACCGTCCATCCCAGTTCCAACATAATCACATTCTTTAACTCAAACCCCCGCTGCAAATTGTACTGAAGTGAACCCTCTTTTAAATCATAACACAATGACACGTGTGTCAATTGAGGAAAACATACGGAAATCGTCTCCATATCAACAACCTCATCTTCATCGTCAAACACAACACCCCAAAGCCGAAGTCCTCTTAATTTTGATGCTTTTGAAATCATCTGATGGAATTTAGTCCACATGATTGTGAAATTACTAACATCCACGATTTCAAGATTTTCGGTATTTTCTCCAATATCAAGATGAATAACGCTGACATCATCAATTTTCAGAAGCTTTAACGTCCCTTTGCCAACAAGCTCAATAACCTCTAATGTACAATCTTTTAGTTGCAACTTCTCGAGGCTATCAGCCTCGAGCATAAACTTTTCCAAACTTATGCCTTCAACGGATAGATCTTTTAAAGAGTGACTATTCAGTTCCATTGATGCCTGTGCGTCTGACATGGCGATATCTAGACTTAAAAGTGTCAAAATCTCAACTTTCGGGCAGGCAGTCAGTAGATAACTCAAGTCTAAAGCAGAAATGCTGATGTGGCTTAACGAAAGAGTCTTCAAACATGGAAAACGTTGATAACTTGGCTCAATTCCACTGATTGTATTATGAGATAGATTAAGCACTTCTAGCTTTTGGCGACCACATTTCTCAATGATATTGATGCTGGGTGATGTTCTTACATTATAATGCAACTGTTTTAAACTTTCTCGAGTGTACATGAGCCAAGCGATCACGGGGGCTGCTGAGAACTCATCAACATCATCCATGATGATGGAAAGGCACTGGAGGCCTGTGGTTTGAAAGATTGTTTGAGTAATGAGGATTTCTAGTCGGCTAGTTGTGAGCTCATGATAAACGGGCCAATCGTTTGAATTAAAGGAGAGTGTATGGAGGTGAATCCGCCAAGATTCTCTCCACTTTCGGCAAGTGGCGGATGCAATTACGACGTCACGTGCAGCCCCAAGCCGAGAGAGGATGTTCCCGATGACTTCCACGGGAAGATGCTCCATCCTCAATCAATCAATGAAAGAAATCTGGAAATTCCTTCTCAAACCCCGCAAAAGGATATCACTGAATGATCATGTAACCACATAAGCAAGCTACACGTAAACGGAAAAAACATTGTTGGTTTTTCATATACTAAGAATGATCGAAACAAGCATGGATGCAATGAAATTGCTAGACCATGTTTGATTTTTCATATCCGAAAGTTAAAAATGGTAATAATAAAAATGTTAATATTAAAAATGAATCAATAACATTCCGACATCCCCCACTAATATACATTAGAACTCATTTGTGAATTTCTTCATATTTAATAGAAGTCCTATGAATCACAAAATACTAGAGACAAAAGATTCACCTTGCACTAATTCATGTAACAATACAAACCAAAACAAGTCGATTAAGAAGATTTTACTTGAAACAACGAGGCCAGAGGCAAAGGACTCAACCAAATTCAGGGGATTGCATCACATATATTCAGATTTGGGTGTTTGGGTAAACTGATTATGGTTTAGATTTTCTGATTATTTACAGTCAATAAATTCAGATTTGGATGAACTTAGCAATACAAAAACTGATTATTGATTAAAGAACAACTATCTAACTATTACTGGCTGAAAATTTTTATCAAATTATTTCATATTCGGATTTCTCAAATTCATACTATCACTTTAGATAAGCACATTCAAACACCCCTAAATGAGCATAAAGTGAGTTGCTGGTACATAAGAATTCTTACAAATTGCAAAACAAGCACATACAAACGTATACGGTTAGTGTACAATTCTCGAAAACAAAATAAAATTCAGATGTAAGAAATCTCTTTAGAAAGAGAGAGGCATGCATATAATGTTCATATCAACCGAGCACTACAATCCAATCAAATATATAAAGGGAATAAACACAATACATATCAAGCAAAACCCTAATTTTACAATAATTTAAGCATATTAAGTGACTGGGATTAATTTTCACTTACAAAATAACCAATAAGCAGATAAACAGTTATATAATCAATCCCAAACACCCACTTAAGCATATATTGAGTACAAACAAGGAATTTATGATCAATCAACTGATCTAAACCTTAAAATTGATCAAAGATAACATACCTGCTAATTCAAACCAAAGGTGCTAAATCGCAACATGATCGTCTTAAGGGTAGGATCGGATGCAAGATCGCTATAAGATCCGATCTTGTATGTCGGCTAGTTGAATGCTTGATTTGATATGAAGCTCGTTGAAGTAGACCAGTGAGTTAGCTTACAACTTTTAGGCACTAAATCCGTATTTATTACTAAACCACGGTGAGAACAATAGAAGAAAACAGAGCAGCTATGAAGCATAGGTAGCGAAGAAGAAAGAGAGAGAATATAAAATGAGGGTTTATTGTGTGTTCACATCGAGAGAGTCATGTATTACAGCTGTTCGAAATTCTAAAAGTTATCACGTGACTTCCACATGACACACCCAAATTGCAAACACCTCCAAACCCTAACTCTAGTCCCCTTCCCTCTCTGGCGATATTGGTGATCTCAATTGGTCCTTCCTTGTCGTCCACTCCCCACCTGCGCACTGCTCTTTCTGTCAGGTTACTCTCTTTGCTATTTTGATTTCAATTTTACATGTTTTGGCAATTTATTTAATTGTTGAACTTGTGTTTATGTAAGCTTAAAACTAAACATATATTCATCTAGTTTTGTCTAATAATCTATCTAAAATTGATACCGAAATTGACATATATCAGGTATATTTGGTTTGCTTCATTGAGTAAAGGTCCTAAGAACATCATCTCATGTTTAAGTATCAAATCTGATTCAACTTATCCAATTATTTTTCATACTCTGTTGTGAAGTTAGTTTTTTATCAATTCTTTAGAACTGGATAGAAATTTAGTTAGGAGCAGCAGATGTCGAAAGTATTTTAAGTTATATTTTGTACCTAGTTAGGTAATCTCCAATTCTTTATCACAGCTTTGTACTGGTTGAGCATGGTTTAATCAAGTGATACTATGATGCGTTAAGCAAATCGATATCTCAAATGACTATGTTGGCTCATTCATGTGCATTATATGTGGCTTTGTGAAGTTGTGTGGATTTTATTGCTTATGGTAATTTATTGGTATTGTGCATGTGTATAAGATCAAAATCTGGAAATGATGGTAGTTTGAGGACAGACCCATTTGATTTAAAAGATCATGGTCAGATTAATGCTGATGTATATATGAGCTTGAAGCTTCAACAAACAATTACATGATTGATTGGTGCTGTTGTATACTGTGTGGTACAAAAAAGTATGTAGTTGGGTACACTTGATTGTGTTGTAATAATATTAGAAAAAACTATTTTTATAATTTCTAAGAAAGTAAAACCATCTGCTTATGAAATAGCTTTTATGTTGTATATTATTTATTTTATTCACTTGCTTTTATAATTTTGTGTTCTAAAATAGCTTTAACAAAGAGCTTGTAAAAATTTGTATACTTGTATAGACGTCTGTAATTTTTATTAGTACCTTGTTTATATGCTTATTATACAATATTACTCATAATAAAATACATTTCATTTCTTTGTTTTCCCAACCAAACTAGGGAATTGACTTATTTGTTCATTTCTCAGGTCAATTTCTCTGCCAGTACCAAACGAGGGATTAGTTAAATTTCTCAACCAATTTCATTTCTCTTCATTTCTTTCTCAGCTCCATTTCATTTCTCTGAATTTCTCCCTACAAAACATGCCCTAGCAGGCTATTAAACAAACACCACATCTTTTATCGATTCGATTTCAAATCCAATCGATTTACCCAAAAACCTTTCTCTAATCCTCAACAACCCCTATGATTCATTGAACAATAATATTATGCAGTCATCAAGGTCCTTGATTCAGCGTGTGACCTCAATTTTTGCATCCCGTATTCGTCAGAATTCAAGGCTTTTTAGCTCAACGTCAACGTCAACATCAACATCATCAGTTCTCGCTAAAGAACCTCAATCGCCTTCCACATCTTCCGAACAAGAATCTGTTCACTTGTCTGATAATTGTGTTCGGGTAATTTCTTTATCTTTTGTTGTTTGCGTGTTTTACTTATACAGATATAGATATATAGATTTGTTCATGCTATTTGAAATTTTGATACATGGTGATTGTAAGGATGTGTAAATAAGATCGTGTAAGCAAGATGCAACCTTATTAGAATGTATAATCTTTAATTATTAGCTTGAGGAAATCAAAAGTGACTGAATAATCTTACTAACTTTGCAACGCTAGTTGAGGGTGAGTACACCAAATGTGAAATCGATGTGCTTGACATAAGAAACATGAGACAGTTTTAGGGGATAATTGTTCTTCCGAATGTAAGATGCACCAGCTATAGGTTCATTGGTATTTGCGTTGGAGTTATACCGGTGGCTGGACTGGTTGACTAGCACCCCTTTTAATGGTTAATCTTCGATGGGTTTGTTAGTCGCCCCTCCACCACTTTAACCAACAATATGGGCTCTAAAAATAAATTAACACGACTTGTGGAGATGGATATTTACCTAGTATCCACCATGAGAGTCGCATTCTAACTACTCTCATTATATGGAGATGGTGGTGGGTGGGGGATTACAATTCCCTTTAAACATTTGTAGATATAACTTATTTAGCAAAAACATCCCGAAGGTGTAAGCTAAAAACTTTCTAGAAGTGGGCAACATGATGCATCGTAAATCAGTTGAGCATATTACATGCGGGATGTTTGAACAACATGCACATGTTGACATATTTACAACGGTACATATGTGATGTTCTTTGAAATAGGATCTGTTAGAGATTAGAGATAGGATTAATATTAGTTTTTATCAGTTTACCCAGTTTATCAGTATCCTATTATTTGGGTTTCCTTCTAGTTGTCTAGTTTCCTATTTTCCTAGTCTTGTAATCTATATATAGGGGCTTAACCTCTTAATGAAATAACTGGAATTATCCTTCCATTGAATCTGTTTTCATGTTATCAGAGACGTACATGATAGAAACGCTAGTCACCCACTAGAGAACTCTACCAAATTTCAGTCCCTCGGTGGCGGCTCTACTCGAATCTTAGTCCACAGCCGTCGCCAGTCTAGCCACTTGTTCCTGCCCTGTTGTTTCTGTTTTGTTCCTGTCCTGCTGCTGCTGCTGTTCACCTGTTATTGTTATAGTCATCGGAGAACCAAGTCTGCCGTCGTAATACTCGCTAGAATTTCCACCAGAAAACTTTCCAGTGGCCAGAATCCTTGTCGAAAACCAGTTATGCTTTGTGATCACAGCCTAAAACCTCTCGTGTCCACATCCGAATGCTCTGCCCTATCCCTGTCCAAGTTTGTCCTTGCAGAAATCTGACCGGAATCTCTGCCTGAACCCTAGTTTCCAGTTACCTCTTCTGTTCCAGACTCCCCGTTTCTTCAGTTCCTATTCCTGTTCCTGTTCAAGATTTTTAGTTCTTGGAACTTGATCCAGATCCTGTTCATTTCCTGTTCTGGATCCCTGTCTTGTTTTTTTCGGGTTCCTGTTGTTTGATTTTAGTTCAAGATCCTTGACTTTCCTGTTCCTGATCCAGTACTTTTTTCCGTTTTCGATTTCAAGTTTGAAATCCCCATTTCCGTCCTGTTTATGACCCAGTTTCAGTTATTCCACTTCGAGTCTTGGTCCTGTCATGTTCCCGGGTTTCTTGATTCAGCCCTTTTTTTCCAGTTCCTGCCCTGTGCGCCGCGGTCTTTGTTGCCGGTCCCTGTTCCTATTCTCGTCCATGTTTTGTTATAGCCCAGAGCACGTTTCCAATTGAATTAGCATGAAGATGAAATTCCTGTTGCAGTTCGAGATGCTAAAGTTCTGGAGGAGTGGACGTTGTGCAAGTTTGGAATGATTAACATCATTGCTTCAACTTTAGTAGGGGTGTTAGAGATTTGAGATAAGATTTATTCAAGTTTTTATTCAGTTACCTAGTTTATCAGTATCCTAGTATTCGGATTCCCTGTAGCTGTCTAGTTTCCTATTTTCCTAGTCTTGTAATCTATATATAGGTGCTTAACCTCTTAATGAATTGACAGGAAATACTTCCTTTGAATCGGTTCACAAGATTGAATTAGTTAAATGGGAAACCTAAACCATTTTAATGTCTAGTATATAAGTACGCATGTACATCGACTACTATGAGCATCATCGAATTATTTTGCCATTCTTATGCATTAATTAATTGCGAATTTGTGTTGAATCATTTCATTTTGGAAGTTGAACAAATATAACCATATGATAATGGTTTTACACACTGTTCATTTAAAGTAATGTAACCGACTTGCTAATTCAATTGCTTAAATCCCAACTTCAAGTGACATGCCAATTTCCTAGATTTCGGTGTTAAAAACTTGATTACCACATGAACGTTGACAAATTGAAAGTTCAAAAGTTGTAACTAAAGTTGGTAGTAGTTATAAATGTGATCCTTACTCAATGCTCCAAATTGAAAATTCAAACTCTAATATACAACCCACATCGAATTTCTTGTCAACATTTATGTGGTAATCAAGTTGTATCCAAAATTTAGCGAATTATTATTGTTTTTGAAGTTGACAACTTATGCACTTGGTTTCTTAAGTGAGATGTGTTTGTTTGTACAATAGGGGGTGTGAAGCTGAGTTAGAAGCGATAGTTATATGTGTTTGTCTTGAAGCAATTTGGTGAGGATATACAACTAAATCATGCATTAAATTGTCAAAAACATTTTGATACAGCTCAAGGAGATCAGTATACATGTACATACTTTATACGCCAAACAATTGATATGTTGTAGGCCGTAGGCGACCCATGCATTTACTTTTCAAGTCCCAAGTTGAATTCAACCATATATGTACAGTTCTACATCCTATGACAGGTGCATTTGGGCTAGAAACCCTTTCGATTGGTTGAAGCTACTTCATGTTGGCCCCTTCTAGCTCGTTTTAGCTCATACCTCTGGAGTATGCTATATAGGTAAGACGATCTTTACAGAAAGCCGTACTGCAAATACTTATACGTATTATTATATATATATATATATATATATATATATATATATATAAAATTATATAATAAATAATAAATTAGGATTGCAAATGGCATTGTAGCTGGTGAACCCATCACAGGAGTATGTATATTAGGTATTACACCCCAAAAAATATGCAGACAGATCTATATTGAACATAAGTATCTATATTAGTCGAGGTCTATTGATGGTATTCCATAAATATTTGGATATTTGGATATTTGGATGGTGCCTACGGATGTTGTTCTTTTATGATGAATGAAAATGACGGTTGCCAGCTGTTAACCATGACAAGAATCAAGAAAAACATAATAGTTTCACTTGTGAGTTGGATGTGACCAGGTTATCTTCTTTATTTACCTAGTTCAAGAAGATGGTCTTAAGCTTAGATTGACAACATTTCACTATCGATTACCTATTTTACCATCAATACCAGCCTTGATATGTAAATTTTTAAAAGCTTTTTTCCTCATGAGTTAGGGGATTTGTCAACTCTAATGCTCATTATGAGTTTGTAGGACTCGTACTCGTACTCGTACTTGTGGCCTTTGAAGTCATATTATTCCTGTCTATAGGGTTGGCGAACTGCGAACATATGGCGTTAGTGATTTGCCGTTTTTATGATTGGTAAGGATACTATCATTATGTTTGGAAACAAGATCATTATATCCGCAAGTGAGTACCGTTATTGGCAGCTACATATGGTAATAGCCAGTCACCACTAATTTGTTGACAGTGCCTCTTGTACTCCGCTTTAAAATGATTTTAGCTGTGTCGTTTGTGCTACATTCTCATGTGGGAACTGCTTCTGAAACAATGACCAAAAACATAAATACAAGATGGTTGTTTCTTATTATATCCATATCATCAACTGTGACTCAGATGAACCCATGAGGAATGCTGAACACAGGACCTATGTATCATGCAGTTATACCACTAGGCGCTAGCTATGGAAGAAATAGCTTGTAATTACAACTTTAGTTTTACTAATGCTCCATGAAGTTCTACCCTTACCTGTTGGCTAGATATCCAAAGACGTCAAGGAAGTTACTTTTGCATCAGCTTCATTTTATTTTTTGTTTTTATACAATTTTTGCTAAATTTATAAAAGTTGCAAACGGATCTATTATAGTTAGAAATTGCCAAGTATGCCTAATTACATATGCCTAAAAAGTGTCTAACAAAATAATTGGAGAACATGTAAGATTCGTTGATTAAGACAATGAGAGAGAAATAGTGGGAGACGTTTTTGAAGTGTATGGATGAGGCATCAATTTAGGTCTAAATCTTAGGTATATGTAGCACACTCTTATAGTTATCCAGTAACATTCAGGACACTGGATAGGATCATGCATTGACTAGTCTTACTTTCTGTAGAAAAAAAAAGTGACAGGTATATGTCTCTTGGATGTTGTGCGTTCCTTTCACGTTTTCAGGCTGTTAATTTTTTTTTATGACTAGTTATCTGTTTTTTTTTTCAATTTAAATAAATTTCTTGTAAATATAGAAAGGTACTAGGAAAGCAGTCTGTTTCATAATCTTGATTTCCATTAATCTAGAAGACATAGACACGTACATTATTGTTTAATAAGAACAGTGTTTAGAACTCGAGATCTTTCAGACCACATATATAAAATTTGCTCCTAAATCATGTAGAGGATGAAAGAATTGCAAGCTGATGAATCTAAGGAGAAAATGCTTCGATTAAGCATAGAGGCAGGTGGTTGTTCAGGTTTTCAATACAACTTCGAACTGGAAGAGAAACCTAACAGCGATGACAGGTTTGCATTCATACAGAAAGTAATATGCTCGAAGTTCTATATTATGACTAGTCTTATAAATATTTATGGAAATTTTATAGGATTTTTGAGAGGGATGGCGTTAAATTGGTGGTTGACACAATATCATTGGGGTTTGTAAAAGGTGCAACGGTTGATTATGTTGAAGAGCTGATTCGTTCTGGATTTCAGGTAACTTACTTTTTTTTAAAGCTTGATTTGCGGATCAACTTTTTCATCGCCACACCTCCCACTGCTTACTATATGAAACCCTTCTGGTTTTCATGTGCAGGTGGCTGCAAATCCAAGTGCAGTTGGTGGATGTAGCTGTAAAAGTTCATTCATGGTAAAATAGTCTACGGGAAACAAACATGATCCAAAGTCATTTCTGTATACAGATTCAACACATATCCAGAGACCAAAATGAATTGGTCACACTTCACATTTTGTACGTGGATTCAATTACGTTTATGGAACGTAAACCGTGCGAGTATATTATTAACACATATGATGGTAGTTGGTAGCAACTCAATGTTTATTGAGAACACCTGCATTCTTTATGTTCAAGATTAGATTTGAGATAAATGAATAAATTGGTTCGTTTATTGTATGAAACCAATTTCGTATGTTTTTTTAATATTTAGATGAATGAGAAATTTGAAACCCGTGGCCTGATAGGTACCTTATGTCATTCAGGTTAATCTAGTGATAATTCTTTGCGTTTTTTGGTGCTTCTTCTGGATCCAGCTATTGCAATATGGTTTGAAATTTTTTATTAATACCTGAATCGACCAAGGGATGTCAACTCGGCTTTGTGCTTCAGAAATGTCTTGTTATAAACATTGTCACAAAGTAAAGTAACTTATTTGTCTATTAACCCTTTCAGAAAAAGGTAGAACTGGCTGACTTTCCGTTGACCTTAAAAAATGATACATCAAATTGCACACCCGTATGTGCATGGTCAGGTGGCTGGAGATGATCAACAAGGAGTGTTGGAAATTGCCTCCACATCAAGCCAATCAACTGCCTCTAGCTCATCATGTGGAGCAGTTTCAAGTCCACCACCCGTGGCAGATCCCATCACTCCTCCAAAGCCAGTCTACATTGGTGGGTATAACATCTGAACTCACTTTACAAAACCAAGGTGACATGACATTTATTAACCCACCAGAGGCAAACACAGAGCACCCTCCACATTGGATACGACCTTGTCATCCACATCCCCTTTGGTTCCCACTCTTGAGAAACCATTTCAGGATGTGAATATGGTCAACTTTGAGCCTATAGTGGGCACATCCTCCCAAGGTCATACTGAGTCAAACCCTAGTCTGTATTTGCCCTTATCCTCCTCTCAGCAAGATGATGTCGTGTTGATGATACTTATGAGTCTGGTGCATCTTCTTCCCAAGATGTTTCCAATACGATGGCTTACGAAGATCTCATTAAAGCATTCATTGAAAGAAAGTAGGTATGTATCTGAACGGTCTATGAGTTTGTCTTTCATTTTGATAATCTGTACACATCATTTTTCTTTTTCAGTTTGTAGTTATTTCAATTCTTTCTTAGTCTCTGCAGAAATTAGCATTTTTTAGTACATATTGAATGTTTGTTAACAGTTTCTTAACTACCCACAGTTTGGGAATCTCCCTTATGGTTTCAGAGCCATCACATGCCTCATACCTCTTGTTGCAGCACAAGTGTCTTCAGTTTTCCCACCTCTTCCTGCAGAGGATGAGAATTGGGGAGGAAATGGTGGCGGTTTAGGAAGAGATGGCAAAAGCGATTTGCATCCTCGATGTTATGAATCACTGTAGAATCACCACACGGGATAAATGGAGACTAAGTCACCAAAACCCTAACGTAACTCCTAGGCAACAGAAATCTTCTCCACCAAGTTATCTTATTCCCCAATTTTTAACTTAGATCGTTGGTTATCATACCCCAACAAATTATTGATTGCCGGTTATTCTAAACTAGCTTTTGACACTTGGTCTTTAAGAACAATCCAACTAATTTCGTCATGCATACACATCTAGTCTTTTTAAATAGTCTTATCAAACAAAATCGCGTTAGCATATATAATATAAAATAAAATGGTAATGATTAACTTAAGAAAATACTCGGTTTGTAGCGTCTTACTCAAATATTCATTCATCGGTGTTTTGTTAATCCTATCAAAACTTTTAATTTGAATGGACTAAATACGGTTTTGGCCAACATATGAAGCGTGAGAAGCAACAATTGTCTTAACGTGGACACACACTAACAATTGAATTACGCAATTAATTTGTTCAAAAAAATGCTTTAGTTTTAGTGACTATTTATGTCACTAAAAGTACATGAAAAAACATAATCTAGGATACCGCCCCACCTTCATTATTGGTTGACTTATGACATCCATGATTTCATTAAATAACTAAAAGTGAAAGATAAGCCATTGTTTCCATGTTTTATAAGTAATTTCGATAGAATTGAATTTCATTTCATAAAAGGTGTTTCTTTCAGAAATTAATTGAATTGAAAATTTTTCAAATTCCTTTACTCGATCAAAAGAATACAGAATACACATTTCATATAATTTCAGGTTCTAATTTCATCAAAAATATTAGGTGAACCAGATGCACTCTTAAATTTAAAAATTAGTATCAAAATTTATTTCTGTTTGTTTTTTTACTCATTGTCACACATTAGAGTTTAATATAACTCAAATCACTTGGTTCAAAGATATCTTTTGTGTTACTGATACACCGTGATAATTGAAAAACATGATCGATGAAGTGACACAAAGAATGATGAGAAGTTGAAAGATACAAACAAAATCTTGTATGCGCTACAATAACAATGAAAAAAGCTATCGAGATTGAACAGGAATCCTCATGAAAAGAAAGTTTGTGAAGTTGCAAATTCTCACGTTTAAGACATTGCATATAACCTAATTATACAAAAATTGTGTTCTAGCTTACATAACGAGTCTTATTTCATAATAAACATCAAATTTAATGAAGCTAGAACATGTCGTGACTCGTGTACGTCCCAATTGTACTACCAATTTTAATTACATAAGGAAGATGATTGTAATCACTCAAGAATATGGATGGCAATGGATCGGATATGAATCGAATGATGTTAATCTATAGTCGTTTAATTTCAGTTCATCCATCCATATCCATATTTGTTGGATTAAGCGGAGTAATGGATATCAATTGCAATTCTAAAAATGTTAAAATATTTCCTAATATGAAATTAAAGTGAAATTGTAACGTAACGTAAGAAAATTCAGTCACAAAAACGTGTAACTATTGTCGTCAATGGTGCATAAATTGTTCTAGATAAAAGTAAGCATAGGTTTTGACAAGTGTAAATTTGTAATCTCTATATTTATTGGTTAATCACACATGTTTTGATTGTTAACTATTGTCGATTGTGACTTAACTACATAGTTGGAAGCAAAATTTGGCTCATGTTTTGATTGTTAACTATCGTCGATTGTGACTTAACTACATAGTTGGAAGCAAAATTTGACTTAGTGCGATTGATATATGCATTTTGACTTGCTATAAAACAATAATACTAAAAAAAACCCCTCAAATATACATTAGATATTCAAAATATAGGAATTCGTGAATATTCAAATAACTATATATTTCACAACCATAATTTTTGAAAATACTTTAATAGTTTACGGTATATGTGTATGTGGATATGTAAATGTATATGCACATATATATATATATATATATATATATATATATATATATATATATATATATACTAGTCCTAAAATTCGTGTATACACACGGTCCTATGAATTTATAAATGTTATTGATAAATATTGATAGAACCATTATATGATAATTTAGAACGTTTTTATGAGTTAATGGATATACACTATTGTCTGGAACTAAAATACGAAATCGAAGATGTAAAAAGTAAATGTTCAACGGTAAACATTTAATGTAAGTCAACATACATTTAATTCTAAGGTATCTAATTAGAAGACATAAACAAATTAATAGTTTAAAGAAATAATAGAAGGTTGCAAGTATAAGCGATTAAGTTGAAATACAGAGCATAAATTATATTATATGTAATATATATTTGTACACCACATTTGTAGTCTTATTTGTATAGGATATTGTTAGTTATATTGATTTTTTAATATCATGTGTTAACAATGCAATGTGAGTACAATGCATGACATTATTTGGTATTTTTCGGGATCAATTATCAGCATATGTAGGCCGTTTCAGTATCGGTGAATGACATGCTGTTATAGTAATTCGATTTGTTAAAGTTTTGTTATGTGAGGGTTGTTGATAGCTTACTTACATATATTTATATTATAAGATGATTTTATATGCAAAAAATTTTGTTGACTTGCATATTTTTGTTGTTTTAGGTACTCCATATTTTATTAATTGTTCATTGGCTACTAAGATGCTTATAAATCATTAATCATTATCGTTGTTTTATTAAATATAAATAAATTAAAGACAAATAATAAAATCAAATACTAAATTGTGATTTCCTTTTGATAAACTAAATATTTTACAATTTGACGAATTAATTTTTCTATTAATCATCTTGACTCTTGAAGGTATCCTAGTCATTTTACATTTATAGAAAAAAGTCATGAATCCATAATAAGTCCATTACGGTATGATCGATTCGTGGTGATTCATGAGGGTATTATAACTACACTTTATCACTTTTTTCCCATTGTATTTACAATTGCTTTGCAAACTGTGAAATTATAACCACACAAGGTCTAGGTTAATTGAAGTTCAAAATTCATATTCATAAAGATATTGAATCAAAAAAATAAAATATATACTCTCAACTTTGAGAAGTCAATCGTTCAACTATAAAACAAATTGAACCGCCTCTTAACCGAAATCAAATTGAATCAAAAACTTCGTAAACATGAAGATCGATTTTCATTGGAGTAAAAAATATTAGTTTATTATTTTCAAATAGATTGATGTTAATGATAAATTCTTGATCCTTGTAAATTAATAAATTGTACAGTCTTGTTACAATGCATGATCTATGCTTCTATGTGTTTTGCCCTATGTATCTTCATAATTATATATGATTTTATGGGTTACATTATTTAAAATATGTTTAAAGATAATCTCTGAATTTCTTCTAGTTGTTATTCTAGAAAATGTTAATTATTATCTATGCATATGGTTTGGTGGATCCATTCACATACATGTTTTTGATTTGTAATAATTATAGTTTGTTTATAAGAACTTTTAATAAAGTTAGTAATTCACGACTAATACAGCAACCGGTACACAAACCATATATTAATTCTTGATAATTATACCTACATTAAATTTGTAATGAAAACTCTGGATTTATAGCTTGATTATAGTGTTAATTATCATAGAAAGTCACCAGCCACTAATAAGACTTTTAGAAACTTTTCTTTGTAATACAATGTTAAACTGTGTCTTTGTAGTGGGTTGGTAGAGTTTGATATATTTAATTGTTAAGGGCACGTACTTGAAACAGATATGAGATATGTTTTAGCTTATTTTTTAGAAAATATTTTTTAACCAAATTTGCCTTTTAATTAATCTATTTTGATAGTCCTCGTAACGACCTTGTAGATGAATCGAATCAATTGAATAGCGGAAATAAACAATTGATTTTGTATAAGTGAATATGTAAAACACGAGAATGTAAATAATGTTTCTGTTTATTGATTCACAATGATTACAGAAAACAAACGATTAAACACAAAACTAAACTCTCTCTCAAACCTTAATTTCATTTTTCTCTATCTCTCACGCATCCTGAAACTAAAACCCTAGAACTATATATATAGGCTGGGCTGGGCTGGGCTTCTGTGACACTAGCAACACTAGCCCAGTGTCGCTAATGTGATGATGTCATATATATGTTTCTTATATTATATTTAAGATATGTATTTCGGGTAATAATGGATAAATTCATGGATGATAAATTGTCATCCATATCCGATTCATTAATCATTTACATCCTTATTCATATTCACTATTCATCCATTTAGATCGTACATATCCACTATTAAATTGATTGATCAAATGGATATCACTGGATTGGGTGACCATTATCATCCCTACTCAATAGTCTATCTACTACTCCATTCGTCCCAATTTATTTGTTCACCTTTCCATTTTGGTATGTCCTAAAATAATTGTTTTCTTCTAAAATTAATCAATCAAAATGCTTGAAAATGATAAAGATGAAATTATATTGATGGTCAATAGTAATTAATGCACATTTTTCTTAAACTGTGTATTTTTTGTCCAGTGACAATAATTTTGAGATGCAGGGATTATATTGATTTTAATTAAGTAATTCTTCTGTATAGTAAGTATTATTTCTATTGTTGCATAAAGGAGATAATGATTAAAGTATATAAATTTTGAAAATTGATAATGATAACCCTAAATTTAGACTGTAAATAAGAAATATAAAATGTACATAATGTGTATCTATTAATATTAATTTCTTTTTAAGTCAAAATTATAATTAATACGCATGTGATTTACATTTAATACACTAAAACTTTCCTTTTATTTAATATGCATTAAATGAAATTATAAAGAAATCTTTGAGTTCAATAAATCTCTATAATTTTTCTTATTGACATCACATACAATTTTTACCGATATATAACGAAAACTGTTGAGCATAGTCATCCCATAAAACACACGTGATATCCATTCCACTATAAATGAATTAGACACAATCATCACAAACATTATAAAAATAAACATCTTTATAACGTTCTTTTTCTTACATACAATACAACAGAAAGAAAAAAAACATTTACACAATACTTACTTAAGATCTTCTCACACAAGATTGATATGTTTACTCTCTCTTCCATTAACTTCAAACAAATCCATGGTAGTATAGTAGAACACATGACCAATCAAATCTACAAAGCAAAATAAATAAATATATCTTTAAATAACTAAAACCATTTTTTTTTTTACTTCTATCAACTAAAGAAATAATAAAAACAAAAACAAAATACTAACCAACAATATCAGCAGAATCTCCAAAAAAACTAGGCAGCACGTCAAAAGATGACAACGGATTGAAAATCCATTCAAAATCAAGTTAAATGTTGCTTCAAAATAGGAATGAAAAATCAACATTCGCAAACAAAACTTTAAAGGCTCCATAACAAACAAAAATTATATGGAAAACATATAACAAAACTCTCATCAATAAGAATCATGTCGATGTGACAACGTTGTTTCCACAACCTAAGAACACAAAATTTCATCTTCCAACATCAATCTTTTTCTATATTTAACTTTAGATCCTGAATAAACAAAAGTTTTTGATTTTTAATTGAAATAAATTAATTCAACAAAAATATACTCGTAACATAATACAGAGAACAAAATAAATAAAAATCAATATTAGAAAGAGAACAATATTTGCAAATAAAAGTACAACAAATCCTCCTTAAATATGCCAAAAAAGTAAAAAAATAAAATAAAAAATGGGGTATTTGAGCCACCTACTGGAGCCGCTCCATATTTCAATGGAACACGACCGAACCCTCTACAAGGTCCGTCCAATATCGCCGGACAAATCACCTACATCACATATAACAACGTCCAAGCCGGAACTCTCGTGGATTAAGCATTAACGTTGTGGGTCATGCACTTCATTGGTGATAGGAAGTCATGACTTCAAGGAAGTCATGTGCTGCCCTTACCACTAGACTATTTAGTCATTGGACTCACACGAGATTTATAAAAGTAAAAAAATCATCAGAAAAATAAATGAATAACACAAATTTATAAAAGTAAATAATCATCAAAAAATACACAATTGGACTCACACGAGACGTAGTTAGATAATCAACACATGCATACAGATGACAAACAATAATAAAATAAAATAAACAAATAAATCTTAAATATAATATATGAATCACCTTTATGATGTCATCAATTTAATTAGAAATTTCAATTTGACAATTAGGTCTCTTTATTTAATTATAATCTAAATATAATTTTTAGTTCAACAATTAGATCCCTTTATTTAATTTTAAATTTAGATCACAACAACTACGAGTTACATTAAATCGAAGTGTCTTATTAATTTTGTTTGAAAAGTTGTATCATTCCTATTAATTTAAGGATATCAACAATCTGTTAACTAATTTACAATATTATGTTTTTAATTTAAATTATAAAAAATTATTTTGTTAAAAAATCGTAAGAAAAAAAAATCAAACTTAAAATACTTGAAGAAAATTTTCAAATAAAATTTTCTTTTTCCAATAACAAAAAAAAAAAAAAAAAAACAGAGTTCAAGTAATAGTAAAAAAACAACTTGTGATTCATAATAACTAGAACCAAATCAAAAATCAAGTTGCAAGTAGGAGTTGAACTTGTGAACTATATCAAAGGTTAAGAAACAATCGAACACCACAAGTTAGACAAAAATACTTGTTCACTCTTAGCGCATTATTATAAAGTGTTTAAGAATAAGATAAATAACTTACTATTCATAATTGCTCAATAATTGATATTAAGGGATTTAAAAGTGTTTAATAATAAGACAAATCACTTACTATTCATGATTGTTCAATAATTGATATTAAGTGATAATTAGAAACACACCATCTATAAATACTATATAACTTTTTTATAAAAATTATAATCTCACTCAATGTTTATACTTTTTTTTTCAAGCTCATTGTATATGTTTAAAGCCGTATATGATAACCTATATAAAAACATTAACTTATTTTTATACTTGTGTTAATATTGCAATCTACAACTAAAATTTATATTAACAGGTCCTTGAACCCATACGATGCACAACAGTATATAAAAGACAATTATATATTATGAAAGCTTTTAATAATACTAATACTAATATTAATACTGTTAATTGAAAACTATAGAATTGACATTGGAAATAAAAAAAAAACAATATAAAACAACTAAAACATATATGAAACAATTTATTTATTTTTTTTTTTTGTCAATGACAACATGAGACAATGAAACAACATGTTCACAAATGCTAACGTAAAATATTACAATTATAAATTTTAAATAACTTTAATATGCAACATTAACGTTGTTGTTAATTTGTGCAATGTCAACAGATTAATATAAAGTTTGACTATTGATGAAATAAACTAACATGGGTAACTTGATACTTGTATTAATCAATGCAAAACATACCTATAATAGAAACGTTGTTGTGACACCCGACAAATTAGGCCGTCATTTGTGATTAATCATAGATCATTATTACTTGTATTTAGTGTGAAATAGGACTAAGTACATTAACGCTTTGTATATTGTTATATACGCACGTGCGTAATTAATTTTAATCACGCAAATTCGATCGGATTGAATTCGACACAAATAATACGGACGTTGGTGAAAAATATTTTCTTAAATAACGTAACAATAATAAATAATCGTCATTTAACTTATATTATTACGATAATATGTTAAACGTTTTACGTTATGTATAAAACGCACCATACGCGACAAAAACGCACGAATCGAACTCGACACCCGAACGAAATCCGACAAATAATGTGAAAAGGTTCAATAAACTATTTAGAATTATTTTGTCAACTTAAAATAACGACTTCGTATCAAAAACAAAACGTGAAAATTAAACGTTAACGATTAAACTTTAACACGCGCGATTAACGTTTTACCGACCAAATAACGTAACACGAAATCGAGGAGCGAATCACGAGCCCAAGACCACGATGGGCCAGGCCCAATTCGACCCAGCCCAGGCCCAAGAAACCGGCCCCCTCCTCTTGGCCCATCCCTTTCCTTAAAACACCTACACTCTTACAATTCCTCACTTTTCACACACTTAACCTCTTTTACCTCCACTCTCTACTCTCTCTTTCAAAACCCAACCATAATCCACCACCACCAACACACCCCTCAGCCTTCTCCAAGAACTCTAGTCACCACCAACATCATCTACATCGCTACGAAGAAGAGGAACAAGCGAAGAAACAAGAATCAAGTCGCAACAGCCTTTCCTACTCGTTTCGGCTCTAGAATCACGTTTTTGTTGTAAGAATCTCTCCAAACCTTGTTAGTTTTCCTTGGATAATATTCATATACATGTTAGATGTTCGTTTTCACTAATTATGTCCAAGATCTAAACCAAAAACCGTTGGATAATACGAATATCTGTCGGATAATACCTTTAACCGCTGGACAAAAACTAAACCCGACTTAGATCGGTAATATCTAACTCATTTCTCAACCAAATCGAGTGATTCTTGAGCCTAAAATCAAGTTTAAGATGTCTACTTCCGAACCCAATAGGCCTCAAAAATTTTTGAGGTCAAATGCTATTTTAAAGTAATTTATAAAAGTAAATGTACATACTGCAAATCTGTCCAGAAATTTTAGTCAACTTTGGGATGGCATATTTTGAGATCTACAAACGATTAAGACGTGAAACTAGGGGAAAAAGTTGGGTAATTGTGTTAGCTTTAAAATTTATACTCGCACGTTTCCTGAAAATTCGTAGAACTCGAGATATAGATGAAACAATGAACATAGGTCAGGAAATCGACCTGCTGGACACATGTTTGGTTTTCAAATGATTTCATGACTTACACTTGAACAAAAATTATGTAAAAATATGTTTCGAAAAGGGAAGACATTGGGGAACACCGTGAATTTTTCTTGGATTTTATTTCGGACTTTTACTTAGTTAAATCGAGACATGAAAACGACTAAAAATCGGATAGGATGAACACGAGGACTGTTTTGACTTCGCAAATAAATCGACACTTTCGGGTTAACCATAAAACGTAACTCTAATTTTTATAAGTTCTAAAAACATAGTTAAGAGTCGCGTAAAAGTTTCGGGTCAAATGAGCACGTTTGACCAAGTTCTCGAACTCGAAAACACATCAGACCCGTAGTGTCGCACTAGGCCCAAAAAGGGTGCGACACTACCCCTGTGTCGCTACTGTTAAAACCAGCAGTACTAACCTGCGACACTACCCTTGTGTCGCAACATTATAACGAGCAGTACTAATATGCGACACTACCCCAGTGTCGCACACCTATTTGAAATCACGATCTGCGACACAAACCTTAGTGTCACATACTTATTGATTTTCTCGACTGCGACACAAAACTTCAGTGTCACAACAAATTAAATTCTTGCCACTTGCGACACTAAGCCTAGTGTCGCTACCATTTCAAGTGTCGCATTAACTTTCTCTGTGTCGCATAAAACAACTTAATCACAATTATGTTTTCACAAGGTATTAAATACGTGTAACCACAAATAACAAATACTTATATACGACGTTACACGTACACGCAATATATATACTCTTATAAGTATACAACGAAACAAACATAATAGTAATGTCTTCGGGAATTATTATTACAAAAACGTCACCAACGGGCCGTACATGTTTTCTAAACACAAACGATAAATAAACATTTGGACATAACTAGTTGAGTGGACAACTAGCATGAATGATCTTTTGAGACATTCATTTACTCATAACCTTATGCGTTTAAGGCGCTAGGAGGTTACATTTTGGATATACGTTTATTGATTCAAACGCACGCTTTCAAGACTCGGGTGAGTCTCATAGCCCCACTTTTACCGTTTTTAACTATTGGGGTGAGATTACATACACTGTTTTTCATGAACACGAGTACGGAAACACACATATACGGATTGCATGCGTGGTTTTACTTCCTAATCCACACAAAAGTCCTCTACACATCGTAGTTTCGTTAGTATGGATCTTAGCGCGAGTATTAATGAATAGATCTATTTGGGGTTGACCATCCCCGTCCGGGTTAGTAGCGCTAACTGGTCAAACGGACACATTATTATTTGTTCATTCGAGTGTTTTGGATTAGGCACCTGCAGGAGGCAAACTCATTTCGGTTAAGCTTCGGACTATGAGCTCATGGCAGTAGTATACATTATTTTTGCGTTCGTGCAACGCTTATAGATCTCGTGGTTCACACTCATACTTTGTTAACTAAACCTATGAACTCACCAACATTATTGTTGACCATTTTAGTATGTATTTCTCAGGTTCACAACAGTAAGATTCCTTCAGGGTGACCGCATACACGAGTCGCATGATTTATAAACATCAGAGATTTCCCTGCATTACTATTTTGTAACATTAGTTATGTAATAGAATCTCTAGGATTATTCGCGAACTCATGGATTATTGTAGACACTTTGATTATCAATATACTAATTTTGTACTATTTTCAAACGATGCATATAGTGGTCGTTCAATGTAACTTTATGTGATGATTTCTGATTAGTCGCGCTCCGACCCGATTTCCGTTGCCCAGTAAATTTGGGGGTGCGACAGTTGTAAACTTCTTATAGTTTTGCAACCTTTTAATTTTGTGCCTAAAACATATCCAAACGTTCCAATTAATTTTAACACTTATATCTTATGTAAAATTTAAAACTTATTCTCTATACTTCGTTAATCAAAGTTGATGCAATATAAAGTGTAAGTTAAAGTTTTCAAATGAATATAAATGGAAGTGACATTTAACCTATATTAGTTGGCAATTTAATGTCATAAGGAGGTATGTATAATTTGCTAATTATCATGATTAAATAAAATGATTTATGATATTCAAATCAATAAAAATGAAAAGCTATGTGGCATTCTTATAATTTGGTGGATAATTTAAAAACAATGATACTAAAGACATGTCATATTTGATAAAATCTTAGGTTGCCACATAAACAAACAAAAACTTTATTTTATATAGATAGATATATTCTTGATGTATATAATGTAAACGGTAAACATTTACATTACTTAGGATACAAATGAAAATCAAAGTGACATTCAATGATATGCTATATTTATATTTATATATTAAGATATGTTATACTCCGTATAAGTGTGTGTGTGTGTCTATATATATATATATATATATATATATATATATATATATATATATATATATATATATATGAGTCGATTATAGAGAGAAGGAAATTTATGGAGAGAAGATGGAGAAATAATTAGATTTAGTATTTTATTACTTTGATTCAAATTTTTATTACCCATAACTTTTGAATCAAAAAAACAAAAAACTAAATTTTATTAATAAAATATTGAACCAAAACAATTAAATGTATAATTATAGTAATAAAAATTTGAATAAAAGTAAATAAATATCGAATCATATTGTTTCTCCCTCTTCTCTCCCTAAATTCTTTCCTTTTTGATCTCATACTATATGTGCGTTGGATACAAAGAGAAGGATTTTATGGAGAGAAGGGGGAGAAGAGTTTCTCACCATTAAATTTTCAAATCAACGAATGAGATTATTAAATGGCATAATTGCAATAATTAGTAATTAATTTTAGATCTTGAAGAGTAAAATTGTACATTCAATCTTAATAATTATAATAAAAGAAACATACTTATGACATCATCAATCTTTAATTGATCAATTAATTCAATTTTGACTTTTTCAATTTTGACTTTTATTGAAATCATATATTTCATAAGTAATAATCAATGTTCATTTATTTTACACAATTATGATTATTCTAATATATATATTAGAGTTCCAATGAGAACACTTCTAAAATAAGACGACTAAGAACACCTAAAATGCACACATATATAAAATAAAATCATTAGATTCACACTCATACATCTTAATTATGCAAAGAAAAATTGATGCACATTTCTAAAAATGCACAAAAATTGAAAAAATGATTGATGCACGATTATTTCTATAGATGTGCATGTATCGTTTTTTTGATTTTTGTACATTTTTAGAAATGTGCATCAATTTTTCTTTATATATTTGAGATGTATGAGTGTAAATCTAATGATTTTATTTTATATATATGTGCATTTGAGGTGTTCTTAGTCGTTCTTATTTTAGAGGTGTTCTTATTTGATCCAAACTATATATATATATATATATATATATATATATATATATATATATATATATATATAGGTGTAGATTCAGTGAGAACCATGAGAAATTGTAAAATTAAAATTGGCGGGCTATTAATTGAATAAATTCGCGCAGGGGCAGTTTTATAAATTAGCGTTATAATTTACGATTACACTGTAATAAATGATTCACGTGCCATCTTCTCAAACCACCATTTTTTCAAAGAAACTTAGAAACCTTTAATTCAAAATTACTTTTATATAAACAATATTTAAATCAAACAAATCATATCATCAAATTCAGTTTTTGATTCTCTTTGAGTTGTTGTAGTTAAAACTTCAAAATTATAATTAAATACAAGATGCATCTATTGGATGCATCTGCTAATTTAAATGATAAAATGAAAGAAGGTGAAGATGAATTAGAAGCAACTCCATATAAATCTATAAATCTTATATGATTAGATGCTACACATAGTACACATACATATTTATGCTAAATCGAGTACTCATATGTCCAAAACAAATACAATAATGGAGTTTTTGTCTATAATTAAACTCAGTATTTACTCAGCATTAGATTATATTGAGTATTTATTCTATGCATCTATTGTAGTATGTTATATTGAACAGATGGATACATACAGATTGAACTACTAGCATTAGTATTAGGTTATACTTAGTATTTACTGTATACATCTATTCTATTATCTTAAACTAATAGATGCATACAATAAATGCACACATACAGATCGAACTATTACCATACAATAGATGCATGAATACAGATCAAACTCAATATCTAAACTCAGTATTCACTAAGTATTAAGTTATACTGAGTATTTACTGTATGCATCTACTGTATTAGGTTAAACTCAATATATACTCTGTATTAGATTAAAGTTAGTATTAGGTTAAACTTAGTATTATGTTATACAGAGTAGATACATACATACAGTAAACTATATGCATACAATATATTTATAAATACAGATCAAACTCAATATATAAACTCAGTATTTACTCAGTGTTAAGTTATACTGAGTATTTACAATATGCATCTACTGTATTAGGTTAAACTCAATATTTACTCAGTATTAGGTTAAACTCAGTATTATGTTATACTGAGTAGATGCATCAGTAGATGCATAAATACAAATTAAACTATATGTATACATATAGTTTAAACTCAGTATTTATACTCATTATTTACTTAGTATTAGGTTATATTGAGTATTTACTATATACATCTACTGTATTCATTCATAGTATTGTGTTATACTGAGTAGTTATTTAAACTTAGCAACAAGTCATTATCGAGTTAAACTGAGTAGTTAGTATCTACATACACACACATATAAATATTGAACCTATAACAACAGTACCCAATTACTAGTTACATGTTAGATTCATATTCATTCATAAGATCCAACTTTTATTAGTTGAACACATAGTGACAAATGTTTGGATTACAATTCTATATTCAAATTCAAGATCCACTATTTGTTTTGACATTTGTGCTACTTGACGAAAACGCAATCATCATATACTTATTAATTAATTCGTTGCAAATGCAGTCATCATTATCCGTAGCTTCAATCGATATAGTATTATATTATGTAACTTGAATAAGAATTGAGAAAAAGAACATAATTTACGATCACAAGAATGATCGATTTATACGAAATTGAAACGGAATTGAATTTGTAATTTGTCACGGAATGATCGTAATAATGATTTCGATTGAGAATGCGTTTTCATATGAAAACTTAATTAACTGTGACATGATCTTGCGAATTACTTATGTGATTACGATATCAATTAAAATTAGTTAAAATAATTGGATACTAATGTCCCTGACCGTTAAGGTTTGCCCGTGTCAAAAATTTAATTTGAAAGCTAAGTAAACAGGGTTTTTATTTTGAAAAGAGAGGTAGAATAATTTTTTATTATTTTCGTAAATAGATTGATTAGATGACTTTCCGAAATTGGGTGTGGATCCCATTCCCCGACGCCAAGTGGTCCCGTGTTTTAACCACATATAGCTGCAAAACCTCAGTCAATCCTTGTCTTTCTCTACAATTAAAAGAATCTAAGCTATAGAACAAAATGAAAAATAACATTTTCGGAAAGAGTGGCATGTTACAAATTGTAAATTGTTTATTACAGTATACCATCACGTGCTGTAAAACATTACGGTTTATTTTTGTAACGACAATTTTATACTTTTTCACTAACTTAAAAATGGGGACCTAATATCATGTGCCGTTTACAATACCTCATTAGGTGCATCAATAAACAACTTTATATATATATATATATATATATATATATATATATATATATATATATATATATATATATATATATATACTAGTTTTAAACCCGTGCAATGCATGACAATTTAAAGCATACAATTTGTATTCCTATTAATTTAATCAAATCAATTAATTATTAAGCGATTTGCTAAATATAATTGTGTTTAGTACGTAATATAAAAACAGTGTGATATGTTCATCGTAATATGCTAAATATTTTATACAAAGTTTATGTTATTACACTAAATATAAGATCGTAACTAAATATATGTGAAATTGTTTAATGATAATTTATTTTCTAATTAGTTATTATTAATAATAAAATTTTAATATTAATTAAATAATTTGTAAGAGTTTGTTTTCACACAGGACTCCTTCTTTCCATATTATTATTTATATTTATTAATTATTAATTATTAAAAATAATAAAATAATATTAATTAAATAATTTATTAACTGAAATTAAGATGTTGACACGTGTCATGCGTGCTTACATGGTAAATTCTGAAGCTTTCTTTTATACTTCTTTAGTATATATATATATATGTATATATATATATGTGTATATATATATATATGTGTATATATATATATGTGTATATATATATATATATATGTGTATATATATATATATGTGTATATATATATATATATATATACATATTTATTGTCAACATTTTTTTCCGCAAAACATTGTGTTTTAGACTTAAGTTAATTACTCTTTTAAATGTGATATTTTTCTCGATGTCGTATTGTATGTATTTAAGTTAACCCGTATACTATTATATATGTTAGCAATATTATTATATAATAGGATTTGTATATTATTTTGTTAGTACGTTATGCTTTATTAGTTGTAATTTAGTGTCTATGGGTATTTTCGTAACTAACCATGTAAGATGGTTAGGGTATAAATACTAGTATTAACCCTAACCATCAAAAAGTCTTTGGCTATATTTCTCTCTTGCAAGAATATCAATAAAATAGTCGTATCAAGTTTTTCTTCCATGTTCTTAATACGATTCATCAATAGCTCGATTAGATCGATTTCAATTGGTATCAGAGCCTCGTTATCGACTATTGATGTGAATCTATTAAAGAATTTCGAAAAAAAAAACTACAAATTGATTATTAATTTGTGTCTTTGATCGAAATTAGATTTTGGAAAATTGGGAAGATTTGATTGATTTCAATTTGATCAAAGACGTGTTTGAAAGCATCCTTCGTACAGAATAATCTTCTCAAAATCGGAAATTTGGAGGTATAATTATCATTGATTTTCGTCGAGTTCGATTTTGGATCAAATTTGGATCGTAACTCACGTTATTTATTGTGTTTTGTTTTGAGAAGATAGCGCAGACGCTACGACCTTTTAGCGTAATACGCTTGGTTGAAATCTGATCAAATTTGATTCGATTAAAAGGATATGGATATTTGTTTGTGTTTGTAAACTGTGATCGATCAATCCAACCAACTGGATTGAAATTATCAAAATTAAATGATCAAAAAGTTTCAAGTGATGAATCTAAACATAATTTGATCATCAATCATCATTCAGATTCATCCAAAGTAACCAATTGAGATCGAATTTTTATCGAAAAGTTTCGCATTAATCGTGGTTATAATTCGATCCAACTCAAGCAAAATTGACGTCGATTTGTTCATGTAATCGGTTCGAAACATTCACGTGATCGAGTTATAATTGTTTTGATCATCAAAACACTATTTGATTCGTTCGAAAATATCGATCGAATTCTCGGTACATTAAACAGGGGATAATTTTGGAGCTATTACGCCACTCTTTGTTGGATCTGAGTATTACGCTAGTCTTGAGTATTATGCCACACTTGAATATTACGCTAGTCTTGATCATACATTTACAATAGTATTACACCAACTCTTAGCTAAACTATACGTAATACGCTACTTTTGATTAGTGAAATTAGTTGTATTTTTCAATTGCATAATACGCCACAATTTTAGCGTAGTGTTGCAGGTTGTTATATACGGGTCAAGAGGAAAGGAAAACCGGGTTATAAAGTGAATTTGGACTTAGTGGTGATGAAATATTTCTATTAAGCCAAGTTTTAAGAGTATAGTCCGTCTATTGGTATTACGCTAAATCTTGTGTCAAATAAGGATATTGCGCCAGATTTTTGGGGTTTAGTTTAGTACTACGCTAGATTTTTGGAATTTACATTAGTATTACGCCATATGTTTGGAAGTGACACTCCTATTACGCCAAGACTAAGCTAATACGCTAGATCATGTCCTTTCCAGTTTATTACGCCATATTCCTAAGCTATTACGTCAAATCTCCTTGATCCTATTATGCCAAGTTGATTGTGTTTGTATTGGGCCAAAGTCCTTCATCCTAAGTCTGATTCTATTATGCCAGATTTTGCCTACATAGCTATTACGCCATTGAGAGTACAAAGCTATTACGCCAGATTTAGTTTTGAGGGTACAAAGCTATTGTGCCAGGTAATTTTGAGAAGTACAATTCTATTACGCCAGATCTTGTGACAAACAAGTCTGCTACACCAGATTTTGTGACAAACAAGTCTATTGTGCCAGATCTTGTTACAAACAATCCTATTACGCCAACTTTCTTTGAGAACAATTCTATTACGCCAGATTCAGTTTTGAGGGTACAAAGTTATTACGCCAGATTTTGTATTACGCCAAGTTCTATCACGCTAGAGTTGGAGTATTACGCTAGAGTTGGAGTATTACACTACTTTTATGAAAAAGTTTCTAAGTATCAAAGTGTATTACACCATCTAGTGCATTACACCATCTAGTGTATTGAAACAACTTTTGTTCAAAAAATTTCTAAGTGTCAAATTGTATTACACCATCTGGTACTGTGCTAAATTGTATTACACCATCTGGAGTATTGTGCTAGATTGTATTACACCATCTGTGAGCTATCGCACATTTTTAGGTTATTCTCTATTCTTGGATTACTACGCCAGTGGAAGTTCCTGTTTCACCTGCTATACCATCAGATTTTGTGCTAAGAGTAAACCTTACAGTGAATTAATGATGTCTCGTGAAGCGTTGTCAATTGGGTCTGAATCTGCGTCTGAACTTGAGGTACTTGCTTTAAATTAAGATCAGTTAATTCTCATAAAAGATAAAATGAACTCATATCGGAAAAAGATTGACTTTGAAAAATCAAAGGTTGCTAGACTCGAAAAAGAGGTGCTAGTAACATTGGGGCTATAGAAACTGTGGTTAGGGAAAAGGCTATTCAAGAAAACCAACTCTTGTGGTATAAAAAGAAACATGAATCATTTATTTCCGAACAAGAAAAACTGACAACTCGAATTTTTGAATTAAAAAGGAACTTTGAGGAATCGGAACGTTTGCAAAGAGTGTGTACTTTGAATAACAGCTACGTTTTAACTGAAAATGTTAAGATTTATGCTCGAATCAAAGAACTTGAAGAAAAGTTTCTTAAAAGAGGTGAAACTGATCAAACAATTTTTCTTAACAAACCAAAGAAAATCAAGTATTATAATTCGAGGGAAGGTTTGGGTTTTGACAATCCTTGCTATTTACAGAAAGCAATTTCTAACATAGCACCTGTGTATGCTAAAGAATACATGGGTCGGGGTGTATAAATGAATTTTATGAAACTCACTAATGAGGGAAAAGAAATTGAGAGTTTCAATAGGGCAAGAGAAGACAAAGCTCAATTTTTATTTAATTATGAAGAATTAAACAAGAGTTATGGTAATCGAAAAATCCCACTTTCCGATGACTATTTTCCGAGTTATTCAAAACCGAACTTGAAACGAATGATAAAGTTTTTTCAAATGAAGTTGTTCAACAAGTAGTAACCTCTAAGAATTCCAAACTTGATTTTGGAAGATAAAAATTATTGAATTAGAAAAATAAATTACCACTCAACTAAATGATTTTGAAAAAGAACGAGCTACTCTCTTAAGTACTATTGAACAACTCAAGAGTACCTCTTCGTCTTCTCAATTACACATGGTGTCAAAATCCCAAAAGGAACAAGGGTTTGATAATTTGTCAACCTTTGATAAATCTCAAGTGTCAAAAGCTGCAAAACCACATGTGAATGTTCCATGGAAGATTTACACGGATAAATCTTCTAAACCATTTTCGAAAAAGGTTTCTGATGCGTGTTAAGTGGTGATTAAAAATAGCAAGTTTTAATTGAATGGAAATACTAAAGTTAACTTAAAAACAATCAGGCAAGAATACATGTTCGTATTATATTATAGCTTTGATAAAACCGAGTCGAACCACAGGGAATCGGTGTAAAATTAAATAATTAATTAAACCTTTAAACTACAACTTACAAATAAATAAGGGGTGCGTTTTAGTTCCGTATGAATGATTTTAATTAAAAGCAATTTAAACTTAAAACAATTAAAAAGATAAATAGTAACTAAAGATAATCAGATAGAGAAGCATCTATTTACTTAGAATTGTGATTCTTCGATTCAGGTTTCAGATATGTTTATTGAATTGTTGATTATTTATTATGGTAATTTTAACAAATATAGATAGTCTCCTGTTAAGGTTAACTAATCTTAATAAACCTTAGCTTAATAATAGATTCTCTTGAGTACATTAGAATTTCTTCTATGTGTTATTAGCCTAAACTTTATTCAATTAATACTATCAATAGATCATTGAGATTCATTCAGCAACCTCGTGTTAACGCAAGTTTATAATTATTGGTTAAATAATTATCACATTAATCAGGTTATATTAATTGCTATTCTCTTAACCTATTACCGGTTATAGTCCCAAGTCACAATTAACTAATAAATTACTTAATTGCAGATAATCAATTAACTCATACAAACCCTGGTTATAGCATAAGTCTTTTGACCACGTTAAGTAACAATTAATCAACACACAATTAATATGGTTATTTCAAATAAACTCAATAATCATTCATAACTCAAATCAACATAAACATATCATAAAACCTTCATCTAATAATCATTCATCTAAGCAAATATAATTAAAGAATTAGCTCATGTTCTAAGTAATTAAAACCAGATCTAAAAACATGCAATTACACCTTGTAAATAGAAAAGAATAACAATCAAACCCAAGAACCGAACTAAATCTTCGTTAGGGTTGAAAACCTTCAAACCCTAGCTTCCTAGCCTCCAAATAGCCTCTTCAGTCGACTTCTAAACCCTAGAAACGAATTAAGGTTTACTTAATTTGTATATGAAAGTGTATGGTTTATGGGTTGATTATGGCCTCTATTTATAGATTTCAGATCGCGCATCCAACCGCCAGTTGGATATTTGAGCCGCCGGTTGGTTTAGCTTTTTACCCACGAAACCTGGATCTTGACCCGCGCGCTCGACCGCCTTCCAAATCTGAGTTCAACCGCCGGTTGGGTTAGCTTTTTACCCACGAAATCTGGATCTTGACCCGCGTGCTCGACCGCCTTCCAAATCTGAGTTCAACCGCCGGTTGAAACGCGGTTCCAGAATATTCCACCATCGGGCTTGGGCTTCTTCTTTGGGATCAATCTTCACAAATCCGATTTTAATCTTTATTCTTGGCCCAATATCTTAATCTTTTGGGTTTAATCTTCTTTCTAAGCCCAGTCTTCTTGGCTTTTATTCTTCTCTTCATTTTCTTCAGTTTTTAGCACGTTTTCGTTCCTTTTCTTGATTTCTTTAATTTAAACACCTTTTTGTAAATATAAACGAAATCAGTAACATATATAAATAATTTGCAATAAAGAATGCTTAAAAATAAGGGAATATTATAATATAAATATGACATTATTTGATGTTATCAGTTTCTCAGTTTACTAATTATTCTTTACAAAAGAATAATAAGTATTCTAATAAATCTCAATCAAATGGAACATTTATACCTCAAAAGAATTTTGATCTTCCCGATGCATATGGTTCAAATGTTTCGAAGGACTCGGTTTCACGATTTCAAAAGCAAACAAAAGTTTGGTAACCGAAACAAAGTTTTTCTGAGAAATCTTCTCAAACAAAATCTTTCAAATATTCGAGATCGAAAATGTTTGAACTTGCACCACAAATTGCTTCTTATCCGGTGCAAAGACGAAATGATTTTGTAACCCCAGTTTCCAAAAGATTTTACTCACCGTTGACTCCACGAAATTTATTTTCGAGTGAAACGCCGGGTTTCAACTCAAAATGGAGTTCAATGTCTTTAAACCAAATAGACACAACTTACAAATGGCTTTCAAAATTTTCAAAACCCATTGACACCTTGCTTAAATGGGTGTAACACCCTCTCTTTATATTCTATAAAATATTCTTTCATTTCGGAAGCGTAGGTCAAAATATATATTGCATTAATAACATTTATATAATGTACATATACTGTTTAAAACATCGTACATAACCAGTTGTTACATAATTTCAACTTTCATTTAAGTTATCAAAACATAATCAGAGTTGTCAGCTGGTCAAACATTCCTTTCAAACATAATCTTCCTGCCCGCCCATATCAATCATGACCTGCCGGGATTAAGGTGGGGGATTAGCACAAAGCTAAGTGAATGAATGTGAAACTAAAAATTCAATTTAGCTTAACAATTTGTTTACATCAATTAATCGTAAACACATATCGTCAAAGAGGATCGGTGGTTTTTGAGGAACCCTACTGCTGCGGTGGCCCTCAAAGAACGCTTATCAC
Source organism: Gnaphalium uliginosum (assembly GCA_963930675.1). NCBI lineage: Eukaryota > Viridiplantae > Streptophyta > Magnoliopsida > Asterales > Asteraceae > Gnaphalium > Gnaphalium uliginosum. The sequence continues at coordinate 28,561,236 of OZ005680.1, read as the reverse complement.
AATCTGTATTGGCCTATACAGAATATACCGATAACTTGTTATTACCATTTCACGACACAGGTTTTAATACAACACATGTACAAAACCCTGTATCTGTAATCCTGTAATAACCAAGTCCAACAATCTGTTGACCTCTTTAATAACAACCAATGCCCGAAGGCCACATTGCACGTAGATTCATAATCAGCAAATCAGACTAAACAGTATATCAATTATATCTACGTTTACTTGTTGCAACCAAACCGTTACAACCAAATCAAACTTGTGAGTTCCAGATCCACTCACCTGTCAGTCTCAGTCCAACAACTCAGAAGTCTAATGTTACCGAGTCTTCTGCTGATCTGATAATACAACAAATAATGAGTTAGTAACTCATTCCATAATCATATAACATATTTAAGCAAACTGGTAAATTCCTGAAGTCTAAGAAAATAAAAGTTCAATCTGAAGTGAAACCAGAAAATCCCGAAACGAGGTTTAAAACTGAAAAATGCTATTTTCAACCCTTAGATGACCTCGAAAGGCCTAAAACTGCCTAGACTCTTAGAATAGAGTCTTGATTATTGGGTCGTTTTTGAGTGACCATGCGAATTTCTACCCAATCCGAGTTAGTGAAATTTGTCACTCAGTCGCTACCCTGAAAACAACACTTACGCAATTTCAAAATTTGCAAAACAAAATTTTAAAAATCTCAGTTCGCAACAATCTCGGTTCGCAAGACCAAATCTCGGTTCGCAGGGCAACTCAGTTCGCTTAGCAGCAAACTCAGTTCGCTTCGCAGCAAACTCAGTTCGCAGCCCAGCTCAGTTCGCAAGGTTCAGTTCACAGCACAGCATCTCAGTTCGCAGAACAACTCAGTTCGCAGGTCAACTCAGTTCGCTTCGCAGTCAAGCATTGCGAACTGAGTTCATCTTCTGCAAGCTGCGAACCGATTCTGCTGTAACCCAAAAACCCGAAGTTTCTTTTGCATAACTCACAAATTCGACCTCCTATCATTTTAACAAGCTTTCTAACACTTCATATGCATCAAATATCATCATATAACATTTTTCAAGCCACTATTTCACAATAATTCATGAATTGGCTAATTTCATTCAAAACAAGTTTATAAACACTAATTACTCACGGGAACAAGATGATGATGATGATGATGGAATTCGATTTTTCAAACAAGCTGATGATGCTACTGAAGATTATAATTCTTCACAGAGAGTTTCTTCAATTTTGTTTTCAATTCGCAGGGCATACAGAAGATTTGAGAACGTATAGAAGATTTGAGAATATATGAGTATATATATATACTCTAACCCAATACCATTACAATTTTAGTTCCCTTCTTAATCTATTGTCTAGAACCTAAAACCATTTTGCAAAACCAACTATTTTATTTTACCGTCAACAAGATTAATTTAAAAAAAATGAATTATTTATTAGTCACAATAATTCATTTATCCTTTGGACTAATATAATCAAATAACATAACAATATTAAATATTCCTAACACATTAAATAATGAATTTAAAGTTAGGTAATTACCCGTATATTACTAGGCCCTTAGGGTGGATGTTACAATGGGTTCCCAAAGTTGTGGTCTAGTTTCAAAAGGAAATGAATTTTGCCCACATCAGGGTAAAACCCGCTTTTAAATGTAATTTTTTTTTTACTCACATAAGAGTAAAACCGCTTTTCAAAGTCAATGGCTTTTGTACATCTCAGTGCAAAACCCGTTCTTAAAAGAAATGGCTTCTGAACATTTCAGTTCAAACCCGTTTTAATTGTTTGTACTCAAATGAAAGATTCAACTTTTTGAGGAAAAGTTTTAATGTTTTGAAAAGAGATCTTAATGTTCGAAATCGAGCTCTCATCATTATTCTTTTGAAGTAAAAGTATGATATACTCTCATCATTATTCTTTTGAAGTAAAAGTATGATATCTTTGAGAGGGAGTTCGTTCAATTTCAAAAGGAAAGTAAACTCACCTTCATATGTAGTTTTTTTTTTCAAAACACTTATACATATGTTAAGGGGGAGTGTTGTTCTAAATTAAAACTTTTTAAGTGTTCATATCTTTGATCTACTCAAACACTTAGAATGTTTTTCAAACCATTTTTGGAACATGCTGAACATCTGCTAGGGGTGTTCAAAATATTCGTATCCGAATCCGATACCCGATTAACCAAATAAATACCCGATTCAAAAATACCCGAAATTTCGGATACTCGAAATTTCGGATACCCGAAAATTCGGATTCGAATATTGGGTAGTAGTATTCAAAAAGTTCGGATATATGGATACCCGAATATCCGAACCTTTCTAACCTTTTTTTTAAATATTTTTATATACATAATTGATAATTTTACATGTAAACCTAAACCCTAAATCCCCTTTTCATTTCAGTTTGACAGCAGGCATCTCGTAACAAAACACCCTCATCATTCATCACCTCATCAGTCATCCACCCTCAACAAAGTGCGACCTCCAGTTCTCGACCGGTCGGCGGCGACCACCATCTCTCCACCGGCCATCCTCGACTCCCTCCAGGATCTACGACTTGGTAACAAACAATCCCCCTTTTCATTTTTTTTTAGGTTAATTATTAAAAGCTTCAGATCAATAATCAGTAATCACTGCATTTGGTTTCAATAATTAAATTTTCTTTGTTGTTTAAATGTATATCTACAATTCTACATAATTAGATTTCCTTATTTTCCTTTTTGTACATCAAAGTAAATAATAAGATTCTGCCTACATTATTAAAGAACTCAAAACTTGTTTCATATTAGTGTGTATATATTCTCTTAGGTGTTATATAACACCTTTTTATACACTTGAATCAGAAAGACATGAAATGTTGTTAATTTTTTTAATTTACATATCACTTATTTTACTGTATTTGTATTGGTCAAACGTAGGTTCCATATGGACACTAAGAATCTGGTTGATGAAAGTGACAATAAGAATGATGAAGATAGCAACTCAGATTGTGAGTTTGTTTCTGAAAATGAGGTGATGGCTGATGAAGTGACGAAAAATATGAGAGGAAAGAGGAAAGTTTCAAGGAAGAAAAAGCAAGGAAAACAACCACGTGCGCCCAATGTAAGTGGATCTACTTCAACTGTGGGAATGAAAAAGTGATCTGAATGGTGGGATCATTATCAAGTTGTAACACCCCGAAATTCGTTATATTAAAAATTGTTTACTGTTATGCGACACAGGGCTAGTGTCGCAGGTAGCGACACAGAGCCCAGTGCGACACAAGGCTTGTGTCGCAGTGTCGGCAGAAAGTCGGTTTTGAGGGGTTAAAAGTGTAAAATAGAGGGGTTAAACCCCACTTATTGATTCCAAAGTTTTCCAGAAGCTATTAAACACCTCCAGAACGATTTGTGTGTGAGTTTAGAGAGTTTTAGAGAGAGAAAGACAAGAAAAGTGAAGATTTTGCTAATCTTTGAAAGTGAAAGTGTTCCTGTGTGTTTCTGAAATCATTTCCAGGTAAGAGCTTGAGTTATTATGTGCTTTATCACCTTCAGATTTGTATTGGGGTTAAAAAGTGTGAATTTTACCCAGAAAACTTGTTAAAATCAGAATTTGCTGCTGTTCTGTTCGTTATTGCGACACAAGGCTAGTGTCGCAGCTTGTGTCGCAATGATGGTGTCGCGAGTTAATACTGTTGCTTTAGCGACACAAGAGTTTATGTCGCTAGTTCCCACTGCTACTTAGTACTGTCGTTTTAGCGACACAAAGAGCTTGTGTCGCAGCTTGTGTCGCTAGTTTCTACTGTTAATTGAATTGTTGTTTTAGCGACACTATGAGCTAGTGTCGCAGGTTGTGTCGCAATAATGTGATATGCGACACTAAGTTAGTGTCGCTGGGAAGTGTAGCGACACAAGGGGGTAGTGTCGCAGAGGTTAATAAAAGTTGATTAATATAAACGCCTTGACAGGTATTTCGGATATCAAGTCGTGAATATTTGAACATCGCCTTCGAGGTAAGTAGTAGGAATGTAAAGTATATAATTGGCTGAATTTGTTAATACTGATCGTGTTACAATTGTGCCCAGCTGTATGAGTTGAACGGCTAATTGCTGAGTGATCAATTGTGCCCAGCTGTATGAGTTGAACGGCCAATTGCTGAGTGATCAATTGTGCCCAGCTGTATGAGTTGAACGGCCAATTGCTGAGTGATCAATTGTGCCCAGCTGTATGAGTTGAACGGCCAATTGCTGAGTGATCAATTGTGCCCAGCTGTATGAGTTGAACGGCCAATTGCTGAGTGATCAATTGTGCCTAGCTGTAAGAGTTAAATTGTATAAGTTGAGTGGTCAATTGCTGAGTGATCAATTGTACCCATAAGGGCCAATTGCCGAGTGATCAATTGTGCCTAGCCGCATAAGTCGAATTACCAATTACTGAGTGATCAATTGTGCTAAATTGTTCGTATGTGATTGTACCCTTCCTGTGCTTACTAAGCAAAATGCTTACGTGTTGATTGTTGTGTGTGATAGGTACTTCAAGAGGTATGCAGGGTGGGGATCCGGGAAAGCGATGCGAGGGCTACTAGTGATGGACTTACTATGGCAAGATAGTAAGAGGAAGGACTCGTAAATCATGCTCTATATTAACATGTAATACCGTGTAATGATGTAAAGCATGTTTTGTAATAAACTATGCTGTTGTCACTTTATATTAATGTATAAAGTGTTTTGAGAAAATTAAATAAAAAAAAAATGGGACGTTTCACAAGTAAACAAAGAACGAGATGTTGTCGAGTGCTTATTTTGTCATCGACGTATCGGTTGTTCAACGAAGATAGGGACTACTCCTATGAAAAATCACATTGCTTCTTGCAGACAATATCCGACTAACTTGGATAAGAAACAAAAACTGATTGACCTCGAGTCACAAATATGTGTAAGTGATGATGGTTCTCTTGAAACTATCACGGTTCCTAAGTTGTGGGAGTTTAGTCAAGAAATTATTAGGAAAGCCCTTGCAAAGATGTTGATTATTGATGAGCTAGCTTTTTCTTTTGTGGAGCGTGAGGGTTTTCGTGAGTTTTGCAAGGTCATTAATCCACATTTTGTTGTTCCTTCGCGTTCTACTGGAACTAGAGATTGCTATGCTATTTTCATTAATGAACGAAAAAAGTTATGTGATGTCTTCACAAATCTTTCTTCTAGAGTATGTCTAACCACAGATACATGGACTTCACTTCAGAATATGAGTTACATGGCTTTGACTGCTCACTTTATCGATGATAATTGGTGTTTGAATAAGAGAATCATAAATTTCTGTCCAATATCGGGTCATTCTGGTTTATTGATTGGTAGGGCGGTTGAGAAGTGTTTGATTGAATGGGGGTTAAAGAACATTTTGATTGTGACAGTGAATAATGCTAGCGCAAATGATGTTGCGGTTAAGCACTTGCAAAGGTTTTTAACCATTGGGAATGTGGTGTGTTGAAAGGAGATTTTTTGCACATGAGATGTGCCGCTTACATTTTAAATTTGGTGGTCAAAGATGGTCTAAATGATATTACTTCTTCCGTAAAGAAAGTCCGTGTTCTAGTGAAATATGTGAGGTCGTCTCCGGCAAGACTTGTTAAATTCAAGTCTTATGTTGTAGAAGAAAAAATAGAAAGTAAAAGTCTTGTATGTATGGATGTTGATACAAGATGGAACTCAACTTTCTTGATGCTTGAAAGTGCGGAGAAGTTTAGGAAAGCATTCTCTAATTTGTTATTAAAAGATTCAAATTGTGAGAAGGAGCTTAAAAGAGGTGAAGGTGGTTTGATTAACGATGAGGATTGGGTTAATGTTGTTAGTTTGCTGCCCTTTTTGAAGATCTTTTATGATGCAACATTGAGGTTTTCGGGTTCTCGTTATGTGACTTGTAATGCATATATGCATGAGATAATTGGAATTGGAAACGTGATCGAAGCCTTTACTATGCATTCTGATGAATCCATCAAGTCAGTGGCATTTAAAATGCAAGCCAAATATAAGAAGTATTGGGGGAAAGTTGATAAGCTCAATCTTTTTTTGTTCATTGTTGTAGTTCTAGACCCGAGGCGTAAGTGGCAATATATCGAGTGGGTCGTGAATGACAACTTCGATGAAGAAACTGCAACAGAGTTCCTGGACGAAATAGAAGCAAATATGCGTGCTTTGTTTAAGTTGTACTGTTCTCCCGTGCCAAAAAAGAAAGAAAGAAAAGGAAGTGTGATCTAAATCCTCTACTTCCTCTGGTACTTCTATGTGGGGACTTGATGTGGAAATGGATGTCGAGAAGATTATGACTAAACGATTTGAAATGGCCATGGGTAACTCAGAAACCCCTGTGAAGAAATCAGACCTTGACAAATATTTGGGGGAAGAACGTGAACCAATGGAATCAACTTTTGGCATACTAAATTGGTGGAAGATTCAAGAATGTAGGTATCCAACTCTTGCGAAAATGGCCCGAGGTATCCTTGCTATTCCAATTTCTACGGTTGCCTCAGAGTCTGCTTTTAGCACGGGAGGGCGTGTGCTTGATTCTTTCCAAACCTCTTTGACTCCAAGAATGGTGGAAGCTCTAGTTTGTACACAGGACTGGACACGTGCTTCTCATAATGAAATTTCACTTGATGAAGCCTTTCTTGAAATAGAGTGCATGGAAGAAGAGTGTAAGTCTTCTTTATTCAAGCTGTCATTCCATTTTTACTTTTAAAGTTTTACATATATACGTCTTTCTAATATTTTTATTCTTATTTATTTTGAGTTTAAATAGTAAAAGATTTAACCATAAAGCAGCCTCTCATAATCATTGATGAAACAAATGATGAAACAATTATGTTCGAAGATAGTTGGATGTTTGGGGACACAAACTGATTCAAGGTAACTGCATATTTTTGCTACTGTCTTAGCAACTTTTGTTGTTGTCTTCTAATAAATGTGTTTGTATTTTCATGTTTATCTTGCTACTGTTTTGTAATAAACGTGCTGCTGTTTGTTGTTCTTTTGGAGTGTATTTGTGCTACCGTTCTACTTAATTTGTTGCTTTTAACTTAGTCAATTTGGTGCAGTTTTTCTAGCCATTGTGTTGCTGTTTTTCAAGCCATTTTATTGTTGTTTTTAACCTATTTGATGTGGTGTTATGTTTATTTGGTTGTTGTCTTCCTTGCTAACTTGCTGCTCTTTCGGATTTATGTACTAGCGATTATGAGAGTGAGAGGAGCATGGATCATAGATGAAGGAACTTTTGCTTGGTTGGTGACTGATAGAGTTCATGGGAACAATTCCACGGACACGATGAATGGACATTATTTATTTTGTATCGCCTTTGAAACTCGATAGATTAGTACCGAACCATGAACTATGTTGTATTTGCATGTTTTCGAATGTGGATGATGTATTATGGATTTGAATGACTATATTATGGATGGATTGATGTTATGTAGTAGCTAAAGTAAGTCTCATGTTTGTTGTTTGCCTTGTTTTTCAGATTTGCATTTATATACTTTGGATATCGGATAACCCGATACCCGTATCCGAAATTTCAGATATCCGATTTTCGGATATCCGAAATTTCGGATACGGGTATTGGGTAGTGAGTTTCACTATCCGAAATTTCGGATATCCGAAATTCGGGTATCCGAAATTTCGGATATTCAAAAATGAACACCCATAATATCTGCACAGAGTATTATAGTATACAATCATCTCCTACGATCCACCAGATCCGGTTGGATCTACCCCAGGAGCCACCAACCACAATTTAGGATGCAAGGGTCATATAGGTCTAGGTGAGAAAAAATAAATATAAGAGAGGGTGACGGAGATTGGGGTGCAGATCAACATAAACTTCAAAATGTCAATTGCATGACAAGATCACCAATAACTGAAATGAGGGAGGAGTTGAAAAATATGTGAGGTCGAGTGAGGAGTGTGTGACAGGGTTAAAAGAAAAAGAAAACCCAACCTAAATGACTAAATCGTCGAGTTGCCACATAATGTATTAGATTTCATATGTTGATTTCTGGTATTGAATAAGACATCATGGACCCAGTGATGCAATGCACATTACCCTCCTAGCCACTCAAGTACTTTTTAAAAGGTCCTTGTTTCAATTTTCACGGAGACTTAGTACATACTCTATTGACTTCTCATTTAGAGAATGTTGATGTTGAAACATGAGGACAGTCAGCTCCAGTCCACGACTTCATTTCTTGCACTTATAAAGTTTAGATCCTAATGTATTAAAAACACACCTTTAGCACACAAGTGTTCTTATACACTATACATGTCTTTGTGACATCTTTGCAAGTCTTTGTGACTTTGCCGGAACATTCATAGTGATATCTACAATAGATATTTGACGATGATTGAATTGAAATTCTACCAATGCTATCATCAAAGCCAACATTGAAAGTAGGTCATTCAATTGATTCATTTACATAATTTGATTGATGTGTTAACTGGCAATCTATGTGATCCAGGAGTTAATAATTTCATAAATGTGTTTTCAGAAATTACAAACTTTTCCTTGTTTACTCAAGGGAATTGTTAACTTACCCGGTTACTTAATTTCATAATCATCTTCCGCATCATTATCACGTGATAATGATTTGATTGTGAAATTTGGCGCTTATTGAAAATTTAATATTCAAAAGGAGAATGCATGTGAAAGTAGGTAATTGTCCGTTAGTAGAGCAAAGGCATGTCATTTTGGAAAGACAGTTAGGATCATCTTGTCTACAAACATCTTCGATTACACCAGAGTCATGATGCTCATGATAAAATCATAAACATCATGAGGGGGAGAGAAAGAGTATATTATTTAAAGATAGTCGGGAAGAAAATGTAAAGGTTAGAAAAGGTTATCAAATGAAGTGTGCTGAAAGAGAAGAGCTTAAACGATTGAATAAGAATTTGAAAGATTGAATGAAAAGAGAGTCAAGTTCGAGTAAGAGTGATAAAAAGAAAGATCAAATGGAAATCAAGAGTTAATCAATGACGGTTGAAAAGCCTGGAGTTTAAGGATGAGAGACGGGATTGATTAAAGCCCGAGGTTCAGCAGGAGAGACATGAATGATTAAGGAAGTGAAGGATTGATTAAATCTGCTCAACAAATGTTGACAAGTGTTTAATGGAAGATAGAACTTCAATGATGATTTGTATTATCTTTCTACAAGAGAGTTATTGATTTGAGGAGGAACAGATTTAGAGGATAAAAAAGATTTGTTGATCAAACTTCAGGAGATGAATATCAGATTGAGGGGGAGCTTGAGTACAAAGTGTTAAAAGATGTTTTCAATGCCAACAACATTTTTGGAATATACTTTCAAGATAACGTTCATTCATAATATGCTTTCAAAGTGTTAAAATCATTCCAATATTAGTTCAAGCAAAACGGTTGTCGTTGATGAAAAAGAGATTATTAGTCTTCAAGAATTCTTCAAGAATCAATTTAAAGATTAATGTTGAGATGCAATCAAAGAAAATGAGCTTCAACATTGTCTCAGCTTACTAAAGATTCATAGCATTCAAGCTTCAAAGATATATCAGAATAGAAGACAACATCAAACACCTACTGAAGTCTATGCTAAATCCTAGGGGGAGATTGTTAGCAATATTATTATATAATAGGATTTGCATAGATTATTTTGTTAGTACGTTATGCTTTATTAGTTGTAATTTAGTGTCTATGGGTATTTTGATAACTAACCATGTAAGATGGTTAGAGTATAAATACTAGTATTTATCCTAACCATCAAAAAGTCTTTGGCTGTATTTTCCTCTTGCAAGAATATCAATACAATAGTCGTATCAAGTTTTTCTTCCTTGTTCTTAATACGATTCATCAATAGCTCGATTCGATCGATTTCAATATACGTATTACTAACCCTAAAACCCGTGTATATACACGGCTTGATGAATTTGTAATTATTTTTCAAAAATATTGAAAGAACTCTTATATGCTATGTGATAAATTAGAACATTTTTATGAGTTAAGAGATATTCAATATTGTTTGGAATTAAAATATTTTTAGGTAGTCTATATCGAAATTGAAATTGTAGATCGTAAATTTTCAACGACGATAAGCATTTTATACAAATCAAAATACATTTCATTGTAAGGTATTTAATTATACATAAGTAAATTAATAGTTTGAAGTTATAATGGTAGGTTACAATTATAAACGATTACGTTGAATACGGATAATAAATTATATCATTTATAAGACCTCTTTATACACCACATTTGTTGTCTTATTTGTTTGGTGGCTATCCTTGTCACAAAGAAATTATTTAATGTGTTTGAAATTATGTGTTTCAATTTCCACTCTAAGAAAGGAATCTCCTTTGAAAAAGAAAAAAAATTCTTTGTGTATGTTATGAACCTGAAACAATATGGTGTTATTTGATTGGATTGTCAAATAATTAACATTTTCAAGAAAAGAGTTTAAGATTACATGAAGTTCAGTTCTATAATAGAGTTACGGAAAAAACACAATTTATCAAGTAAATTTCTTAGCAAAGAGTGAATCAGTCGGTTATTTTTGTATTCGAGTACAAGTTTTACTAATATGTTTAATAAAGTGAATAATCCCAACTATATAATAAAAGCTTTTGGTCAAACTATATAGGTGTCTTAGTTTAATGTTAAAATTACTTATTTCTCATTTTACCAAGTTAAGATGTCGATAGAAAAACATAGTAGATCATCAGTTTTACTTTATATTTAAAATCAAATGTATATAGTGTCGACATATGTTATTATACTCTATATATTTTTTAACTTTAAATTCTTATATTAAAAGTTGATAACTTCAAAGGGTTTTATTTATAAAATTAGGTGAAATTGAGAGACTCAATTGAATATTTGAAAATGTATACACACGAGTTATGCAATGTAAAATAGTTATTCTTATAAAACTTAGTTTTGTCTTTTTAAAGATGTACAATGTATATATTTTTAATTTTTTATGATCACGAAAGAAAAGTAAAAATATCTAAACTAAATGATTTTGTCACTTGTATAAGAATTCTAACCCCTACATGATATTTGAGTGGTTTATTTAAACTTCAAAGATGAAGTCTCCTATTATTTATTTACTAATAGATTGAATATATAATTTGAAGGAAAATAAGATTTTCAATTGATTAAGTAAAAACTATAAGACTTCTTTTTAATTAATTAAGACTTTGTCGATAGTGTATACCTTTATGGATACGAATATGATGATTCTTGATATTTATGAAGCTAACAATTTAGTGATTCATCTGGTTTTTTTATTTTGATAACAAAAAGTAAGAGATTAATATTTTTGTTTGGCTAACATGTCATTAATTTAATGTTGTACATGAAGTATGTCATAAAATAGAGTTAAAAGATCTTAACTGTAAGTTAGTGATCGAAAAAATCAATGTATTTGGTGTTGCAAATAAATTGTAAAAGATATAGATAATAATAAAAAATAAGATTTTTTTAATTGGTTAATAAAACTCATACGTAAAACGGTTGTAAACAAACTTACACGATTGCAAGTTTATTTCGCAAAAAAATGATTGACTTTTATAGTAACTACTCCCTTTGTCCCACAAAAATTGTCCCACAATTTTTTGTTGTAATTAAGATAGCTTGAGTAAATGTCAATTTTACCTTTGTATTGGAGGCAAGTTTGACAGAATTTATTTAAGTAATAAATGATTTAGAGTAATAAATTGGGGTAAAATTAGGAGTTTAATGATTTTTAGTAGTTATTTTTTGCAATTGGAGAATTATTTTGGGACAAATATAAATAGTAATGTGGACATTTATTTTAACACGGAGAAAGTATAAAATATAATAATTCATAGGGTAAATTACAAAAAACATACATGTGGTTATTCATTTCTTCAAAAAACATCCTCCAACTTCATTAATAACAGAGACCATACCCAAGGTTGTCACTTTTGTCCCAATGACATCCCCCCGTCCAACTTTGTTACGTTTTCGTCGTTAAGTCTATACATATGCCACACATGTGAGGGTATTTTTGTCTTTTTCTTTTTCCCACCCATATAATCGACCTTTCCCTTTGCATTTTATACCCATTTAATGTGTATTTTTGTCTTTTTCTTTTTTCCACCCATATAATCAACCTTTCCCTTTGCATTTTATACCCATTTAAAATTAACTTACTATTAAATGGGTCGATTAAATGGGTATAAAATAGGAAAAGGTCGATTAAATAGGTGAGAAAAAGAAAATGACAAAAATACCCTCACGTGTGTGGCACATGTATAGACATAACGACGAAAATGTAACAAAGTTGCACGGAGAGATGTCATTGGGACAAAAGTGACGACCTTGGATATGGTCTCTGTTATTAATGAAGTTGGAGGATGCTTTTTGAGAAAATGAACAACTACAAGTATGTTTTTTGTAATTTACCCTAATTCATATTTCATTTATTACGATAGTTCAATAATTTTATAAAAATAAAAATAAAAAATATTTCAAGTTATTTTGATCTTAAGTGCAAGTTAACTATAACAAGTTAGGATCACAGAACATGATATAGTAATATCAATTTATGTAAATTTATGTAAATTTATGTCAAAGTCATTTAGATCATGTGATTACCTTTTAAAAAATAATTTTTAAGTTTGTGAAGTCTTTTTGTGTAATCTAAAATTGTAATCAAACTAAAAATTAGTTAAAAAATTCACCGAAAATAAAATAGAATAAATAACTAAGAAAGAAAAGGAAAACCAAAAAAATGAAAAAGAGTATTAAATTTTTGAGATATAAATGGAGATAAAAACTCAAATTCGTTAGCCTCATTTAAATTTTATTAAATTATTAACAAATTATTCATGATGTCATCATGATATCATCATGTACTAAAATTTAGTCAATCTGGTAAAATCAAACAATTTGGCTAGCTAATTGAAATTTTGATAACATAATCATGGGATGAAAAGATAAAATATGAATGAGGATGAAAGAGATAGATGTATATGAGCAATAAATATTGTTGTGTATTTTAGTTAGAGTTTGTTTAATGTAAGGATCTTTAACACACAAATAGAAAACAAAAAGTCTTAAATTTTTTGCAATCGACCCGTAATATTGTTATTTATATTCTATTATCAACTTTGAGATATTTTAGGAGTTTTATTTTTAAATTAAGTGAAATTGACGGACTAAATTGATTTATTAAAAATTAGATTATTGATGACATAATAAAGGTGTTTTTTATGTTATATTAAAAGAAGATTAAAACTTTCAATTTTTTATTATTATATATTATATATGTTTAATGACTTCTTTATTAAATAATTAACCGCACTATTTTGCTAACATGGCAACTGAATACATTGTCATGTTATTCATCACGTTGACAACTGAATACATTGTCATGTCATTCAGCACGTCATCAAAAATTCATGTCACGTCGGTTTACAATTTATATATAAGACCACATTCTATGGGCACCTTTTTGGTGCATTCGCGGGAACAGAACAGAAGAACACAATAGGCACGAAGGCGTCATCCATTTTTGTTTTTGGGTTTTGTTCAGGTGAAGACGGAGAAAAACTGAGAAAGTGGTGGTGTACCGAGGATTTGTAGTGTTTTTTTTCTTCTATTGATTTTGGTGAATGAAGGTTTTTTTTAAACCTACAATTACATACAAAAAAAGGAAGTGAGGAGCTAAAAAAAAGGAAGTGAGGAACTAGGTGAGAAACATCGAGTGAAGAACCGAGAGATAAAAAAGAAAGAGGAATAAATCCCTAATTTCTTTTAGATATGAGTCAAAGTGAAACTAATAAACAAAAACTTTTGTTATTCTCATTTTCAACATTTTTTTTAAATAACGTTTTTAATCAATTAATGTATTTTATATAATTGATGTTTAACCTAGTTTAGGATAATTGGTTAGAATAATAAATCATTTATATAAAATATAATTAATGTATTACGTTTTATTTAGGAAAATAGAAAATTAAAATAAGTGGTGGGACCTAAAAATTTCACTTCTTGAGTTCTGATAGGCACTGTGTATTTAATCGTCCTTGGTTAGTTATGTTAACGTGGCGTTGATGTCATAGTCAATTCTTCAATTCTTTCAGTGTTCATTGTGAGTAATCACATAGGTTAGTAGATAAACGTGATTAAATTAATTAAAAGTTTGGTATAAATATAAAGTGGTCATATTAAATAAGTACATATAATAATATTTTCAAGTGTTTGAAAATATATTTCTTCAATCTCCTTCTTGGGGATCACTGAGTCGAGACATGTTCATAATCTTGTATTTGGGTTTGTATTGATCGATCGATTGGTTACAGATACAATTTCACTATACGGGAAATTTATAATACCTTGTATATTGGTAAAATCACTCATATTCAACTACCCAATCTATTATCTGTAATCACACCTAATACATATTCCGTATTAAGGGTCCGTTTGATACGCAAAATACTTTTTAAAAGAATTGAATCTTAAAATGAGAGAATTGGAATATGATAGAATTGAAATCTGCATGAGCTGGAATTTGTTACATTTGATTAGCGGAAAATGAAATGGAATTCAAATTAGTGATAAAAATATACATAATTTTCGTTTTTATTAAAATAGGTTTTATGTCAATATAGCACTTATTAAAATATATATATAATATATAATATTAAAAATATATATTAAAAAAATATAAATATATATCGTATTTATATATTTATAGATCATTGATATTAGTAGTAAAATAAAATTAGAGATTAAATTCAGTTATATAAGTATTTATATATACAATTACTAACCCTAAAACCCGTGTGTATAAACGGCCTGATAAATTTGTAATTGTTTTTTAAAAATATTGAAAGAATCCTTATATGTTATGTAATATATTATCACGTTTTTATAAGTTTAGAGATATTCAATATTGTTTGGAATTAAGATATTTTTAGGTAGTCTATATTGAAATTGAGAGTGTAGATCGTAAATTTTCAACGGCAGTAAGCATTTACTACTAAATATTATATAAAAAATCTTAAATATAATTAGTAGACACCTTTGTGTTGATTAATATTCCTTTGTAAGACCTCTTTATACACAACATTTGTCGTCTTATTTGTTTGATGACTATCCTTGTCACAAAGAAATTATTTACTGCGTTTGAAATATGTGTTTCAATTTTCACTTTAACAAAGGAACCTCATTTGAAAAGAAAAAAAGTCCTTGTGTATGTTATGGACCTGAACCGATATAGTGTTATTTGATTAAGTTGCCAATTAATTAACATTTTCAAGAAAATAATTTAAGATTATATCGAGTTAAGTTCTTTAATAGAGTTAAGGAAAAACATAATTTATCAAGAAAATTTAGTGAATCAGTCGGTTGTTTTTGTATTCGAGTGCAAGTTTCATTAAGATATTTAATAAAGTGAATAATCTCAACTATATAATAAAAGTTTTTGGTCAAACCATATAGGTGTCATTGGTTTAATGTTAAAATTACTTATTTATCATTTTACCAAGTTAAGATGTCGACAGAAAAACATATTAGATCATCAGTTTTACTTTATATTTAAAATCAAATGTATAAAGTATCGACATATGTTATTATACTCTATATATTTTTAAACTTTAAATTCTTATATTAAAAACTAATAATGTTAAAGAGTTTTATTTTAAAAATTAGGTAAAATTGAAGGACTCAATTGAATAATTGAAAAGTTATAAATTGATGACATCACAATTGTGAATTTTATTTTAAAAATTAGGTGAAATTGAGGGACTCAATTGAATAATTAAAATTTTATAAATTGATCACATCACAAAGGTATTTACTATATTATATTTAATAAGATGAAAGTAATAACAAGTTTAACAATAAAAGATTACAATATATTTCTTTATAAAAATATTATTATAATATAGTTTTGAATTTATATAATATAACATAATAAAATAATACTATTAATAAAATTATTATAAATGAATGTAATTAGCAGCACTCTAAATTCCAATAGAATGGTAAAAATTTCATCCAATATGTTAAGGAATTCGAATTCCTTTTTACGAAGGAATTCAAAAAATTGTAGTTTCTTTAAATTCTACGAAACAAACCTTTTGTAATGAAGTCTGAATTCCATTCTGCCAACTAAATATGATATGGAATTTAAATTTAAGTTCTATCATATTTCTATGAATTTTACGAGCCAAATGGGACGTAGGCGTTAATCGAACCAATAATTTTTTGATCGATGATTACTGCCTGCCTACCATGCCAAAATAAACACAATATCATATACTCGTTAAAACACCATTCTTTCTCCGCTAGATCCAACCTCTCATTAACCACTTCAAAATATAATTTACTCTTACGTTCATATGAAATTTCGAACAATACTCGTTTTGTAACAAAAATTACTAACAAATTTTCAAATCAAAATAACCTAGCAATTTAATATTCAAAGGATACCAACAGAGAAACTTAGGGGAAGAATCGGTACCAAATCTTACAGGTATCACAGTTTTTTTTATCAAATAAAATTAATAATTTGACATATGTATGATAACAACAAAGATTTATGGGTCAAGTCCTTTTAGGTTAGTACATTGCTTATAAAAGGAATTTGAACGCATTAGATCAAGTTAGTTTTCGAAAAACTGCAAACATTTTTCATAAAATTGGTTACACTTAGGCTTGTAAACGAACCGAACAAACACGAACGAAGCCGGTTTGTGGTTCGTTCATTAAGGTTTTATCGAACATATGAACGAACACGAACGGATACGCGAACATATTTTGTTGTTCATGTGCGTTCATTAAGAAAATTTGTTTGTTCACGAACGTTCACGAACGCAAACGAACAAATACATAGTTTAATGCATTAGTTCGTAATACCTTGAACAAACCCCAATAAACACAAATATATATATATATATATATATATATATATATATATATATATATATATTAACTTGAAATATTGCGATCCATATTCAACATTATAAAACGACCACAATATGATACTTAATTTTAACATATTAACAAGTTTTATAAGACACTGAAGTGGAGGGAAAATGTAATTAGGGAGGGAAATATGAAAGGAAGTTAATGTTAAGGGTAAAAATATTTAAATATTTAATATTATTATATGGAGAATATTATATTTAAAATTTGGATGAGATTAATAAAAGATATAAAATATGTATAAATTTAATTAAACTATTAGTTAACAAACGAACATGTTATCGAACGTTCACGAAGATGTAATCGAACGTTCATCGTAAATGAACGAACGAGACCTATGTTCATGTTCGTTCATATAATTAGACGAATGTAAAAGTTTGTTCATGTTTGTTTATTTAACGAAACGAATGAACATAAACGAGCTTCCCGCCGAACAGTTCACTAATTGTTCGCTGAACGTTCGGTTCGCTTACAGGCCTAGTTACACTATCTAAGACCAGTCATACTTTAATAAAAAGAAATCAAACATTTTTACATTACAGTAGACGACAAATTGACTAATGGTACATTTACCCCTCCGTAATAGTAGTTTCACACTTTAACCTAGGGACAATTTTCGACTCGACTCGAAATTCAACACGAACCCAACTCAAATATAATCAAGTTTGAGTCGGAATTTTTGAAGCGCCAACTCGTTAACCCGAAACTCGCCAACCTGATTTTTTTCGAATTGGGTTCAGGTCAGCAAATGAATTTTCGGGTTGAACTCGACAATCCGAAAATATTTTAATATTATAAATTTATTTTAATATAAATATAACACATTATTTGGACCTTTTTCATTTAATGATCTATGACTTTTTTTTACACCTTTATGTTTTGGTAGAAATTGTGAATTAATGACGTTCTGATAATGAATCAACTTAATATAATATGTATTATTATTACTTTTGGAATTTTATAAACATTTTTATGATTATAAATGATTAGGCGATTAACTATTATTTTTGAAAAGATTGACACATGTGATTCATTTGACTCAAGTAACCCGAAAGCGACTTGCAAACTCGAAAATTACCCGAAAACCTGATTACTACATTAAAAATGGGGTTAGTCAGGTTGAATCCTGGTTATCGGGTTTTGAGTTGGGTTGAAATACTCATTTTCTAATCCGCCAACATGAATCCATTAGCCCGACCCAACCCAAATTGGCACTCCTAGTTTCACCCTACACCTTCGCGGTCAAAATCCACGGCTCACGCCATGATTAAAGAATGGCAACAACTTCATGAGAAAAATAGATCGTAAAACGACCTTATGAAAGTCAATTTTAGTCCTTCGCATAATATTCAAACATTTATTTACTATATATATATATATATATTATCCATTATCTTTTTTAAGAAATTAAAAAAATGAAACTAATATGTCCAAAGTAAGAATGATAGTTGGTCTATCAAAAGCAGATACTTCCATTTTATATATCTGACCATTTAATCTCAGCCCTTCCTTCCTTATCACCCACTCACCTCCTTCCCTCATCTCAATTCTCTATTACTATATCTTCTTAATTTCATTTTTTCAATCTCTTTTATGGTTCTCCATCCCCTGTTATCTTTACTCACTTACACACATTTGTTACACACATAAAACCCTAAAAAAACACACACACAAAACCCTACAATTATATCATTGGTTCTGTTTTTTATATTCTTTCCTTCTAAGTGACTGGATATTCATTAAAACTTCAAGAGTCTTTATTGCTCTCTGCTATCTTTTCTCTTCTTCTGGTAATTGGTTTTAATTAATAATCATGGCCATTTTTGTCATTTCACTCTTCCATAACATTTTAAAGATAATACCCATTAATTATACATACTAATTTTATCCGAAATTCAAAGTTTTTGCTTGTGCTTAATCCATTTGCTCTGTTTTTCGTTGTTGGTAATATTTTTTGAACTTCATAATTTTTAAACATTCATGGAACTTCTTGTCATTTCACAATTCCATGGCAAAAACCCTTCAATTCTTCTTCATAATTCTGTTTAAATTATGTTGATATTGAACCTCATTTATAACGCATTTCATAATTCATAATTCATAATTCATAATTCATAATTCATAATTCATAATCTTATCTTATTATGTTTCTTGAATATACTTCAAACTGAAGCTCATAATCTTCATCATGATATCCTGCTTGTATTTCTTACAATTCATGACATCTATTATTCCTCACAATAATAAAATTCATATAGGTTGAATCTGTATCTAAATAGCATATCGTCTAATAGCTTTCGGATAAATTATTTCAATGTTCATTTTTGTAATTTAAAGATTTTTGTGACATTATCCAGAGTTCTTCATGGATTTATCCAAAAAATTAGAGCTTTTTCTTGTACTAAATGTCATTTATTTATTTATCTATTATTATATTTCTTTAATCAGAGCAAGACAATTACTTGAAGCTTGAGCATTTGAATAATGGCGCCCAAGAATGGACGTGGAAAGACCAAGGGAGATAAGAAGAAGAAGGAAGAGAAGGGTATAAATTTTAACTTTTAATTAACGATTTAAAAATAAAAATAAAACTAGCAACTATAATTAAGTAATTTATTATTCAACAATATATAAATTAATGAAGAATGTGGGATTTTGCAGTTCTCCCAGTTGTTGTGGATATAACAGTGAATCTTCCTGATGATACCCATGTTATATTAAAGGTTTGTACTTCCCCTTTATCTATCAATTTTCTCTTTTTACCTTTTTATTATTATAAAACAAATATTTTATTCTTTAATATTCATAGAATTTTGAAACTTCTACTGTACAAATAATAGATAAATTGAGAATAATTTCCTTCTATAAAATGATACACCTATAAGAATAGCAACTGAGCAAAAGTTTAGCTGCTTTTAGCACCGCATAATTCTGCAAGTTTTTTTATAAAATTAAGCAATTAATTAAATTAATTAACAGTTCTGAGTTGCTGAATTCAGTCAGTGACATTTGACTTTTATCTCTAGGATGATGATATTTATTTGAACTAAGAGTTGTAATACATTTATGCAACTGTATGATAATTATGGGCTAATATATATTTCATACAATGTGGATAAAATAGAAAATATATCAGCTGGCATGTTAGATAAGAATTTGAAGGTTTGCGAGTTGTTCAAAGATAATGTCAAAAGTGTCATTACCAAAATGTTAGAAATTGTTCGACGTAACACGTCTACGTCAACAGAAACGTGTTATCTATACCGTATGACTAATGTTAAGCGGTTTACGATGAATTTCAAACATATACATTTTACCAACGCTACCTTACAAACAACGGGTGTACAATATTACACGTAAACATGGTCATGCAAGTCATATATGATATATCAAAATAACTTATGTTCTAATTACGCATATATTTTGAAGCAGGGAATATCAACCGATAGGATTATAGACATTCGTCGACTATTATCGGTGAACACAATAACATGCAACATCACAAATTTTTCACTATCCCACGAGGTAAGACTCTTGTTACTATAAGAGTTACTTTTTAATAAATATTGTAATTTTTTTTAGCATCACTTGAATTTTACAACAAAAGATTTATTTATACCCTACAAGTATATATTTTCAAAATAACGTTTTTATATATTTTTCACTTCATTTTATAACAAATTTTCATTATTATATGGGCCACCTTATCTAATAAACTGGATCACTTGGCCCATTAACAAACTACACTTTCATTTCCCAATTTACCCTTGTCAATTTAACAGGTACGAGGCCCACGATTGAAAGATACGGTGGACGTTGCCGCATTGAAGCCCTGCACGCTCAATCTCATAGAAGGTAATTAACCAATATAATCTCGCCACGTGGAAACAAGCCAAGCTGTCACCACCAAATTACAATTTTATCCTCACTTCTTTCTTTCTTTCGTTCATTAAACCAAACAGAGGACTATGACGCTCAAACCGTCACGTCACACGTGCGACGGTTGTTAGACATCGTTGCTTGCACGACGTCGTTTGGACCGTCGCCGATAATCAAGGAGGATTCCGGCAAAAATCCGCCGGAAAATAAAGCCGTAAAGAAGACGAACAAAACTAAGCGTTCGTCGACACCGCGAACCTCGCCTCCGCCACCGCCGCCGGAACAGCCGCCGTCGAAAGATGCTTCCGTCGACGGAGAAGGAGAATTGAGCAATTCGTGCCCGAAGCTCGGTAGCTTTTACGAGTTCTTCTCACTTTCTCACCTCACTCCACCTATACAATGTAAGTCTATACGTACATGTAGATAAAATTTACTCCGTATATATCTATATACATACACATTCTGAATTACTGTCTCATCCGTTTACGTTAACACGTGTTTAGTATATATTAGGTTATTATGAGTTATAGATTAAAATTTTAAATAAATTAAAAAAGTATAAATGTGATGTTGAATATAGATGTATATATACTCATATCCAACCACAATGTTTACAGATGTAAGGAGGGCAACAAGGCAAGCAGAAGATGACGTTATAGTCGATAATTATCTTTGTTCACTTGAAGTAAGGAAGTTAAACGTTATACGGTTATAGTTACTTGTAAAATGCTTGCAGTATTATTTACATTTTTAATTTTTATGGTAAAGGTGAAGTTGTGCCATGGAAAGCCGGTCCATATTGAAGTTTGTAGAAATGGATTCTGGAGTATCGGGAAGCAGCGAATTTTATGTCACAACCTTGTTGATTTGCTTCGGCGACTTAGTCGAGCGTTTGATAACGTAAGTTCATAAATATATATTTTTAGGGTCACTTGATTTATATATTAATTTTGCCGGTCAAATTACATGTTGCAGTTCCCTAGCTTTGTTTACTCGAAGTTTGTCCATCTGTTTTGTAACCAACGAGATTCTGATATGTTATACGTATAGAGTAAATCTGTTGTAAGTACCAAACATACCTAGTTTCCTGTTATACTGTCCATCTGAACAAATGCGACATACTTTTCAGGCTTACGAAGATCTCATTAAAGCATTCGTTGAAAGAAACAAGGTATGTTTCTGTACGGTCTCTGAGTTTAAGTCTCTCATTTTGATAATCTGTACACCATTTTTTATTTTTAGTTTATAGTTATTTCAATTCTTTCTTGATCTCTGCAGAAATTAGTGTTTGTACATATTGAATGTTTGTTAACAGTTTTTTAATTACCCGCAGTTTGGGAATCTCCCTTATGGTTTCAGAGCCAACACATGGCTCATACCTCCTGTTGCAGCACAAGTGCCGTCAGTTTTTCCACCTCTTCCTGCAGAGGATGAGAGTTGGGGAGGAAATGGTGGCGGTTTAGGAAGAGATGGCAAAAGTGATTTGCATCCTTGGGCTAGTGAATTTTCGTATGTTGCGTCTATGTCTTGTAAGACAGCAGAAGAGAGGCAGATTCGAGACAGAAAAGCTTTTCTATTGCATAGCTTATTTGTCGATGTTGCCATTTTCAAAGCGATTTTAGCTATTCAGCACATCATGGAAACCCCAAATGTGAAATGTTCTGATTTAAGTGGTGAAACTTTACATACAGAGAGTATAGGGGACTTGAGAGTCACTGTCTCTAAGGACTCCCCTGATGCTAGCTGTAAAATAGATACAAAGATTGATGGATCCCAAGCAACAGGGGTGGAAAAAGAGAGCTTGGTGGAGAGAAATCTTCTAAAAGGGATCACTGCTGATGAGAACACTGCTGCTCATGTAAGAAGAACTTCTAAAGGTGTCATTATGTTTAATTAGCTAAACTAATACTAATGTTTCACCTTTTGTATTTAAAAATCAGGATATTGCTACTCTAGGTGTTGTTAACGTAAGGTATTGTGGTTATACTGCTGTTGTGAAAGTTGAGGAGAGAGATGATGACAAGAAAATTCCTCCATTGCCATACATTGAGCTTCTTGATCAGCCGGATGGAGGAGCATGCGCTCTCAATATTAACAGGTTCTTTCTTACCTACCAGCATATGTTTTTACGTTTGGTGTATGCGCCAGTTAGTGTGTTTCTCACTGTAAGTCTATTTTCTTGCAGTTTGAGGTTGTTGCTACATAAGAAAACTGCTTCACAACAGAATAACGTTATCCCTCAACTAAAAAGATCTGAAAGTGAAGAGCTTAGAACTTCTCAACTTTTTGTTGAGAAGCTTATAAAGGAAAGTCTAAGTAAGCTTCAGGAAGAATGTGTCGGAAGTGACGACTTTACAAGATGGGAGCTTGGAGCTTGTTGGATACAGCATTTACAAGACCAAAAGAAAACAGAAAAAGACAAGAAAGCTACCAGTGAAAAAGGGAAGAATGAGATGAAGGTTGAGGGGCTTGGGACGCCTCTTCGGTCCCTCAAGAACAAGAAAAAAGATTCCGAGGGTAACAACACGGAATCAAAAGCTGTTGATGCTATCAATGGGGAAGTGGAGAATTCTGTATTAGACTTTGCAGAATCTCAACTTGTGGTCAATGCAACTGAAAATGAGATTGCTTTAAAGAATTTGTTATCTGATGCTGCTTTTACTCGCCTTAAAGAGTCAGAAACTGGACTTCATTGCAAGGTGGTACTTGTCTTTTATGCTTGGAATATTTAATTTATGATATAAATTGTGTTGTATTTTTTAATAACTTAGTTTTGTTATGTGTAGTCTTTGGTGGAGCTGATTGACCAATCTCAAAAATATTACAATGAAGTTGCTCTTCCAAAATTGGTAAAGCAAAGCCCCAAATATCATCTGATTCTTCTTCCCAACTGACCTCTATGTAGATTTCATATTTGACAACTTCATTATATGCAGGTTGCAGATTTTGGCTCATTGGAACTATCACCAGTTGATGGGAGAACTCTAACTGATTTTATGCACACACGAGGTCTCCGCATGCGTTCTCTAGGACAAGTGGTTAGTGCCTTGATGCACCTTTTTATATATTTTAATTAATTAACGAGCTATCTTTTTTACTTTCTGTTCATTCAATTTAATGGAACTTGCTACACCTAATGTTGCTATTTCTATATTTATCAGGTTAAGCTTTCAGAAAAATTATCGCATGTGCAATCTCTGTGCATACATGAAATGATAGTACGAGCTTTCAAGCACATTCTACAGGCCGTGATTGCTGGTGTTTCTAAACCTGAAGAAATGGCCGCTGCAATCGCCGCTGCACTGAATCTGATGCTTGGGGTTCCTGAAAGTGAGCAAGCTGTTGGTCCTCTAACAAAGACATGGCTAGAAGTTTTCTTGAAGAAGCGATATGACTGGAATTTTGCCACCTTTAACTACACGGAACTCAGGAAAATTGCTATCCTACGCGGGTTATGCCATAAGGTAATCCAGACCTGAATGTACCGTCTTTACGCATCATTAACATTGTTGACCTAAGGTTTTGATGTTGGTTAAAATTGAATCTCTTTAAGCTGAGATGGAGCAGTAACTTGGTTTGATCTTGAGATATATGTTTTTCATGATTTTAAACTACTGAGAAATTGGTTTTCCAGGTTGGCGTTGAGCTGGTTCCCAGAGATTTTGATATGGATTCTGCTCACCCTTTCAAAAAAGAAGATATCATCAGCTTAATACCAGTTCATAAGGTGATAAATCACACACCATTGAATGATAGTAGCGGATAATGTCTGATTGTCCATTGTCTATATTGTCTGATATGGATTTTATGTTTGTTTCAGCAAGCAGCATGTTCATCTGCCGATGGACGCCAACTCCTGGAATCATCAAAAACAGCTCTGGACAAGGGAAAGCTGGAAGATGCAGTTAGCTATGGGACAAAGGTACCAAATTCACATTCAACAGATCTCCTGAAGATGAATCAACCACATTTATTAGGTGTATGGCTTTACATGTTATTATTTATCTTTTGTTTCAGGCTCTTGCAAAGCTTGTTGCAGTGTGTGGTCCGTATCACCGAATAACAGCTGGAGCTTACAGCCTCCTTGCTGTTGTTTTGTATCACACTGGGGACTTCAATCAGGTCTTGGTTCATTATAAATGAGGGGAAATTTAGAAACAAGTATTTTCCGTGTTTGTACGTCTCTCAACGTCCCTAATTAATTGCAGGCCACAATCTACCAACAAAAAGCTTTGGACATCAATGAGAGAGAACTGGGATTGGATCACCCAGATACCATGAAAAGTTATGGGGATCTTGCCGTCTTCTACTATCGCCTTCAACATACAGAGTTGGCTCTCAAGTATGTTTCCTTTTTCATGGTTCAATGGATTTTAATCGATTTCATTTTATTTGTCACACTAAATTCCCATCATGCTCATGAATTTGAATTGCTATAAATGGCAAATAGATTAAGTGCATAACTTAGGTCATAGTTGTTTTTTCTCTGTTTGCTTACTATGCATACCCTCATCAACATCAGGTATGTAAAACGGGCATTGTATTTGCTACATCTTACATGTGGGCCATCACATCCAAATACGGCTGCAACATACATTAATGTCGCTATGATGGAGGAAGGCCTGGGAAATGTTCACGTCGCCCTCAGATATCTCCATAAAGCTCTCAAATGCAACCAAAAGCTACTTGGACCAGACCATATCCAGGTTTCTTACTTTCTCTCCATAAGAAACGCGAGTCCTGATTTTGTATGTCTGAAAAACCAAGACTAACCATACACTTTATGCTTCTCGTGTTTTGCAGACTGCTGCAAGTTACCATGCAATAGCTATTGCACTCTCTTTAATGGA
Organism: Gnaphalium uliginosum; assembly: GCA_963930675.1. Classification (NCBI taxonomy): domain Eukaryota; kingdom Viridiplantae; phylum Streptophyta; class Magnoliopsida; order Asterales; family Asteraceae; genus Gnaphalium; species Gnaphalium uliginosum. The sequence goes on along the minus strand of OZ005680.1, from coordinate 28,535,562 downwards.
AGCCTACCCTCTGAGTGTTCAACACGAACAAACAACCTTGCAGATACTACGTGCAAAGCTGGGCCCTGATGATCTACGCACACAGGTACTTTCTTCACCCTCTGAATGTCAACTTGAACGTATTGTTCTTCAATGTTGGACTTCATACGTTTTCTATTTTGGTCAGAAATTGAAGAAGCATCTGATTAGAGCTTTACTGATTCTATTATTTGTATATTTATCATTAGTAAAACTTTTAGCTGTAACCATGTGTTGTATATAAAATCCAAGCATGTAACCTAAAAATTTAATTACTGCAGGATGCTGCTGCATGGCTTGAATATTTTGAATCAAAGGCTCTTGAACAGCAAGAAGCTGCAAGAAATGGAACTCGGAAACCCGATGCATCCATAGCTAGCAAAGGTCATCTTAGGTACGTTATTAGTGTCTTTAACAAAATCTAAATATGTGATTTATTTATATGACACTACAACTTTATTATTATGACACTACAACTTTATTATTGTGGGCAGTGTATCGGATCTGCTTGACTATATTAATCCAAGTCATGATGGCCAAGGGACAGATGGTGTGGGTTTAAAAAGGAAAAGCTATATCCAGAAGGTATTTTACCTGAACATACACTGTATGTCAGACAAAGTATTTGGACTGTATCTTAGCATATACTATATGTTTTATTTCCAGCTGAAGGCGAAACCTTACCAAACCTTGGAGGTGGCAAATTCTGATGACACATCTCCTAAAGAGCTCGTGAAAGAAGTTTCAGATGAAGAGAAACAAGAGCCAGAGTCAGAGCCTGAACATGAAAAAGTGGTAAATGAAGAATCTGACTCTCCACCTGTTGATCCGAGCCCACTTATCAAGGAAGAACCCGCTGAAGAAAAGCCTATTCCACCATTGGAGGAATCTGTTGCACAAAACCCTGTGTTTGCCAATGATATCTTTCCTGAAGGAGAAGAAGGATGGCAGCCGGTTCAAAGACCAAGATCAGCAGGCTTATATGGACGACGATTACGGCAAAGGAAAGCAACTATGAACAAAGTTTATAGTTATCAAAAGAGAGATTTAATTCATGATTCTGAAGATAAAATGAAGAATAACTTGCAAAATGGTAAGTATCACTTCATTAAGAAACGAGCAGGGTATGTTGATTACCACACTGCGAAGGTCCCCTCTCAAAATCATAAATTTGGAAGGAGAATTGTCAAGGCTTTGACATACAGAGTTAAGTCATCTCCTTCATCTGCTACAGAAGAAACCGGTACAAATGGTAAAGAAGAATCTAATTCTTCATTTGAAGTGGCTCCCACACAAACGACAAAAGAAGTAGGACATGTACAGCAGAGAAGTTCTTTAGTTAGCATCGGAAAATCTCCTTCTTACAAAGAAGTAGCCCTGGCCCCACCAGGTACCATTTCTATGTTGCAGTTTGAGACACAGAGTGATATTCCTGATGATAAGGAAATTGATAATGGTAAAAATGAGGAATCTATTAAACCAACAGAAATTTCTGAGTCTGCAATTGAGGAAGAGAAAGTTGAGGCATTTGGGAATTTGAAAGACGAAACAGAAGATCTTGCCAAGACAGAAGACACTGATCTGATAGGAGATGAACATACAGAGAACGTACCTGCAGATATAAATGTGATGGAACATAATGCGTGCAACTTTGTGGAGGTTGATAAGATAATAGACAAAAGTGTCATTGACATTCCAATTGTTTCCTCCAATGTAGAGGAAGATCCTTGTAGTGATGTTAAACCTGGCGATGATTCAGCAGCTGTTTCAAATGATAAATCAGCGGTTACTTCTCCAAACAAGAGGTTGTCTGCAACAGCTACTCCGTTTAACCCATCACCGCCTGTTCGTGTTGCACCAATTCCCATTAACATTGGTCCTACCCCGTGGCAAATGAACATGGCTCTTCATCCCAGGCCCGGAGTAAATCCAATGGGTTCCTCTCCTCACCAACCATATCCTACTTCTCCAGCTACCCCAAATATGATGCACCCGTTGCCTCTTATGTACTCTCCTCCATATACACAAGCTCCATCCTTACCTATAACTAGCAGTCCCTTCCATCCCAATCATTTTGCATGGCAGTGCAATATGGGTGCTAATGGGTTACAGTATGTTACTGGGCCCGTTTGGTCAAATTGCCATCCAATGGAGTTCTCCGTCTCACCACCAGCAGTAAGGCCCAGTTCTGATCCAAACATGGACATGAAACCAGAACAACTTAGTGGAACTCCTAATTTAGGGGTGAGAGTTAATAATGGGGATGAAACTAACCAAGAAGAAATCAATCTTCAAGCAACAAAAGTTCTTAGTGAAATTGTTGGGGTTCATTCAGAGAATGCTGGTTCAAATTGGAATCTGGAAAGCACTGGTGATAATCATGTGCAAAAACCACCTCAAAAGGTTGACAATGAGAAGACGTTTAATATTTTGATCAAGGGGAGAAGGAACCGCAAGCAGACTTTGAGAATGCCAATTAGTTTGCTGAACAAACCGTATAATTCTCAGTCTTTCAAAGTCGTATATAGCAGAGTACTCAGAGGAGGTGAAGGTCCAAAGTCTACCAGCTTTTCTTCTGAAGGAAATGAGACAGCTACTGCTACTGCTACGCAAGGTTGTGTTTCATGCGTGTAGTTCCATAGTTTTGCCACGTAGACACTGGTCATGATGCCTTGGGTCGTGCAGTTTTTAGGTATGAAGTTACATGGATCTCCAATCATCACTTCAAGAGAATTTACAGGTTAGTTAATACCTGCATGCAATCTTCTTTCATGATTATAAAAATTCATTTATAAAAGCAAACTTGAATCATGGACTTAAAAGTATCTGTTAGAAACCGTAAATATGTCTAGTGCAAAATTATGTCATTTTGAGCATCTTTAGTGGGACAACTTAGAGACCGACTTCTCTAGAGCGGATTATTTTTATGACCAGAATAGATTAGAGCATTTTGTTATCTTCAGACACTTGATACGTTGGACATCAGTGGTAAGAGATTCATCTTGTTTTAAGAAAAGAACATGAAATTGCAACTGCTATGAAATAGTTTGGGGTCCATAATATTCCATTATTCTGTCATTGTTAAAGGGTACATTAGACGTTTGACTTGTCAAAAATGTTTATAAACCACACCATCAAGCAAACATGATAAGAGTTTCAGTTTCAATCATGGAGATTTGTAGTTGTACTTGTAGATGATGCGTTAAAAATTTCTACTAATAGATGAATAATGATATGCTAATTGTCAAATCTTGATCAGATTCATCTCACTCACGAGTTGGTTTACATGTTTTTCAGGTTCAAAACCAGAGCGCTTACAGGATTTCAGAGATTTGAAGAATGGCGAGAACTCAGGTTTTAAGAAATTTGGAATTTTTGGTTCATATCCTTAGAAGACTAAATTGGGTTATAGTTCTTTCTTTTGATGATTAAATTGGATTTATTGTATATGATACCAATTTTGTTGAAACTGAGACTTGATTTAGACAGAACTCCATACAAAATATCCTGGTGAACCATGCAAGATTGCTGCTGATACTAATAATAGAAGCAATTTTCTAATTTATGCTGTGATTGTTTTGTTTATCTTTCTTCCAATTCATTAGAAGGATTATATGCTAGAAATGCAGATCATTAGTGCTTAACTATGCATAGCGTTATGCTCACTCGCACTTTTGTTACATATTCAATAATTTGAAACGAATGAAGTATTATAAACCAATTATTAATGTTAGTGTATCAATTTCCAATGAGTTGTGAATCAAAAACCTTCTTGCCCTTTCTATCAATATGTCAAAACTGCTACTCTGCATAAAATATTAAGATGAAATAAAATTAATGAAATAATTATAAGTAACAATACCATAATTTACCATGATGCAAAATGTCATCTTTACCCTTACCTGCCAGGATGGATTTCATAATTTTATATATTATATTTTATTTTTTTCATTCCATTGACGTGTCACTTGGTGTTGTAGTCTAATGTTGTGCCACCGTCGCCTTGTTGTAGTTCATTTGCTGCAGTAGTAGCATACTTCTGTTTGATTTTTTTCTCTTGTTTGATTTTTCGTTTTCGATGTATTATTTTGCTCGATTTTGAGCATACCTTTTCCTTTGGCACCAACTATAGGGGTATATTAGAGTGAGAGAGAGAGAGAGGGAGAGAGAGAGAGAGAGAGAGAGAGAGAGGAAAGATCAGATGGTAACACTAATGACATGAGAATGGGTAAGAACAAATCTGGATCATTAGTTAATCAAATCAATGGCCAAAGATTTTTGTTATAACTATTCTTATTGTGGACTTGCTTGCATCCAAGCATTGCAAAGAAGGAATTAGTCATGTGCCTTGAACAAAGTTTATTACCTACAAGACTAATTCCTTATGCATGGCAATTTAATAACATGTACCCTACTACATAAGTTGAATTAATCACCATCCATTCCTATGCACTTCACCTTTCTTACCATTCAGGTTAATATCACAGAGCAGTGTGGTTGTTTGATCCCTCACCAACTCCCAAGCCATCTGGATATGCCTATCTTCAGTGAGAGTTGCCCCAACAGCAAGTCGAATACCATAAACTCCTCCAACCACAAAATGTGTCATGTAAATACGCCCGCTTGCATTCACAGATTCCAATAACTTTTTGTTGAACTCATTTGCTTCATGGTCACTGTCATACCACTGACCAATCACATATGGGGAAACTCGAAAACAAACCACAGAAAAATATCTAGGTATTATAATCTCAAACCTTTTGTCCATACTCACAAGCCTTTGAAATTCTTTAGCCATTTTCACATGATTTCTTATGATTTCCCTTAAACCATTCACCCCATAGCTCCTTATCACCATCCATATCTTCAAAGCCTGAAATCGTCGCGTTAATGGTATCTGCCAGTCTTTGTAATCTACAACACTCCTCAAATCAGTGGTTTTATTTCTCAAGTACTCCGGATTTGTGGTGAGAATTTTCGTGAATGCTTTCCCGTCTTTCACCCAAAGGCAGCAACAAGAAAGATTTGTCAGAAGCCATTTGTGTGCATTAAAACTGAAGGAAGTTGCATCCTCCACACCGTCAAGAAAATGACGAAACTCCGGACAGATGCATGCACTTCCAGCATATGCAGCATCCACATGGACCCACATATTATATATGCTTGACACCTCACACAATGGTCCCAACGGATCCACTGATGTCGTTGATGTTGTCCCAACAGTAGCGCATAAGTACATTGGAATCATCCCAGCTTCAACATCTCTTTGGATCACTTCTTCAAGTGCTTGTGGGGATAACTGAAAATTTGTGGACTTAGTTGTCAAGATCTGTCGAACATTCTCAGGTTTGATCCCAATAATTTTGGTCGCCTTGAGGAGGGAACAATGAGTTTGATCAGAACAGTAAACAACGAGTTTTTCAGAATTTTTTCCTTTTCCCATTTTCTCTTTTGCGGCAAGCAACGTGCAAATGAAGGCCTCACAAGTTGTGCCATGTAAAACAGCACCTCCACCGCTTGAAAACGAGAAAGATTTGGGTAGCTGGAGTAGCTTTGAAAGCCATTCCATGACAACAATCTCTAGTTCAGTTGCAGCTGGAGAAGATAGCCAATTGAACCCGACAACATTGAATCCGTTGAGAAGCATTTCACCAAGAAAGCTTGCTATGCTCCCACTGGATGCAAAGTGAGCGAAAAAATTTGGACTTTGCCAATGTGTTATACCTGGAATAATATTCTTACACACATCCTTAAGTATGGTTTCAATTGACTCAGGGTGCAATGGGGCACACTCAGGCAAACTTTCTAGTAAATAACCTGGATTCACTTGGCTTCTCACAGGGTAGTTGTGGATATTTTCGTAATAATCAGCAAGGAAGTCTATCATCATATGACCTTGCCTCCTGAACTCCACTGGATCTAAAGGATTCATGGATGTTGTACAAAAATTTTAAACAAAAAACAGGATGTTATTATTCAAAGGTTTGATTCTTGTAAAAGGAAAACTATAATGAAAATGGTAAGGTGTGTTGTACATATACGTTACAAGTAGGGCATGCGAGAGACATTGAAAATTAAACTGGTTTAGTTTCGGTTTGAAAATTTGGATCATTTTATAGGTGATGTTAGCGTGATTTCGCGTCATTCTAAAATTTCAGCTTGCACAGCGGTGGATTTTAGCGATCGTTTATAAGTTGCCCATAACGAAAAACTGAGACACTTGGTATCATATTCAATTAGGGTATTATTCTTAAATCTCGCACGGGGTTGCACCATTCAATTGCAAATATATTAACATTTTTAGCCTTTTAAAATAATTTGTTTTTTGGTTATAGTTTTAACTTCTTGAAATGATTTACCTTTGGGTTAGGGGTTCATTTGGGGTTAAGTTTGGATTGTGATCGATACGAAGGTTTACATCCATGGTTGGTTATTGGTGAGCAACATCTGTCTTACTTTTATGCCAATTAAAGGCCAACTTATAAGTAAACAGTAAACACATAAAGGACATGAAAACAGTTTCGGTAATTGATCTTTACCGTAAATGGAGAGAAGGAAGATCAAACGAAACCAAAAAGATAACGAGGGGTTTTCCGAGCCGTCATAGAGTTATGGATAGATTATAATCGAGAACCCTGTAGAGAGAATTTTAAGCATAATTAATTACTATCATTAATGTTAAAATTTAATTTCCGTGATTTGACTATTATTTGGTAAGCTAACATCTAATATATTTATTACTACCATTAACGAAAAAGAATACATTAAATAGTGCCGAAATTTTTGCGGGTCAAATAAGTCTATAGTAGTTAATTATATAGATGTTCACATATATTATATTAGTGGTTAGTTTGTGACCGACTTAGTTAAGCATGTATTAGGATAGTATAAAGAAAACCATTGTAACTAAGAATGTGTCTAATAAAAATATTAATCAAGAGAGTTGGTCTTAACTGTTGAGTTCCAACGAGTTGTTCCTTTTTGTGACAACATTTAAAGCTCTTAAAACTGTATTAGATTGTATTTAATATTATCATTATCTTTTAATACCAATTACCAAATTACCAATTACCAATCACCAATCACCAATCATCAAATTCTTATGAATCTAAATTTGTAAGAAAAGATAAATAAAAAATGCAACTGGCTTGATGGTAAGATTGTAGTCATCTATCCTCTTAGTCCTTGATGGTAATAATTAATTTAGTTAGTCTAACAATTTAGAATGAATAAAAAGATGGCCCAAATGTTTCAATACAAAGAAAGTAATCATGCATAGAATTAAAATACAAATTTTTAATTTACACGATATATAATATATTGATGATTACACGCACTTTTTCTATTAATTTTCATTTTTAACCATTTCACATGTTTTTATTAGGTTACTAGACACACTAGCTTATAGATTCACGTATTACCGTGTTAATCAAGCAAATAGTTATATATAAACTAAATGGGACCTAACCTTGTGTGATTAATCTTTAGTAAGAGGTCGTGGATTCTCATTGTAACAAAGAAATGTCAACTACTTTGATATTAGTTTAATTCTGAGAAAATTACACAAATTATCTTTTAGATTTGGCTCAGATTTTACTCACTGTCACTTATAATTTTTAATTACACCAATCATCATTTATTTTGAAATTTGTTACACAAACAGTCATTTAGATTAATGACCGTTAACTATTCGTTAAAAATGACTATTTGTGATATTTTTTTCCTTTAATTTATTTTTCTTTTAGTAGAATATAAATAATGAATTATAAATTACCAAAGTCTAGACCAAATAAGACGATTGGGTGATGAAGGGTCCCCAGGTGTTGAAAAATGGTAGTGAATTTGGGTGGTGGACTTTAAAATACTAATGTTTAAGTGGAGAATAAACCAAATTTGATTATGAATTTGTCAAGTTAAATAAGGAAGACGAAAATGATGTTCATTGCACTTAATAATGTATCTTAATTTTATAAGTTATAATTTACTCAAAGGAAGGAAAAAAATTCAAAATATATCACACATGGTCCTTTTTAACGAAGAGTTAACGGTCGTTAGTCTAAAGGACTATTTGCGTAACAAGTTTCAAAATAAATGATGATTGGTGTAATTAAAAATTGTAAATGACAGTCAGTGAAATTTAGGGCAAACTCAAAGGACAATTTGTGTAATCTTCTCCTTAATTTTAGTGGCACATAGAACTAGGGCTGTAATCGAGGCGAGCCGAGCTAGCCGAGCTCGAGCTCGGCTCGACTCACTTAGAGTAGGCTCGAGCTCGGCTCGATAGCTCGACGAGCTTTCACGATGAATGTCTGAGCTCGACTTGAAAATGTTTTAGGATGGCTCGAGCTCGGCTCGAAAAACTCGACTATTCTTATAAAAACTTATTTAATATTAGATTAAAAATAAATATCAAAAATCATTTCAAATATATAAAAAATACAAATAAAGTATGAAAATTAGTTAAAAATATGTAAAATAGTATAACAATATTTAAAGTATAATAATAGTGTGATGTTCAAACGAGTACAACAACTTTTTGTGAGAATGTAGGAACTAATAAGAACGCGCCACGTGTCACAAAACCCACTTTCCCTCACGTTTTTAAAAATTAAATATCTCCAAAACGGTAAGTCGGAAAATCATAAGAATTGCATCATAAAAATTATCATTTTTTTCTCTTTGATTAGAGATCTCACAAGGTATAATTTCGACAACTTTTTTTTCTGTTTTCGTTGGGTTTTGTAAACAACTATCACATGTGTTACCAACGAGTAACACATGTGTTACCAACGAGTACCACATGTGTTATAAATATTGTACAATCATAAAAAAAAGTCGTCGAAAGTATATCATGTGAAAAGTCTAATTGAAGTGAAAAAATGCTGATTTTTAGGGTACAATTTTTATAATTTTTCAATGCGCCATTTTTGAGATATTTAATTTTAAAAAAACGTATTGGAAAGTGAGTTTTGTGACACGTGGCTTATTCCTATTGGTTTCTCTATTTTCACAAAAATTTGCATTCTCATTTGAACCTCACTCATACAATTATATTTAGCCATGCTAATTTCCGTATATATATATATATATATATATATATATAGGTTATCGTAAAAAGGTGTTTAAAAATAAAAAAAGGTATATAAAAAGTGATGCACATAGATTTTCTCTGTATACATGATGATGCACGACGAGATTGATACATACATTGAGACATAGTACATAGTAGTAAATTGATACATAGTGATTTGATACAATGAGCATAATTCATAAGCCTTTGCTGAAAGTCACAAAAAGCTCACGATTTGAACAATTGATAACCGTTAATTGTATGTATGTAAAGCTTATATGACTAAAATGCCCTTTTATTTGTAAATGATTTTGTTTATTTTGAAGAGACACATGTGTAACATCCACCCTAAGGGCCTAGTAATCCGGGTAAATTTTAATTTATTATTTAATGTGTTAGGAATATTTGATATGTTATGTTTATTTGATAATATTAGTCAAGAGATTAATTGAGTTATTGTGACTAATAAATAATTCATTGTTTTAAACCGAATTAGTTGACGGTAAAGTAGAATAATTGGTTTTCACAAAATGGTTTTAGGTTTCCGATAATAGATTAAGAAGAGAACTAAAATTATAATGGTATTGGGTTAGATTAATATATATATACATACTTTCTCAATTCTTCTACACAAATATACACACTTCTTAAACATTCCTGCGAACCGACTTGAAATCCCAAAAATTGAAAGAAACCTTCTGTGAAATCTTAAAACAGTAGAATAATCACCCTCTTGTTACAAAAACGAATTCCAGTAACATCCTCATCATCACTCTGTTCCTGTAAGTATTTGATGTTTATAATTGTATTTTGATGAAATTAGCAAATTCTCGAATTGATATGAATTTTAAGCTTAAAAGATGTTATATGATGTTATTTGATGCATATAAGTTGTTAGAAAGCTTATTTGAATGATAGGAAGTCAAATTCGTGAGTTTTGAAAGAATTTAGTTCGAATTTCTGGGTTCAGCAGCGAACTTCGCAGCTTGAAGATGAACTCAGTTAGCAGAACTTGATTGTGAAACAGTTACCACTGTTAGTTAAGAATTGTAAGTAGTTTCCACTGTTTATGTAATTAACACTGTTAGTTAAGAATTGTAAGTGGTTTCCACTGTTTATGTAATTAACAGTGTTAGTTAAGAATTGTAAGTAGTTTCCACTGTTTATGTAATTAACACTGTTAGTTAAGAATTGTAAGTGGTTTCCACTGTTTATGTAATTAACACTGTTAGTTAAGAATTGTAAGTGATTTCCACTGTTTATGTAATTAACACTGTTAGTTAAGAATTGTAAGTAGTTTCCACTGTTTATATAATTAACACTGTTAGTTAAGGGTTGTGAGTCATATATGGCCTATGTTATTGATGCTAAGAAAGAAAAGAAATCTGTGTCTGATGTCCGAGTGGTTTCTGAATACTCGGAGGTGTTTCCCGATGAATTACCTGGGTTGCCTCCTGTTAGAGAGGTAGAATGTCATATTGATCTTGTTCCAGGCTCAACACCTGTAGCTAAAGCTCCATATAGATTAGCTCTTGCAGAAATTCGTGAAATGATGAATTAGATTCAGGAATTATTAGATAAGGGGTTTATCAGACCAAGTTCTTCCCCATGGGGTGCACCAGTTTTATTTGTGAAGAAGAAAGATGGTACTTTTAGAATGTGCATTGATTATCGAGAATTGAATAAAAGAACAGTAAAGAATAAATATCCTTTACCCAGAATAGATGAGTTATTTGATCAATTGCAAGGATCTTCTTTCTATTCTAAAATTGATTTGAGGTCAGGGTATCACCAGGTTCGTGTTCGTGAGGAAGATATTCCAAAAACTGCTTTTCGTACTAGGTATGGTCATTATGAGTTTTTGGTTATGCCATTTGGGTTAACAAATGCTCCTGCAGTTTTTATGGATTTAATGAACCGGGTATGTCGACCTTTTCTTGATAAATTTGTCATTGTTTTTATTGATGATATTTTGGTTTATTCGAAATCTGAATCTGAGCATGAACTACATTTGAGAATGGTTCTTGAAACTTTAAAAATAGAGCATCTTTATGCTAAATTCTCAAAGTGTGAATTTTGGCTTCGGGAAGTACAATTTCTGGGTCATGTTATCTGTAAAGATGGGATTAAATGGATCCATCTAAAGTTGAAGCTGTAATGAAGTGGAATGCACCTAAAACATCCACCGAGATTAAGAGTTTTCTTGGGTTAGCGGGTTATTATCGAAAGTTTATTAAAAGATTTTTCTAAGATTGCTGGCCCGTTGACTAAATTGACTCGTAAGGATGTAAAGTTTCAGTGGAATGAACAACATGAATCAGCTTTTCAGACTTTGAAACAGTTGTTGTGTCAGGCTCCTGTGTTAGCATTACCTGATGGGTCTGATGATTTGTTGTATATTGTGATGCATCTTTTGTTGGTTTAGGTTGTGTTTTGATGCAGCGAGATCGGGTTATTGCATACGCTTCTCGTCAGCTTAAACCTCATGAAAGAAATCATCCAACCCACGACTTAGAGCTTGCAGCTGTCGTATTTGCGTTGAAAATCTGGAGACATTATCTATATGGTACCAAGTGTGTTATCTGTACCGATCATAAAAGCCTTCAGTATATGTTTTCACAAAAAGAGCTGAATATGCGTCAGAGACGATGGTTGGAATTGATAAAAGATTATGATTGCGAAATCCGATACCATCCGGGAAAAGCTAATGTGGTTGCAGATGCTTTGAGCCGAAAAGTATCTTCTGACAAAGTGCATTTTATGCGTTTGGAAATTTCTTCTGATTTAATGAATCAAATAAAAGCTGCCCAATTAGAGGTTTTGATGGATCATAACTTGAAATCTGAAATCATGTTGAAAAGAAAAGATTTGTTATTTGATGATTCGAGGGGATTAAAAACTTTTCAGTCTCGTGTTTGGATTCCATTGATAGGGGGTCTTCGAGATGTAATTTTGACTGAAACTCATAAATCTCGATTATCGGTTCATCCAAGAAGTAATAAAATGTATCATGATTTGAAACCTTTATATTGGTAGCCTACAATGAAGACAGACGTGGCACGGTTTGTAAATTCTTGTCACATTTGCTCTCAAGTTAAAACTGAACACCAGAAGCCGTATGGGTCATTGAAACAACTTGAGATTCCAGAATGGAAGTGGGAACATCTAACTATGGATTTTGTAACAAAACTTCCACGAACACTACGAGGTAATGATATGATTTGGGTGATTGTGGACAGATTAACGAAAAGTGCTCATTTTCTTGCTACCAGTGAGACAACATCTTTAAGCAAGTTAGCCCAGTTGTATATTAATGAGATTGTTTCGAGGCATGGGATTCCATTATCTATTGTTTCCGACAGAGATTCGCGATTTGTATCTCGATTTTGGCAAAGCCTACAGTATGAGTTGGGCACCCGAGTAAATTTGAGTACAGCTTATCATCCCCAAACAGATGGTCAAACAGAACGTACCATTCAAACTCTTGAGGATATGTTACGTGCTTGTACATTAGAATATGGTGGGTCTTGGGATTCACATCTACCATTAATTGAGTTTGTCTATAATAATTCTTATCATTCGAGTATTGGCATGCCTCCCTATGAGATGTTATATGGGCGACGTTGCAGAACACCAACTTGTTGGTTAGAGGTCGGGGAGAAACAGTTTGCAGGTCCAGATATTGTTCAGATTACAGCGGATAAAGTAGCTATTGCTCGCGAGAAATTAAAAGCAGCTCGAGATAGACAGAAACAATATGTTGATCCGCGTAGGCGACCCGTTTCTTTTGTCGAAGGTGAATTGGTGTATTTGAAAGTTTCCCCATGGAAAGGTGTAATCCGATTTGGAAAACGAGGAAAATTGGCTCCTAGATATATTGGTCCTTTTAAAATCCGACGCCTTGTTAATGACCAGACAGTTACTCTAGATCTTCCACCAGAACTTGCTGGAATTCATGATACTTTCAATGTTTGTTATTTAAGGAAATGCAATGTTGAAGATCAGTCTCAAGTTCTTCCTTTTCAAGAATTGCGTGTCGATCAGAATCAGAAAATAATTGAAGAACCCGTTGAGATCTTAGATAGAAAAGTGACCAAATTGCGTAAGAAACAGATACCTATGGTGCTAGTTAAATGGAAGCATAGTCTAGGTCCGAACCTTACGTGGGAGTCAGAAGAAAGCATGAGATCACGCTACCCTAGATTATTTGTCTAAGATGAGATTTCGGGGACGAAATCTTCTTAAGGGGGGTAGATTTGTAACATCCACCCTAAGGGCCTAGTAATCCGGGTAAATTTCTAACTTTAAATTTATTATTTAATGTGTTAGGAATATTTGATATGTTATGTTTATTTGATAATATTAGTCAAGAGATTAATTGAGTTATTGTGACTAATAAATAATTCATTGTTTTAAACCGAATTAGTTGACGGTAAAGTAGAATAATTGGTTTTCACAAAATGGTTTTAGGTTCCCGATAATAGATTAAGAAGGGAACTAAAATTATAATGGTATTGGGTTAGATTAATATATATATACATACTTTCTCAATTCTTCTACACAAATATACACACTTCTTAAACATTCCTGCGAACCGACTTGAAATCCCAAAAATTGAAAGAAACCTTCTGTGAAATCTTAAAACAGTAGATAATCACCCTCTTGTTACAAAAACGAATTCCAGTAACATCCTCATCATCACTCTGTTCCTGTAAGTATTTGATGTTTATAATTGTATTTTGATGAAATTAGCAAATTCTCGAATTGATATGAATTTTAAGCTTAAAAGATGTTATATGATGTTATTTGATGCATACAAGTTGTTAGAAAGCTTATTTGAATGATAGGAAGTCAAATTCGTGAGTTTTGAAAGAATTCAGTTCGAATTTCTGGGTTCAGCAGCGAACTTCGCAGCTTGAAGATGAACTCAGTTAGCAGAACTTGATTGTGAAACAGTTACCACTGTTAGTTAAGAATTGTAAGTAGTTTCCACTATTTATGTAATTAACAATGTTAGTTAAGAATTGTAAGTGGTTTCCACTGTTTATTTAATTAACACTGTTAGTTAAGAATTGTAAGTAGTTTCCACTGTTTATGTAATTAACACTGTTAGTTAAGAATTGTAAGTGGTTTCCACTGTTTATGTAATTAACACTGTTAGTTAAGAATTGTAAGTAGTTTCCACTGTTTATGTAATTATAACTGTTAGTTAAGAATTGTAAGTGGTTTCCACTGTTTATGTAATTAACACTGTTAGTTAAGAATTGTAAGTAGTTTCCACTGTTTATGTAATTAACACTGTTAGTTAAGAATTGCAAGTGGTTTCCACTGTTTATGTAATTAATACTGTTAGTTAAGAATTGTAAGTAGTTTCCACTGTTTATGTAATTAACACTGTTAGTTGAATTTATACTTAGACTTTCATAAATGAAGCAGTTACCACTGTTGGAAGTTAGTTTCCACTGAATGTTCAAATGTGGTAGCTAATACTATTTATGACTTTGTGATAAGAATGAGTCTGTTATGGAAGTTATCTAACTCATTATTTGTTGTATTCTAAGATCAGCAGAAGACTCAGTGATATTAGATTTCTGAGTTGTGGGATTGAGACCAACAGGTGAGTGGATTTGTGATCCTCAGTGTGATTCAGTTGTAACATGTTTGGTTACAACGGGTAATGTAATACTACTGTTGATAGACTGTTTAGTCTGGGTTGTTTATATTATCCATGATGATTATAGATTATGTGATATTTGGCCATTGGGCATATGTGATATGTATATTCAGAGGTCAACACTGGTTGGGCTTAGTTATTATTGTTTGGCCAAACAGGGGTTCCTTATACACATAGTTGATAGGAACCGTTGTTGGTGAAGATAGTAACAAGCTATCGGTTAATCACTGTATTGGCCTGCAGTTGATTTTAAGTGTTCCTTGGAGGATACCTCAGGAACCACCGGTCCTCTTTGACGTTGTGTGTTTACGATTATTCGCTGTAAACAGATTTGTTATTTATGAGTTAGACTGTTGGTTACAGTTCTTCTCACTTAGCCGTGTGCTAATCCCACCACCCTACTTCTTGCAGGTTAATGTTTGATTAATTGATGGGCAAGAAGCTTTTGGTTCAATGGGATGTTTGACGACCAGCTACTCTGATTTTGTTTTGATACATAATGATGGGATTTGTACTGTATAACACCCAAACTGATGTATGTTTTATGTTTTTTAACGATATAACTTTAGCATATATTGTAAAAGTATGTTTTGATCAGACGCTTCCGATATTTCAAATATAAAATGATATTTAGAAAGTGGGGGTGTTACAACATGTCACTCTAATATGACTTTTTACCCCTTTTTAGTTTAGTGATCTTTTTAGTTGAACCAAAACCTATATATATATATATATATATATATATATATATATATATATATATATATATATATATATGTAGGAGTCGATTCCAGGAAGAAGGAAATTTAAGAGGAGAAGAGGGAGAAGCAATCTGA
Source organism: Gnaphalium uliginosum (assembly GCA_963930675.1). NCBI lineage: Eukaryota > Viridiplantae > Streptophyta > Magnoliopsida > Asterales > Asteraceae > Gnaphalium > Gnaphalium uliginosum. The sequence continues at coordinate 28,519,964 of OZ005680.1, read as the reverse complement.
TTTAGTATTTTGGTACTATGATTCAAATTTTTATTACCTATAACTTTTGAATCATAGATACAATGGACTAAATTTTATTAATAAAATATTTAACCAAAGCAATAAAATGTAGAATTATAGTAATAAAAATTTGAATTATAGTTATAAAATACTGAACCATATTGCTTCTCCATCTTCTCTCTCTAATTTTCCTTCTTTTTTGATCCTCCTAATATATATATATATATATATATATATATATATATATATATATATATATATATATATGTCAAATTGTATTACGGAGTAATTACTATCGTCTACGGAGTATATTACAACCTAAATTGTATATTAGATTTGACAAATTAGACTATTATTTTGTAAACTAAAATTGATAATTAAATTTGTATTAAAATTCATTTATTATAACCATTAATGGGCAAGAATGTTTTAAGAGAAATGTTTTTGGTTATAATAGTTTTACAACAATTTAAGTACAAAATGACGTGAAAGTGTGGAACCATTAAGATGAAGAAAGAGAATGAAGAAAAGATAAGAAGTAAATCAATGTGATGATGAAAAATTATTTTGTAAACATTTATTTATACGGAGTATATATTTATTTGTAACCATTGCATTACTCATGTTTTAAAGAGTTGAAAATTTTTTAAGCGGTCAAATATAAGTCTATAGTAGTTAGTTATATGAATGTTCATGTGTCATTATGTTACTGGCTAGTTTGTGAAGAGAATATTAAAGGAAACTGTAAAACTAGTGAGAGAGGGGTGAATCATCTGATTATGGCTATTAATCGAAATTTTAATATTTTATTTGAAATTTGGATGACTACTTAACTAACAATAATAATCAAAGTAAATAAAATTACGTAAAGAGTTAGGGTTAGAAAGATGGAACCGTAGAGGCGACACTAAAATTTATAGTGGTTGGGGTTATTGTTAACTAGTCCATCTTAATTCACTCTCCGATTATGCGATATCGGGATTTATTCGCTAGATGTTGAAACCTTTTCACCGGTAGGAATGAAAATCGTTCAAGATGTTGTTTCTCTTTCAATGAGAACACAACACAACTCTTCTTTATCTAAAAGAAGATCACCTAAACAAACTCAAGTTTCCAACACAATTAGACCTGTTGTCCACATTTTTACTTCTTTCTCTTGTCGGTCTGGCTCGTATATTTTACGTGACATTATTGCAAGTATATAATTTCTAATAATTAACATAATCACTATGTTAATCACCATGCAATCATCAAAACAAGTGTAGTTTCCACGTAATCATTTACAATTAGTTTAAACCAAACATGCACTTACAGAAACCACTATAACCAATAAATGTGTTTTTTATTGTTGAGTGAGGGGGTTCTCTTTGTGAATTAAGATTTAAAACTCTTAAAATTGCATTAAATTTTTTTTATTGCTACCGATAAATGAAAACGCAAGTTTTATATTTTATAATACTTTTGTAATGTAATTTTAATAAATAACCAAACTAGTCTATATATTTGAAATTAACATGGCTAATTCAAAATTTGTCACAATCTAAAGTTAATAATAAGGCGGGAAAGGAGATGGTGACTTAGAGAGGGAATTGAATGAGGAGAAAAAGATCTTAAACCCTTCATTTTTTTATCTACAGTTTAGATTTACTGCATCATAAATGTAGGTTAATTAATTTTTTCATAATTGTCTAATTTGGGTAAGTTTCTAAAATAAATTGCTAACTAAAATTGTGTCAAATTTGAATCATCACTATCACAATTAGCAATATCAAAACTGAAAGAGAAAATTACGCAAATCGTCCTATAAGTTTACCTCAAATTTTACTGGCAGTCCTTTACAAAATTTAATTACACCAATGATCATTTCTTTTGAAACTTGTTACGCTAACAGTCCTTTAGACTAACGATCATTAACTCTCCGTTAAAAAGGATCACGCGTGATATTTTTTCTATTCTTTTAATTTTTTTGTCTAAAATATAAATTAGAAAAACTAAAATATGTGTACATACGTTATTAGCTGCAAAGAACATCATTTTCATTTATCCTACTAAAACATCAAACTTTAAGGTCTACCACCCAAATCCACCACCAAATCATACATTTGTGGCTTAAAGATTATGAGTCACATATTTGGTTCCTAGTTTTCAACGTCGTTTTACTTTGAAGCTAGGGTTTTCGTTTGAGATGTTTTTCGAGTAAGGAATAAATGCAAAATAGAGGATACAGTGGCTACCAAAGTCGTGACGGGATAAGATGAATGGGTGACGGAGGGTCCCCTGGTGGTGAAAGATGGTGGTGAATTATAAAATTTGTTGTTTCAGTGCAGAAGAGGATCGAATTTTGATGATGAATTTGCTAAGTGATACGGGAAAGATGAAAATGATGTTCTTTAAAGTTTTTAATATATATATATATATATATATATATTAAATTTTATAATTTATATTTTACTCAAAAAATTAAAAGAATAAAAAAAATATTATTTGTGATCCTTTTTAACGGAGAGTTAACAATCGTTAGTCTAAAGGACTGTTGGCGTAACAAGTTTCAAAAGAAAGGATCATTGGTGTAATTAAATTTTGTAAAGGACTGTCAGTGAAATCTAAGACAAATTTAAAGGACGATTTGTGTAATTTCTCAAACTGAAATTTTTTAGTATCTATATGTATACTACTTAATAATGCATTTGGAATAAAGTCTTAAAATGTCTACAAAAAGAGAAATAGTAATTTACAATTTTACCCTTTACCTTTAAATATATCTATAATTAATGTACAATTAAACACTTAATCAATACTATTAATTATAAAATTAATGTATTATAAGTAATTTCAGTTTCAAAATTTTGTAACCTAAATTTATTTCAATTTTTATAACTGATGTAACTGACATAATACAATGATGGATATTAAATGTCCCTTATAATTGATTTGATAGAAATATTGATAAAAAATAACCATCTTAATACTAATATATAAATAGTTGAAAATTTATATTAAACTTTTAATGAAGTGACATTAGAAATTTCTTAGTACCCTTTTAAGTATGTTAATTTAAATACTTAAAAATCGGCTACATTCAAGTAATTGTTAAATTTAATATTTTACTACTAAACAAATGGTTTAGTTATTTGATAGTCGTAAATGCAACATCAATTGCAAATAGTATAAATATTTAAAGCAATGATTTTTTTTGTGCGTGTGTAAAAATCATTTACTTTTTTAAACAAAGTTAATAGCTAGCTTAAGAATTGGTACTTAACTTTTTAAACTTTCAATTATTTTAATTTTGAGTTGCAGTTTGAGTAAAGTCAAGTTAACTGGTTTGAAATTTTAAGTTCAAAGTTCAAAACCTAAATTTGAACTGATTTCATAAACGGTTTTACGGAGAAAATAAGTTGATGGGCTTGATCTTTTTTATTTAAACAAAATGAAATTACTTTTCTGGTTGGTCAATCGACCCTTGACCCAAACCTTAACTCAAATCAGACCTAACAAACTAAAACGGTTGACGGATTTTAAGTTAGTAGGTTGGTGCGTTGAAAATTTAACTCTAACGTATTCTTTATTTTAGGTTGGGTTTAAGGTATTGTAAAGAATTTTCACCGTTAATTAATCCATAATAATTTGAAATATAATTTATACAATAAAGTAATAAAATGAAAACCAATACTTTTTTAATTTTGATTAAAGGACGACATGTAATTGACCAAAAATACCGCAAGTAATTTTTTTGATGCCACTACATTGTGCGGGTAGCATGCTAGTTGTATATAACCGAACTATATTTTAAACCCTTGTATATACATGGCTCTTGAATTTGTAATTGATTTTATATTCAAACTCGTGTATATATTCAACGTATGGATTTGCCAAAACTAATTTCAATAACTTTTACTATAGTACACATCTAACTTAAAACCTTCTATAGTACATATCTAAGTCTTAAAATACTATTGTATTTTTATTTTTCATATTTTTTGCTAAATAAATTGACGTTTTATTTGTAAGTTGTGTACATACAATAATAAGCTAAATACATACAAAATACATTTTAAAAACTTGAATACACACAATAGAAGTTTTAAAGTTGAATGCATACATTATAAAAGATGTAAAGTTGTAAACACTCGCAATAAACAGTATAAAAATATTTAAACATTATTTATAAATATAATTGCTAATAAGTAAATTAAGTTTCATTCATAAGTAAATCTATAAATTGTAACTGTATACTATGTAGAGAATAGATATAATCCAATATAAATATAAATTTATTATAGTATTACATATTAAATTTTCTTTATTACACGATAGTTACTACCCGTATATATTATTAAAACAGCCTTCTTTTTCGATGTACAAATTAGAATATAATATAATTATGATATTACTAATATAATACTAATAATGTAATTATCTATATCTTTTAAAAATATGCAATATAGTAGTTGTTTGATTTAAAGATCAAACTTCAATTTCGTACAACTCGTCGAATTTAGTATCAAACGGTGATTTCTCTTCTATTTTTTACTTTTTGTTTGTTTTGATTTATTTAATATTATTAATTATTTAAATATTTTTTATTAAAATTGAAATTTTTGAAGGGATTTTATCTTTAAAATTATGTAAAAATGAGCGACTTAACTGACTATCTGAAATTTTTTAAATTATATTTATTACGGTCATTAATATATATAAATTCCTAATTAACTCAAATCAAATTGAATTGGAAACTTGCAAACCTGAAAGTCGATTCTCGGACATCTCCTCCATGTACTACAACCATAAATCGAACAAAAAAATCATAGATATTTGCAAAAAAGGCGGTGTTGACCCAAGAAGTTGCATGAAACTGTAACGTCTTTTAGGCAATAAGAACTGATTGGTATGACAACCATCAATAGTAGTAATAAGTGTAACAAAATTTTCTTAAACGTAATTGAACATGTATATTCCGAAAAAAATTTAATCCAAATTACATAAGGCATCAATGCCTAATAAAAAGCATTTTGAATTTTTCTAAACACAATATTTAGGGCTGCTTTAACACGCTTAAAAGTCTTGTACAGTGAAAATAGCTGCCTCTATAATTAATATATAACAGCCAGGTACAACACTTTTAAGCACATTAACGACAGCCTTAAGAGCTATGTTTAGAAAAATTCTAATGTATTTGATAAAAAAAAATATGGAAAATGTTAAATATAGCCCTTAGGATTATGAATAAGAAATTCAGCATAAATTGTTTATACCTTCATAATAATCAATCACTACCTGAATATAACTGCTCCTAACAAACTTAATGTACCACTGAATTTTGCACAAATTAATCTTTTAACGTAGTTCTTAAGGTTACAAATAACAAAATCCAAAAAATATATATGAAAGGAAAGAATCATTAACTGTCAATCAAGCTAGTGATTTCAATAACTAAAAAACTAATATAATTGAGATGATAGAAAATTAACCATACGTAGAGATTTTTAAAAGGAGCTTTAGGATATACATGAAATATCTATATGTTTTATTATTAAAGAATATATATAATTAATTAATTAATTAATATGATATATGCCAAGAAGTTGATAAATAAAATAAGATTGAGTAATTGTTATATATTTATAATTATGATGATGATGTCGTCAATTCCTAAATTTTTGTTAATTTGTCAAAATTAAAGAATTTTACTGGTTGATTGAAAATTTGATAACATCATCAAATGTTTCTTATATTATATTCAAGAATACACTATTATCTACTTTACTAAATAAACTTTGCTAATAAAAAATGTGTTAAATTGTAATTAAATCTATTGTTAATATTGAAATTCTTAGAATTTTCTCAAATTATATTGATTACTATCATTGATATGAAAACTTAGATTTTGTAGTATTGTAAAGTATCTATTAATAAGTAACTGAATTGAAGTGCATGGCTAATTCAAAATTTGTCACATTTATATGTTAGTAATAACCACAAATGAGACATATTTTATTAGTTACGGCCATTAATATTAAATTCTTAATTTTCATAGTACGTTAGATTTGACAATTAAACTGACATTGCTAATTAATATTGTGTTAAATTGTATTTATTCTACCATTAATGAACACGAATGTTTTAAATAGCGAGGAAATTTTTACGGGCAAATTAAAAGTCTATAGTAGTTAGTAATAAATATTATAACCAAGTGTGTGTCTTTTATTGTAGAGTTCTAAAGAGTTTTTCTCTTTGTGAATTAATTCATAATTTCAAGTAAAAAAAAATAAGATAATGAAAGCACGGTGTCATAATTTTTCAATAATTCTTTTTGTCAAATCGATCTCATGGGAAAAGAATTTGTAAAAAATAATTTTAGACTTGTTGGGTCACAAGGTTCCCAAAACTTAGATACAGATTAAATAACAGTTATCTCAACGTGTTAGTTTATATCCAAGTTTTATATCAAACAAGTTTAAATTAATCTAGGCGGAAAACAAGATTAATTTTAACACAGGGTTTATTATGAATCAAAGTATTATTCACAATAAAGTGTTTGTCTCACAAAGATGACAAGGTATTCAAACCCACACAGATGGTTTGAATACGATCCAAGTAGTATACAAAGATACAGTTATCACTACAAACTTCACAGTAAGTGTGGTAATGCTTTAGCCTAAGCTCAAAGGTCTAGTATACTAATTCTCTTGAATTTCTTGGATGATAGCAGTGCTTTTTGGACTGCTATTTATAGAGTTGGATGTAACTCTATATTATCCAGCTTACATAGTTGTCCAAGGGATAACAGATGCATCTTGGGCAACTTTGCACGCCTTCCTTTTTGCTTTTCTTGGAAATAGAAAAAGCAAAAAGGTAAAAGGTTTCTTTGCTGAGAAGAGAACCTTTATATGATGTTTGACCTTTCTCAAACATCTTATCAGTTGTATCTAGCCTAAGGAAAGAAGAATATCTCCTGTACATTTGTACTTTCATTCTTCAATCTGTGCTCTTCAGTCTGTGCTCATCAGTCTGTGATCTTCAGTCTGTGAACTTCAGTCTGTGAAGCCTTCTGTATTCAATCTTCATTCTTCAGATGATGAATTCATAAGTCTTCAGAAAGAGCATGGCTTTCAGTCTGTGAGGATCTTCAGTCTGTGCAGCACAGACTCAGAAACAATTCTTCAGTCTGTGTAGCACAGACTCAGAAATACAGACTCAGGAATTTCACTAAGTTTCCTGAATACAACTGAGTTAGATTTTGACTCTTCAGATTTATAACTTAGGTTTGATCATTGTTTTTCCCAACAATCTCCCCCTATCTGATGATGTCAAAATCTATTTACAAAAGATAATAGAGAAATAATAAATACTAAGGTGAATCATAACATATGGATCAAGACTTATATATATAAAGTCAGAATCACAGTTAGTTCACAAAAATATTACAATTATTACATAAGATTGTAAATCAAAAATCTAACAATCTTCAATCCTTTCTCTGAGCCCTGATCTCTTTCATCTTTTCCACTTTCCTCTTCAACAGTTCTTCCATTTCCTTATCAGATTTGTCTTCAAATTCTTGATACTCTAGGATGATCTTCTTGCAGATATCTTCAAGTCCAATCATCATCCTGAGTTGGGAAAGGTTGTTGAATAACCAGCTGATCAGTCTTCTTCTGAATGGTCTGGCTTGAGAATGTTTGCATTCCTTCAGCAGGGCAATGCAGTGTAGCAGAGACTCTCTATATAGTCCATTTTGATCCTGGAAGCACTCTATCCCATTGATATCTCTATAGCACAGACCTTCAATGTTGTCAGTCTGTACATAAGATCTATCTATGAAAACAATACCTTTGGGTAGAGGATGCTCCCTTCTCTGCTCATTCTCTGTGGATAACCCAGCTGACTTCTTCTTGATTACAAAATTGTTTGCTATGCAAAACAACTTGTACTCTTCTTCTGAGATGAGCCCCAGACTGAGAACTAGCTCAATCAGGTAAGATAGCTCATCCAGAACTTCTTTCTTCAGATCCTTGTCAGCTGCACTCTTCAAAAGATTGGCAATGGATTGCCATTCCTTAAGCCCTAGAGTGTATAGTTCATCCACCCATACCATCTTCTTGCTCTTGGTCAAAGTCAGCTCCAGCTTTAATTTCTGTCTAATCTTGTTCAGATGACATTCTCTGATCTTCTGCTTGAGCTTTGACTTTTGGAAAGTGGCTTGTAGCTTTGGTTTCAGGCTCTCTATCTTCTGTAATCTTATTGACAGCTCTTCATCTTCTTTGATCTGTTGCTCAACTTGACTCATTCTGATCTGAGTCTGTGAACAACTTTCATCTTCTAACTCTTTGGAGAGCATGTCAACAAATCTTGCTTCCTTCAGCTTCTGCTCTTCAATTGATAATACATTTAAGTATTCGGTTAAGGTCATACCTTGAGCAGTAGCTTCTTGTTGCAAGAGTTCATCCTGTAGATTTGTCAGTTCAGGATTTCTTGTGCCATCAGCATGATCATCCACCATCTTCTTGATCTTGCTTAACCTTTCCTGCTTGGATAAGGCAATCTCCTTGCCCTTACCCTTATCCATAACTTCTTCCATGGTGGAGCTTGATCCAGGATAAGTGCTAATCAGGTGAGCACTTCTCCAACGCATTCTATCTTCAAGTTCACTTCTACCTGGAGGCAGTATTCTGGTTGTTGTGGTTGATCTAGCAGGATTAGCTTCAGCTTGGATGGCTTCAGCACTGATAATTAGAGCATCAGTGCTTGCTGCTGGTTGCTCTGAGCTCTGAGTATGTGATTGATGCTGTGTCTCAGTCTGTGCAGGTTCAGAAGGCACAGATTGAGACTCTCCAGTCTTGACTTTTGAGGCTCCTTCACCTACACCTCCAAAAGTAGCATCATCTTCATCATAATCTGATCTTCTGAAAACTTCAGACTCAGAACTGCAGTTAGGATTGATGGCATCATCATCTTCACCATCAGTGTCCTGTTCTTCAGCCAGCTTCACAAACTGATCCCAGGTCTTGATCCCCTTCATCTTTGGTTGGGAATCAAAGATATCCCTTTCAGGAATCCTCCTGGCCATTCTTTTTGTCTTTCTGGCTCTTTTGATCTGCAGTGGTTGAACATCTTCATCTTCTTCCCTTGGTCTCTTCAACTCCATCTGACCTTGGGCTGAGATAGTTGCAATTGGGTCTATGTGTAAGACAATGGATGACTCCCCCTGAGTCTGTGCAACCATCTCAGTATGTTCACCTGTCTGCAATCCTTCTTGCTCCCCCTCAGTCTGTGCACTCATATTTTTAGTCTGTGGCACAGACTGAGCTTCAGTCTGAGACTTCACCCTAGCACCTTCGGGTCCATCATCTCCATCATCTCCCTCACTGCTATCTCCCCCTAAATCTAAGGATTTATTATTTAAATCTTTATCTTTTGAGGTTTTAGCTTCTGCAGACCCATGCTTCATCTTCTCCCCCTTTTTGACATCATCTACCAAGTTTGAGAGGGTGGTCTGCATTTCATCTAACCTATTGGATACCTTTTGCTCCAGCATATCCACTTTATCCACCATAGTAGAGACTAGATGCTTCATCTTCTCTAGCTCTTTCTTATTATTATTGAACTCAGTCTGTACCCATTCAGACAACCTGTTGATGGCAGAAAGCACATCATTAAGTGTACTAGAAGGCACAGACTGGGTCTGGTTGGAGGGGTTAGAATTGGGTGATGGTATGTATTCCTCACTTGACTCATGTTGAAACTGAGCAAGATCACTGGAATCTTTTGGTGTTGCACTCTTTGCCTCACTCTGTGTCCTGTGCATGGAAAAGCGATCATAGGCATTGAGTGGTGTAGTTGTTCCCTCAGATCTAATCCGGTGATAGGATAAGATATCACGGGGAAATGATTGTGTTGCACCGATTGCCTCAAACAGTTCCTGGTGTAATGGAACAGTATCACTGGCAACTGATGTTGAAGTTTGTATGCCCTCACTAACCATCTGGTGATAAGATGGTAGATCATGGAGCAAAGAAGGTGAGATCAGTACCTCAGTCTGTGACATGACTGGGGCATTGTCGATCTGTGAAGAGGGGTGTAAGAAAAGACTCACTGGAATGTGAACTAGTGCAGGACTAGTGGTCAATATGGGTCCAGCCATTGTGAGTGGGGTAAAGAGGGGGTTGGTAGTGCTCAGGATTGGAGCATCTTCTTCAATGCTTACTACAGGGGTCAGTGTAGCAGCAGCAATGTGGGTATCCAAGCTGACTAAACTAGGTGTAGGTTGGGTCAGTTGGGTAGCCATTGGCACCACAGACTCTAGCAGAGCTGTAATGGAATGGTCTACAGCACTGGAAGGTGTTCTGTTGACATCCAGTTCCATGGATGATGATTCCATTTGTGCTATACTTTTGGGGGTTGAGTCTGGTGATTCCTCCAGAGTGAGTGGTGACTCATCTGGGTTGGTTTGTTTGTGACTCTCATTTGTGGGTGAGGATGGGCTAGGATAAGAAGGTTGATCTGTATCCATGTCCTCAGAAGAAGAAGAAGTACTACCTGCATCTTCTGTTGAAGATGGAACAGACTCAGGAATGTTTGAGTCTGACTCCAAGTGCACAGACTCAGTTGAGTCTGTATCCCCGGAGTCTGTGTGCTCTGCTTCAGCCACACGATCTTCAACAGCCTGGGTCTTATTACCCATACTATCACTTGAATCATCACCCTCCATGGATGCAGAAGCAACATATGGGTGATCAATCCAGTGTTGCATAGCAGCAGTGATAGGTGCTCCAGAAAGTGGAACCGGATGGTTAAACACTTTATATGTGAGCATGGGAACAGGTATATCTGCCACTTTATTATTAAAAGACATATATACAGACCCAGATAACCTGGATTGGATGCACAGGGAGAGTATCCTTATAAAAGGTACATTAAAAATTCTGGTTGACTCATTCACCAGTTTTAAAATTTCTTGAAAATACAACTCTGCAAAGTTGATGTTTAAACCAGTGATGAATGAGCTCAACAGCTGAGTTTCAAACTCATTTAGCTCCCCTGTGCTACCATATTTACCTCCTAGACTCCTAATGATGCCAGAAATTAAAAATTTCCATTTGGGGGTGAATCCTGACATCAAAATTGTGCCTTTTTCTTTGGTATATCCAACCAAAGGAAGAGAAGCCCTTGCTGCTTCTTTGGTTGGAATAGGTTCAAAATTATTTCCCAAAGGCAGGTCTAAGACATTCCTAATTAACTCCTGATCAATGGTAACTGCCCGTTTACCATGATCAATAGTACCAGTAATTGCAGTATTGGTACTATTTGAGGAGCAAGTATACCACCATTCCATTAAAAAATGTGGGTATATTTGAGGAACTGTGTTAAAGAATGCTCCCCTTAATGGATGAGCAGACATAAAAGCAGTTAGTTCCTCAAACCCTTTATTCTTTTTCGAATCAGGGATGGAAATAGTAGCTACTTGATTGTTGATACAGAGTTTTACCTGTTTCCCTTGTTTGAAGGGTTTAGCCGCAGCGATGTTGGCAGGTGCCGTGTAAACCCATTGATCAGCCATTGAAGAAATTTTAGAAATTGATTTTGAAAATGGTTGAGCGATTTAGGGTTTATAGACTCTGTTTGTTTTTGATGTGCAAGTACGAATGAAGAAGAAAGGGAGAAAACATAAATGGGTATTTGTAGAAATTAAATTTCCGTTAAATGAGACCCACTTGGACGGTTTATCCCTGTTTCTGCAACAGTAGCGCTGAGGCACGTGCACTTTTTGTATTGAGCAGATAAATAGACAACAAGCGCCAAAACTTTTAATGATTATTACCATAAAAATGGTTAAAGCATTAAATGCAAGGATATTGTTGTTTATTTTAAAAAAATAGAATAAAAAATAAATATATTAAAATTAAAAAGCATTTAGTCTGAGTGTATAAAATCAGTCTGTGCAATGAGTCTGGGTGACGTCACACAGATTGAGCCATATAACAGACAGACTAAGAGAAAATAACATAATTTAAAAAAAAAACTTTTGTGCCAGCAGTGGTAACAGATTGATATTGCTAACAGTACTAACTTGTGAAAGCAGTACTAAAATTAACTAACGGTAGTAACTTTCGAAGGCAGTACTAAAGTTAACTAACAGTGGTAACTTGCCAAAGCAGTACTAAAATCAACTAACAGTGGTAACTGCGAAAGCAGTACTAAAGTTAACTAACAGTGGTAACTGGTGTGAGCAGTACTAAAGTTAACTAACAGTGGTAACTGGTGTGAGCAGTACTAAAGTTAACTAACAGTGGTAACTGGTGTGAGCAGTACTAATGTTAACTAACAGTAGTAACTTGCTACATTAACAGTGTTAATTGTACCAATCTTTTACCAGCAGTGCTAAAATACGAATTCATGGGGGCAGTGTTAAAAAGTCTTATCAGTATTAACCAGCAGTACTAAAAGTAACTTGCAGTATTAATACTAATAGTACTAAAATACTAACCTTATGAATTAATAAAGCACAAAAATAGAGGGTCTAGTCTGAATGAATATGGTCAGTCTGTGTAGCTAATCTGGAAGAAGTTACACAGACTGAAACATATAATCAGTCAGACTGAGAGAAAATAACAGAAGGTATAAAATCTTTTTGGTATTTTCTTGGAAAGTATGTACAAAAACATCTCTTTGTCTGTGCTTTTTGATTGTATGTAGCTGAGAATACAGTAATACAGATTGAAAAGCAGACATAGACTGAGAATTGAATCATACAGATTCAAGGTTTTACTAGGGGTTGAGCATTCCTAGTTGACCAAGCAGATACAAAAATCTATCTTCATTTAAAGGTTTAGTAAAGATATCTGCTAATTGGTCATTTGTGGGCACATATTTGAGAATCACTTTACCTTTCTCAGCACAATCTCTGATAAAGTGATGTCTGATCTCAATATGCTTTGTCCTGGAGTGAAACACAGGATTCTCAGTGATGGCAATGGCACTTTGGTTATCACACATGATTGGAGTTTTTGTAAACACCAAATCATAGTCTGCTAGTTGATGTTGCATCCATAGCAATTGAGCACAGCAACTACCAGCAGCCACATATTCTGCTTTTGCAGTGGATGTAGCAACAGAATTCTGTTTCTTGCTTGACCAACTGACTAGTTTGCCACCTAGCAGTTGACATCCACCAGAAGTGCTTTTCCTGTCTAATTTACAACCTGCATAATCTGCATCTGTATATCCAATTAGATCAAAACCAGAGTCTTTGGGATACCAAAGACCCAGGTTAGGAGTACCTTTTAGGTACCTAAAAATCCTTTTTACAGCTTTTAGATGCGATTCTTTAGGTTCAGATTGATATCTAGCACACAAACATGTTGAGAACATGATATCTGGTCTACTTGCAGTGAGGTATAGTAGAGATCCTATCATACCTCTATAAGTGGTTTGACAGACTGACTTACCAGACTGATCCTTATCCAACTTATCTGCAGTGCTCATTGGTGTTTTCATAATTGAACAGTCCTTTAAAGAATATTTAGTAAGTAGATCATTGACATATTTACCTTGGTTGATGAAGATACCATCAGGTTTCTGATGTACTTGTAGACCAAGAAAGTATGTTAACTCACCCATCATACTCATTTGATACTGTTTTGACATTAAGTTTGAAAACCATTTACACAATTTTTCATCAGTAGACCCAAATATAATATCATCAACATAGATTTGGACTAGTATGACATCTGCCTTGTTCCTTTTGAAGAACAAAGTTTTATCAATTGATCCTCTAGTAAAGTCATTACTAAGAAGATAGGATGATAAGGTGTCATACCAAGCTCTTGGAGCTTGTTTTAGCCCATATAGTGCTTTCTGCAATTTATAGACATGATTTGGAAAAGTGGAACTTACAAAACCTGGAGGTTGTTTCACATAGACTTCCTCCTGTAAGTTGCCATTCAGAAATGCACTCTTGACATCCATTTGATAGACTTTGAAGTCCTTGAATGCAGCATATGCCAAGAATAACCTTATTGCTTCAATTCTGGCTACAAGGGCAAATGTTTCATCATAATCAATGCCTTCTTCCTGCTTGTAGCCTTGAGCAACTAGCCTTGCCTTGTTTCTGATTATCACTCCATCCTTGTCCATTTTGTTTCTGTAAACCCATTTTGTTCCAATAATGGTTTTCCCTTTTGGAGCAGGAACAAGGGTCCAAACATTGTTTCTGTCAAATTCTGTTAACTCTTCCTGCATTGCTTCAACCCAATCATCATCTTTCAAGGCTTCTTCAGCTTTCTTTGGTTCAATGATTGACAGGAAGTTTGTGTAGAAACAGAAATTTGCAGTAGATAAGTTTGACACTTTAGCTCTTGTTTGTACACCAGAAACATAATCTCCAATTATTTCTGTAATTGGATGATACTTGTGTTCTTTGACTCCTAGAAGTGATTCATCATTTGATGGTAAATCATTCTCATTTGGTGGAAGAATAGCAGGACTGAGTTCTGCATCATCTTCTACACAAGGCAAGTCTGAGTCTGTAGAGTTCACAGACTGAAAACTATCAGACTGAACACATGTATCAGAAGAGTTTGAATCTCTGGACATAGATTCATCTTCTGTTGATGAAGGTATTGTCATAGAATGAGCAGGTTGATCATCTTCATTATCACTTTCAGAGTCCTGTTGTTGGTTAACAACAACTGGGATTTGAGATTCAGATCCCACAACAGATAAATCTTCTAACAAATGAACATCAGACTGAGAAACATGTTCATCATTAGCAGAGGAAGCATCAAAGGTGACATTGATGGTTTCTTCAATTTTATTCCTTCTGTTGTTGTAGACTCTGTAGGCCTTTGAGATAGATGAATAGCCAACAAAAATTCCTTCATCAGATTTAGGTTCCATCTTAGCTAATTGATCTCTTTGATTGAGAATATAGCATTTACTACCAAAGGTCTGGAAGTAATGGATGGTTGGAACCTTCTTATGATACAACTCATATGCAGTTTTGCCATGCCTTTTGACCAAAATAGATCTATTTTGGGTATAACAGGCAGTGTTAACTGCTTCTGCCCAAAAATAAACCTTCATTTGACCATGGCATAACATGGTTCTTGCAGCTTCTATGAGTGTACGATTTCTTCTCTCAGCAACACCATTTTGTTGAGGAGTTCTGACAGAGGCAAAGTTTTGAATAATGCCTTTGTCAGTACAGAATTCAATGAAAGTAGAATTCTTAAATTCTGTACCATGGTCACTCCTGAGTTGCTTGACAGGTGCATCTTTCTGTAATTCTTCTCTCTTGATTAGATTAATAATCTCTTCAGGAGCATCACTTTTAGCTTTAAGAAAGATGACCCAAGTATACCTTGTGTATTCATCCACAACCACAAGTGTATACTTCTTTCCACCCAAACTTCTAATGCTCATGGGTCCAAACAGATCCATATGGAGCATATGCAGTGGTTGTTCAATTGTAGCTAACAATTTGGATGGAAAATGGTTCTTGGTCTGTTTCCCTAGTGTACATGCAGGACAAAGTTTGTCTTTTGCAAATGTAACATCAGGCAGACCTCTAACCAGTTTCTTCTTTGACAGGAGGTTAATATTTTTGAAGTTCAGGTGGGATAACCTCCTATGCCATAGCCAGCTTAGTTCTGGCACAGACTGAGTATAGAGACAGGTCTCTACATTGTTGTCTGCAGAAGAAAGATCCAAGAGATAGATATCTCTTTCTCTTTTGGCAACTAATATAGGTTTGCCTTTGGAATTATAGATAACAGCAACCTTCTTTCTGATTCTGATTTCACCATCATCATCACAAATCTGGCTAGCACTAAGCAGGTTATGCTTTAATCCCTCAACATAGGCCACCTTTGTTATTCTGATGTTGCCAGCCTTCACCACACCATAACCTTTTATCTTGGCAACAGAGTTGTCACCATATTTGACAGAAGGTCCTTCTTCTTCTACAAACTCTGACAGATTTTTCAAGGAACCTGTCATGTGTCTTGAGCATCCACTGTCTAGGTACCATTTGCTGTTACCCTGCACAGGACAAACAAAATCAATTAGTTACTTTTGGGAACCCATCTTTTGATGGGTTCTTTAGAGTTGGTTGAAGTCAATTCTTTAGCAGTTTTGGTGCTAAGTCTGTGAAGTTGACTTTTAACCTCTCTATTTTTGATTTTGTTGTTTGTAGACGACATTTGTTTTATCAAAGCAGCCTTTGGATGTTTAAGAGTGGACTTTGTGCATTTAATACCTTTATGTCCCAGATTTCCACAGTTGTAACATTTTCTGTTCAACATGATGGTCCTTTTGGATTTTGGGTTATTATTTGCACTAGATCCTCTGTTAAACTCTTGTTTTGACTCAACAAATGTTTTAAAATCTGTGGTTAACTTCATTAAGTTTTCACTAAGCAGCTTAATGGTCTCAGTCTGGTTGTTAAGATTTGACTTTTGAGAGTCAGACTGAGTGTTAACACAAACAGATTTGGAGTTAAGTTTGCCAGACTGAAAATTTATTTTTCCAGACTGACAGTTAGATCTCACAGACTGAGATCTTTTTAACTCCTTTGTTACTGGTTTTATGCCTTTAGATTTATCATTTGGCATATTATTGTCTGGACCAGTTACAGACTGAGATGTGGAAGGTTCAAACACATTGTAACCTTTCTGTTTATTCTTGATTCCTTTTACCTCCTTTTGTCTTTTTAAAGATGGTACTGTGGGAATATTAACTTTGCCTTTTATAAATCTTTTCTTTTCAAGTTCTATAGTTCTTAAAGATTCATTAGTGATTATAAGTTCAGGCTGTTCAGATTGAGAAGTTTCACAGACTGAGATTTCTGAGTCTGTGTCTTCAGAGTCTGGCTCTGTCTCATATACTAGTTCTTTAGTAACTATTTTTGGTCTAAAAAAAGCATTTGTCAATATAACTTTGTCTCCCACAGTATGACTAAAAGTATGAGGTAAAATCTCAGGTACAAATATAGTAGGTTTTGAGTTTATTTCTGAATTTATGTGACTTTTAAGATCAAACTCATCACCTATGACCGCTTGTATCTGAGCTGGAATCTGTTTGGATAAACAGTCCACATTTTTAAGTGATGAAATACACCAAGATTTACAGATCCTTTCATAATGATCAGCTTTGTTTTTATAAGCTTCTTTTTCCAGCTTGATCTTTTTGAGAAGGTCATATTGAGCATCAAGCTCAAGTTTGTACTGTTTATTTTGGTTTATTTCAATCACTTTTGATTGTAGATCTTTTTGAACTTGACTGAGTTTGGTTTTTAAATCTTGTATTTCCTCAAGTCTTTTCAAAAAATCTACATAAATGTGTTCAAACATTTTCTGTTTTTCTGCATCACTATAGTAAAGTTTAAAATGATTTACATTGTAAGTAGATCCTCTGTCCCAATCTGGATGAACACATGCCTTTTCTGCAAATTTGACATCTTTGTCAAACTGGCTCTCTGTGATAGCCATTAAGCACATATCTTCATCATCCTCAGATGATGAAGATTCTTCATCTATCCATTGTTCAACAACCAAAGCTTTCTCTAGTTTCTTTGGTTGTTGTTTCTCTCCAATTTTCTTGGAGTTGAAGTACTTTTTCTTGTACTTCTTGGCCTTTTCTTCCCACTTATCAGAATTTGAAGATTCTGCAATCTTCACTCTGCAGTCAGAAGAAATATGACCAACTTGCCCACATTTATAGCAAGTAGCTTTCTTAGGATCAAAAGTTGGCCTTCCTTTTGAACCTTTGAATCTTGCTTTTTCTAACCTTTGGGCTAGCAATGCCATTTCAGCTTCTAGAGACTCAGTTTCATCATCTGATTCTGAGTCTGTAAGAGTAAGATGGTAATCTGCTCTAGAGAAAAGTTCTCTATTTTTCCTTGTTGTTGCAACAAGGGCAGCAGATGGATCTTTTGCAATCCTTTTGGCATTTAGATCCTTTCTGGCTTTGGTTTCTTCAAAATTTAGTAGAAGTCCAAACAAGCCAGAGAGATCATATGTCTCCAATTTTTCACTTACAATTAATGAAGTGATAACTTCAGAAAAAGTGTTTGGAATGACATCAACAAATTTTGCACAGATTTCAAACTGTCCTTTGATGATATTATACCTTTCAAGATCATTGATTAAGATCTGAAATCTGGTATGAATATCAGTTAATGACTCTCCTTGACCAGCAGAGAAGTTCTCATAATTTCTTATGAGATTCTTCTTCTTTTGGGATTGTACTAAACTTACACCATCATATTGGTCAGTTAGCATATCCCATATGGCTTTAGCAGTTTTGCAGCCAGATATCTTAGCAAAGATAGGCTCAGTAACTGCATTGCCCAGTATGGACTTGGCCTTAAAATCTAATGCATATAGTTGTCTGTCTAGATCAGTCCAGGTACTTTTGGCAGCCTCAACAAATTTTTCAGGTGTCAAAATAGCACTGCATCTAAAGTAGCAGGAACTATTCTGCCAGGAATAATGGGTCCTTCCTGAATGACTCTAAACATTTCATCATGAATGCTAGCAAGAAACCATTCAGCTTTCAATTTCCAGTGGGTAAAATTTACACCATTGAAGATTGGAATTCCCTTCCCAGCCATAGCAATAGAGGAAGTCATTTTTCAAAGTAGAAAATGTAGAGAAAAATGGATTTAGATGATTGTTTGATAAACTGGGTTCCTTTGATCGTTAAAGATTAAATCTTTATTTGCTCTGATACCAGTTGTTGGGTCACAAGGTTCCCAAAACTTAGATACAGATTAAATAACAGTTATCTCAACGTGTTAGTTTATATCCAAGTTTTATATCAAACAAGTTTAAATTAATCTAGGCGGAAAACAAGATTAATTTTAACACAGAGTTTATTATGAATCAAAGTATTATTCACAATAAAGTATTTGTCTCACAAAGATGACAAGGTATTCAAACCCACACAGATGGTTTGAATACGATCCAAGTAGTATACAAAGATACAGTTATCACTACAAACTTCACAGTAAGTGTGGTAATGCTTTAGCCTAAGCTCAAAGGTCTAGTATACTAATTCTCTTGAATTTCTTGGATGATAGCAGTGCTTTTTGGACTGCTATTTATAGAGTTGGATGTAACTCTATATTATCCAGCTTACATAGTTGTCCAAGGGATAACAGATGCATCTTGGGCAACTTTGCACGCCTTCCTTTTTGCTTTTCTTGGAAATAGAAAAAGCAAAAAGGTAAAAGGTTTCTTTGCTGAGAAGAGAACCTTTATATGATGTTTGACCTTTCTCAAACATCTTATCAGTTGTATCTAGCCTAAGGAAAGAAGAATATCTCCTGTACATTTGTACTTTCATTCTTCAATCTGTGCTCTTCAGTCTGTGCTCATCAGTCTGTGATCTTTAGTCTGTGAACTTCAGTCTGTGAAGCCTTCTGTATTCAATCTTCATTCTTCAGATGATGAATTCATAAGTCTTCAGAAAGAGCATGGCTTTCAGTCTGTGAGGATCTTCAGTCTGTGCAGCACAGACTCAGAAACAATTCTTCAGTCTGTGTAGCACAGACTCAGAAACACAGACTCAGGAATTTCACTAAGTTTCCTGAATACAACTGAGTTAGATTTTGACTCTTCAGATTTATAACTTAGGTTTGATCATTGTTTTTCCCAACAAGACTACTATGAGTAGGCTAAGTTCAATTATCATTTACAATTTTGTTGATATTACTTGAATTCGGTTATCAACATCTATATTTTTGTTATCAATGTTTATATTATGATTATTATTCTCCACATTATAATCAAGTGCATTAAAAAGAACTTTATTGTTATCTACACTTCACATAATCACTTTGCCAATCGCACATACTACAAATGTGTTAAAAATTGGGAGCTCGGTATGTATTTGTGATTATTGAGTTTTAATATTTCTTATTGTTTGTTATTAATTGTTTTGATAAGACTTTTTAGTTGTAGGTCTCACGCGTTAAAAAGGTTAAACAAGTATCTTTTTTGTTGTCTTTGTAACATTAATTTATTTGGAAGCCCAAAAAACATATTTCTATGTATTTATATACAAGCAAAATACTTATATGCATATAAAATACATATAATACACTAAGTACGAAATTTTGAGGCCCTAAAACTTCGATGGTCCTGTGTGGTGGCATCACTTGCACACCCTCGAGGACGGCACTG
The DNA here is from genome assembly GCA_963930675.1 of Gnaphalium uliginosum. NCBI lineage: Eukaryota > Viridiplantae > Streptophyta > Magnoliopsida > Asterales > Asteraceae > Gnaphalium > Gnaphalium uliginosum. Next base: position 28,499,778 of record OZ005680.1, on the reverse strand, counting down.
GCGACCGATGCCATGGCTTGGTTAAATCTAGCTTGATGAGTAATAAACTAATAATACACTAGTTGTAAAATGTTGATTAGAGTCATCTCACTCATAAGTTGGTTTACATGCTTTCCAGGTTCAAAACCGAACATTTACAAGATCCCGGATATTTTACAAATTGGCATGAACACGCGTCTTAAGAAATCTCGAATTCTTGGTTCCTATCCTTAGAAGACTAATTAAATTGGATATATTGTATATTGATACCAATTGTGAAACTGAGATTTGATTTAGACAGAACTGCATACAAAATTAAAAATACCTAGTGAACTATGAATAACTGCTGCTGATGGCCGGTAATAATAGATGCATATGCAATTTGCTCACTCACTTACACTTTTGTTACACATGTTCATATAAAGAAATACAAAACAGAGCATAAGAAAAAAACTGAAATTGGAAGATCCCTTAAATACCCTTCTCCTTAACTAGTCCCTTTGCATAAACTGCTTCTTTGATGAGTTTTAGTGACCCTTCAAGATCATCTAATAGCCTGTGAGGATCTGGAATCGTATTTTCCTCGACCGAGAGGACTATTGTCATCTTGTTCACGTAACTTTGGAAATTAATCATCAAACCCTACATTTGGATCAGGAAAATGGATCATGAATTAGAATTTCTGATAAAGCGTTTCAATAAAAGAGTTAATGTTATTTAGATATGCTTTTAGTGACGCCCTTTTAAAGAAAAAATCGTAGTGTTAACCACGAATAAGGTCCTTCAAGTGTGTATTTGCAACATTTTTGTTCTTGTTTTGTGTGTATCTACATACGTGCCTGTATGTGTCATGCTTGAAGACAACTATATATACAAAATATGAACATATGAACGCGTTCTTACATGTGGTTGACCGTAAGAACTAGGAGCTAGGAATTCCATGTCATGGCCATAAAAGCCGATTTCTTCAAGAGGTCCAACCAAGTTTGAGAAGCATAATGTTGTGCGTGTGATGATCCTGTGTGAAAGTGAGCTTGCCACCTAATATTAGATGAAAAAGATCAACATAGTTATCAACTAAAAATACAACTCAAACTTGATATTACATGTGATCTTTGCTATGTCAAAGGGTGTCACCCAATCTATGGTAATGTTGTAGATCAGCAATCTACTCTTCAATTTGTTATGTCCTGAGGTATGTAACTTACCAATTTTATTATACTTGTAAGTAGCGAACTTTCAATATTTGTGTCCATGTGTGTAACATACAACCATTACAACATAGATTACAAGTGTTTAAAATTTTAACTACCCTTTACAACCGTTAAAGTATAGAGATATTCTTTACACAAAAAGGAAGGCGTCAGCTTAGATAAAACCTTTTACGTCACAAAATATCAATCATGAAAAAGTACCTTAATGCCAAAAAATTGATGAACCAATTTGGCTATTGAGAAGGTATATATGGCCTCGAGAGAGTGCTTCTTGCGATCAATTGTTGCCTTGGCTTCTCTAACGTAGTCTAGTGGATCATCTCTTATACCAATTGTGAATGGAAGGAGAATGTAACCAATCCAATTCCCCCATTTCGCTTCAGTGTTCTTCTCCATCATATCAGCCAACGCCTAATATATTTGTACTCAACAAACCAAATTAACTCTCCAAAACCGAGCTTCTTTAACCTTTCTTATGTAACAGATTATAAGTCAAAAACATTAGATTTTGGAAGTACCAAGGAGTTTCAACAAAATGTGTCCAAATGTTGTTTTCCCTGTGTTCGAGATCAATATCAAGATCACTGTAATACTCACTTGAATGCCTGAAGATGGTCTTATGTTGATTAATAGCGTCGAACGCAATCGTATCTTCTTCTTCCAAAGGTTGTTCTTCTTCTCAGTTGCACCTTCATCTTCTTTCCTCCCTTCACCTTACAAATATCAAAATACTTCCCTCTTTAAGTTAAAAGGTATGTAATCTATCATTTTATAACTTTTCAACAGTATCTATCAAAACTTCAAATTGTAAAAGTGTACTTTCTTTGGTTGAAATATGGCTATGTATTACGGAGTATACTATTAGTATACTGCTAGAAATTAGATTACCATTGATTGTTTATCGAAAGTGTGGAAAGATTAAACTTACCATATCTTCGGTTAAGATACTGTGATAATCCAGCTTGGGTAATCCCTAATGCGACATCATTAATAGTCTGTAAGATTAAAAGGACAGAAAGAAGAAGAATATAAATAATGTTATTATTGTTGTATAGTAGATCGAACAGATTAAAATCGTGTAAATAAAAACTCGATTTTGAACACTGCAAATAACAAAGTCACCAAACTTTCTGATGAGGGATCTTATAACCATTTGTACACCATAAAAACTGATACTTACGTTATTATCATGTTTATAGGGTGTGGTATGTGTTTTGGTAAAGTAATTTATGACATGCAGATCACTTGTACAAATCACTTTTCATTAAAAAGTTTGACCAAAATGAGACTTATAATTTGAAGTGGTAAAAATAACTATAACTATTACTACGCGTGTTATTCAAATTTCAATTTCACAAATAATCAATTATCATATGGAAAATCATCGAAAAGTTAATACTCACTCACCAAGTTCATAGCATTTTTTATGAGCTTCATATCATCAAGGCTAACCGTCCGGTAAACAAATCTTCTCGGATTAAACTCAGCTCCAGCCGCCACTTTTAAGGGTGTTTCAGTATCCTTCAAAAACAGGGCAGTCACCATAAAATAGCCAACATCAACAAATGTATTCCAAACCAACCAAAAAACCATGCAAACCGCCATGCACCAGCGCTGCCACCACAGCCCTGGCCCATTCAAACGATATGACGAAAGCCACCCTGAATTTGACCCCTTATTAGTTGGAATAGTGGGAACAGCATCAGGATTCGATATCTGACGAGTACAAGCAAGTAGCAACGACATCAGAGAGGTGCCGTCACCAAGGGATTGGTGGATGCGAAAGATTCCAATTGCTTCTGCGTCCGAAGTTTTGAGGTTGAGAAGATGCAGATCCCACAAGGGTTTCGAAGAGTCGATTGAGGTTTTGCTGAGATTGTAGACGTAGTTTTCGAGGAATTCTTCGGGGGAGTTTAGGGTTTGTGGGATTGCAGGGATGATGATGTGGTTGTTTAAGTTTACATTTGTTGGAACCCATTTCATTTGTCCATCTTTTTTGTCATCTACAACCTGAATTCAATTGAGTTGAGTTCTTGGTTAAATAACCAAGTAAAGATTGAAAAAGAAAAGTTCTTTTGTCTCAATGTCCACTAAATTTTAGACCAAACTTAATTGTATTGTCATTTCAATAAGATTAAATGTGATGACTGTCAAATATATTTCACTTAATGAAATCTTAAACCAAATTAACACTAAACTAAGTACTTATAATTGTTACCTGCAAACTAGAAAAATGAGGGTGTTTAAGCAAAGCATGTGGCAACTTCTCGTATACAATAGCAGGGTTAATGGGGTATTTGGAACCCATAATTGCTATGTTATATATATTCAAATTTGGTTCGTGAAACAAACGTGATTCTGGGCTCACTGGTTCGCCTTCATCGCTTGCTATCATATACTGATTGCTTCTCTTATTGATTTGGATAGGTTTTAGAGTTGATTGTCTCCACCTAATCCCCCTTGTAAGTGACTCCATTGAGAATTTGAAATTGAAGAGTTTATGTTTCTGTATGTATATAGACTGCATGTGGGACTAACCCATTAAAGGGTGTTGAATTGACTTTGTCTGAATACTGAGACTTCTCTGTTGGGTGAGAATGTAATTAAAAGTTGTGTCAAATTCTATTTAACTCTGCTAATTAAAATTTTGCCAAACTGTATTTATTAAAATTATTAATATTAAAATTCAAAGCTATTACATTATTATAAAAGCTAATAGATGTTTATAAACTCTTAAAAATAATCAAATTAGACTATCATAGATAAAAATTAATAATGACATACTATCTGGCATGACCACAAGATCTGCTTTGTTAATCAAGGGTCTGCCATACACCATGTCGAGGCAATCCTTCTAGAAGGATTCATTTTATAGCACTATCAAGGACATAACCATGTCTACTAAACAATTGTTCCCACTAACAACGTTCTCCCTTTTTCATTGGTTCACCTGGACCATGATTAAAGATATGGCAGTTACCTGCCATGTGTTATATCAACGATTTGATCATGGCAGTTACCTACCATGTGTTATATCAACGACCGTCTTCAAACACTCCTATAAATGGAGAAATGTCCTCATCAGTAACACACAACACACATATTCATCATTGCAAAAAACATCCTAAAATATTCGTGAAAAAATACTATTCAATTTAGATAACCGGCCTTTAGATTAGAGGAGCCTTGCCGTCTTATTGGATGGAAACAGATAACTAAAGTGTGCATTACCACCATTGGCTGAATCACAATTTAGCTCAACAGTTATTCACGTCAATCGGAGTGTAAGTTCAGTCATTTCAACTCGCACTCAAGTATCTGGAAAATACTTGATTAAATGGAGTCACCCGTCTAGAAACCACTTTACCATTACTTCGAAATTTCTGATCCGTTGGTTATTTTTCATCTTCATTACAAGAAAAAGGGGAATATCAGACTCAGACGAGAGGTTTCAGCGACGACGGGTTGTCGTCCCTAAAAGTCACAAAACGACAAAAAATTCAACGCCTTTTGCCTTTGACTGAAAAAATATATTGACTTTTTCTACATCAGCGACACCGTCGTCGGAGTATGGGTAAACTTTTTATTTTTGATTTTTTCTTTTCGAGCCAAAAAGAAAATAATTCCCGCGTAAACTATAGCGACCGTCGTCGCTAATTCCTTTTCCTTTTATTTTTTATTTTTTTCGTTTGGAGTCAAATCGAAAAAAAATCCCGCCAAGGCTTTAGATGTATTAAAAAAATAATACTTAATTCGTTTTTTATTTTATTTTATTTTATTTTTAAAGAAGTTAAATTTAAATAATACATAGATGTATTAAATGTATACTTAAGTGTAATTATATTTTAATGGAATGTTACTGAAATTTAACCTAAATCCTAAATCATAAGTTGCAAATTTACTTAATTAACAATACAATATCGAGTAGTCTTCTTTCACACCTTCAAATCTCTATTTGCAAATCGACGTTTTACACCGATTAATGAAATAAGTGACTGATATGAAGTATGTGTTTTACTATGAAGCAAGTGTCTTACTATTCAATCAAGAGTAATCATTGAATGTCATTATCAATTATTGAAGCCAACTTCGAACACTATTTAGTTTCAAAATAGTTATAATGTTCGTGAAACATAAATGGTAGTACAAAGTCATCAATTGTAAGATGTATTCACTGTCATATCCGAACGGTATAGTCATTGCATATTATCACCAATGATGTTGACCCCAAAAGAAAATTTAAGTTGGTGAAACCCTAAAGCGTTTACACCTAGTAGGTTATAGACTTTATCTTGGCGAATGTGTTTGGGACTATATTGGCGATCTTTAAGAATATACATAAACTCTAAAATTAACGGGTAACATTGAGTACGAGTTAAGGCATCAACCGTCTTCAAACATTCGAATGATCCGGTTAAACCCTAAGGCGTCAACCCTCTTCGAACATTCGAATGATACAAACCCTAAGGCGTCAACCCTCTTTGAACATTCGAATGATACAAACCCTAAGGCGTCAACCCGCTTTGAACATTCGAATGATACAAAACCTAGGGCGTCAACCCGCAATATGTCTTCGTGATATAAAGAATAAATTGTGGATGATACACTATCAATCGAAACTAATACATATTCAATATAAAGTTGTTCAACGAACCCTAAGTTACCATACTTGTTCATCGAACCCTAAGACGTTTACACTCAATATATCTTTGTAATATAAATAAAAGCTATATGATATATTATCAGTTGGCATAAGTAATTATCATAACGTGTGGCGGTTTATAAACATCATCGCATATATAGTCTAATAAACAAGTTACTAGTTACATGATAAAAATACATGATTAATTCAATTTTTTTTTATTAATTTGTTTATAAACTTGTTTATATAAAATTTTAAAAAGTAATTAAAGACTAATCTAAGTTTAATTCATTTACAATAATCTTTTATAAAATTTTAAATATATAATTTTTCTATAATGTTTTTAATATTAATTTAACTTTATAATTATAATTATAATATTCATTTATAAAGTAACTAAAGAGTAAATTTTAATTTTATAACTTAGAATTATATTTTTATATAATATTATACACTCCTGTCGTCTCTAAAGCTCTATAAAGAAGACATTGTCGTCGCTTTTGATTTTCACGAAAAAATCGAAATTCCCACCCATCAAAAAGACTTTCCCGGTTTTTATTTAGGAAGTCGTCACTATAGACCTTTAGCAACGAGATGTCGTACCTGTAGCCCCTAGTATAAATAAAACATGCACCCCCTTTTCCTCTTTCTTCCCCAAAGTGAACCCTAAATCTTGCGCCACTGCTAACGTAAGTCACCCCTAAAACATTCCTTAAACGCGTGTAAATACAACACATTCACCACCCAAACCCACCTCCCCTTCATTACCACTATGACACCCGACACTTTAGGGTAATGATTAGCTTAAGCTAGAACCATAATTACGTGTATTTAGTATTTGATTAGGCTAAATACTTGTAACTACTTGTATATGATTATATACACATTCGTGATTATTTGTAATTACGCGAAACAACCGGACGGAGTCCGACAATCTATACGGCGTTGGTGATAACTCTTCATAAATAATGTAAACCTATCTTATAGTTTAAATAGTAGTTATTTACCCCATATTATTATTATTAAATAATAATATACGAAAAACCTAGACGTTTTGCTTAAAACGTAACAAACGCAACAAAAACGCGCGAATCGCGCCCGACACCGAACGAAACCGACAAATATTTTGAGAAGGTTCAATAAAGTATTTTAAAGATATTGGTCAAATTGAAATAGCGATTTCGTATCGAAAATAAAACACAAAAATTAAACGTTAACGATTTAATTATAACGCGCACGAATAACGTTTAACCGATCTAATAATGTAACACGGGCTTGAGAAACAAATGTACAAGCCCAAGGCTCCATTTGGGCCGCCCCAGCTGATCCCAAGGCTCAGCCCATGAAGCCCAAAAACCGGCCCAAGCCCACCCTATTTATTTCCCCTTTTCCTTCATACTTCTCATTTCTACACCATATTTTCACACACTTTCCTCTCTCACTCTCAATCACAAAAACGAATTTGGGGTGTCACCACCACACCACCATCAACCACCACCTGCCACCACCAACCACCATCATCATCCATCACATTTTCTTGAAGAAATCAAGTCAAAACGCAAGATCAAGCCTTCTCATCATCTTTCTCCTTTTGCTCGGTTGTACAAACATTGTAAGAACTTCAAAACTTTTCTAAAACACTTGAAACACTTCTATAAACATGTTATAATGTTCACTTAACAAGGAAATGCCCAAAGCATAACATAAAAACGTTTTTCATGGCTTAAAATGTTCAAAAACGTCACAAGCAATTCTAACAAGAAAAATAGTTCAACTTCAAGGAGAATTTTCTCCCTCAAAACTTGACCAAAATGGACGATTCAAAAGGCAAAAATTAAGCTTAAGAAGTTAGCTTTCATTTGCAAGTGGTTTCATAATTTTTGGAGCTCGTTTAATAGCCGAAATGATTTTTACAAAAACATGTATACGGACTGTCCAGAAAGTCAGAAAATTCACCCTCCTTTTTCGAGTCATAACTGGAGCTATACACCTCCAAATGACTTGAAACCACCGCCAAAAGTTCACAAATTTTGTTAGGTATAAATGTCGTTTAGCTAACTTTTTCGGTAAATGTGTAGATTTTTCTCAGAAATCCGATTTTGTTGCATGTGTCTAGATTGGTCACTTTCTTATCTCAGGGAACAAACGGAATTTTTAAAAATACTTAGGTATACCCAAAAATTCTGAAAAAGTTATTTTAAGTAACCAACATACTAAGGAACAACTCAGATTTTTCTTGAATTTTTGTTCGAATATTTAGATCAAGAAATCAGACATGCAAAAACGACCTGTGCCAGGCCTTAGTGTCGCAGAAGAAGCCCAATCGTCTGCGACACAAGCCTCTGTGTCGCCATAGCTTCCCAATCGGCACCTTTTGCGACACAAGTCTTTGTGTCCAGGAGGGGAATGAATCGTCACATTAGCGACACTAGCCTCTTTGTCGCAAGAGCATCCCAGTTGGCACCTTTTGCGACACAAGTTTTGGTGTCGCAATGGGTCCTACTGTCGCACCAAACATGCGACACGAACCTTAGCGACACAAGCCTTAGTGTCGCATAATACCTTAGTGTCGCATATAGCGACACTAACCCAGTGTCGTTAAAAACACAGAATCTATACATTTTTATTAAAGCAATATAAGCTCGACCCCAGCCAAGGGCTCTGCCCCTTGGACCCCGCCAGAGGTTGCCACCCCTTGGAACTCACTACCTGGGGTCTCTGCCCCCGGACCCCCGTCATGCATGGGCTTCGCCCCTTTGTCGCACTGATCAATTACCCATAACCGGAAAGTAGAAAATGCTTAACTATCAAGTGTTGGACTCACATAACAACTGAATCTCATACGATACAACGAGTACACGAAATACGTAAACATATAGGGGTATACATTAAAACGAAACATAATAATAATACTATGGGATTATTATTACAAACCGTTACCAACGGGCCGTACATGTTTTCTAAACACAAACGATAACCGAACAACTGGACATTTCTAATTGAGTGAACTAGCATAGGTGGACATTGACCCTCCACCTACACGATTTACTTAGGTGGACATTAACCCTCCACCTACACAATTGGCTTAAGTGGACATTAACCCTCCACTTACATAGATGATCTTTTGAGACATCTACTTACACAACTTTATACGTCTAGGGCGTTAGAATGTTGCATTTGGAATCACACGTTGCTTGCTATTTGTTATTTGCTATTTGCTATTTGCATACTAATCTCAGGTGAGTTTCATAGCCCCCTTTTACAGTTTTCTAACTGGGGTGAGAATACATACAACTGCTTTTATACCGCTATTTTTATGTGAACACAAGTACTAAACTCGATATATTGGTTGCATGACTTATTTAACTAATCCAGAAAGTCCTCCACATCATAGTTTGTTAGTATCGATATAGCGTGAATGTTAATGAATAGTACTATAATGGATTGACTCCCCTCGTCCGGGTTAGTCGCGCTAACTGGTCAAACGGACGCATTATCATTTGTTCCTTGCGAGTGTTGGATTAGACACTCGTTGGGAGGCACCCCGATTGTGGCACTTGATTGTGACCCGACACCATAATTAAGCTCGAACTATGGGCTCATGGCAACAATATACCCTATTTTTGCTTTTTGTAATACATTACTTATCATTGTTGAATGATACAAACGGAAATCTTGTGTTCCATACGATGTTATATCAGCTGTTTACAAACCTATGAACTCACCAACTTTATGTTGACCTTTTAGTATGTATTTCTCAGGGGACCAGCCGTAGTAAGATGCTTTCGGAAGCATTAGCTCAAGTCACATGTTTTCACAATCAAACCGGAGATTTGAATGCATTACTACATTTTGTAACTATGATTAGGATGGTAGTGGAAATCTCTAGACTGTTGACTCGAAACTTGATGATTATGTAGACTTTTGTAAACAATGAAATTATGGGAATGTAATGATTTTTGAAAACGTCTCATATAGAGGTCGTTTGTTGTAACTCCTGTGTTGTGATATTTGATCGGGTCGCAGCCCCCAACCCAACACCCTACCTTCCGCTGCCACGTGTTTTGGGGGTGCGACAACCACCAAAACCCATCTCCTCCTTACCAATTTTTCACTAACTCCGGCACGCCACTGCTCCGGCACGCCACTACATCCAAACTAAAGGTAAGCTTCTGTTTGTAATCTAGATACTTGCATGCTCCACTTTACTGTGCTATATTTCCATTACAATTTTGTCACTTCTGATGTGTGAATCCTCTACAGCCAATCACCGCCATTGCCCGATCACTTCACCATAGCCTCCACCACCACTAAAGGTAAGTAAATCCCTAAATTTTTTAATTTGTTAAGTAATTATTTATTTTGCTAATTAAAGTTAATGAATTTAATGATTTGTTAGTTAAATTAATTTTGTTTGTTTGTTTGCTAGTTAAAGATGGTTATTTTCTTGATTTGTTAATTTGTGAATTAGGATGGTTTTTGAATTAAAGTGTTGAATGTATATGTAAAGGTAGTGTTTAAATTGATATAGTGATTTTGTTAGAATTGTATGATTGTATAAAGTAGTTAAAAGGTATGTGTAGTTACGGGTGAATATATATTCATTTTTTATGTATAGCGAGACAAATTTACGGGTGAATATCAAAGTGTCATCGACCACTGGGGCAGTATGCATTGTCTAAAAGGAAAGTGGGAGAACGAATTTGTCAAAGGACATTATGCAAGTATAAAATTCTTAATTTTGAGTTTTTTAATTCAATCATTTTACAATAATTTATAGATTATATGGTCGAATGGGTCATGAGTTATATGGGTCAAACGGTTCATGAGTAATATGGTCAAATGAGTCATGAGTTATATGGGTCTAATTGGCCAAATGAGTCATGGGTTATGTGGGTAAAATGGAAGAAATGAGTCATTAGATAGAATGAGTCATGGTTAATTCTTAGAGTGTAAAATGTGTTAGAATTGTATAAAATTGGTAATTGCTGATTTAGAGTTGTTTAGATTTGTTAAAGTGTAAGATAAATATAGAATATACTGTATAAATTTGTTAGTTGTTGATAATTATTGTTTTTTAACTTTTAGGTGAGAATGGTGGCCACACGGGATCAACAACAAAAGAGTTCCACTCCCCTCGATGAGAATGCTATTATGCATAAAGTCTTGGAAAAACATCGCAGGTCGAAGAAAGGTCGGGGTATTGGAGAATCAAGTACTCCAAACAACCAATCACATGACTTCTTTACATTCCATCTTACAAAACACGAGTATTGTCGTTCCCAAGCTTCCAAAGTTCCCATCACTTACCATACCGGGTGTTGAAGAAGATCATGAAGAAAATGATGATGATGAAGAAGCATATGAAGATGGCGACGAGGATGAGAGTGAAGATGAGTACGATGATGACGAAGGTAAATTTGTTATGTGTTCATCATTTATGAGGTTTGTAGAACACTTGATACATTTACGTTTATGCTTTTGAACATTTGGTACTTTTGTACGAACATTTGTTACTTTTGTACGAACATTTGGTAATTTTGTAATTGTGTTTTGAATGCGAAAAATGCAGAAAATTTGCAGAGTTGAAACAGGGTAAAACCTGGAAAAATTGTAAAAATGAAAAAAAAAATCACATTTGGTAATTTTGTACCAAATGTTCGTACTTTTGTACGAACATTTGGTAATTTTGTAATTGTGTTTTGAATGCGAAAAATGCAGAAAATTTGTATAATTGAAACAAGGTAAAACCTGGAAAAATTGTAAAAATGAAAAAAAATCTGCCAAAATTTACATAAACCAACAGCGACGACATGTCGTCTCAATAGACCTACAGTGACGAAAAAAATCCATAAAATAATACTTAACACGTTTATTATTTTTTTTAAGAAAGTCAAAATCATTTAGCGACGACTAGTCACAGTAGTTTTTCATTTTTCATTTTTATTTAATCGAAAATATCGATTGCGATGACACCTATCGTCGAAAAAAGATTTTCTATTTTAATTTACATTTAACTTAAGTTTGTCAACAATGTTTGTGGGCTCGGGTTTTATTGTCGCAGAAGAGCTACTCATGCGAGGTTACAGGTCGTCTCAGTAGGTTTTTTGCAACGACATGTGGGGCTTTAGCGACTAACTTTGCGCGTCGCTAAAACCCTTTATTCTTGTAGCGCTTTTCAAATAGTTTAATAACATCCTCTTGGCAACACAATGACGTCCAATTACACGCCCATCTGCACAACCATTAAAACTACAATTAACCCATTCATAACCTCTTTCGTTTCCACTTCACCATTTTCCTTTTCAACCTTGCGTTTTGCTACTACTTGTCCTAATCAGTTGACGGTTACAACATCCACCACCGGGCGATAGGAAGTGCTTGCCAATTCTCTATCCAGACTCGGTTTTTTTTGTCACCCACCGCAATCTTTTACCTCTTCCAACCTTTTTTGCTCCACCATCAATGCATACTTCAGTTACCATAACACCACACCCCATCACACCACCACTCAATGTGGCCCCACGTAGCGTGTTAACGAGTCGAGTAGTTGACGGGCTACTCGAGTACGAACTTGTTTAGCTCGAATTCGAGTTTAATAATATTCGAGTTCGAGTCGAGTTTGAATGAAATTTATTGTTTGATTAGTTTCACGAATCGAGCTTAAAAATTTAATATTCGACTCGGCTCGTTTAAATGCTCTTTTGATTTCGAGTCAAACGAGTTTGTTGAGATTAAAGAGTCGAACAAGCATGATTTATATAAAGGTTTTATCTTTAGATACTTTAATTGACTGTAACCAATATCATTTAATACGAGTTCGAGGTCGAGCTATAGAACGAGTTTATTGGTTTGAAATTCATAGACAAAAAATCAAATAACTAAACGAGAATCGAATTCGAAAAAGAGCTCGGACAATGTTCTTTGTATTTATTCTAGTTTGAGTTAATTTTGAGTCGAATAATTATCAAACGAGTCGAGCTTAAATTTCTTGATATTCGACTCGACTCGGATCGTTAACATCCTTAGCTCAGCCCCCCACCACAACCCTTGGACACCATATCCTTTTCCTGGCCACAGTATGGTTACAACGATCTAACCCCACAACCAACGTCGAGTCCCAGTACACTCCACCCCACATGTTTCAGGCTACGTTATACCCTCAACCAACGTCAAGTCCCAATACCACATCTCTTAGGATACTACAAACCATTTTGTTAGTGCATGTTTGATTTGATAAATCATAAATGAAGTGGAAATTTTACACACTCTTGTTTTGATGATAGCAAGCACGAGATTAATATTAGGTTATGTTGACTAATAATAATTATATACTGGCATAAGCATCGCGTGAAAGATATGTGCCAAACCAACAAGAGAAAGAATGATTCTTGTGAAAGTTGAATTTACGGATGATCCATGGACGCACCGTGGATCAACCTTAAAACTTTCTGTCCAAGAATCATTTTGTTGGGTCAATGTTCGAGTCAACCAATCTAACTCTCGTCTCTCCTAATGACTTTTAAAATACGTCTAAGTCTAGGTATATCAACTCTTTAGTGCGTAAATGATTTGTGTTTGATCACTAATATTTTCTAACATAAAAACACTTTATGTAATCAACAAGATAGTAATTTTTTAAAATAATGTGTAAATTAATAAAAGTGTTTATACTAAGGGTCAATGGCTGGTAACTAACCCCTTATAATCCCTAGTTACATTAACTAAGACTTGTATAAACACTAAACACAAAGGACAAATACTTTTGTACTTAATATGCAATGGTCTTGTGTTTTATCACATTTCCAATGTGATTAGGAGTTAACCCTTTGAATTATACTTGCTCATTACTCTTAGTGTGTCTAGAGACCAGAGATATATGGTTTGATTTCATAAAATAAGTCTAGGACTGAAATTAAACGAATTTATTTTGGAAATCAAAAGTGCCACACAAATTACAGTGGATGTACGGTAAACCTTGCATCGACCGTAAACTCTGCGGCTATAATTCTAAATTTAGTTTGTTTTATCTATAAATACTAAGTCATTACCAAACCTTAGTGTTACCCTCTTTAGCTTTGAAAATACAGAAAACTCTCATTAAGCTAGTGATCTTGTGCTCATATCATTTACACTATTAAGTGTTAGAGAGATTAAGCTTTTAAGCAAAGGGTTGATTATTTTAGTGAGGTTATTGTGTTGTAATCTTTTGTGTCACTACATTTATGTTGTAATTTGTTGTGAGAACCTCCAAGAGTGCAAGTGAGGTTATTTATTGTGTTGCATCTGAAGATTGAGTGTTAGTTAGTGTCTTTCATTTGTTAAGGAAAGACTTGACTTGTGTTGTGATAGTGTGTTCTTCCAAGTGTGTGAAAAAGAAAGTGGTGAGCCATTTATATCCTTCCAAGCCGTGAACAAGAAGAAGTGACGTGATAGTGTTACTTCCAAGTGAGTGAAGAAGAAAGTGATTTGTGAAGTCTTCCATTGTGAAAGTAGACTTGTATTTGTGTGGTGTATTTGTGTTGTGATTAGAAGTATTCTACTTGTTAGGAGAAGACATGCTTGTTGGTGATTACTTCCTTATTGAAAGTGAAAGTGTTTGAGTTGGTTGATAAACTTTCAAGTGTAGATTGTGTTGGAAGAGTGAGTTTGTCTAGGTGATCATTGCTAAAAGAAGATTAATATTGTGTTTTTAGTAAAGGAGAAACAATACTTTGAACGGTTTTCAAACCTCCCGGTGAAAATGTTTTAATCTTAGTGGACAAATCCCGATATCACGTAATCGGGGAGTGGATTAAAGTGAACTAGTTAACAGCCACCCCAACATAAATCTTGATGTCGTCTCTACGGTTCTATCTTTCTAACTCTATCTCATTACTCAGTCAAAGTTATTTTGATTATTATTGTTAATTAAGTAATCATCAAGTTTCAAGCAAAAGATTGAAAAATCAGTTAATAACCACAGTTAGGTGATTCACCCCCTCTCCCTCACTAACTTACATTTTGGATCAATTGTTGGGTAAAATGATGCATCCACAACAATTGTTGCCATCACCGCCCTATGGCACACATGTGCTCAAACATACAAAAATGCATGATGTGGCTGAAGAATTCATTCCTTCAAATGAAACCACCCAGTACCCATCTCCACATCCCTACTACTCACTTTGGGCATATATGCACAACAGACCCAGAAGATTTCATGCAAATGTTCACTAATGCAATTTAAATTCAACTTTTGAATGTCGTTGTGGCATGTCACATGTTTCCCTCTATACTTCAGTCATATGCTCGGGTCCGATTCTAAAAATTGTTGAGGCACAACATTACATGCTTCACAGACCTAAGAAGCAAATAAGTGACACCTGAAACCCCATCTTCAAACCCAATTGATAAAGCAGTGTACGGACGTGTCTCTTGCAAATTTCATTGACAAATACATTAATGAATGTTTAAAGGTACTTGGCCTTCCTGGAAGCCACCAAATTTCAGGGTTTGTCATGTGAATTGATCATAACCACATTGGGGATCTTGTGGACAAACTCACTGCAAAGGTACCCCGTGACGTTTGAAGATGTTGTAGTGTAGACTGTAGCTCAGGCTCATGACTTCATTTATGCAAGTGTGATTAGGCAATAACATAGAAGCATGCGGTAGCAAGGGCTATCATACATTACGTCAAGACAAAATGATAAAAAGTTTTCAAGTTCTTTCAGTAGGGCAGAGGGTCAAGCAAGTTCAATCGTGGCAAGAGACGTAGGCCTTAGGACATGAACATTGATGAACACAATGCTTTGATTGCTTCCTAATTACCAAAGACACCAAAAGAGATACTTGCCACTTAGCCGGTGGCTACTACTTTCAAGGCATCACCCCCTCTTCCGAATATAGGTCCTGCAACAAGCAGCGCCTACTGTGATTTTCATGCCGAACCAGGCCATGATATGAATGCTTGTAGGGAGCTCAAGGCCCAAATTTACCGGGCCCTCAAGGAAGGCAAGTTGGAACACCTATTACCCGATGTAAAGCAAAATCAAATGTTATTTTAGACAAAAAAAAGATCAACATAGTTAGCAACTTAAAATACAACCAAAAACCAAGAACCAACTAAGAGTATCCACAGTCCATTAACCTTTGAGAGTCTAATACACTGCAATGTCAGCATCCTACTTCATCATACAAACTGTCACAATGCATCGAATCTAACAACATCGGATTGACCGACACATTAGCATTATTTTATAATCAATTCGATCTATTGCATTTATACATATGCATATATGACCTTTTATATGTATTTAAATATTGCATTAATAACATTAAAAGTAAAAGCATATTACATTAGTTAGAAGTTAAATACAATGTTCTATTATGATAAAAAGGTAAATAAGAATGTCAATCTTGCTTGCATATAATTGAATTAACTTAAGGTGGTTTGTGCACGTTATTGTTTGTAAAGAATATATGTAGATTCTGGTCATAAAGTAAAGGCTTGAAGAGTTTAGTGGCTATTGGTGAATAAAGTAAAGCTTGAGGACTGTAGAAGCTATTACTGGAAGTTGGAGTGCTAAAGGAGTCAAGCTAGATACTAGAAGGGCCAGAATGTAGTTTAAGTGAAAGAGATTAAAAAGTATAAAAGAGATCATTAATCTTTTATAGTTTTTATTATCATATCATTGAGATAAAAAATATATACTATCTCATCTCTTTCTCTCTGAAGTATACGTATTTCTTGTTCCCAGATTACGATTTAACATTCTGGTTGATCTTGATTCATCTTGTTGATGAATATTGGTTCTATTCTTGTTCTATATCAAGTGTACTTAAAGATTCAAAGTTCTTTGGTTATAAGTAATTCGATCAAGCAGGTTATTCAGTTTATAGTGATTTGTTCTTGAACGATTCCGAGTTAGATTTATACTTTTTTACATGGTATCAGAGCTAAATGCTTTGATATTATTGTAATACAAGTGATTTTGATAAGATCGATCTGTTGATTTCTTGATTTAGGGTTTCAAATCTCTTATTTGAAAATTAGGGTTTGAGAAGGTGAATTTGGGAATTCTATAGATTGTAGTGTTCTTTCGTATTATCAGGCTAGATCTTGTGGGAGTTGATTTAACAAGTTTGGGATAAAATCACGATCTAGGGTTTTAAAAAAAAAAACTAGTTTTTGTTTCTCTCGTTTAAAATTGAGGATTTCTGGTGTACGCTTAATTTCTTGAGGCTAACTTCTTCTGGTAATCATTTATTCCGCTGTGCACTCGTTCTTTCTTGAGTTTCAAGAAGTTGTAGCTGACTGGAGAACCCACTATAAGGAAACTCTTACCTACCCTCCTCTGTAGCGATTGGCCTATAAGTTGGGACATTACGTGTTTACTTGTTAATCCTGCCTATCTGCAACTTGATTTCTGTGTTGTTGGTTGTTTATGAGATTATCTGTATTTCTTCACTTGATATCTGTTTTATATACTAACTCTTCTTGTTTTCTTTTTTAATCTGTGTTATGCATTGCATTTTAATTTTCTGTGCAATCTGCTAATTGTGTGTATATCTGGTTTATGTTATATTGTGTGTACTGTATCTGCATCTGTGTGGTATTTGTTATTGTATTGATTAAATTAAAATATGTCTGAAAAAGGTGAAACTAGTGAAACACTAATTAGTAAACTTGACTTTGGTGACCCCCTATATCTACATCCAAGTGATATAAGTAGTACGCCGATTATAAGTCAAAAACTCTTAGGAACTGAAAATTACAGAGTGTGGTCTTGTGCTATGATCTTGGCCCTTGAAACTAACAAGATTGGTTTTATAAATGGAACTTTTCAAAAACCAAATGATAATGATGCTTTGGGAAAACAATGGGATAGATGCAACTCAGTTGTATTATCCTGGATTTTGGGTTCAATATCAGAAGAGCTATATTTGGGTCAAATCTTTTCTAAAGTTGCTGCTGAAGTATGGCTCGAGTTAAAAGAGACATACGATAAAGTGGATGGTTCTGTTGTTTTTAGCTTGCATCACAAAATTACTTCTATGACTCAAAATGGTTCTTCACTTTCTGAATATTACCATAAGCTTAACTCACTTTGGAAACAATATGATTCTATGGTTAAGTTGCCTGAATGTACTTGTAATGCATCAAAAGAGGTTCAAGATCATAGTCAACTATTAAAACTAATGCAATTCTTGATGGGTTTGGATGATGTATATCAACCAATTAGGAGTATTTTGTTAACAAATGACCCTTTACCAACTATAAAAACTGCTTTTGCTATACTGTCTAAAGAAGAATCAAACAGATCTTCTTCTAGTTCATGTTCTACAAAGACACAAGCAACTGCCTTTGTTTCAAAATCTTTTTCTAACTCAAATGGTTCATCAAATAGCAATGCAAGATTTGGCAGAGGTCCAAACCCTAACTTGAAGTGCACTAAGTGTAATAGAATTGGACACACAATTGATAGATGCTATGAAATTGTTGGGTATCCCCCAAGTTATAGGGGGAGAACTGCATCCAGTAAAGTGAATAATAATTCTTTTTCTTCTTCTTGGTCTAACAATTCTGCAAATAAGTCTTTTTCTAGCAATGGTGCTTCTACAGAGTTACCAATGCAAGGCACAATGCCTTTTACTGAAGACCAGATTGCAAAAATAATGTCTTTGATAAACAGCAAAAGTATGATGGGTGATCCTAAAGCCAACATGGCAGGTATAGGGTTTAACTTTATGAAACCTAATTGGATAATAGACTCGGGAGCTAATCAACACTATATTACAACAGAAAATAATCTTAAAAATGTTGTGGATATTTCTGATCTCAATTTAGTTGTTGAACACCCTAATGGTTCAATGGCAAAGATTGAAAAGATTGGAGATTGTTCTGTCACCCCAAACATTACACTTTTTGATGTTTTGGTGGTCTCTGAGTATATGGTTAATCTAATGTCTGTCCATAATTTGGCTAGGGATAGTAAGAAATTTATTGGTTTTGATGAATACAATTGTTAGATTCAAGACTTGCCCCAAAAGGGAATTATGGGAAAGACATTGGGGACTGGTAGTGTGCAAGGTGGTCTATATGTACTTAATAATAACTCTGTATACGGTAAGACTGCTACTTGTTTCAATGCTCATGTTTGTTATCTGTCTAAGCATACTTGGCATAGTAGATTGGGACATCCTGCAGAACCTGTTCTGGAGGTTTTAAAAGGTAAACTTGGTTTTGGAAATGAAAACATACTGCCTTGTGATGTTTGTCACAAAACAAAGCAAACCAGGGAACCTTTCCCACTAAGTGAGCATAAAACTAAAGGTATAGGTGAACTTGTTCATCTAGATCTTTGGGGTCCATATAAAGTTACAAGTAAAGAAGGATACCGATTTTTTCTAACAATCGTTGATGATTTTTCAAGGGTAGTTTTTTTGTTGAAAAATAAAGGAGAAACTTCTGAAAATATAATTAACTTTGTTCACATGTTTCAAACTCAGTTTCAAAAGCCCATTAAACTCTTTAGGAGTGACAATGAGACAGAGTTTGTCAATAATACCTTGAATCAGTTTTTTAAAACAAAGGGTATCTTGCATCAAACATCTTGCATACATACTCCACAACAAAATGGTATTGTGGAGAGAAAACATAGACATTTGTTAAATGTGTCTAGGTCACTTTTGTTTCAAGGGGGAGTTCCTCTTACTATGTGGTCTGATTGTGTGCTAACTGCGACGTATTTGATTAACAGGACTCCATCATCTGTTTTAAGTGGTAAGTCCCCTTATGAGATGGTTTATGGTACATCACCATCTCTTTCTCATTTGAGGGTTTTTGGTTGCTTATGTTTTGCAGCCAAACTTAATAATCATGATAAGTTTGGGTCAAGGTCTGAGAAGTGTGTGTTCATTGGCTATTCAAATTCTCAAAAAGGTTATAAACTATATAGTTTGGAGTCTAAAAGTAATTTGTTTTCTAGAGATGTCAAGTTTTATGAAAATGTGTTTCCTTTAAAAATGAAATCTCAGAATAGTGAATATGTTTTTAATGAATCTGATCATTTAAAGTCTTTTGATATTTGTTTTGAAAATGAAAGGTCTTCTAGCATACCCAGTGATGATCACACTAAATCTAATCTTGATGTTGGCAATGGTTCTCCTGCATTAGGCAGTAATGTTGAAAGGACTACCAGTTTGCCTGAGTATGCTAAAATGAGTCAATCAAATGTTGACTCTTTTAGGAACCATGGTAAAACTGTTGATGATCTTGATACACTTTTAGATACATCTAGCAGTCCTAATAAGGCTACCAATACAGATGGAACCAATGCAATATTATATGATGATACATTGTCTAGTGCATCTAATGATTCTGAGGGTAATGATACACATGTATCACCTGTTTCAAATCTTAGAAGATCAACCAGAGTATCTGTTTTACCTAAGAAACTCGATGATTTTGTAATAAAAAGTAATGTCAAATATGGTATAGAAAGATACTTAAATTACTCCAGATTGAACTGAGAAAATTTATGTTTTATCTCTTCTTTAAATAAGAGTGTTGAACCAAGAAATTTTACTGAAGCTTTAAATGACCAAAATTGGATTGAAGCCATGAATGCTGAGATGGAAGCATTATATAGGAACAAAACATGGGTGTTAACAGACCTTCCACCCAATAGAAAACCTATTGGGTGCAAATGGGTCTATAAGATTAAGTATAAGTCCACTGGAGAGGTTGAGAGATACAAGGCCAGATTAGTGGCCAAAGGTTATAGTCAAACTGAAGGTGTTGATTATGATGAGACCTTTTCACTTGTTGTGAAAATGGTCACTGTTAGGAGCGTCATTACTTTAGCAGTTAATAAAGGTTGGGATTTATACCAATTGGACAATGCATCCTACTTCATCATACAAACTGTCACAATGCATCGAATCTAACAACATCGGATTGACCGACACATTAGCATTATTTTATAATCAATTCGATCTATTGCATTTATACATATGCATATATGACCTTTTATATGTATTTAAATATTGCATTAATAACATTAAAAGTAAAAGCATATTACATTAGTTAGAAGTTAAATACAATGTTCTATTATGATAAAAAGGTAAATAAGAATGTCAATCTTGCTTGCATATAATTGAATTAACTTAAGGTGGTTTGTGCACGCTATTGTTTGTAAAGAATATATGTAGATTCTGGTCATAAAGTAAAGGCTTGAAGAGTTTAGTGGCTATTGGTGAATAAAGTAAAGCTTGAGGACTGTAGAAGCTATTACTGGAAGTTGGAGTGCTAAAGGAGTCAAGCTAGATACTAGAAGGGCCAGAATGTAGTTTAAGTGAAAGAGATTAAAAAGTATAAAAGAGATCATTAATCTTTTATAGTTTTTATTATCATATCATTGAGATAAAAAATATATACTATCTCATCTCTTTCTCTCTGAAGTATACGTATTTCTTGTTCCCAGATTACGATTTAACATTCTGGTTGATCTTGATTCATCTTGTTGATGAATATTGGTTCTATTCTTGTTCTATATCAAGTGTACTTAAAGATTCAAAGTTCTTTGGTTATAAGTAATTCGATCAAGCAGGTTATTCAGTTTATAGTGATTTGTTCTTGAACGATTCCGAGTTAGATTTATACTTTTTTACATATTATGTTATATTAAAATTTTATTGTGTTACATAATTTTCTTTGTATATAGTATTCTAATTTGATAAGTAAAATTTTAATATCTATAATAAGTTAAAAGACTAGAATCAGTTTGATAGTTAAATACTTTCGATTCATCATGTATTTCTAGAAATTATTGTTAGTAAATGAAACACTTATATATAGTTATTCCTTTCCTTGAATTTTAAATACGTACATGAAAGAAATATGGTCCACTTTATTGGTAAATATAGCTTGTTGCAAAGAGCAACCGTCATTTACTTTGTTGCCTCCACACTCCATGTACTTTTATCAACATTCCATTAAGTGTTGCGAGAGTACATGAGTGTAGATACTCTAAACTCGTCTATGTATGATAATGCTTTTCGGTCACCAAATACGTTGCAAGGATAGAAAAATAAATACCTTGATGTCGAACAATTTAAGAACCATCTCGACTATTGAGAAGGTACATATATCCTTGAAGGTATGCTTCTTTCGATCAATCGTCACGTTGGCCTCTCTAACCTAGTCTAGCTCTCTTATAGCAATTGAACGGAAGGAGCACATAACCAATCCAGTTCCCCAATTTCGCTTCAATGTTCTTCTCTATAAGTCGATGCTTAATATATTTGTACCCAAGAAACCAATTAGACCTTCCAAAATCGATCTTTAACATCTTGTGTGTTAACATATTATTAAACGAAAAAAAGCAAAACATTACTTTCTGCAAGAACAAAATATATTTTAAAGAAAAATGATTGATTAGTCTCTATATAGACCTAAAAGTTGACCTGATACCGTGAATGTATAAGATTAGAAGTGAAAAAGAATATCAACCGATAAATGAATTAATCATATTATTTTAAATTTATTTAATTTAATAGACTATTAACCTACTAGTATTGAGGTAATTTATCAACTTTTAAGCCGTACATTCAAGTCTTAGGGTCGGTACTGGAACCTACATTTTTAAAACGTATAACGTATCAAATATTTTTTCGTTTTGTTTGCAATATGTTCAACTCCTTGTATTTTAATATTTCTTTTAACTTAACTAAAATTACATCGATAACTCTGTTTCCAGATCTCCAGAAAACAAAATTCGTTCACCTCCGAATCAGATCGAAATCCACAATTACACAAACCTCACTCAACGATGTCTAGAGAATTCAACGTTCCACCCGTGATCTTCCCGTCCGGTGGAAACCCTAACACCGGCCCACAACGACGTCTCCCAACGGCGCCGTTTCAACCACCCCGATCATCAAACCCTGGCATCCCATTCATGTCGTTCGACATCGGTTCATCTCAGGCATCCACTTCATTCTCCACACCTCAATTCGGTACCATCTCCAGCGGCGGGGGCGGTGGAACCGCCAATTTTGACGACGAACCACCGCTCCTTGAAGAATTAGGTATCAATACGAAACAAATCTGGAACAAAACTGCCTCAATTTTGAATCCGTTTAGAGTTAAATCAGATCTACATGAAGATGCAGATCTATCTGGACCGTTTTTGTTTCTTATGGCATTTGGTTTGTTTCAATTACTTGCTGGAAAGCTTCATTTTGGGATTATATTAGGGTGGGTGACTGTAGCTTCTTTGTTTTTATATGTGGTGTTTAATATGTTAGCTGGAAGGAATGGGAATTTGGATTTGTATCGGTGTTTGAGTTTGATTGGATACTGTATGTTGCCGATTGTCATATTGTCTGCGGTTGCGTTGTTTGTTCCTCAAGGTGGGATTGTGATATTCGTGATGATGGGAGTTTTTGTGATATGGTCTACAAGAGTTTGTACGAGGTTGCTGGTGGAATTGGCGTCGTGTGGAGATGAACATCGTGGGCTTATTGCGTACGCCTGTTTCTTGATTTACATGCTTTTTTCGTTACTGGTTGTGTTTTGATGTAGTGATGTGGATTTGATGGTATTACTTGTTTAGCTATTGCTATTCTTTAGAGATGTCATTTGTGTTTTAATATAATGGATGTTAACTTGCTGTCGCGCTTGTGAACTAGTTGATATTTAATGTAGGGTTATATCATTAATGAATGAAACAGTTGCTTATTCATATATCTTTTTGTCGCTTTTCTTGTTTACTTTATGTGCTCTTGATTCTTACGTGGTCAAATAAGCACATTAACACATCCAATGTGATGTTATAAGAATTAACAAATTTACCCTCTAGAAGATGTCTAGTTAAATCTCAACTTTAAGGCATATGCTATAAAAATATAAATCTATATACATATGGAAGTGGAGAATTCTATATTAGACTTTGCAGAATCTCAGCTTGAGGTCAATGTAACTGAAAATGAGGTTGCTTTAAAGAATTTGTTATCTGGTGCTGCTTTTACTCGGTTTAAAGAGTCGGAAACTGGACTGCATTGCAAGTTGGTATTAGTGTTCTATGCTTGGAACAATTAGATTATGATATAAATTGTATTGTATAATATAATAACTTAGTTTTGTTATGTGTAGTCTTTGGTAGAGCTGATTGACCAGTCTAAAAAATATTACGATGAAGTTGCTCTTCCAAAATTGGTAACACAGAGCTATAAATATCATCTGATTCTTCCTTCCAGCTGACCTTTATGTAATTGGTAACCCTGCAAAGGTTCCGTCTCAAAAATGTAAGTTTTGAAGGAGAATTGTCAAGGCGTGTACATACAGAGTTAAGTCAGTGCCTTCATCTGCTACAGAAGAACCTGTATAAAGAGGAATACAATTCTCATTTGAACCTTGTAGTGGCCCCCACTCAAACGACAAAAAGAATTAGGACATGTACGACAGAGAAGTTCTTTAATTATCATTGGAAAGTCTCCTTCATACAAAGAAGTGCCCGTGGCCCCACCTGGTACTATTTCTATGTTGCAGTTTGAGTCAGAGTGATATTCCTGATGACAAGGAAATTGATAATGGTAAAAAGGAGGAATCTAGCAAATCTTCAGAAATTCCAACTCTGCAATTGAGGAAGAGAAAGTTGAGGCATATGGGAATTTGAAAGACAAAATAGAAGGTCTTGCCAAGACAGAACAAACTGATCTGATAGGAGATGAGCATACCGAGAACAAATGTGATTGAACATAATGTGTCCAACTTTGTGGAAGTTGATAAGATAATAGACAAAAGTATCATTGACATTCCAATTGTTTCCCATGTAGAGGAAGATTCTTGTACCGATGTTAAACCTGGTGATGATTCAGCAGCTGCTTCAAATGATAAATCAGCAGTTACTTCTTCAAAACAAGAGGTTGTCTGCAGCAGCTACTCCGTTTAGCCCATCACTACCTGTTTGTGTTGTGCCGATTCCCATCAACATTGGTCTTACCCCGTGGCAAATGAACACGTCTCTTCCTCCCAAACCTGTAGTGAATCCAATGGTTTTATCTCCTCACCAACCATACCCTACACCTCCAGCTACCCAAATATGATACACCCCTTGCCTCTTATGTACTCTCCTCCGTATACACAAGCTTCATCCTTACCTATAACTAGCAGTCCCTTCCATCCCAATCATTTTGCATGGCGGTGCAATATTGGTGCTAATGGGTTACGGATGTTACTCAGCCCATTTGGGCAAACTGCCACCTAGTGGATTTCTCCATCTCGCCATCAGCGGTAAGGCCCGATTCTGATCCAAACGTGGACGTAAAACCCGAACAACCTAGTGGAACTCCTAATTTAGTGGTGGAAGTTAACGATGGGGATGAAACTTAACTAGAAAAAGTCAACTTGAAGCAACAAAAGTTCTTGATGAAGTTGATAGGGTTCAATCAGAGAATGGTAACTTTGAAAATGCTGATTAGTTTGCTGAACACACCATATAATTCTGTCTTTCAAAGTCGTACATAACAGAGTAATCAGAGTAAGTGAAGGTCCAAAGGCTACCAGCTTTTCTGCTGAAGGAAATGAGGCAGGCATTGTTACGTAAGACCATGTCTAATGCGTGTAGTTCCATAGTTTTGCCACGTAGACACTGGGGTCCCTAGGATCCTGCATTCAAGCTGTTTTAGGTATGAAGTTACTGGATCTCCAATCATCACTCTAGGAGAATTTACAGGTTAGTTAATACCTGCATGCAATTCTTTTTTCATGATTATGATTTCTTTTAAAGAAGCAAACTTGAATCACGAACTTAAAAGTATATGCTAGAAACTGTATAAGCCGAGTGCAAATTTATGTCATATTGAACTTCGTTAGTGGGAAGACTTGGAGACTGACTTCTCTAGAAACTGTATAGGGGATGTTATCAAAATTGAATTTACTTCCTGGCACTTAATACATTAGACTTAAGTGAAGATTTCTGCTATGTTGTTTCATCCTGTTTTAAGAAAAGAATATTGAAATTGCAATGATTTTCAATTTTCAGTTTAGGGTCCATAATGATTTCTTATTCTGTCATTATTGAAGGGCACACTAGACAATTGACTTTGTCAAAACGCTTTCATAAAAGTTTAAAACCATGTCATATGTCAAACATGATAGGATTTTCAGTTTCAATCGTCATGGAGATATGTATATGTATGTGTACTTATAGATGAGCCAAAAAAATTTTCCTTACAGATGAAAAATGATGCACTAAATATTAAATGCTTATTAATTTTTCATTTCGCTCATGAATTGGTTTACATGTTTTTCGGGTTCAAAACCAGAGGGTTTTGCAGCATTGCAT
Organism: Gnaphalium uliginosum; assembly: GCA_963930675.1. Lineage (NCBI taxonomy): Eukaryota > Viridiplantae > Streptophyta > Magnoliopsida > Asterales > Asteraceae > Gnaphalium > Gnaphalium uliginosum. The sequence goes on along the minus strand of OZ005680.1, from coordinate 28,473,607 downwards.
AGGTTTTAAAGAATGGCAAGAACATAGGTTAACGAAATTTTGAATTCTTGGTTCATATCCTTATAAGACTAAAGTGGGTTATTGTTATGGTCCCAAGTTTGTGATCGAGTTATAGGATGATTAACAACAGACGGTTTATATGATTTTCTGCCTATTTTGATTACGATAGGATAACGGCTCAATAGAGAGAACCCAACGATCTCTTCAAGACAATCTTGAAAGTTGAAACTGAATTTTCTGACTGCTCATTAGACTTCACATGGCGTACATATATAGATAAAAATAAAATAACTGCTCCCTAAAAACTACTCCTTAACAGCAGATAACTTCTCCTAATAATCAGCTAAATGATAATCATGGGCTATTCTCACTTTATCCTAAATAAATCAATTAATTAAAAGATAAGCATCTTAATCCTAATTATTAAATGCAAGAAAACAGATAATATTAAAGCATGCTAATAAACTCCAACTTCAGCCACGTTCACATTCAGCTCATAACATCACTTCTCCCATTAAGATTGTGCTTGTCCTCAAGCACCTGTTACCCAGCTGTTAAGTGACTCCCTTCTGGACATCCTCATCGGAGCTTTGACCATCAATTTCATCTTCATCAACCCCATCTATCCAGAACAGCCGTTTACATTGATGACCCTTTGTATAGATCTCGTCACAATTAAAGCAAAGTCCTTTGGGCCGCCGCTCCTCCATCTCCAAATGTGTCAGACTTTTAAAAACTTTCTTGCTAAAAGAGGATACTGTGGAACTTGGTGAAGATTTAGACCCATAATTTATGATTTCCCGTGAACCCCCACGTTTATTGTATAAACGGGCTAGACTCATAGCATGGGTCAAGTCTCTTGGCCTGTGTAGTTCAACCTCTATTGCAGTATTTTCCCTTCAAGCCACTAATAAAGAGATCTACCTCCTGTTGTGCACTCAAGTGGCCTGCTCTTGTCACGAGTTGTTCAAACTTGCTTTGGTAGTCCTCGTACATGTACATGTCTGTTTGTTGAAGTTTGGCAAGTTCTCCCCATCTGTTTCCAAGCACCGTGGGCCCAAATCTAAGATGACATTGGCGTTTGAATTCTTCCCATGTAATTCCTGGAATATCCCTTTCCAATTTGAAAAACCATACTTGTGCATCTCCATCAAGGTGGTAGCATGCAATCTCAACCTTCTCAGCCTCGGGAATGTGTTGGTGTCGAAAATAATGCTCACAACGACTCAACCACACCAAAGGGTCATTTGTACCATCATAGATAGGAAATTCCAACCTGCCATACCGGGGAGTTTGGAATTGATTTCGTGGATGGTTAGTATGTGTTTGATCTCCCCGATTGACACTCTCGTATTCTGGTTGCAGAGATTATGTTTGTAGGGCTGCCATGCTTCGTGATAACTCTTTGAGACGGCTAGAAATCTGCTCTCTTTCTGCCCGGTCCTTCTCTCTTTCTGCCCGGTCCTTTTGACGATCCTCCTGGTACATCTTCAAGAACGCTTCAAATTTATTATCCATCTTGAAAGTTGAAATGGATTTTTTGACTGCTCATTAGACTTCACATGGCGTACATATATATAGATAAAAATAAAATAACTGCTCCCTAAAAACTACTCCTAAAGATAACTTCTCCTAATAATCAGCTAAATGATAATCATGGGCTATTCTCACTTTATCCTAAATAAAACAATTAATTAAAAGATAAACATCCTAATCCTAATTATTAAAAGCAAGAAAACAGATAATATTAAACCATGATAATAAACTCCAAGTTCAGCCACATTCACATTCAGCTCATAACAGTTATAGTTGCTTCTTTTGATGATTAAATTGGATTTGTTTTATGTGATACCAATTTTGTTGAAACTGAGATTTGATTTAGACAGAATTTGCATGCAATATTTTTTGGTGAACCATGCAAAACTGCTGCCGATACTAATAATAGAATTAATCTTTAATTCACGATAGTATGATTCTTTTGTTTATCTTTCTTACAACTTTAAGGATTATATGGTATACAACTAAACATGTAGATCAGTATGCTTAAGTGAGCTTAACTATGCATATTCAATTTGCTCACTTACTTGCACTTTTGCTACATATGCACATGTAAAGAAATACAAAACTAAGCATACGAAAAACTGAAACTAGAAGATCCCTCAAACACCAAGTGTAAAATTTATGTGAATGCGGCCTGTAGCATACCCTCCTCCTTAACTAGTCCCTTTGCATAGACTGCTTCTTTGATGAGTTTTAGTGACCTTTCAAGATCATCTAATAGGTTGTGAGGATCTGGAATGGTACTTTCATCAACCGAGAGAACTATTGTCATCTTGTTCACGTAACTTTGGAAATTAATCATCAAACCCTAGCATCAGATTCATAAACGTGATTATGATTTGGATTCATCTGATAAAAAGTATGCTAGTTACATCTAATGTGTTCCAATGGAAAAATTCATGTTCTGTAAGAATGCTTTATTTGACGCCTATTATGTAGCACTTGACCAAGTCTATAAGAAAAAATGTCATGTCAACAACAAATGACAATAGTCATTGCTAGTCCATTTTTCGTGGAAGTTTTTTGGATGCTACATATAGTGTTCCAACATCTTATCTTCTAGTGTCGTATATACGTGTGTGTGTGTGTGTGGTACAATGCTTGGTGTTGATGACTATATACATACATATAAACGTGTTAATGTATCCTTACATGTGGTTGTCCGTAAGAACTAGGAGCAAGGAATTCCATGGCATGACCATAAAAGCCGATTTCTTCAAGAGGTCCAACTAAGTTTGAGAAGCATAATGTTGTCCGCGTGATGATCTTGTGTGAAAGCGAGCTTGCAGCCTATCATTAGACAAAAATATCAACATCATTAGCAACTCGAAACTGAAGTATTGCGACACTTTGTGTCACTAATGCACGATGCTGCCTGCCAAATTGGAAGCACATGCCAAATAAGATGAGCCAATTCAACTTGTTCACAACACACACAAAACAAAACACAGAAAGGTCTTCTGAGGCACCAAACATATCACTGAACCTCCTAATCATGTCCTTAAATTCACCTTCCGCATTGATTCTAGTCATATTCCATGATTCTTTTTGCATCGGTGAATACCAAGGAATTCAAAGACTTTTAATGGTGACCATCTGTTGGGGACCAATATAACTTGATCACAACAACGCCAACAACAACAAAAGGAAGAAGGTTATACTTCTTCCGTACAAACAAGTGTACCGTTTTAATAGAACAGTACTTTTTCCATCACAAAATACCAAGATAAGGAAATCAAGTACCTTGATACCGAACAACTTAAGAACCAACTCTGCTATTGAGAAGGTATATATAGCCTCGAGGGAGTGCTTCTTTCGATCAATTGTTGCCTTGGCTTCTCTAATGTAGTCAAGTGGATCATCTCTTATACCAACTGTGAATGGAAGGAGCACGTAACCAATCCAATTCCCCCATTTCGCTTCAGCGTTCTTCTCCATCATATCAGCCAATGCCTAATATATATGTACCCAACAAACCAATTAAACCTTCCAAAATCGACCTTCTTTTACATCTTGTATGTTAACAAATTAAAGAAAACAATTACATTTTGCAAAAAGAAAATATTTCATTCAAAAGGTATCCAACAGTTTTTCTATTGGGATATGATCAAGATCATTAAAAAACTCACTTGAATGCCTGAAGATGGTCGTATGTTGATTAAAAGCGTGGAACGCAAACGTATCTTCTTCTTCGGAAGGTTGTTCTTCTTCTGAGTTGCACCTTGCTCTTCTTTCCCCTCACCTTAAAATTATCAAATACATCCCTCTTTAAGTTAAAAGAATTATGTAAACAACCATTGTATAAATTCTCTACAGCATCTATCATAAATTTTAGTTGTGGGAGTGTGCTTTCTTTGAATCAAATGACTATCTAGTGTTCTATTATTATATTATACTATGAAAGACAAATTAAATCTACTGCTAGAATATGCAACCTCTGATTTTTATCGAAACTTGAAAGTTACGTACACCTTACCATATCTTCGGTTAAGGTACTGTGATAATCCAGCTCGGGTGATCCCTAATGCAACATCGTTAATAGTCTGTAACGTTTAAAATACCAAAACGAAATTACTTTCTTAGTAGAGCAGAGTGAAAATGTCCAAATAAGAACCCAATTAGATATATTGCAAACAAGTTCCCAAATTGTGTAATGTGGTCATTTATCAAAAGAAGGTGATTTGTACGCTACAAAAAAAAAATTCATGTATCTTGAATGTTGTACTATGTGTATTGATCAAGTAATTTTATGATATGCATATCACGTTCTGTAACGTACAAATCACTTCTCATTACACAAGACCCGACCAAAATGACACTTAAAAATCGGAGTTATAAAAATAACTATGATCTCATTCAAATTTCAATTTTATAAATAATCAACTATCAAACGAAAACTAATCTTAAGATCAACTACTTTTTGGTCTCGAAATTACATATTTAAGTAAATAAACTCACTCACCAAATTCATAGCATTCTTGATGAGCTTCATATCATCAAGACTAACCGTCCGGTAAACAAATCTTCTTGGATTAAACTCAGCTCCAGCCGGAGCTTTTAATGGCGTTTCAGTATCCTTCAAAAACAATGCAGTCACCATAAAATAGCCAACATCTACAACCGTATTCCAAACCAACCAAAAGACCATGAAAACTGCCATGCACCACCGTCGCCACCACACACCTTCTCCACGCAAACTATACGACGAAAACCACCCTGAATTTGAATCCTTATTACTTGGGACAGTTGGAACAGCATCAGGATTCGCTATTTGTCGAGTACAAGCGAGTAGTAGCGACATGAGGGATGTACCATCACCAATGGAGTGATGGATCCGGAAGATCCCAACGGCTTCTGCATCCGAAGTCTTGAGGTTTAGAAGATGGAGATCCCACATGGGTTTCGAAGAGTCAATTGAGCTTTTGCTGAGGTTGTAGACGTAGTTTTCGAGAAATTCGTCGGGGGAGTTTAGGTTTTGTGGGATCGTTGGGATAATGATGTGGTTGTGTAAATTTACATTTGTTGGAACCCATTTCATCTGTCCGTCATTTTTGTCATCTACAACCTGTGTTTAAGCAAGAAAGTCTGAAATCTATATATAAAATTTTGTTACATTTAAAAGTAATACTCGTATTAAGTTGTATCTCTTTCGTATGATGACAATTTAGTAAAAGTAGTTTTGCGGCCATTATAAGAAAACCTTTGATGCGATAAACCATAAACTAATTAATGGTGAAACTTATAATCAATTTATACAGACGCTAAACTGCACTTTGGACCTCACACATTCTTTAATTATAAACATATACATATAGGATCATATGAATCATGAACCATTCACTGCCCAAATTACAGATGCACAAAGGATGCGTTCAACTAGCAACACACATCATTTCCCCATATTCGTGGATTACATATCTTTTTATATATTACCCGGCTTCATTACTACTCGTTTTTTTGGTAGAATTCACTAAAAGTATATATATCTCTAAACGAAATCTTGCCTTTTTGATTTGAATACTTTATAAGTTGAAAAACCTTGCTGATAATGTGTTTATATAAGTGTTAGTTATTATCATTTTCATTGATGAACAAATTTAAGATTAAAAAACCTTCTAGATGTATATACAAGTTGAGCATTCATTTGGATGGAATGCTAAACGTAACATATGAATCAATCACCTGCAAACTTGAAAAACGAGGATGTTTAAGCAAAGTGAGTGGCAACTTGTCGTGCACAAGACTGGTGTCGATAGGTTTCTTGGAACCCATAATTGCTATGATGTAGACGTTGAAATTTGGTTCGTGGAACAAACGGGCTGCTGGGCTTAACGGTTGTTCTTCACCACTTGATACCATATATAGATCGTCAACACCATCACCATTGTTGCCACCACTACTACTAGGGTTCCTTTTGGTGATTTGGACAGGTTTTAGAGATGATTTTCTCCATCTTAATCCTTGTGAAGGTGACTCCATTTTGAGTTTATATCATAGTTTGGGTTCCTTTATATATATTTTGTCTGTCCAAATATTCAGGTTTTTTAATAGGTGAGTATTGATAAGAACAAAGTTGATGTATATAGTTCATAAACTCTAAACAATCCTAAAAATAGTTTGTATGTTGATAAGTGAAAATAGGTGAGTGTTGATCGATAAGAACCATGAATGCAAAATGTTGTGTCATACAACCATAAAAGTCAAAATACTGATGACGTTATATCCTTGACTTTTTCATATGCTCAATTCCAAGATGATGAGATACATGACATGTTTTCGCCATAATTAATCTAATTTTTATTTTTATTTTTACATCTTTTTTAACAAATATCTTGGTCTAATTCATTACTCAACTTACTAACCATTTTACCAGCAAATAATTTACAACTTTTACCAACAGAATCCAAAAGAATTCAATTCTTCTTAATAAGCTCTGAGCTATTGAGCATGAATATTGTATGTTAGTTGGATCTTATGTAAATAAAGAAAGAAAACTTATATGCTAAAAAAATTGGGTATCATATCAAGAGAATGCACCTATTTACAGCATATCAAAAGTTTTGTTATATTGGTTAAAATGAATATGATATCATTGCAACCATACGGAACCATAACCAATGCAAGTTATAAATGGCAAAGAATTGCAGAGTGCAGACAGCATAATTCTTATTTGAGGGGCAGGGGAGAAAGTTCTTTTATTTACGATGTTATAAGGAAATTAAACATCTATGTTAACTGCAAAAATGAAGGTCGTAACGACACTTGCAGTAATGCATGCAGTTCTTTCAAGACTCGACGCTCAGTGATTGGATATACTTTATCTACTTAGACCACGCAATTACATCTACCTCTGATTGTGCAGTTCTGTATAATTCGAGTCTCTTGGCAATGTTTAATCGCCTCTGCGTTATTGATGGATCTTCATCCAATAACCTGCCCAACTGTTTTCCCTGCATACAAACATACTTCAGAAATATGGTAACCTAAAAAAAAAGAGGTGGTTAACACACAAACTTATTGGCTATATGCGGAAGTCACTCAAAGTTTTTTTTTGGGGGGGGTTTTTTGCCGAAAAATTAATCAATAGTTATCTGTTTCGCATTTTCGGGTATCAACTAATTTTGTTTTTTAAAAATGACCACTAATTTAAAATCGAACATTTTCGGATATATTGATTCATTTTTAAATTAATGGTTCATTTTTAAAAAACGAAAATATTCGATTTTAAGGGTACTAATACCCGAAAATGTTCAATTTTAAATTAGTTATTTATTTTTAAAAAACGAAATTAGTTGATACCCGAAAATGCAAAAACGGAAACTATTGATTCATTTTTCGGCAAAAAACCCTTCTTTTTTTTTTTGCTACTAATAATTTGGCACATATGAGATGGGATATACTTTTTCCATTCTTAAAACTGTAATACTTATTTTTTAGAAGTTCAATCATGACATATTTTCCTTTGTCATTAATATTTCTTTTGGCTACAAGCAAAGTTTCTTTTAAGTGAAACACACCTCCTTTTTCCCCAATTGGGTGAAGAAACGGTCCAGTATGCTACGTTTTGCCTCACGTACTTGACAATGAACGACAGATTTGGGGATAGAGTGTCGTAAGGTTCCAACCACCATCTGGATATAAGACAGCACATTTGATCCTGTTTTGGTAAAACAAAATGAAACTTGAATTAATGATCATGTTTTGAACGAAGTATTGTTGATACCTTTTGCCTGTTTATAATATTATACTTACCAACTCGACGAAGATAAGCATCATTGTATCTATCAAAAATTGAGTGTGTTGGTTTTCCACCTTTCTCGACATCTTGTGGAAGCTTCCGGAAGAAATCAACTGTCAAGTAACAACACTCCATATCAACTAGCTGTAAAGTTGCTCTTTTGCTTCCTTCCCTCGTCCTTTCTAACGATTCACAAGCTGCATTCAAAACCTCCATTCTAAGGGAAGGATATCGCTTTAGCTCCTGCACATATTATAACAGAATAATCAGTAACAACTGAGACAATGTACTTGAACAATGGAAGAATCATGACTAACCGCAGTCTCGTTAATTGACCTATAGACCAGATCCTTCAGTATACCATGAACCTGAAACCATTAATTAAGAAACATCATAATAAATTAAACTGAATTACTAAACCCTATGTTACATTCTTATAAGTTATAATATTATACCATCTTTATGCTAGATACTATCAATAAGATGATGAGTAATTTCATAGTTGATTTTTTGAGGCAAAAAAAGAAAAAAAAGCATTACACTTTGAAAGTATACTGCAAGAACGGTGGATAGTTTGCAACAAACAAACAAACAAACAAACAAACAAAAAAGCAGGTACAAAGATTCATAAAAGATTATGTAACATGAATAACAATATGGTGTACTGTAATATAAGCTAGTTGAGGCAAGCGAGTTTCGGCATAAAAAAAGATCATGTAAAGTCCGTATATACCAAACCTTTGTTTTGATATAAATATGCAAGTTACAGGTTTCAGTAGAACATGTAACTAAAGCTATAGTATGAAAAACATATCGGAAATGATTCTAATGATAAACGTGGATGCATACTGTACCATATCAACAACTGCCTCAGCAGGAGCCTTGATAGTAACCAAGGTAGATTCAATAAGACGGCGATATCCTTGTTCAGGAGCCATCAAATGGGGTTGATATCCATCAGCTTCCGTGATTATCTTTCTCACATTTTCCATAGAAAGTTGTTTGTCAAATTGTAACCTCTTCAAAGCAGCAGGAAGTTGAGTATCAAAGACCCCATACACTCTGTCACCACCTGCTCGTCTGCACAATAATCAAAATTATATATTACAATCAACATTTCAGCTGTCGAACGTAACCAGCTGAGATATCAATCAAACACATACATTCCATCAAGATGTTCTTTGAATATTTGATCAAACGCGCGACATATTTCCATAATCATGAATAACTTTCCCTGCAAAATAATATATATAAACAAAATCGTAGAATTAACCCATGAAATTGAATAGAACTTAGCTTTAAGAAATGCCAAAACGATGCTTACTCCAGCATCTATAGCAATGGGCTTCCCAAGACGGCTTAATTCTGTTTCAAGTTCAATGATTGTTTTACCGATTAGTGATTGAAGAGCTGGTATCCGAGACTTGATTACAGATTCCAAATGCTGCAATTAAAAACTTATTACTTAGTCAACAAGTTATACATCTCGAGACTAAATATAAGAAAATTAGGCGTACCCTGGAAAGCACTTTTCCTAGATGCTCAGAGCCCATTCTGCTAGCAAGGTGCCAGTAGTGGGGACTGCTAGCAAAGTATTCTCGCTCTTTCATTCGTGCAGCAATCATGTAAACATTCTTGTTAATATCAGCTTGAGATCTGTTCACAACACCAATCCAAGGGTATCTCAGTTTGTGAGATCTTCCTTCTAAAACCTGTAAATAGCACAAAGTTTGGAAAAAAGGCTTTCATCTGATTGTTGTGGTTATGCATCAGTATTTGCACTTAGTTAAAAAGAGTAAAGAAACGGGTTACGTCAACTGCATCAGTGCCCTGATCCATAAGATCAAGCTTTGTCAAAACTCCAAAAGTCCTCTCTCCTGTTAATTTGTATTTAACAAATTATGAAGAATAATCAGCTAACAAAGATTAATGATTTAGTTATTTAAAGATAAATCATAAGTAAGCTCTTCAAAGTAGTATTGGGAATAGGTCTTAGTTACCTCTCGGATCAACTTCACGGGAAATTTTAATAGCATCAGACGTTGCAAGATCTTGGTTGGCAGGTAAAACTGCCAGTATAATGCAGTTAGGCTGCAAAGCAATAACATCACATAAAAATCAATATATATATATATATATATATATATATATATATATATATATATATATAACTATACAAAATCATACGAAAGTATCATGTTTTTAGACAACACACCTTCTCAATGTAGGAACGCACCATGGCTTCAATTTCGTGCACGATGCTCTCAGATTGACCCTCTTCAGGTATAATATATATAAGTATAAAATGTGGAAGATTTTAAAACAAAATGTTATCCAGAATAGTGACTCACCAACAGCTACTTTTGTAAGACCAGGAAGATCAACCAGAGTCAAATTCACAACTGCCAAAAATTGCAAATATTTAGAAATTTATCATAAGCAAAATCTGTTAAAATGTGAAGTAAGCATTGTGGACAATAAGGCAGGCTATCTTACCATAAGGAGAACAGATACTGAGATATATAGGAACTGATGAAATACGATTGCTTTTTCCTGTCTCTCGATCTGTCTCATCAGCAATCTCCTTCCTGACAGCAGCTGCACAATATCATACAATAAGATTATAAGATCGATTCAACATATCCTTGGAACATAAATGCTGTAAATTGAAAACTAAGAAATTAAAAGTGTCTGTACATACCAAAATCAGTGAACCTCTTTCTTGGTAAATGAGCAAACTCTGCATATTCTCTCCCATCCTCTATCCTATGAAGCTGTAAAACAAGAGGACGCCGTGTAATAATCCCTGCACGGTTTTCACTTCTATAATTAATTAATTACATTTTTAACAAATTCATGCCACAAATTGAACAAAACAATTAGGCATCTTCATTAATTACCAGATCCACGAGGCAAAAAATCCTTTCCGACAACATTCTCCAACACAGATGACTTCCCAGAGCTCTATGAAATTTTTTACAAACAATTAAATCATTCTCTGAATCGATATCAGATTTTGCATGACTAAAAGGTGTTCATAAAACTATCTTTATGTAGTTATATCATTTGGCTTAAAAAACCGGACGTTAACATACTAACAAAATTCACAAATCTAAACATGCATAGACCGATGAATCCACAAATTTACTAATATTGTAAGACTGTAAGTGTATGGTGATAATGAATAATCACAAGTTTCATGAATCTGATATCGAAAATATATATAATAAATACCTGACCGCCAACGACTGTGATGGTTGGCAATGAGTCCCATAAGGTAGGAAGAGAGGAGTCTTCACCAAAATCACCTAGGGCTGTGCATGCTCTTTGTAGTTTATTCACCAGATTTATTAACGCCTCCATTCTATATATTTTTGCAAATCAATCGGCCGAGAATTCAAAAGTTTATGATCAATGGAAATGTTTTGAGTTTGTGATTTTGATCACTGATGAGGATCAAGTGAAGCTGTTCGTGCAGTGAGAAAACGTAGTTTAATTTCAGTGTTTCCAAATTTGAACTTGTATATTTTATTATTATTATTATTGTTACTAGTAACAAAAAATTTTGTGTAAGCCCATTGGGCTGCCAGTAACAAACACCCAAGTATTATGAACAATTTACAAACACCTTATTGCTACTTTAATTTAATTTCTAAAGCTCGTGTAGTTATGTTATGTACAAAAGTATGCATCTTTTGTACACATTTTTGCTATTTAAGTACTTAGGAAAATAAATGTTACTTCCTCCGTCGTCTCACTTTTACTGTCCTCTAGAAAATTTTGTTGGATATAAGATATGTTAGATGAATGATAATTTTGCCTTTATATTCGAGACAAGTTTGACTGAAATTTTTTGAAATCAATGATTAAGAGTAATAAATGATGATAAATTAGGGAGTTTAATGAATCTTAATAGTTATTTTTTACAAGTAAACAATATTTTAAAGACAAATAAAAATAATAAGATGGACAATAAAAATGTGACAAATAGAATATTAATCTCATCTTGTGAGTTTGAACAACCAACACACAACTAATTAGGATTTAGACAACATTCCAAATTCTAGTCCTGTCTTTTATGTAGCAACTATTCAAAGGGTTTTGAGAATATCTGTTCGATTAACAGGAGTGATACAATTAGTAACTTTATCTGTTATCTAAATTTAATAAGAGAATTGATAATGACAGTAATTAGAGTTAGAGTCAAAAGAAACCTAATGCATTATTGAAGCTGAATTATTTTTTATTAATTCACAAATATAGTTGATACACTAAAGTTTTAATCTAATTCACTAAATATTATTTTTTATTTGTGATGTATTAAATATATTTGATAAAAATGAAACTTTAAATTTAATAAATGTCTTTAAACTTCCTTATTGACTACGTTTTCCGGATAAGTAATATTGCATCAGTCTCAAAAAAATAAGTGTTTACTTTTTCATTTTACTTTTTCTCAAAATAAGTGTCAACTTCTAAAAGTAATATATTAGCTTTACCAATTTATCCATATTTTATTTTTCTATAAAACTGATTCATAGAAGACTATGTAAAAAGTAAGGGTAAAATTAGGGGTCTCCAAAAATGTCTGTATCCAAATCCGTTACCCTAATATCCGACGATCCGAAAATATCTGAAAATTCTTCGGATTCGGATATCATTTTTCATAAATTTCAGATAGTTCGGATATCCGATATCCGAAAAAAAATCTTATTTTTTCTAATTTTATGAAAAATATATAAGATAAATAGATTATAGTTATTGAATATTGATTAATAATAATATTATGTAGTTTAAAATTTTATATTTTCAATATATAAATTCAATAACTTAAGATTTGGTTACATAATGTGAAATTTTGAATAATTTAAAAATTAATTTTTATAATTTTTGGATATTCGAATATCTGACTTTAGAATATCCTAAATTTTGAATTCGAATATCGTATATTTATATCCACCATCCGAAATTTCGAATATTCGAAATTTTTCGGATATCCAACTTTGAACACCCTAGGTAAAACTCTCATTTTCATCTTACACATTGTACTGATTTGTTTTTTTTTAACTTTATGTAATTTAATTGTGTATACTTATTATGAGACAGAAAAAGTATTTATAGTTTTGCAAATTTTTTTTGTAGAATTTTTGTAAGTGTAGTATTTTTCATGTTTGGGTCTGTTTAAGTTGAAAATAATGAAATAAACTAGTGGAAAATAAAAGGGTGTATCTGAGAGTTGTTACAAAAGTTTTGGGGGTTATTTTAGATTTTGTTCATATAGGGGTTTTTTACTAACCATTTTGTTTGTTTTCTCGTTTGTTTAGCGACCGGTAACGTCGTTTTCAATTTTCAAATTTAATTTAATTTTAATTTTAATAGTCATAAAATTGGCAAGCAAAACACTTGGTTCGATCTTGCGCAGGAAAACTTTAAATTTTCTGCGGCCAAAATCAAACATTTAATCATTGTCTGTTGTCAATAATTTCACATGTAAGTTTATTCATTTCTGATAAATTACACTTTATTCGTCGTATATATTTATTTTACTTATTAGGATTAGGATTTTGAATCCTATCGGATATACTAAGTTCAAGTTTTTTACAATGTGTATAAGGGAATATTTCATTATATTATGTGATTATTAGGATCTCCACTGAATTATCAATTCTTCATTTAATTATGCTGATTTTTATGTTAGTTAATATTTCATGTTTCATTTTCATGATTGGTTTAGGGTTTCACTTAAATAAGTTATTTTGTTAGGTATCAGAATATACATTGAATCAGTTTTGATGCATTTGTGTGAATTTCGTGTGTATATATATATATGTGTGTGTGTGTGTGTATATATATATATATATATATATATATATATATATATATATAATTATTAATAATATATATAGTGAAGGGTTCAAATGATAACCACTAAAAAAATGAGAATTTGTGAAAACCACTCGAATAGTGATCATTCACATGTGATAATGTCAAAATATATCTATAAAAATGTTAATAAAAATCGATAAGACCTTGAAAATCGAAGAATAATGTGTTAAAACTTATTTTTCAGTTTTTCCTTTTTGAGTACATTTTAATGAGTGTTTTTATTTTCTTCTGAAAAATAGTTATATAGAGGGATATATCATCTCAGCAGATTGGTGTGTGGCAGTAAAGATTATCGAAAGTTGTTGTCGGGTTGGACGGTTGTTTGAGCATATATAATTATAGTTCTTTTGCGAATAATTGTAATGAGAAATTCAGCTAAGTATTCGTTCAATTAATGTAGGCGAATTCCATATTGCTGTTGTTGGTGTAATCATGGGTTGTATGTGTTCAACTTCAAAAGAATTCAAAAAGATCCCTTCTTTTGATCCTGTTGCGCTTGCTGCTGAGACCCATTGTAAGCTAAATATATTATCATCATTTTTTTATTTTTACAATTCTGCTAAATTAGGTTAACCACTTGAGTAGTTTACATTTTACAAGGGTGGTTAAATAGTACTCCGTATCACACATTATTGATATTTTCAGTAGCACTCTTTTCTTAATGTTGCAGTGTTATATGAGTAATTAGATTCATGAGCAATTACTACTTTTGAAACAGACTGAAATAACAACTGTATTTAGTTTAAGGAGTTAAATGGAATAACGTAGAACCTTTTCAATTCTTGCAGTTACTGTGAATGAAGTGGAGGCATTATACGAGCTATTCGAGAAACTAAGCAGTTCTATGGTTGATGACGGATTAATAGGGAAGGTATATGTTTTATTAAGAAGTCTTCTTGTTATTTTGCCATTAATGTTTCATTATTGGTTTTATGTGTGTTTGTATAGAAGTCTCACTTGGATAATTCGTTATCATTCTGTGTTCATGTAATTTGCTTTATATTTGGGCAGGATGAGTTCCACTTAGCATTATTCAGAAATAGTGATAAACGGAACCTATTTGCAGATCGGGTTAGTACGGTTCTTTGGGCTATATATCTATTTTGAACAAAAAATAGGACACTGCAACCTGTGTGATTTGATATAAAACCATATAATTCTCAACATTGTACATATATTTATCAATTGTTTTTATTTTACTTTGGTTTGCTATAGCAACTTAAGTTGTTAATATTGCAGATATTTGATCTCTTCGATGTGAATAGGAGTGGGCACATTGACTTTAACGAGTTTGTACGTTCGTTGGGTGTGTTTCATCCAAAAGCTCCGCAAGCAGATAAAATTATGTGTAAGAAACTAAGAATTAATGATAATAAGATATTTTGAGCTGTTGTAATAGTAATAAGTAGAGTTATCTGACACAAAATGCCATCAATCTTGTTGCAGATGCATTTAAACTTTATGATTTAAGACGCACTGGCTTTATTGAACGTGAGGAGGTAATTTGCTTTTATATGTTATTTTCTTTACCAGTTACAAGCTAACGCAATAGGGCTTGTAGCTCATATCTTTTATATTTGTAGAGTATTGCTTCACATTTTTGAAGAGGTAGCATTTCAAACCATTTTTATTGAAATGGGTTACTTCGGGTTGTAATTTAGTGGTAACGGGTCAAGCAGGTAAAAAAATAAAAGTACAGCTAGAAAATGTGTCAAATGGGTTAAACAGGTCAAAGGTTGTATCATGTGTATTCAAATGTTCACAATGGCCTAAATTTTCTTACTTATAAAGAAATTATATTACTTTTTAAGATATGGTTTTTGTAATCATATCTTTTTTTCTTTTAACTAAATTAGTGATTTACAATATATTAAAAATGGACAAAAAGTGTTGGTGTGCTGCTCCAATCCAAACCAGTTAGTTTTGACCCTTTACCCAGTTGACCCAGCAGCCCATTTTATCACCCCTACATTTTTGTGCCTGTGCCTGAAACTTAGTGACAAGTTTTTTTTTTTTTCATTTGGAAACAGTTGAAGGAGATGGTTATGGCTCTTCTTAAAGAATCTGATCTTTTTCTATCTGAGGATATGATTGAATCAATGGTAGATAAGGTATGAATTGTCGTTTATTTTTGGTAATAGCAACCTCAATATTTAATTGTGATGATTGTATCTTTTTGTATTTCTTATCTAGACTTTCAGAGAAGCAGATAGTAAAGGTGATGGTAGGATTGATCAAGAAGAATGGAAAGAATATGTTGACAAGAACCCGTCATTATTGAAGAACATGACCCTTCCTCATTTAATGTAAGCCATATTGCCTTTTCACAAACGTGGATAATCATGCATGTTGTGTTATGTTATTTCCTATTTCCATAAAAAGGAGAAAGGAGATACGCAAGAGAGTTCTGGTCTATTTTTGAATATTTTCCATGCGGCATTGACTGTATCCTTGAAATATTGACCATTCATTTTAAGTACACATGAAGGGAGATATACAAGAGAAAATTTTGGTCTTTCTTGAAATATTGACCATGTACTTGATAGTATTCTTAAATGTTGACATTGTTTTCAAGTGTACGCGAAGGGATATATGAAAGGGAATTTTGAGTTTTTCTTTTACCAAAAAGATGTAGTTCACAATTTGTAAAATTAGAAACAATGGTGCAAAATAAACTTGGAAGTTACTGCAAAAGACGAAAACAAGATGTTATAGTTTGAACCAGTATGACGTCACCATATGAACGTGCAGTTCGGGTTTGTTGGAAAACAGGTACTTGAGAGCTGATTGGGAGGGGTAGAGGCCCACCCCCAAATGCTTTTTTTATCTTTCCCCTTCTTAAGTTTTATAATTTAGGATGTGTTGTTAAACTATATTATTACAATGTTTGAGAGTTGAAGTTAGGTGGTTTTACACATTTTAAATACATTTTGGGTAACGTTTGACCCATCACCCAGTCCAACCAGTTTCGAGATTTACCAATTTAAATTCGTATCCATTTGACCCATTAAAGTATAACGTGAATCGACCCTCTAGTATTTGGTTATTGATTCTCTATTTTTCTCAATGGTGCGTTTCAGGGACATAACCTTGAGGTTTCCAAGCTTCGTGATGAACAGCCAAGTAGAAGAGACCCAATCAACAGATTAACACCCATCTGCCTCTTGTTCCAGCAAAAGTGCAGAGCAGTTTAGATCAAATTTGGTTCAAGATTCATTCTTTTGGATGCTTCCATAATGGGATCAATGTGTTGGTTTCTGCTTTGGCACTTGGACATCATAGCCACCACACCAATTGTAGCGAAAACGTTGATTGTGGAAATCTTTTAAATAGAGTGATAAATGTACATTATGCATTCAGTTACGTCTACGATGATGCCCTTGCTTGTTGTGATAATTTGGATATAGATTTTAGATCAACTACACACATGATCGAATAACGATCAAATTTTCATTGGATGGAACTAACTATCCAAACTAAGATATGAAGTTGTGATAACGAATATGACA
This sequence comes from Gnaphalium uliginosum, assembly GCA_963930675.1. Classification (NCBI taxonomy): domain Eukaryota; kingdom Viridiplantae; phylum Streptophyta; class Magnoliopsida; order Asterales; family Asteraceae; genus Gnaphalium; species Gnaphalium uliginosum. Next base: position 28,456,414 of record OZ005680.1, on the reverse strand, counting down.
TGTCACGGCTAACGCCGAATAAGCGCGTGTTTTTAAGAACTTGGAAGAATCCAAATTAAAATCAACATTTAATGTATTGATTACAATGTGATATGTGATTTGCCAAAGAAGTAGATGATATCGTTTTTTTACGAGGGTTTTGTTATCGACAGTTCTAATGGGTTGTCACTAATATGTTTGGATATACATAAATTTAACTCATTTATAGAAATAAATTTGTTATGGTTTGAATACAAATATATTCAAACATACATAAATTTTGGTACCTTGACTCATTTATAGAAATAAATTTGTTATGATTTGAATACAAATATATTTTTTCAGTGGCATATAGTTTGTTATAGTTATAATACAAATATATTAGAAATGTTATGATGCCTTAATAACTGCATCTAAAACTATCATCATCATTTTTATTTTTACAATACTTGTATATCGTGTTAACATGATAGGAGACATTTAATTTAAAGAAAACTACTTCAATGAAAGTGATATGATGACATGATAACAGTGTATAGATATAGATATATGATATAATATATGTGTCCTTTTAATTTAGTAACGGATCAAAAAGCTTTATAAAGGTGGACACCAACTAAATTTTTCAGATCTTTTTCAGTTTAACTCATTCAAAGCCGGTTATATAAGTTCATATGTTTCTTTAAAATCAATTGTTAATAGAGGAATTAGCCTATCAAGCTTATACGTTGGCTATGAAATTTTTCTCCAACCAATATGAGATTGGCACCCAAGAATCCTCCCATTAAATCGAAGACAACATCACTTGGACTCCCCTTCAATGATAATCCGCACAAGATCCATTCATCTTATAACGACGTATTCATCATCGGGAAACGCCGTCTGCCAAATCACCAAATCAGTAAGACTTTCGATACAAGACACACCAGGATCTATTATCGTCGACAAATTTGAAGCACAACATCCACATCATAATTGGCCATAGGACTCTGATACCACTTGTAGAGTTACTCTTACTCATTAATAAATTATAACCTAACTTAAGTCATTATCGCATACAAATATTAAAACCTCAATTTTCATATAAAAAAACTTGAATTGAAAAGGATTTGCTTTTATATCATACACCGCATTTGCTCCTTTTAGTCAAAGAAGCTTCTAATATTAAATGAAAATGGTTGCCACTTGCCAAGGTTAGGATAGAGATGACACACAAGGTAGTTTCCCAATAATAAAAACAAAATAAAATAAAATAAATATCAAATCTAAAAAATAATAAAAAAGACAAATTTTGTTGGACTTTCGGTGTGGAATATGCTTCATCTTTGAAGAGTTTCTCTTCTTTGCCTCCTACTTTCTTTATATATACTCTTTAGTCCCTCAACTTGTCAAAATAATTATGAGTAGAAATTTAAGCTCCATTGCTTTTTTGAGAGTTAGTCCAAGTAGGGGTGTTCATAATAATCCGAAACTGAAAAACCGAGTCGTAAATCGGGTGAACCGCACCGAATTTTAGGTTAACCGAACCGATTCTTTTTGTTTTCCGGTTTCGGTTAACCAAACCGGCATTTTTTCGGTTTTTGGTTTCGATTTCGGTTCACACTTTGGGGATAACCGGTTAACCGAAAAACTGAAAAATTTAAATAATTATTTTTAATATGTATATTTCTAAATATAAGTATATACTTAATTATATGACATGGATGTTGGTAAAACTATAAAAGACTAGTATATATATTTATATAGACTTATTATAAATCAACATTATTAACTATATCTGTAAAAAGGAGAATGTATCTTTGTAAAAAGTGAGAGATCAAGATTGAAGAGTATATTTTTGTGAAGTGGCTAATAATTTTTGGTGAAAAACTTTAACTTAGATAATTATATATCAGTTTGCAGGTTACGGATATGTATCTTTTGTAATGTGGTGGCATATATAACTATAAATATATGCCAATGGATGTTGAAATGTATTTGGATATATGTTAAGACTTAACAAATATATTTTGATGAATGTGTATTTGTGTGCTGTTCTTATTTTTAATATGATTAGTAGATAAGACCCGGTTAGTTGGTTAAGCGCATAACCGAACCGTAAAATTCGATTAACCGAACTTTTCGATTTCGGTTTATGTTCAAGAAATTGGTGAACTGGATTTTCGGTTAACCGGTTCTCAGTTAACCGAATCTCCGGTTAACCGTCCGCGAACACCCCCAAGTCCAAGAGGAAAATAATGTAAATACCTCACAAATCATTTCCTAAAGACTTCTCATTTAGTCAAACAATCTATAAAGATTGGTATAATTACATTTTCATATTCCTAAGCATTTGTAAACCAAAAGCTTAAATGTTTGTAGTCAATTTAATCACAATACTTGATGCTTTTTATTTAATTGATTTCGCTATAGTTTTCTTATGTAATATGCTTATAGTTTTCTTATGTAATATACTAGTAGCTCTTAGTATTTACTAGGTTTGTAAACAACCAATATATGTAGATTTTAGTTTTACTTTAACACCATTTCACATCTTCGCGAGTCTTTTTGATATGTTTATTTTTAACTTAAGAAAGATTTAACATCATGAAAATTATATAATATATCAATATAGTGATATAGATTTATAACTCAAACGTACTTAAACAACTTATATACAACAAAGTCAATACAAATTCAAACAAGCTAGCCTCAAAATACTAATACTATACAGACTCTAAAAACTCGCCAAGATACAATGTTAAGATCTTATAAACTCAAACGTACTAATGTTTTACTCATCAAGATCCTTTAACATATTGATTGCCAGAAACTAAAAGTTGCAGATCTACTCGACACGTATAGTTTTTTTTAGTTTCAGATCTACTCGACACATATATTTTGATCAGTACTGTTAAATTGTCTATTTTGACTTAAAAATCTTTGACCAAATGCTATTCAATTGTCTTGAATTGTTCCCTTTTTCACTTATATGTGAAAGTATTTGTCATTGATAATTGACTGTAAAAATGTGTGTAATAAGAAAAAAAGCACAAAGTAGATGGGGCAAAATGGATACAATTTCAAACTTCCGATGGAATCTTTTCTTGAGCAAAAAGTCAGTATTCAAAGTTTCAAACGGGCAACACGCGTATTCTACATTCTCTCTCTTTCCTTCTTCAACATTTTATTTTATTACTTCAGCAGCCGCCATCGTTGATATCACCTAATTCATCCAATCAATCCATCGATCAACGCCTCATCGTTGAATTTTGAATCAGTCAAAATTCAATTTACCCCTAAATTGATCGGTTATATGGTCTCTTCATCATACTACGTTCTCTGTTGATTCTTGCTTAATTGAACTTGTAAGAATCCCCTTCTTGATCAATTAATTACCTTTTTAGGGGTTCGATTTTTATAATCGATGTCCTAACAGTTTAATTTGGTTATAGAACCCTTGTAAAAATTTTAGGGTTTCTTTTTTCTTTTTTTAATAAAGCTTGATCATGTTTGCGGTTTGAATCTTTTCGTGAATTGGGTTTTGATTTGTTTGTGTTTTCTGTAAAAAAGTTTGAAACTTTATAGAGAAAACATGTCGTCTGCTGGTGTTATTGCAATCAGTCCACGTAGTGATGAATCTTTATTGCCTTCGTTACCTGTACATAATCAAGAACCGATTATGATTCATTTAGCTATGCCTGGTTCTGTTGTTCCAATGAGGGTTTTGGAATCGGATTCGATTGAATCCGTAAAGCTTCGGATTCAAGGTTGCAAGGGTTTTGTGGTAAAAAACCAAAAGTTAGTTTGTGGTGGTAGGGAATTATCTAGGAGTAATTCTTTAGTTAGGGATTACGGTGTCAGTGACGGAAATGTGGTTCATTTAGTTGTTCGAATCTCCGATCTTCAAGTGATTCATGTGAAGACTTCATGTGGGAAAGAGTTCACTTTTCATGTTGAGAAGAATCATGATGTTGGTTATGTGAAAAGGCAAATTGCTAAAGGAAGAAAAGGATTGGTCGATATCGATGAACAAGAAGTCTTGTGTAAAGGTGAGTTACTTGAGGATGAGAGACTAATTAATGATATTTGCAAGTATAATAATGATGCTGTGATTCATTTGTCTGTTAGGAAGTCTGCAAAGATTCGAGCTAAACCTGTTGATAAGAATTTTGAGTTGACTATTGTTGCACCGCAATCGAATGATGCAAAAGAACATGATCTAGCTGTTAGACAACTTAGGAACGGTTCTCATGGAATAGAGTATTACGGTTCGGTTCCTAAAGAAGCTGCAAAAAGAAGTCTGTGGTTGGAACCGGTGATTGTTAACCGTAAGGCTCCAATTCCTAACGTGTTACTAGACCTTATTAACTCTACGTATGATGGTTTGTTGAAAGGGAATAAACCGATTAGGTCATCTGAAGGTACTGGTGGAGCGTATTTCATGACAGATGCATCGGGGATGAAATATCTTTCCGTTTTTAAGCCGATTGATGAGGAGCCAATGGCTGTGAATAACCCGAGGGGGTTACCATTATCAGAGGACGGTGAAGGGCTAAAGAAGGGGACAACTGTTGGGGAGGGTGCATTGAGGGAAGTTGCTGCTTATATTTTGGATCATCCAAAAGGTGAACGTAGGTCTTTAAGCGGAGAACCCAAGGGATTTTCTGGAGTTCCGCCTACGTTTTTGGCAACGTGCCTGCACGAAGGGTTTAATCATCCGCAGGGTGTAAAGGAGAAGATTGGCTCGTTGCAGATGTTTATGGAGAACTTGGGAAGTTGTGAGGATATGGGTCCGAGTGCTTTTCCGGTAGATGAGGTTCATAAGATATCTGTGTTAGATATGAGGATGGCAAATGCTGATAGGCATGCAGGAAATATTTTGGTGAGCAAAGGGGAAGATGGCCGATTCGTACTGATTCCTATTGACCATGGCTACTGCCTGCCTACTAGTGTAAGTCTTTTGTTCTTGATTATATATATATATTTTTTCAAATACATATGATACCATAATATGGATTCCTCATGTAGTACCTTTAAGGGAGTAATACTTCTTTGTTCAATATATGTACAAGCACTGAATTGTTTACTTGTTGCAGTTTGAGGATTGCACATTTGATTGGCTCTACTGGCCTCAAGCTCGCAAACCGTTTAGCCCTGAAACAGTTGACTACATCAACTCACTGGATGCTGAGGAAGACCTTGCCCTTCTAAAGTTTTATGGATGGGATATGCCCGCAGAATGTGCACGCACTTTTCGAATATCCACCATGCTACTCAAGAAAGGCGTTAAGAAAGGATTAGCCCCTTTTGCCATTGGAAACATTATGTGTAGGGAAAACATAAAGAAGCCATCCGTGATTGAAGAGATAGTTCAAGAAGCAGATGATCTTGTTCTTCCTGGTTCGAGTGAAGCTGCTTTCATTGAGACCGTTTCTCAGATCATGGATCAACGTTTAGATTTACTCTCCTAACGGAAGTTCCATAGATTGAAATAGCATATAAACCTGTTTCATTTTGTGTATAAGACCTTCTGTGCAGCATATGTTTACGGCACATGTGTGTCTATGAGGGTGGATAGGTTCCAAATCCTTCATAACTGTTCGAAGTTTATGTTTCATATTGTCTAAACATTTGACTATTCTTTGGTTAATGTATTGTGATTTTGGGTTCTTGGGTTAGTCTGGATATAAATGGAGTTTTGTAGAATATAATGCAATATACAATTGTCGATAAGAACAGCCGAGAATAGAACTTTAGGAGGGGGTGATAAAGGGACTAAGGGAGTTTTTGGCTTTGGATAAATTTAGGTTGATGTGAATAAGACCACAATAATTTCATTTGTTTCACAAGTGCTGCATATCAACCTATCTTGTACCCCTTGACTGCGAGTGGGGGGTGGGGTGTAAACGAGTTGAGTACTGAGTTTAGATCGAGATTGGCTTTTTCGAGCCTAATGTGTAAAGTTCGAGATCAGCTTGTTAGATATTTTACAAGTTCGTCTTGGACTCTCAACTCATTTATCACATACTATTTATTTTATACGGAGTATTTATTCTATTTATGCACAGTGTATAATAATAATAACTATAATTTTATACTTTTTTTAACTATATAGAATAGAACTTTTTTTATTATTAACCATAATTATATAAGTTATTATTACGTAATACTATGTTATATTTTGGGTCCCGTTCAGAAGGGCGGGATTCAGTTAAAAGTTATGATGCAGTTAAAAGTTTAAGGTAAGATGCAATGTTGTTATGATGCAATGTACGTTTATGATGCAGTGTACTTATGATATAATGAATTTGGCCTGCAGATCAAAAAAATTAAAGACTGAGATTATTTGCTCCTCCTTCCCTTTCCAAGTCACCTGCCCTTTTGATTCCAAATTTATATTATTATATGCTAAATATATATTAAATGATAAACTCGTTTAGACTTGCGAGATTTTTCGAGCTTTTTCCTTTTTATTTTAACTTAACTTTAGAAACTACTCAAGCTAAGCTCGTGCTCATTGAGATTTTGACTACTCGAGCTCGAGTGTCCTTTACGTCCTACTATTGACCAAATCCTTTCATTTTTGTAGGTTCTCTGAATACTATGTGATAGGGAATAACTATAAAAATTGTGGACCTCATATACTCATATCAATTCAATTCCTGTATTCCTGTAATGGAAAAAAAATAATTTTAATATTGAATTTTTTTATATTGATATAGAATATCTTTTTCTTTTTTTATGAATCTGTTTTTATGTTATTTCTTACTGTAGAATTCTTTTTCATGTGATGTTTATAAACTGAACAGGGAAAGAACCTCTGTTACTAGTCAAGCATGTAGGAAAAGATGACCGTATAAGGGGTAAAGATTTCAATAACCGGATATCCCTTTAAATCGTGTTATCACTTTTCGAAAACAACAATTCGACCATATATGTCTTGGGTTACACAAATTTTATTTTGGGATAAGACAAAGAGTGTTTTTGATTAAGGCAACAATCCAAGAACCTGATTGCTATAGAATGTTTTCTATTGTGTGTTTTTCTCATGTGGATTTCTTCTCAATATATGAGCATCCAACAATCAATGGAGTTAATTGGTGTTAATTGTCCAATAAAGTCTACCATTGATCACTTGCAGTTTTCAGCCTTTTGGTATTCATGGATCATTAAACTAATGATGACCATAAATCCCACCAGTTAGGCTAACCAACGGTCACAACAAAATGGGCCAAACTACCACGGGTCAAAACTGTCACTTGTCAAAACTGTCCATGTCAAAACTGCCCTATGTGTAAAAACTGTCATGACCAAAACTACCTATGAGTTAAAACTGCCCATATCCAAAACTGCATATTTTCGCAATTGCTTTTGGTCAGGAATGTTATCAACTTGATGGGCGTACACTATGTACCTCCTAACCCATTTCTATGTCTAATAACCGTATCCTTCAATTACACTAAATTACTAACAATTTCCTCCCCAATTTAGTGTAATTCCTTTACATGAGATAATCAAACAAAACAAAACTTATGCATAACTGAAAAATGTCTTGAAGATTGAATTTCCATCTTAGTACATTACACATTCTAAATATTCGAGAATCGGGGTATTCTATTGAACCCTTCAACCCATATGAATACCTGAAGATAATACACACACAAGTTTTCAAGTACTCTAAAGCGATCTTGACACTCTACAAGCCATGTGTCCATATCCATTCATGAATGTTACAAAGTTAAAAGTCCAAAGCTTCTTGAAACGGCAAAACTTCACATTCACATAGATAGTTCCTTTCATTCATGCATCTGCTATTGCACTTTTTCAAAGGAGCTATTAAGAATTTGACTTCACCCTTTCCACCGGCAGGTCCGAGCACATACCTTTCGGATAATATGTATAACGATGTGCTTCAATTTCTAAGTGTAAGCTTTCCGCATTGAATTTAGCTCCTAATTCATATCAGGAGGGAATTAGGTGTCATACCATTAGAAATTTATGTGGACTTTAAACCCATCCCCAATGCAGACTTGTTAACCAAGTCTCTAGATAATCCCTTCGTCAAGTGATCAACTAAATTCCATTGTGACCTCACAAACTCTACAGAAATCACCTCATTCATGATAAGTTCACGAATCATGCTATATCTAATACCTGAGTGTTTAGACTTCCCATTGTACATTTGGCTATAAGCATTTGCCAATAAGTCTTTGCTAATGTAGCAGCACTACCACAATGGATAGAACTTGGTGCTATAGGTTTAGGCCACAATGAAATCTCATATATCAAGTTTCTTAGCCATTCAGCTTCTTTACCAGCAGCAGCTAATGCAACAAATACATATTCCATTGTTGAGCTGGTAATACATGTTTGCTTCTTGGAAGGCCATGATATTGCACCTCCCCCAGACAGGAATACCTAACCACTTGTTGAAGATGATCTTCAAGATTGGTTATCCAACTCGCATCATAATAGCCTTCTAGAACCGAAGGATATCCAACATAAGATAAACTATAATTCATAGTTTTCTTTAAATACTTTAGTACCCGCCTAATTGTTTGCCAATGTTGAGCACTAGGATTACTAGTAAATCTACTTAATTTTCCCACAGCAAATGCAATGCCCGACCTTGTACTTGTCATAGCATACATCAAGCAACCAATCACCTTTGAATACTCAAGTTGTGATACATGCTCACCTTTATTAGGTAAAAGCTTCATGCTTGGATCTATAAGAGTACTCACATAAGTACAATCAAAACAATTGAATTTCTTAAGTATCTTCTCAATGTAATGAGCTTGAGAAATAGAAATTCTATTGTTTTTACGTTTAATCCAAATACCAGGGATAACGTCAGCCTCCCCCAAATCTTTCATGGATAACTTTGATGATAAAAAATTTTTCGTTAATCTTGATCAATCTCAAAGATCAACATGTCATCAACATATAGACAAATGATGACTCCTTTACTAGATTCATCAAATTTGCTATATACACATTTGTCCGATTGATTTAAATTATAACCACTTGACGGAACCACTTCATCAAACTTTTGATGTCATTGCTTAGGTGTTTATTTCAATCCATATAAGGATTTGAGAAGTCTACACGCCTTTTTTTCATTGTTCGGCATCATGAAGCCTTCCGGTTGTTTCATATAAACCTCCTCATCCAGATCACCATTCAAGAATGCAATTTTCACATCCATTTGGTGAATCACAATATTGTGTATTGCAGCTAAGGCAATCAACAATCTAATAGTGTAGATATGAGCAACCGAAGCATAAGTGTCAAAATAGTCAATTCCAGGTTTTTGTCTAAAATCTTGAATGACCAATCTTGCCTTGAACTTTCCAGTAGTTCCATCTACCTTCATCTTCTTTTTGAAGATCCATTTGCAACCCAAAGGTTTGCAATCAGGTGGTAGATCAGCCAACACCCAAGTGTTGTTCCTCATGATGGAATCCATCTCATCATTGATTGCTTCCTTCCAAAAGACGACATCTTGAGACTTCCTTGCTTCATCAAATGTTTTTGGATCATCCTCAACATTAATGTAATGTGAATATTGGGTAGAAACCTCATCCATTGAACCTTCAATTAAGTATAATTAAAAATCAGGCCCAAATGATTTTGGTTTCCTTTCTATTTTGCTTTTCCTAAGTTCAAGTGACTTATCTTGAGTCACATCTGAACTTACCTCTTTATTGGTTCCACTAGAGCTAGGGACCATATCCTTTGGCCGAGATATAGATGAGAAGCGATTCTCATCAAAGATTGGATCCCTTGATTCAACCACAGTGTTAACCGAAACAGAATCATTAGGTTCAATAACATAGAACCTATAAGCCTTGGAATGCGTAGCATTTCCAATAAATATGCAATCAATACCTCTTTCACCCAAACTTTTCTTCCTGGGATCATGGAGTCTTACAACAGCCCTACAACCCTATACCCGAAGAAAGTTCAAGTTCGGTTTCCTTTTATACCAAAGTTCATAAGAAGTAATCTTGTTCCTATTATTAGGAACTCTATTAAGCAAAAAACAAGTTGTTAGCATAACTTTCCCCGAAAATCCATCACTAAGACCCGAATAGGATAACATGGAATTAACCATTTCCTTAAGGACCCTATTTTCCCTCTCCGATATACCATTTTGTTGAGGTGTATATGGAGCAGTAGTCTCATGAATTATACGCACGGATTGGAAATATGTTGGATCAATATATTCACCTCCCCTATCCGTTCTTAGCCTTTTGATTGATGCATTTAGTTGTAATTTAACTTCAGTTTTGTATGTTTTAAACTTATCCAAAGTTTCATCTTTAGTGTGTAACAAATAAACATAACAAAACCTAGAAGCGTCATCAATGAGAGGGTGTTTGGGGGAGCTTATTTGAGTTGCTTATTGCTTATTGCTTATAAGCAAATAAGCTAGAAATTTTGAGTTTATTTTGAGTCCCCTCACAAAGAATCACAAATAAGCAAATAAGCTTCACAAAATTAGCTTATCCAAACACTTATAGATGAGTTTATTAAGCAAATAAGCACTCAAAATAAGTCCCCCTAAACACCCTTACCTATACTAATTCCAAAGTTTCAAAAATTCTAGTTACATTTTGAAAAGGTTACTTAGTGATTTTAGTCAATATACATGTTTTACATTTTCCATGGATCATGTCAAAAGCGGGTATTAATCCATCTTTAGACATATCTTGCATTCTTTTAAAATGAACATGTCCTAATCTAGCATGCCAAAGAGTTGAAATATTTGTGCTAGAACAAGTCATAAAAGCTTAATTAACATTCATATGATTAATATTAAGTCTAAACATTCGATTGCAAAGATAACCGAAACAAACATATCATGTTTGGAAAAAACAAACTTATCAGACTCAATGACTTGTTTGTACCAAAATTATTCAACACACTACTAGACACTAGGTTTTTACGAATTTGGGGTACATGTAAAACATCAAACAAAGAAACAGTTTTTCCCGAACTAAATTGTAAATCAACACAACCACGTCCATGCACAAGAGCTGTCGACTCATTTCCCATATGAAGAACATATCCATCATCAAATGACTCATAAGTCTTGAACCAGCATCTATCCTTGCATACATGGGTAGTAACACCCGAGTCAACCCACCACACAACATCATCATCCTGCACAAAGTAAGCGTCGGAAATATACGATACATAATAACTTTTAACCAAATTATTATCAATATTCTGACCTTTTGAGTTTTGGTCCTTAGAACCATTGCCCAAACCACTTGTGCTTGCTCCATTGGTGTTTTTATGACCAATATTTCCAGCACTACAAACCCTTTTCAAGTGTCTAAAATTACCATACTTTCAACAAGTCAATTTAGACTTTTTATTGGGATTAGGCTTGTTGTTATCATGATATTTGTGTTTGCCCTTTTTGTCATTGTTCCACCATATTAATTGAAGAGGTTTCAACAACATTTTTGCCCTTTGGCTTGTCAATTTCCTGCGCCCTGAGAGATTCCTCAATACGCAAATGATTGCCCAACTCAATAAGAGTTAACTCCTCTTTCTTATGTTTCAAAGTATGTTTGAAATCTTTCCAAGAAGGAGGGAGTTTGTCAATGACAAAAGAAACCGAAATGGATTCATCCATGTTCATTTTGTATTGTGCGAATTGCCCAAGTATACGAAGAAGTTCATTGTATTGTTCCCTGACCGGTCTAGAATCGACCATCTTGTAATTATTAAAATTATTAACAATGAACTTTTTACTTGAATCATTTTCAGCCATATACTTTGATTCCAAATAATCTCATAGTTCTTTAGCATATTCATGATTTTGATAAATATCAAAGAGGGGGTCAGCCATACCATTGAGGATTAAACCTCGGGCAATATAGTCATCGTTCTCCCACTTGCTCCTCGTCCGAATCTGTTCCACTATAACATCATCACCATTGTCTTCAGGAATTGGTGTACTCAGAAGATACACCACACTCATGCTTGATAGAAAGAAATGCATCTTCTTTTGCCGCCTACGGAAATTCACTCCTTCAAACTTATCAAGTTTGGAGTAATTAGGCGTCATATGATTCAAAGTAGCCGCCATTGAAATCGTAGAAATTGTTATGTTCGATTGTTGAAAAAGATGACTGTGTAACGAGTAAAGATTTCAATAACCGGATACCCCTTTGAATCGTGTTAACACTTTCCGAAAACAACAATTCGACCCTATATGCCTTGGGTTATACGAATTTTATTTTGGGATAATACAAAGAGTGTTCTTGATTGAGGCAACAATCCAACAACCTGGTTGCTATAGAGTGTTTCTTATTGTGTGTTTTTCTCATGTGGATTTCTTCTCAATATATGAGCATCCAACAATCAATGGAGTTAATTGGTGTTAATTGTTCAATAAAGTCTACCATTGATCACTTGCAGTTTCCAGTATTCATGGATCATTAAACTAATAATGACCATAAATCCCACCAGTTAGGCTAACCAACGGTCACAACAAAATGGGTCAAACTGCCACGGGTCAAAATTGCCACTTGTTAAAACTGTCCGTGTCAAAACTGCCCTTTGTGTAAAAACTGTAATGGCCAAAACTGCCTATGGGTCAAAACTGTCTATGGGTCAAAACTGCACATAACCAAAACTGCCCATGGGGTCAAAACTGCACATTTTCGCAATTGCTTTGGATCAGGGATGTTATCAACTTGATAGGTGTACACTACGTACCTCCTAACCCATTTCCATATCTAATAACCGTATCCCTCAATTGCACTAAATTAAGCAAACCTAATAGTTTTCCATAATGTGCAACCAAATTAACAGTTACACACGTTTGTTGAGAAGCTTGATGGCATATTATCCATATTTGCAGGTCCAAAGAACTCCTTTAGATGATAGTAGACATGTTAATAGGCGTGAATTACTTATAAATTGGCTGATTTGAGGATTGGTCAAATACAAAAAGGTTGAGTTAAAACGACAACTCTTGACAAGTCAAATACTTCAAATTTGTTAAAAGTTACTTGAAGCATATTCTTAGTGCGTACACATTCGTAGTTTTTGTGCTCATAATCAACTCATTACTCATTACTATATATAATGGACAAGTGTTTGTTTGTCAAACCTAAATTGACCCAACTCGTTTTGTCAATCTTACCACCTCAAGATGATAATACCTTCACGATTGACTGTTAAAATCTTGTCTCATACTTATTATCGCTTTTCAGCATCCATGTTGCTCAAGTAAACCTCATGCAACGATGTTATCGTTACAGAGATACATCATAGCTTATCCGTTTTAGAGATACCTTAAAGATTTATCAACAAGTTCCATCTAGCAATAGGACAAAATGCTAGTACATTGTTATAAATTCCCTTCATATTGCAAAGACAATTTTTTACACTAATAGCATCACTGCCCTAGAAATTCCCACACAAATACAAAAAAAATACACCTCCATTCACCAATTTCTTCCCTTATGCAGCTACAGGTCTCAACTTCAACAAGATGACAGATACATGAACTTGGGACCCACGAAACAAACGAGCAAGTTAACTACACAGGTTTGGAATGCATACAGTACTACCATCAGGGTTAGGAGCTTCTTTCCATATCTTACCAGTGACTCTCAACTTGAGTTCTTTCCTATCTCCACCCGAGAAAAATAGAGCCATATTCCTCTGTATTATCAGCCCATCATGGCTGTCCCTAACCTTTCTGTGACCATCTCGTATGCTTCGAGGGGTGCCCTCCCATGTGAGTTTTCTACCATTCCCACCTACCTCTAAACTGTAACGGTAGTTCCTTGCGTCATTTTCATCACCCATGAATCGGAGAAACGCCATGTAGACAGGGGCCATGCTGAGCTGGAACGCCTCAAAGTGGAGACAAAAGTACTGCCCGAAGCAGTTAAAGACCTGCGTATGGAGGATCAATAACTCAGCAAGATCAAAAATTGACTGAAGAAATGATGTAAAGATTGACTTTTTAGAAAAAGTAGAGTTCGCAATTTTGAATTGGTCAAATTTTTTATTTTTTTTCCTTTTCTCAAATAGGTCAAATTATAAGCTAAAAGGGGAACGGGTCATATGAGCTAACAGGTTGAAATTTGCTTAAGCTGTAAAGGGTATGTTTGATGCATAAAACCTCCAAAATCGCTTTAACGATTTGGTTATAACGAAATTGATCAACGGTGGAATTAATAAGTTACAACCAAGCAGATTATAACTGAAATAATATTGTTTATGTGATCATACTTAGCATATTAATTAGTTATAAAAAAATTGTTTGTGCGGTTACGGAACTCAACCCGCACCTGTTAAGATATGGAGTTTCATAAATGTATAATAATTTGTAATTTTGTGACAGCAATATTAATGAATAGGTGAACCTTGAGTCCTTGACCTTTAAAGTCAAAGGAAGCAACTTTCAAGTTCAAACTAAACTTGGGTATAGAGGCAGAATTGAATCAATCATTTGAACACCTGTATAGCATTTTGAAAGACTAGATTTACACGCTTATAAATAATCAAAGAGCTAGTCGACATATTATTTTTTTACCGTTTAACCAACAAAGTGTTCACTATAAATACTAATAGGTATGACCAAACTCAAATGACAGAGAATGACAAGATACTAACCGTAAGCATCCATGTGGCGTTTTCAACTTCGCGTGGATTGGACTTGACATAACGGTGGTTGAAAGTGTACCCAGAGTGCATATCTACTTTGTGATCATCCCTTAAATGGGAAACGAGATACGGGATATCCCCAACAACCGAGCACTCAGATCCAGCATATGGACAGCTGTACGGCCTGAAATTGCAGATGGCCTCGTGTTTCAGCTTGCTATAGTATGGGAAGATCCCAGGGCATCCGAGGGAGAAGTATTTGCATGGAAACTCAAGCGATTCAGCCACTTTTTCCAATGCAAGACACCTTATATCGCCTAGCTCCTGCCGACATGTTGGGCACCTGTTGTGAACCCGTGTCTTACAAGTGGAACAAATCGTGTGCCCGTTGCAACACTGCAAAACATAATGATAGATATATCACTGAACACAAATTTGCTCCACCTTCAAAAGTCAAATCCTCATTTTTTTATCAGTTACATTCCAACCTTTTAAGAAACAGAGATACAGTTGACATTTGAATTCAAACTACCCATTTCAACTTCAAAGCTGTCCCAATAGATTCTAAAAAATCTTCAAAATAGATTTCTTGAGTTCGTGAGAACTTATTATAAATATAAATATAGGAATAAATTGAAGATGGAAAACAAAATGTTAACCAAATTCAGATTAATCATAATTTGACAAATAATATGTTTGAGCAAAAAGCCAAAAGTTGATCATAATCCAAAAACCCCCAAATCACTCCAGCCTTGAATCCATAGAATAAAATCATGCACCATATTACATAATTCCAGTCTTCGATATAAATTTCAAATTTACAATAAACAAAGGTCAAATACGAATATTCAACAGATAAAATAACATCGATTGATTCAAAAATCAAGAGCCAATTAATCTATAAATTTCATATAACGAATAATACCTGATGAATTGGAGGGTACATTGAATTTGTACAAACAGGGCATTCAAGAAGCTCATGAACACTGGTTGTTGGATTAATTGTTGCAGGAACGACATTAACATTATGAGTTTTTGAAGACAAAAACTGTGGATTTTGAGAATTGTTTTGATGATGATGATTATGGTGATGATGATGGCTATGGTGATTATGATGATGATGATGTGGGATTTCATCTTCCAATCCATCAGATGTTGAGACACATTCAATGTTATCAATTTCCATTTTGGAAAAAAATTAACAAAAGTTCAAGATTAAATCTTTATAAATGGGGTTTGTTTATTTTGTAAGAAAAATAAAAGATTTGTTCCCTCCCCAATTAGGTTAAAGATCATGAATCAATAACCAGGGGGTGGGGAGGGATGGCAAGGAAATGAGAAACAGAAGGTGCTTTTCTTTTCTTGATAGGTTTTTCTTCTTATTATTTTTTTATATATTTATATTTATTTTTGTTTTGGTGGATAGGATTGAATTATAAAGCCTATTTTTTTCTTATTTTCTGTAAATTAGATTGAAAATGTGGGATATATATGGTTTGAATACTACAGTTAAAAGAAGACTTTAGTTATTGCCAAATTTAGTATTCAGAAACTAAAAATAACTCGCCACAAAACTTTTGTTAATACCTAATTTTTGTAGCTATTTATTGAAGCATGTAGGTTATATGTGTAACAAAAAGGGTGAGATTAAAATAATATTTACATGATTAGCTTCATTCATTTTTTGTTACACCTAACTATTTGAGCGGTTGTTGAATTGATCATTTCATGTATGAGGTTGATCTTAATGTATTTTTGTTGTCAATTAAACATAATACTACCATATTTTGTTTTGTTAATAAAAAATAATTCAATATCACTCATAACTTTACACCTTAAAGATATTGTTTGCAACTCATTGATGACACTTTAATATTAACTCTCAAATTTCAACAAGCCATAACTCAAACGATATTTTGAGTCATAATAAGAGCCACAGCCATCTTGATTGTGAAAACATCATCCCCTTTTAGCAAATTAACTATTGAATTCAATCATCATTAGGGCTTTCTAGTTATTTGGTTAAAAGTTAAAACATTTGGAAACTAACAGATGGAGAATTTCATATATGTCATTGCTAAGGTTAATAGAGTAATATCATATTTGTGCAGTTTAAATTCATAAAGTCGTTTGAACTTTGAACACCCCTAACCCACACAAACACACTAGTCGATTTTCTTGTTGTGGGAAACACAATCGGCTTCTACTTTGTTGTCCAATATAGTTAAAAGTGTTAGATTCACCGTCGGACGTCTAGCATAATCTTGAAGAGAAGATTAAGAAAACTAATTGTTTAGATGTAAATTAATACTGTCGGTGCTAAATATGTACTTTTAATTTGGAAACCTTAGATGAGGGATGCGACAACTGGAAAAGAACAAACTACATGCAAAACCTTGATCAATATGTTCTACAATCGATTCATATTTGAATCGCCGATCACATACCAACCTAACAGTGACTCCCTGCTACAAAAAAATACCCTGGGATCAAATAGATAGGCAGTCAGCACGAAAAACATTCATTCTCCGAATTGTAGATAGATTTCATGCCGACTTTTCCTCAGACCTCACACCAACTAACGGGACCTTTTCAGTTACATATTCATTTTATCATATATACGAAAGCTTTTTACATTCCAAGATTCTACATAGGGGGTAAATAGAAGTGATTCACATTCAGTTGTCATTGCTTGTAGAAATGCAATATCTTTAGAGCGTGTTATCATTACCCTTCCAAAAGTTTGATGATAATTACGTATGTTCAGAGCGGAGTCAGATTAAAGAGGCTGCAAAAGAGCTTAAGAAAGATTCTAAGCTGCTATTTTCAGGAATCCGGCTCGACTTACTTTATAAATTGCCTCAGAAAAGAAAATACCCTGAAATATCCATAAAGGTAGCAGCAGACCATAGTGAATTCTGTCCCATCTTCTCCCTGCTGAAAAAAAAAACCCCCAAAGAATGCAAGCAAATATGTCCAAGAGGGCATATTAAATGCTTATGATTTTTCTACTTCACGGTGTGCCTCTCACTTTGGTAAATCGGCATTTTTCTTTAAAAAATATGTACATTTTTCATCCACTCTAGCCCGAGAACTGAAAGCATAGAAGCTTGAAGTATGGTATTATGAAACAAATAAAATGTTTTATTCCGTATTCACAACAAATCCAACTATCTTAATACACTGGAGATGTCCTTAAAGAAAAAACCCGTGCAAATTTGGTGCTCATATCCTCTAGGATTTAAAGTTCAAACGTACAAGAAACTATAACCAATTTCGCAAAAAAGATTTTTAAACTCTACCATTGATTAGGGAAGGCTTCTCTATATTTTGAATGATCATCTCCAAGATTCACTTGTTTTGCCATAGCCTTCCGACTCAGTAGCCTCCGAGCTAATCTATCCTTAGCAGTTACTTTCTTTTTAAGCATCTTTGCCAAGCTATCCCTTTCTCTGTTCGTCTCTAATTCTCCAATGGCAGAAGAAAATGACGTTGACGCAACTGCTGCATCTCTTAAAACAGCTTCATTGTGCTTACGAACTTTTGCAAGTTTAGCTCGTTTCATTTCCTTTTTATCATATTCTCTTTTCTTCATGGCCTCTTTATCTCGCTCTCTAACATTGTTTATTGCCTGTTTTAGTAATTCTTCTGTCGAGACATTCTTCAAATTAGGTTCTTCATCTTCCTTAGATCTATCTTTTACAGGTGTCCCTTCATCATCACGAGCAACAATGGGGCCATGAAAAGGGCAGACTTTCAAATCTCGTCTCTGACAAAGCCCGCCCTTTTTTAAGGGTGCACGACATTGCGGAATTTCTTTATGCTCTTCCTCGTATACGGTCGCCTGAATGTTTAGTTCAGCAATTTTCTTAGCTGGAATAACTGCATCAGAGTCCACCCTACCCCAATGACCTTCAAGCTCTAACCCTCTATGGTTAGCCATGAAGTCACGATTCGAACCCCAGTTGTCCAAGAAAGAACCCCATTTCATAATTGGAGCTTCAACCATAAGCTTACTTTTTAGAGGATCCAAATCAGCAGCCACCTTCACTTCAACATATGTTTGTTTACTGTTACTGCATTCTGGAGAATCATTTCTCTTGTTTGCATGATCCTCAGTTTGATTGTTAGGTATAACAGATTTTGAAGTATCAAACGATTCACTTGTCCCTTCTTCCCAAATATCTTCATCCCCCTCATCTGCAGCGGTTAAAAGAACACAGCCTGCTTCTTCACACTTACTTTTTACTGATTTGAGATGATTTCGAATATCAATGAATTCCTTTAGCATGGAGTCCCTAAGCCTGTTATCTGACAATTCGACCCTTATGAGAACAGAAATCGATTCTTGTACTGCAACTAAATGTTTAGTCACTAAAAGCTTGTAAAGTTCTCTTAACGCGTCGAAAACCACTTTATTCTCGCTATTTTCTTGTACCTTGTCTGCTTCATTTAATGCATTCTCACGAATCTGACGCAATTCAAAGCTACGAAATTCCTCAAAATCTTCTTCATCAACAGGATCCAATGGTACGCTTCCTTCTTTAGAACTTACAAGGATATCTAAGCATTCACTAATTTCATCAACTATTGAAATTACTTCATCCTTGATTGAAGTAAAATTGGACTTTAACAATTCATACTTCTTTAACAGAATCTCTTTGGTCCGCAACTCTCTTTCTCTTCTCTCCTGCTGAAGCCTTGCCGCGTTTGCTTGAAGATTAGGAAACTGATATCTAAGTGTATTTTTAAGGTAATCATACCCTAATCTAAGGTGCCTGTAATGGATTCCAAATGTATTGTTCCACTTCTCTAAAAATTCTATTGCTTTCAAACGCAACATGGAAGCAATAGCTGGAGGAGCAGGAAGTGGCTGGTTTCTTCTGAAACCAATACTCAAAGTCAGCAATCGGTCCAAGTTCTCAACAATCAGGGTTCTAAAAAGCTTTGAGCGCATGAACAGTTCATGAATTATATTTAGTGTAAGGTACCGTACCTGCAATATAATTGCACATCAGGAATTTTATCTCAATAAAACAACTATTATTTATGAGATAAAAGGTTCCTAAAAAGTGTACAACAATGTAAGATCAAGTGAGCTACCAAAACAAAGAAGCATTGCATTCCTACAAAGTAAAAGCAACACCGACACAATTTCACTCATGAATCACTCCACTTATGTTGTCCGAATTTGGATAATGCGTACACATATACAAGTATCCACATATTTGACATATACATACATATCTGTGTGTATACATATGTATGTAGTGTATATATCAATTATGTTAGAAATAAGTGAACTTCAAAAATATTGACATTCTGACGGTAATAATGCACCACGTAAGTGATTCATTCATTTCAACAAGAATTCAACGCATACTTGAACCTTATGTATTGTTCTATGTCTAATTATATCTTCTATGTTCTTAGAATACAGAACCATCACTTGTATTTATGCATATATGAGCTATAAACAACATATCCCCATCATTTATATTACTAAAAAAATGTATATGGTATATATTGCGCTGATAACCATCAAATTAGCTAACAACTTACTAATTTAATATAATTTAAATACTCATAGAACTCAAAAGTGAGAATTGCATAAAATAAGAACAATAACTGACAAAATTATATGAAAGTGATATAACAGTAGTGTGAAATGGAAGGACCTGAGAGTGATCTCGTCTCATGAGGCTCATTAGGTTCTCGACTGCAATTCGAAGCTCCGAATCAGAGTTACGGACAACGGATTTGATTGATTTGAGGATTCGTGGATCCAATTCGGGTTTAGTTGAGTTGGTTGCTTTCTCTATTAACTCTACCACCACCACCGCCGTATTGGCGTCGTCTGCCTCCCATTCCATTGCCGGACCACCGATTTTTCTTTTTAATTTGACTTTTTGATTTGATTTTGTTTGGTTTTCGTGTTGTACAGGAGATGGGATTAATATATTTCCTGGTCAATGTGAGAGGCGGTGAATGGCCACGGATTGTATATTGTTTTCCAATTAACTATTTTTTCATTTTGCACGAATGGTTTTTAACTCTAAAGAAAGTTGAATTATCAATATAAGAAAAAATAAACCAAAGATATTTTGAATAACTAGTAAAATACCCGTACTTTGCAGCGGGTTAATGTAAATCACTATAGAAATATATAGGATAACAAAATACAATTATTATTATAAAAGCATACGTAAATATTATTTTCTTAATAAAATAAACTAATTCAAAGTATTACGAGTATAAAAGAATATATAATCTCTAATTGAATAACATTTGATTTGGTAGTTATCTCCATTATCGACGATATTTATAGATTATTTCTAAATTCAAAAATGTTGTTTAATTTTTGTTAAGGGTAGTTTTGTCGTTTCCATATTAGATTGGGATAGATTTGACTTTTCCGATCTTTAAAGTTATAAGCTTGTAAAGAATAAAGGTAAACAAATTATAAGGTGTATTGATGTATAATTTATTCCTCTATATTCTTTAATTCTAAATTCTAATGTAATTAGATCGATACTCTGCACATTACTCACTCCGAATAGTTTACTTTAAAAATGCACGCAGTTTTATAAAACTTACTAACTTCACTCTCGACCAGTCAAACATCATTCTTACCCACTAAAGTCTATTTTGATTGGTTGAAATACAAAGTGGACAATTATTTTGAGACACTTCAAAATTAAAATGTGTACACTTATTATGAGACGGATGTAGTAGTATATCTTAAAATACGTCTTTTTATATATTGAGCTAGCTTTCAAATCCATTATATACATATAGGGTGGTTGAATTTGTATTTGATTTTTGATATGTATACAAATAATGTATGTTATTATATGAGTTCAATGAAAAATGCTACAAAAGTGATGAATAAGAGAATCAATAGAATTGCTCAATTTTCTTTAAAACCCAAC
Organism: Gnaphalium uliginosum; assembly: GCA_963930675.1. Taxonomy (NCBI): domain Eukaryota; kingdom Viridiplantae; phylum Streptophyta; class Magnoliopsida; order Asterales; family Asteraceae; genus Gnaphalium; species Gnaphalium uliginosum. The sequence continues at coordinate 28,434,878 of OZ005680.1, read as the reverse complement.
TTTCACTCAAATTTTGAAAATCAAATACCTCACAAACGTTTTGACTAAAAATTTTAAAAATTACATTTTCAGAATCAGCGTCTTTTTCTCTTCGATTAGAGATCCCACAAACTATACTTTGGACAAAAAAAAATTTCATTTTTGTCGGATCTTAGAAATTGCGGCTTATATAATCACATGTGATTTTATATATAATAATAAAAATATAACACATTTTTTTGTGTATAATAATCACATCTGATTTTGTGTATAATCACATGTGATTTATGATTAAAAAAAAAATAACATTGGTACACGATTATTCATCAATGGTAGATGTTAACTCACATATGTTTACTGATTAATGTTCATTCATATTAATAAGTATATATAAAATTTTAAAAATTGCATTCTTTATAGCCAAAATTACATGCGATTATTGATTTGGGTTTAATCATATGTGTTTTTCAAATGAAGTATATAATAATAAATGATAATTCACTTATGATTTCACCCTTTTATATTTATTTAAATGTAAGATTATAGAAAATTATTTGAAGTCGGTATTTATTTATACTTTAATCGCATGTGATTATTAATTTAATGTTTAATCAAATATGATTAACAACTAATTTTTTTGTAGGTTTATTAAATTATCAAATAAAATTATTTTTCATGTGATTTTAAACTTATAATTTGTAAATTTGATTATTTACATGTGGTTATAGCTAATGATTTAAATCTTATAATTTGATTGTAAATATAATCAGATGTGAGTGTAAAATCACATGTGATTTAACATTATGAATTTCAAACACCAATTACGAAGTATGTCATGTGAGATCTTTAATTAAAAATAAAATGATGTTTGATTCCAACGGTGTATTTTTTATCATTTATATATATATATATATATATATATATATATATATATATATATATATATATATATATATATACTTGTCGTGAGATATTTAAAAAAAAATTAAAAAGGTGAAAATGGGTAGTTAAAATGGAGCAATTATTTTGGTTCCGGCATTCTTCATTTTTTTTAACATTCTTTATTGAATTTTTTTTATATGTGAAATTTCAACATTTTATATGTGATAAAAAATACGTATTAAATTTTGAAATTGATTTTTGAAGGTAGCATGTGTATCATATTAAGATATTTTTCAAAGTATTAGCTTATAATTATTCAATTATCCCTTATTTAATAATAATTGAAGATGAATGACGTAATAAAAAAAAATATGCGTACTAACTCACCTTAATCAAAAGAGGATCAGTATTAAGGTAAATCCTTAAAAGCCTAAAAAATAAAAATAGTATTTAACCAAATAATTTGATCTAATAATTGGGCAATTTCATGTATATCCCTCGAAAAACTTGAAAATTACATACATATCTAAGCATTCTTAAACAGCATTATAGATCAAGCATTAAAAAGTGAGAAATTCAAAAAGTTTTGCTTTCAAAATTAAGTAAAATTAAGGTATTTAATGAACTAATTAAAAAAATTATAATTAATGATATAATCAACATGCTTCCTATAATATATTTATTTAAAAATATGTCACCTGTATAGCTAATGATGAATAATTTTAAAATTAATAGTTAATTCAATCCGCTGATTCATATCAAGTTCTGTAAAAAAAGTGTAAATTGGCGGGAACACCCTGGTCCCGTGTGCCTTTGGCATCAGTCATTATCCACCCCACAAGGATGACTCCGGGCAACTCCCCTGGCACAGTGGGGGCGTCTGGAGTTGGAATGAACATTTATATATAAGTTCTCTCATGGCCCTATGTGTTTTACGGGTGTGGGTACCTATCATGCTAAATGTTTACTCAGGACAAGATTGAACCCCTGACATCTAAAAAGTCAAGAGCCCAATCTAGCACTGGGCCATTTAGACAAGTGGTTGATTCATATCAAGTTAGTTACCTTCAATTATGATGATTCAGTGTAGATCAATACTAGATTTTAATAGTATAAAAATTAACTCGATACAAGAATGAAAATGCATGTTTCAAAACATTCATGAGTGTTTCTAGTTCTCTCAGAGTACTTTTTGTTTAATCTCTATAAGTTACTCGGATTAGCGTTTAGGCTAATGAAATCTTAATCATGTGTTTAAATTATAATATCATATTCATTTTCTAATGTTACATCTGGCAGTGGCGGAGTCAAAAATCATATCTTGGAGGGCCCAAAATAATCTGAGAAACGTAGGATCACAAAAACAAACGAAAACAACCCTAAACATGTCAGCAAAACTATTCAAGCAACTTGTAAACAATTGAACAACGCAAAATATAACTAAAAATAGTTTTAACAACAATAAACATAAAAAAAACAAATATAAATATTAACATCAGTAAAAAGCAACTAAAAATATTGATATCCTCTAAAATTGGTAAGATATGGTATACATACAAAGTTTTAGATAAAATGTGTGGGCTTTCCATATTTTACCATTGTTGGGCTGGCATGGACTAATGGGCCCATGACCCCCTCTCCAGACTCCAGAGGCGGATAGTTTTATGAGAGAAATAAAAAGAAAGAATAAAGTACAAAGTACAATTTAGCTCGCAAAATCCAAAATTGTAAATAAACGTTACTCGTGTTTTTTAAGTCAATAAAAGCTAATTTCAATTTGATTTTTGAAGCCAATAGATATAATTTAGAACTTGACTAAAATTAAACGAGTGAAAAGTTGCTAAAAGAGTCTTTTAAGACTTCTTGAACGATTATACTGACAAAAGATTACAACCTTTATATGAGTAATAAAGTTCTGTATTCATATAAGCAACTGTTACCAAGTCGAATGGTTCTGTTTTGACTCGCTATCCAACTCTCCAACTGTTTTTCAACTCATGGACACTGCATGTTCAGAAAGGTACAAGACAACATTTATTGCGGTAATAGTTGTAGACCAAAACAAGCTGCAAAATCCTGTATGAGTCCACAAGACAGTTTAATTGAAGCCACTTGTACCCTGTGACCTTTATACTCCCACCTGCAACACCATTCAGATAGAAAAAACAATGCAGAGAATAGGTTAACTACACACATATATTGATATATATACACATATTAACTTATGGTAATGATACTGTAAAGAACATGAAACTATGAAACTCTTTTTGATGAAGTTGAATTAATCGTCAGATAACAAAATAGAAAACCAAACCAAAACCATGAAACTGCAATTTAAAAGAAACTACTATAACTCAATTCAGACAACTGAAACCGTATTTGTCAATGTGGGAAAACTATATACTAATTAATATCCATTTGCTCAGACTACAACAAAGATACCAGCATAGATTATACATGTTATAGAAAGTAATAATGGTGTTTATGAAATTTAAAAGATGACCCTTTTTGGCCAAGCAATAATCCCTGCTCCTTGTGGATATTTGTGATGATGACCAAGCAACGACGTCTAAGTTCTAAGTCCTTAACCACTTCAATTAGTAAGGATCATATATTTGGCTGTTGAGGAGTTGAGCATAAGCAACTAATTGTTGAAGATTTAACTTTTTAAAATATTGTCCAAGATTAACTAGTCTTTGTGAACTTTTGTTCATAAATTAACTTTTCCGAACTCGGAGGGAACCTTCCAGCTCCGTTTAGGAGAACAGCAATTGTACTAATATCATATAGTGTTACAATATCAATTCTAATATGTTTATATTCTCTAAAAATAACTATCCTTCGTACTCAGTGAACAGTTTATGGTTCATTTCTCGCAGCTTAAGTGATAAACTCATAGAAGGTCCCTCGACCAACTAAATCCAGTTCATGTTTTTAAGAACACTGGCAGATCCTAGTATATTAAAACGATAAACATATTTAAAGTCACCAAAAACTCTTTCATCCATCTCTAGCAGTAATATATATTTCTTTCAATTTAAAGCATTCATTCTAGTGCAAAACAACAAGGCCAACAGCTTGATATGATATATTGATTGGTATGCTGGAATGTTGTTTAGCACTAACCTCATTGAGCTTCAAAAATTTACGTATTTGAACACTCATCATTTCTCCCGACACCAGTTCCCACTCTTGCCTCCAGTTTTGTGTTCCAATCGCACATCCGTAATCTGAATATCCTTTGATGCAGCTTTACACATATCATACACAGTCAAACCAGCAAGGGTAACTGCTGTCATTGCCTCCATTTCAACCCCAGTTTTCCCTGTTGAAGCAGCTTCCCCTTCTATTTGAACACAATAATCACGAGGATTTAGTTGTAAATCAACCCGAACATGCGTTAAATTGATATTGTGGCATAGCGGGATAAGGTTACTAGTCTGCTTTGCTCCAGTTATTCCAGCTATTTTTGCCACACTAAGGACATCTCCCTTTGCAACCTGATTGGCAGAAACTAGATCGTATACTTTCTTCCCCAAAATAACCTTGCAGCTCGCTGTAGCAACTCTCTTGCTAATATCCTTGTGAGAGACATCCACCATTTGTGCTTCACCTTTGGAACTTATATGAGTCAGTTTATATTCATTTTCAATTTTCTCGACAGATTTAAACTCAGAATCTTGAGATGTAGGTTGACTATCACTGGAACCAGTAAGACTAGTAGGTGGAGCTTCACCAAAAACAAATTCCATCTCCTGAAATCCAAGACATTAGCATTCAATACTATCCCATATAAGTTCAGTGAGCAATAGATTGAATATGGTTTAAAAAGTTCTATGCGGTTTTTGGTACATAAATTCATGCAATTCTATGACATTGTCCCGTGCTAGAGAAGATATCTATGTTAAAGAAACTAGATTCTAACTCTTATAGTTGCAGAAAAAAAAACTTTATGATACCTTATTAAGCTCATAAATGGTGCTTTCAATATCATGGCTACTGCTATTGCTAAATAACCTTGATTTAGGTAACATCGATGCAGCCCGACGAAGAAACATGGCCATGTAAAAGCTCCCTTGATGTCGCCTATGACCTTAACAAATATAGAGGAACATGTATAACTGAAAACATCTAATGAAACTAATAACATAATCAACAGCATATATACATTCATTCTCATTCAGGCATATTAACAAACACCTAGAGTGCATTAAACTAAAACATTAAGTGTAGAGATATTTTGGAGCAAACTAAATTATTGTCACCGATTCAATTACTACAAAAGCAGAAGCTTAATAAGCTAACCGAAACACCCCCAAAATCCAGTACCTTGAAACTCGATGATGGGCTTACAAGTTCTGATGCACAAGTAGGCTATTAAAATGCTCTGTAACTATGGGCAATGACCGTAGATTTTATAATTCGGATTAATAGCAATGACCGTAGATTTTATAATTCGGAGGATTAAAAATGTAAGTTATTGTTAAAAAACTACCACCACCAGGTCTAAAATTTATACCGTTAAGTTGTCACTTTTCCTTTATTGACAATCCTAAAAGGAGTAGTTTTGTTTATATATTTGTCAAAATAATAAATGTAACTTTCTTTGCCCCAAAATCTACACATCAGATAGAATTATAGAATCATGTAAAAATGTCATGATAAATTTACATTTGGAACTGCATCAAAAAATGTTAGTTTGAAGAAAAGAAAATGGTACATTAAAATATACAGTAAAAATTATGCATGAGAGTATGTATTACCATCTGAATCTTCCTTACCTTTTCAACCTTAAACTAAGTTTCAATCCAAAAGATTACTTTCTTGTGTTTTGGTTAACCATTCTAAAAATATTCATTAGATGTTCCAAGCAAAATACAATTATAACTTGTATGTTTTTAGCTTGTCACTGATACATATGAGTTGCTAAACGAGGCTTCGCAATGGCCATCAATGGTTTAGCTTTCGGCATCGTCATACCATACACTTCTTCCGTATCAATATCCTCACATCTCAATCCATCAGGTGGGCTCCAATCGAAGCAATGAAAAAGTCGAGCCAATGCCATCAAAACAAACGTTACACCAAGTGGCGCACCAGGACACTTTCTTTTTCCAGCACTAAACGGCAAGATTTTGAAATCGTCTCCGTGACTTATCTCAACTCGACTCCCATCACTAGTCATATGTCGTTCAGGGCGAAACACATTAATATCATCCCATATCATTGTGTTTCGGCCCAGCCCATGAGTGTTGATGAACACACGTGTCTTTGCAGGGATGTAATAGCCGTTGATCTCTGTAGCACGTATGGATTCGTGAGGAATGAGAAATGGGCCAGCTGGATGCATCCTGAAGGTTTCTCGTACTACACATCTTAAGTATTTGAGACTTGATAAGTCTGACTCTGAGACCATACGATCAGAGCCCACAACGTTGTCAAGCTCTTCTTGAATCTTTTGAAGGACTTGAGGGTGTTTGATAACTTCGGCCATTGCCCATTCGTTTGTTACTGCTGAAGTATCTGTTGCTGCAGCTATCATATCCTAACATAAAAGATGCATCAAACAACTTTTTATAGTACAAATTTTTACTTCAAGAAAACAAATTGTAAAATGTGAAATGATCCAACTATTTCGTATCTTTTACAATGATTATTTTTGAATATGATATCGTTAGAGTTTGATGTCTATTTTGTTGTTCAAGATTTATAGAAAAAAGATAGATATTACCTGAACGAGAGCTTTGATTTGTGTATCGGCCATATGCTCTTTGCCATCTTCACCTGGCAAAGACAATAGAACATCAACAAAATCCATAATTCCCTCATCTTTTTGTTGTCCACTCTTCTTTCTTCGCCTATGTTCTTCAATGATCTTCGAATGGAAATCATCCACTCTTTTCTCCACTTCTCTCATTTTCTTTTCACAGCCATACGGGTCGACCCATCTCCAAAATGGTAAATAATCACCCAAATAGATCAAGCCTAGTAGCCAAAACAACTCATGGGTTATGTGCATAAATTCCAAGGCTTCTTTTGGGCCGGCTGAGCCCGACCCGAAGTATTGCTTCCCTAGCAACATTCGGGTCACATTGTTCATAGAAAAAGCACCTAAAACTTCTCTAAGGTTAATCGGGCCACCAGCCCAAGCCAAAGCCCATACATCTTGTACAAGATGTTGGGCTTCAGATGCACGTTGCTTTGAAAAGGATTCAAGTCTTTTTATTGTAAGAAGTTGCTCCATACAAATCCTTCGCATCCATTTCCACCTAGGCCCGAAAGGTGCTAGTGCAACATCCCCACATTTGTAAGCTAGGTGATATGCAGCTAAGGTTCGAGGCCGAGATGCAAAAACGTCATCTTGTTGTACAAGTATCTCCCGAATAATATCAGGATCATTGGTGGTGATAGCATCAACTTTTCCTAAACGAAGATAAACCAAAGGTCCATATTGTTCACAAAATGAAGCAAAGTCTCTATGAGGTAGCGACCCTAGTTGGAGAAGATTACCAACAATGGGCCACCTTGGTGGGCCTGGTGGAAGCCTGCCCATCGGTTGTTGATAATATTTATTGAGCCATAACGACAATATTCTTGATACTAGAACCGCAACGACAAGGATACATGTCAAAGAATGCAAGTCCATCACTTATTGAATTGTTAATTACAGAAACATAAGTTGTCCATTTGATCAAATTGAACAATTTAAAAGAACTTTTTACACAAAATTTGCATGTTAAACTTATTGGTTTGTTTCTAGGTTTAGAGTTAGGTTTGGATTAGTTAAACCACATCTTTTGAATAGTAAACTGCTAACAGTTATGTTTCTTTGTCTAAGTATTATTAGTGTAATAGACTTTTTTCTGTTTTTATGTAGCATAAACAACAAAATTACTAGCGCTCTTTTATGAGTTTTAAAAGTCAAGTACAATCAGATCTGATGATAATTGTAATATACTAGTAATTAATAATGATCACAAAATCTACAAGAATGATGTGATATGAATTTATAATTATTTAATATGAGATGAGATTATAAAGTAATGAGTAGCATAAACAGTTATTGAGCTAAAGTAATCAAAGATTTCATTTATATATATTAAAAAAATGTTTTGTAGATATTGTAACAAATTGGTCGTATTTTTTTTATATATATATATATATATATATATATAATTTTTTGTTGGTATTATAACAAATTGGTCCTATGGTCTAGCGGTTAGGACATTGGACTCTGAATCCAGTAACCCGAGTTCAATTCTCGGTAGGACCTATACTTTTTGATTTTTTCAGCTATTTTGATATCTACATGTTTAATCCCTCCAGTTTAGATCGGAGTACACCAGAAAACTTTATCATTTTATACGTTTCATTTGCAGTCCTTATGATAGCTTCTGTTGACTTTGTTTTCTTTTTAAATAACAGTAATACTTACTAGTGCCTTCAATTACCGATTGAGATATGTGAAAGGAGATTGTATTGGTTTTTTTGTTCTTAACTTACATAAGATGATTTCTTGAGGTTTTTAAAAAATAATAAATAAATACATGTAACGACTAAATCATTATATTTTAAGTTGATTTTTTTAACGTGAAAAAAGATTCAACAATAACCAAACAGAGAAAACGATACGTACACAATATTCAAGCACATACATTTGACTTTGGATGATGCCATTTGAGAACACATACATTTGACTTTGGATGATGCCATTTGAGAACCAACATTTTAAGTACGACCTATTCACATAATTACCATATGATAAAATAACTTCAAATTAATGAAACCATATATCTGCAACGCCCAAACACAAAAAAAAAATGATGTCTTAACAGTTTAGAAAACCATATCAAGCTTCCATATTACTTCGAGCAATTTAACTCGCAGATAACTTTCTGTTGGAAAGCGGAGCAACATGACAGACCAACAATTTCATCATTAACATCTTTGAATAGACAATAATACAAACTAAACAAAAAACTATAAATCACTACAAAAATATATGATAGAATATTGAAAGCCAGTTTTACACGGTATTTGGAATACTTTTCATCATCTATATTATTTGTTCAATAAGCATATTCCGAAGAAAAATATGATAGTCGTTTCGTATGAGCGAATTAAAATAAGTTTCTACTGAATATAACACCAACAAAACAAGGAACATAAAGGACTAAAATGCAAAATACCAACAAATAAACCCTTTCCCTCGGTTTTCCCCTGTTCACCATTTCCTCCCTCCAATGGAATTCGAACCTCACCGCCGGAAACTCGAAGAAACACTCATTGGAATCCTCAAATCCACCGATTTAGATACCGCCACCGAGCTCTCCATTCGTAAGGAAGCTGAAAGACTGCTCGGAATTGATCTTTCCGATCTCCCTAGCAAGCAGCTAGTTAGACGAATCGTTGAATCGTTTTTGCTCTCCACTTCACCGGCCGATGAATCCCGAGAAGAAACCGAAGATGATGCAGAATTACAACCGGAGATATCTCCTGCTATTGATCAAACAGTTGCTTCTGATGACGGTGTTGGACGTATTATATGTAGAGTGAGTGCTCAAAACCCTAATCATAAATTCGTTTCAAAACTAGAGAAAGTTATATAGGTATTGAGATATATATTTAATTTGATAACATGTACTTTATTACGTCTCTTATTTTCTTATTATTGTTACATAGCTACCAGGTATGAGGAGAGTGTCAATTAAAAAATTCAAAGAGACAAAATTGTTGTCAATAAGGGAGTATTATCAAAAACAGGGGAAGGTGTTTCCATCTGGTAAAGGTGAGGTGACAACTTGCAGCTCGTTTATTTCCGTTGGATTTTTCGTGCATCACAGCAGTTAGACATAACAATGTATTGACAATGATACAGTGTCAAAGATTAACTTTCATTAGCATGTATTTGAACCAAGACAGCTCGACAGCTCGTCTTATTGTGAATGTCTAAGTGGACACTTTGTATTGTATCATCACATGCTGCTCATGTAACTAAGGTTATTGGAAAATTTGTACTTATCCGAGGCTAGATGGACTATTTTTGGTAAGAGGTCTGTTTTGAGAAACTTTTGATGATAATAACAAAAAGTGGAGATGTAGTAGTATGTGCGTACTTGAGATATTTTTAGACTAAGAGCCATATATATAATGGTAATGACTTGTGTGCTAATATTGGTAGCAGTCATTTTTTACTCTATTTTGCTAATAAATATTAGTCTTGATCTGGTTTTTGTTGTTATTCTCAGGAATTACATTGAACCCTAAAGAATGGACAGCATTTCGTTCAAGCTTTCCTGATATAGAAGAAGCCATCACGAAGATGGAATCAAGGATGAGGTTGTATAACTTACTTTTTTGGATCAACTATATTGGAGATCTTATTGTTAATACAGTTCCGTTGTGGGATCAAATCAGTAGTTAGATACAATACCATTCTATAATTCATGATTAACACATCCTTTTAACACATTACTCTTGTAATATAACGACTAACTGTATTTTTAATTGATAATCAGGGATAATTATAATGCTATACGAATAGCAAGATCTGCTAGCCTTTTAACACATAAGTTGAATGATTTGAGAATGAAGATTGTGGAACATTATAGTTAAGTTGTATGAGAAGTCTAGTTCATTTCCCTAATTGTTTAAGGAAGTTTGTTTAGTTGTATGCCTCTAGTAATATCTGGTTTGTTTATGAATTCATGATTGTACTCCATCCAACAAATATCCACTTATAGAATTTAAAATGTGACCATAATCTGATGTCTTTGTACTAAGAATTCAACAACTAGCTGTTTTAGAAATGGTATGCAGTATAAACATATTTACGAATTTGATTTATTTCAGAGGGGAAGAATGCAGTGGAAAGAAGCAAACTGAAACAGAAGTTTTAAATCCATTGTCTATCCTGGCTTCTGAAGCACACACACGTCACACATCTGTCTTTCCACCTTATCCACTCATTCCCATTGCAACCACTCGTTTCACTGGGAAAAATTACTACTGCTGGAGACGCCAAATGGAGTTCTTTTTAGATCAGTTGAAAGTCTCTTACGTCCTTACTAATCCGTGCCCAAAAATTCCTGGTTCACCAGAAGCATCTTTCCAAGAGATTGGTCAAGCCAAATCCTGGGCACAAAAATGGATCAATGATGATTACATCTGTCGCCACAATATCTTGAATTCCCTGTCTGACCAACTCTTTGACCAATATTCTGTCAAGACTCTGAATGCTAGAGAATTGTGGGACGACCTTAACTCATTGTATGCTGATGATTTTGGAACGAAAATATCTCATGTCAACAATTATATTCAGTTTCAAATGGTTGATGGGGTTTCGGTTCTTGAACAAGTTCATGAGCTTCACAGGATTGCAGGTACCATCACTACCTCTGGGATACATATTGATGAGAACTTTCACGTTAGTGCCATTATTTCAAAACTTCCTCCTTCTTGGAAGCATGTTCGTGTCAAATTGATGCAAGAAGAGCATATGCCGCTTGATAAGTTGATATACATGTTGAAGGATGAGGAAGATTCTAGAAGTCAACAGAAAAAAGGATCGAAGAAGAAAGATATGAGGGGTGTTTGCTTTGGATGTCACAAAGAAGGGCACATATGTCGGGATTGTCCTTTGACCAGATCCTATCAAAGAGATCAAAAAGAAGGCTGATGTGATGCGTGAGTTGGAGATTAACATGGCTGGTAAGTTTGGATAGTAATGTGATGCAATTCCTTTGAACCATTTTGGATTTGATATTTTCATTTTGTTCGATATAGAATGCTTATGGGTTCCTTAAGCGGACTAAAATTGGATCTAGCATGGTCGACTTATGGACCAAGTAGGGATCTGCTTTGATTAAAGTAAAAGAATCTGCAAGTCTTTTCATGTTGTTCAATTGAGTTACCTTTTAAAAAAACCTTTTGTTTCAGTTTACCTTTTTAATATTCCAAGCTGGTTAAGAAGCATTCTGGTGATAGATGCTTATCATGTGGGGTTTAATGAGTGTGATTTTGGCCAAATTCTTTATTAGGATTGGTAAATTGATTATGGAAGAAAAAATAGGACTGGTTAAGAAACATTTTTTTTTCTTCTTTCATATTGGCTAAAAGGTTTGTTGTTTTGTTTCTCTTATAGGAGGAGTGAACTGCAATCATCGAGAATTTTGCAGCAAGTTCAAGCTTAAACACCGTTTTTTACTATATTTGGTATTTTGTGCTATAATCCATCGGTAAGTGGGAAGAGGGTTCAGACTTAATCTCGGAGTTATGATCACCTAAAGTACTACTCCATCTATCCCAAAATTATTGTCACCAGACAAAAAACACACAGTTTAAGAAAAGTGCATTTATTACCGTTGACCACCAATAAAATTCATCTTTCCCATTTTCAAGTTTTTGATCGGTTGATTTTGGAAGAGGACAATTATTTTGGGACATACCAAAATGGAAAGGTGACAAATAAATTGGGACGGAGGGAGTATTTGGATACCACTAGTGTCGGCGATCAAGTATTTTTAATAATGATGGATCACCGTTGAGAGGTTGGATACCATTACTCTCAGCGATCAAGTATCCTTAAAGATTAATGATGACTGTTAATATCTAAAGAAAGCCCGACAAGTTGTTGGAGCGAGGACTCGTGTAACCATGGATTAATCCCTAATCAAGTGGTAACTTGGTTTATTAAAATTATCATTCTTTTCAGTGTTATACGTATTCTTGGTTGCACATTGCATTATATGAACAAAACCTCTCTCTAATAAACCCTCCGATTTTGAGTATTTGAGTTTGAGTCCTTGACTTTGGTTAAATTGTTTGGGGGAAGTATCAAATGATTGAAAGTTTTACTCCAGAAAGTCAATCAAACTACTACAGTAATAAGAACTTTAGCTCATGGGTTCATTTCTCAATTGAAACATAAGTGTATAATAGGTGCTTGAGTATTTGTCATTAAAATAAAAAGTCTTATGTAAAGTGAAACTACAAAAGAAGTCAACTGTAAACTTGAATACATCTTGAAATTTTGATTTTACACATTTACTTGAGTCAACTGGGTTAGAACATGACAGGTTGGACTAGACGAGTCAAACACATTATAAATTTGGTGTTTTAATGTTTCGGTAATTTTATAATACGGATTATCATTAGGGTTTTTTTGCCGAAAAATGAATCAATAGTTCTCTTTTCCGCATTTTCGAGTATCAACTAATTTTATTTTTTAAAAATGAACCACTGATTTAAAATCGAACATTTTCGGGTATATTGATTCATTTTTAAATTAGTGGTTCATTTTTAAAAAACGAAAATGTTGATTTTAAGGGTACTAATATCCGAAAATGTTCGATTTTAAATTAGTGGTTCATTTTTAAAAAACGAAATTAGTTGATACCCAAAAATGCAAAAACGGGAACTATTGATTAATTTTTTGAAAAAAACCCTTGTCATTAACATGGAAAGATATCGATATTTTTTTTTTTCAGAAAATGATATATATATTTTATGTTAACATAAATTAGTAACCCTAAAAGAAAAAGACCTATTTTTTAGTTCCGTTTAGCATTATTCAATTTTTTAAGATTCATACAAAATTCAACATTTTCGACACTGTAATGGGCTTTGACCCAAATTCGTTCATTACTTTCTCAAATTAAATTCCGAAACACCCGCGCTAATTCTTTCCCCTGCTTCAAGTTCGTTACTTCCTTTCTTACTCAAGGTACGTTTTACCGTTTCTGACCCTAATACTAATATTGTTATAATAACAACTATCAATATCAATCTCTGGACAATTGTATAAACTTTTTATACACGTTCGGTCATAATTCTCTTAGATATCGTTATAATAGCTCTAAACATGGAGTGGAATCCTCAAACCCTACAGTTTCTCTCACAGTGTTTCATTGATACGATTTCGCCCAACCTGAACCTTGCCGCCGTGCTGAGAAAAAACTCTCGGACACTGCCGATAACCCTAACTATGTCCTGTTCGTTCGTCGTCTCGTTGCTTAACCTGCAGTTGACGAATTGGTCCGCCATTACGCGGCAGTCAACTTCAAGAATCATTTGAAAAATCGATGGGTGCCGTCGTCTGCCACTCCTATTCCTGATGCTGAAAAAGACCACTTTAAACAGTTAATAGTTCCGTTGATGTTATCTGCCATACCCAAAATTAGGGTACAACTTAGTGAAGCTTTAGCTGTGATTGGGAAGCATGATTTCCCTAAATTATGGCCGACTTTGTTGCCTGAGCTTAATGCTAATCTTGAGAGCGCTATTAACGGGAATGATTTTGCTTCTGTTAATGGTATTCTTGCTATAGTTAGTTCGTTGTTTAAGAAATTCCGGTCTTTGTTTCTGAGTAATTCTGTTTTGCTGGATTTGAATTCATGTTCGGATAACTTTGTTGCACCGTTACTAACTTACTAAGTACTGTTGAGAGTATTTCGGCTAGGATAAATGCTGCGGTTGGGTCTCTTCAAACGCTTTGCCAGCTGATTGAAACACAAAGGCTCTGTTGTAGGATATTCTATTCTTTAAGTATACTAGATTTGCCCGAGTATTTTGAGGATAATGCTGATAAGTGGACGAATGAGTTCAGGAATTATCTTACTGTGAGGTATCCCACTGTTGAAGATAGTGGTATTGATGGTGTTGCACTTGTTGATGAGCTCCGTGCTGCCGTTTGTGATATTATAAGTGTATACATCCAGGAACATCATGATCTGTTTCAAAAGTATTTGAGTGGATTTGTGGAAGCTATATGGAGTCTCCTTGTACTCACGTCTACTTCTCCAAGGCCGTGAACGGTTGACCGTGACTGCTATAAAGTTTTTGGTCATTGTCAGCAAAAGTGTTCACCGTGAGCTATTTTCAGGGGATGAAATATTGCAGCAGATCACTCAGAGAATTGTTATTCCAAATGTGATGTTACGGGATGAAGATGAAGAGCCGTTTGAGATGACTCATGTTGAGTTTATAAGGAAAGATATGGAAGGGAGTGATCTTGATACAAGGAGGAGGATCGCTTGTGAACTTTTAAAGGGAATTGCAGAGAATTACAAAGACAAGATTACTGAAAGGGTTGAGCAGATTCGTTATTGCTTGACACTGTTTGCTAAAAACCCGGCTGCTAATTGGAAATATATAGATTGTGCCATTTACTTGGTTGTCTCTCTTGCCGCAAAAAGGTAGGCGGTGCTTCAGTCTCAACTGATCTTGTAGATGTTGAAAGTTTCTTCAGATCAGTTATTGTGCCAGAGTTACAGGGCTAGGATGTCAATGCCTTCCAATGCTGAAGGCAGGTGCATTGAAGTTTTTCACCACGTTTCTAGTACTGATTGTTATTCGACTTCTTAGTTCAGATATTAATGTGGTTCATTCTTATGCTGCTACTTTAATTGAAAAGCCTTTGCTTGTCAAGGACAATGGTGTGCCAGCAAGGTATACATCATTAGACATTGGCCCGATTCTGCCAGCAATAATGACGAACCTTTTTGGTGCTTTGGAGAAACCCGAGTCTGAGGAGAATCAGTATGTTATGAGGTGCATCATGCGGGTTCTTCTGATTGCTGATATATCTCTTGAGGTAGCTTCACCATGTATTACTGGACTGACAACAATTCTAAACAGGGTTTGTGAGAATCCTAAAAAATCATGTTTTTAATCACTGCCTATTTGAGGCAATTGCTGCAATTGTGCCAAGAGCATGTGAAAAGAACCCTTCTCTTGTACCCGCTTTTGACACGCGCCTTTTACCCAGCCCTCGGCTAAATGTTTATATAGGGAATTTAAACATACACCGTTAATCGAACTCAACACCTCTATATCACTGCTCGTCCTTTTCCACACCACCCTCACTAGAGTTCCCGCCCCAAACTATCATCCCCTTTTTTCACCGTAAACCTCTTTGAAATGTTTAAACGAATAAGATTAAACTAGTTTAATCACGGGTCAACATAATCCATTGTTGTTTTCTTGTCATGGATATATATTCTATTAAATTACATTCAGCTATCGTACTTTCTGAAAACCAATATAATCTTTAGATTGTACTTGTTCATCATTTCATTAGTAATTAGATTTGTCTGATTTATGTGAACAAGAGTTAAATAAATCTCATCAACTAATACTCCCTTTATTAGCTGTTAAAAAAAATGCTCACTCGATTATGATGTTGATATCACTATTTTTTAAAGGTAAAGAAAAAACAAAAAATATGTGAATATTGTTTATTATGTTTTATCGATGGCATATATCTTATCAACCATTCTAATTTAACATAGTTGATTAGTGTATTAGTTTACTTCGAGGTTTCAATTCAGAATGATAAAAAAGTGAAAAATGAACAAACCAATAGAATTGCTCTATTTCCTTTAAATCCAACTTCCACTCGAATTTTTAAAAATAAATATCTCATAAACGGTATGATCAAAAATTATAAAACTTACGTACATATTCGGAATTAGCATCTCTTTGTCTTCGATTAGAGATACCACAATATACACTTTTGTCAAACTTTTTTTTCCGTTTTCAGTGAGTTCTAAAAACTGCGATATATATAAGCATATGTGATTTTATGTATAACCACATGTCATTTATGATAAAAATTTAACATTGTTACACGATTATTTATCAATGGTGGATGTTAACTCACACATGATTATAACTTAATATTCTTTAACATAAATAACTAAAAATAAGATTTATAAAATTGCATTCGATTATAGTCAAAATCACACGTGATTACTGATTTGAGTTTTAATCACATGTGTTTTTAAAATGAAACATATGATAAGAACTTATAATTCACGTGTGATTTCACCTTTTTATATATTTACATGTATAATTATAGTTAATTATTTGAAATTCGTATTTATTTACACTTTAATCACATGTGATTACTAATTTAGTGTTTAATCACAAGTGGTTACATTTTTTTATTGTAGGTTTATTAATTTATCAAATAAAATTATTTTCATGTTATATTAAAGTTATAATTTGTAAATTTATAAGAGGAAAGAGAGGTGATGGGTGCAGAGATGATAAAGTCAAGAAGA
Organism: Gnaphalium uliginosum; assembly: GCA_963930675.1. Lineage (NCBI taxonomy): Eukaryota > Viridiplantae > Streptophyta > Magnoliopsida > Asterales > Asteraceae > Gnaphalium > Gnaphalium uliginosum. Next base: position 28,417,953 of record OZ005680.1, on the reverse strand, counting down.
ATTTAGATGATGATGATGACTCTGACAATGATTTGATCTCCACTATTTTGAAAAGAACAAAGCCTTCATGATCAAGGTCTGAAAAACAGAAAGAGCAGTCACACAAGAACCTGCACAGACTTACACTAAAAGATTCACTCAGTCTGAAAAATAAAAAAAGAAGCAATGGACATAAGAACCTGCACAGACTGATGTGATGAATGATCCTCTATTTCAATTTGATATTGATAAATAAACTCCAGAGTTAGGTATATCTACATAAGAGTATTTAGTAATGGCTCAAGAAAAAGAGAAAAGATTAGAGCAAGACAGGAAGTTGGTTGAAAGGACTAATAGGCAATACATTATATCTTGTAAATTGAAAGATGGGTATGTAAATCAAAGATTACCTGCAACAATTGTTAGCAGTGCAGCATACATAGATCAAAGTTGAAGAGTCAGTTTTGATATGAAATTATCATCTGGAGGTAGATCCAGTATTGAGTTGGACAAACTATATATATTTGGTTTTGAGGAGTGGAAGGTTATTGCCACTTACATTAAATATCAAGAAGACAAGAGTCCGAAGAAGAAGTGATGGCAGAAGTAATTTCATTGATTAAAGTTTCACATGATATGGGATACTTAAATGATTCAGACTATAATTACTTTTGTGTAGCCTATAACATAAAAAAGTATAAGAAATCTATGGGACTTTGGAAAAAAGACTTAAAAGAACAGAGTTCATCCAGTGCCTGAAGGGATAGAGTTTTTGAAAAATACTTACATCAAGACTGAAGACTATGAAGGTTTTATGTTTAAAGATTGTAATGGTGTTGAGTATTTTAAGTCCATAGATAGTCTACAAGGCTCAGAGTATTATCATTTGTTTGCTCTGCTTGACTTATGCAAAAGTGAATAGAGTCTGGTGTTCAGGAAAAGGGTGGTGAGATATTTGTTCTACCATCTGGGAGAGATCTTAAAGAAACCAGAGCTGCAAGTCAAATGTGATAAAAATTTTAAAGAGCATAGAAAGCATGAAAAAGAAAATATGGAAAAAATTGAGCTTGTAGAGAGAGGAAGAGAAGATAGAGATGAATGGTTGAAGAAGAGCAGAAAACCATTTGCTATAAATGATTTATTATAATAGACTAGAACTGTGTAATGACTTATTTAATCTATAAAAGTCTAGTTAATTTAAATTCTGTTAGGTTAGAAATTTTTGTAAAGTTTTGACATCATCAGATAATGGGAGATTGTTGGGAAAAACAATTGATCAATCATATTTTTATGAATATGATGAGTCAAAATGTCTAAGTCTTGTAAAAATGCTAAGTATAGAATTACAGTCTGAAAGAGAGATTTCACGACTGAGTCTGAAACGTCAGACTATGTCGATTGAGTCTAAACCTTCAGACTCTGACAAGCTTCATGAGATTTCAGACTATAACGTCTACAGACTTGGAGTTTCAGAACCAGCAGACTTAGAAGATCATATCTACAGCTGACATCTGAAGGATTCGAAGATAAACTTAAAGACTTAGAAGATATTATTATTTAGAGTATTACCTTGTTTTCATAGTTATCGGTTTATTAGTTGAAAACTGATATATTAGAGATTGATGAAGATTGCGTTTCTTATCTCTAATAGTTGTATAAATATGGAGTCATAGGTTTAGAAGAACATAATGTTATAACTGTAAAACCCTGAATTACATATCAATACAAACAAAGTTATTGATTGATTGTTCTTGTTGATTTAATTCCGCACTTCAACAAATACTTATCATTGTTAAATCAATTTATTATTAAACGTTCAAATCAACTGTTTGTAATTGATAGCTAAGTTGGTTAAACACATAACGTGACCTAGTATATGCCACAAGGTCGTTTGGATCCGTAGCTTGTGGTATTTAGTGTAAGAAATTGAACACCTTGCATAGCATACGTTATGAATAAAAAAAAAATTTGGGGCGTTTCAATTCCTTCATGTTAAAGCTCTTTTTGTATACATGTCAGTAAGAGCTCTATCGTAAACTTGGTTGTCGTCTCGACCGATACCCAAAGTGCGGTAGCAAGCATCGGGATTACTCGGTCAAACTCGGACAAAGTCAAACTTGGTCAACTTTTTAAATTTTTTTAAAATTAAAATTTTTAATCTAATTAAATGTTTTTGATTAATTTCTTTTTATTTGATCTCACTCTTTAACGTTTTTCACCTTCAATCTTCACTCTCTAATCTATCTATATTTAAATATATAATTTTAAAATCCGAGCATAAGCGAAGTAGACGACCCTTCTAATTAGTGATGTTAACAAACTTTTTCTTTTCGGATCTTGTAGCATAATTAATTGGGCTTTCGGCCCAATACTCGTTGATCCCTCCTTTACTCTCACATTTCAAATTCTCATACACACGCTCCCCCACAGTCTCATTTCTTCATTCATCGTCTTCTGTGCTTCAAATTAATTCCTTTTTTTAAACTCAGGTACGTTTTTTCACTTCTTAAACCCTAGAAATTATAACAACTATCATCAATCTTCAAATCTATATACATATATACTTCATCATATATATACATACATCCGATTTTATAAATATCTCGTTAAAACCCTAGCTATAAACATGGAATGGAATCCACAAACCCTACAGTTTCTCTCCCAATGTTTTCTCGATACACTTTCACCTCAACCTGAACCTCGCCGCCGTGCTGAGAAAAACCTCTCGGACGCCGCCGATAACCCTAACTACGGCCTCGCCGTTCTCCGCCTTGTTGCCGAACCTTCTGTTGATGAACAGATCCGTCAATGTGCCGCTGTTAACTTCAAAAATCACCTCAAAGCACGGTGGATGCCGGCGTCTGCTACGCTTATTCCCGATGCTGAAAAAGAACAGATTAAACAGTTGATTGTTCCTTTGATGTTATCTGCTACACCTAAAATACAGGCGCAACTTAGCGAAGCGCTAGCTGTGATCGGAAACCATGATTTTCCAAAGTTATGGCCAGCTTTGCTTCCTGAACTTAGGTCTAGTCTTGAGACTGCTATCCATGGTAATGATTTTGCTTCTGTTAATGGTATTCTTGCTACTGTTAACTCATTGTTTAAGAAATTTCGGTATTTGTATAAGAGTGATCCTATTTTGCTTGATTTGAAATACTGTTTGGATAACTTTGCTGCACCATTGTTGAGTACTGTTGAGAGTATTTCCGGGAGGATAAATGCTGCTTCGGGGGCTCCTGCAACACTTCGTCAGCTGATTGAAGCTCAGAGGCTTTGTTGTAGGATATTTTATTCATTGAACAAAATGGATATGCCTGAGTTTTTTGAGGATAATGCTGATAAGTGGATGAATGAGTTTAAGAATTATCTCACTGTGAGGTATCCGGCTGTTGAAGATAGTGGTGCTGATGGTGTTGCACTTGTTGATGAGCTGCGTGCGGCTGTTTGTGATAACATTAGTCATTACATGAAGCATGAGGAAGAGTTGTTTCAAAAGTATTTGAGTGGGTTTGTGGAAGCTGTTTGGAGTCTTCTTGTAGTTGTTTCTGGGTCTCCAAGCCGTGAACGGTTGACTGTGACTGCTATCAAGTTTTTGACTATTGTCAGTACGAGTGTTCACCATGCGTTGTTTGCCGGGGATGAGATATTGCAGCAGATTACACAGAGTATTGTAATTCCTAATGTAATGTTAAGGGATGAGGATGAGGAGCTGTTTGAAATGAATTTTGTTGAGTTTATTAGACGAGATATGGAAGGAAGTGATATTGATACAAGACGAAGGATTGCATGTGAACTTCTTAAGGGCATTGCAGGAAATTACAAAGAAAAGATTACTGAAAGGGTTTCGGCGCAGATTAGTAGCTGTTTGGCGTTGTTTGCTGAAAACCCCACTGCTAATTGGAAGTACAAGGATTGTGCCATTTACTTGGTTGTCTCTCTTGCGACAAAAAAGGCAGGTGGTACGTCAGTCTCAACTGATCTTGTAGATGTTGAAAGTTTTTTCAGATCAGTTATTGTGCCAGAGTTACAAGGGCAGGATGTCAATGCCTTTCCGATGTTGAAGGCAGGGGCATTGAAGTTCTTCACCACGTTTAGGGTCCTGATTCCTAAACCTATTGCTATGGCTCTTCTTGGTGATGTGGTCCGTTTCCTTGGTTCAGATAATAATGTTGTTCATTCTTATGCTGCTAGTTGTATCGAAAAGCTTTTGCTCGTCAAGGACAATGGTGTACAAGCAAGATATACTGCGCAGGACATTGGCCCGATTTTGCCAGCATTGATGACAAACCTTTTTGGTGCTTTGGAGAAACCTGAGTCTGAGGAGAATCAGTATATTATGAGGTGCATCATGCGTGTTCTTCAGATTGCTGATATATCTCCTGAGGTAGCTTCACCTAGCATTACTGGGCTTACAACGGTTCTAAATAGGGTTTGTGAGAATCCTAAAAACCCTGTTTTTAACCATTGTCTATTTGAGGCAGTTGCTGCAATTGTGCGAAGAGCATGTGAAAGAAACCCTTCTCTTGTACCAGCCTTTGAAACATGCCTTTTACCCAGTCTCCAAATGATATTGGCTAAAGAAGTAACTGAGTTTTTCCCATACGCCTTCCAATTGTTAGCTCAACTTGTGGATTTGAACAGACCTCCAGTTCCCCCTCACTACATGCAGATATTTGATATCTTATTAACGCCCGATTTGTGGAAGAAGAGTGCTAATGTCCCCGCCCTTGTACGTTTGCTTCAGTCGTTCCTTCAACAGGCATCAAATGAGCTTAAAAGGGAAGGTCGATTGGTGCAGGTTCTTGGGATATTCAACCAACTTGTCTCCTCACCGAGCACAGAAGAACAAGGGTTTCATATTCTTAACCCACTTATCGAGAACCTTGGGTATGATGTTATGGCTGAATACATGAATCATATCTGGGCGTCCCTGTTTACTCGCCTCCAAAATAGTAAAACCCCAAGACTTGTTAGGTGTCTCATTATATTTATGTCGCTTTTTCTGGTCAAGCATGGTATACAAACTCTCGTGGAGTCAATAAATTCTGTTCAGGCGAATTTGTTTCATGCAATATTGGGTCAGTTTTGGATACCTAATCTCAAGACCATAACTGGCAACACAGAGGTTAAGCTGAGTGCAGTTGCATCAAGTAAACTACTGTGTGAATCACAATCACTGCTGGACCCTGCTGCTGAGGAGCTTTGGGGCACGTTGCTGGATGGAATTGTTACCCTTCTTTCACAACCGGAGGAGCAAAGAGTTGAGGATGAACCAGAAGTTCCAGATTTTGGGGAGGCAACTGGGTATCAAGCAACTTTTGTTCGTCTTCACAATGCCGGTAAAAGGGAGGAGGATCCATTGAAGGAAATCCAGGATCCAAAGCACTTCTCAGTGGCTTTATTGGCAAATCTCTCTTCTCAATTCCGTGGCAGATTCCCCCCTGTAATAACTAGATATCTTTCTCAAGCTAATCAAGCTGCTCTTCTTCAGCTCTGCAACTCCTACAATCTTGCCATAGTTTGAAACAACAATCATGTCAAGGTAATATTCTTACTCTATGCTGTGTGTTATGATTCATGCTGTATTAATTTGCATGTTGTTTTTAATGATCTTAACAGTTTTCGTATGTGTTGACTTGCTTTTGTTTGTTATATTCTTCTCTAATTCCATATGTTTTTTTATGGGTTTCACTAATATCTAGTTTTCAGTACAAGTATATCTAAATTACATTTTAACTTACCATACAGAAGCTTCTGTTTTATCTGATCAGTTTCAGTTATATGCGCTGCTGATTCTTTTTTCTCGTTCTATTTGTAGATATTTGGATGTTTGAGCATCAAATAAAAATGAATAAGGATAGGAGTTCACTTTAGGCTCATTACCTATTTTTAAGTCAAGATCATCATGCCAACTTATGTATTTTAGTTACCCTTTTCCATTTCCCTGGTTTTGATGTACTAACTGTTCAAGATCTTCGTGCTAACTTATGTACTTGAAAGTCTTTTTTATATCTATCTAAATCCTTTTTTTTTAACTCTTCCATCTTTATTTTGTGAATTTGATGTGGGTTTATTTTCACATCATGGATATGGAGCCATACATGATAAATGAAATAAAATGGACCCAGTGATGAAAGTTAACAATCTTTGTAATTAAGGTTGCTAATTGCTATTACCTTAAAAATGCTTGAAGATTGTGTTTAACCTACAGCTAACATGCATTAGAGTTGATGAAAGTTAACATTTAACTTGGGTAGAAACAGTTGATTATGAAATATTAGGGGATCTGGGGATGTATAGTAGCAGTCTGCAAGCTCTTCGTCAACTGATACTATTATTATTAACAACCTTGTCTTTGACCAAATGAGTTTGAAGATAAATAAAGATTTGCAGATCATTATAACATAGCATTTGAGGATACTAGGTTCTACTGGACTAGGATATATGTTAGGAGTACATGATCAACTAGGATGTCTATGGCTAGTTCTGTGTATGGGGTTTTTATTAGTCTTTTCTATACTTACGATTTCAATGATTTCCTTGTACTTTAGGTGTTGATATATGTAAGTTTCAGTGGGTATCTTCCTTTTATTTTGTAGTACTCCCCAAAGTTGTATATTGTTATACTTTAATTAAATATGAATGTCATTGTAATTAAACTATGCATTCCTTAAGTAACTTTAATGTCATGCCTCAAAACATGCTCAGACTACATTTGGCTTGTTGACCCATCTGTGGGTTTGTAGTATTAAACAAGCACGCACACACAACCACATATATGTACTTCCTTTCTTGCGAGTTGCTTGAATGACGAAGGTTTTCTTTTCAGGATATCTTCAAGACTACAACAGAAGAATGTAAGGCGTTTGTGTCGGGTACGTCAGTGGAGTCAAGGGTTTTGGGTTTAGCTCTTTAGTTGAGTGGATCTTTTGCAGTTGGGATTTTATACAGTTTTGAAAATGGACGGCTACCATCGTGTCCAGGTGATATCCTTTCAAGATTTACCTATCTCATTATTTGGTAAGTCCACATTTTGGCAAGAGGGTGTTCAGTGTTGCGTGCAGCAAGTGTGTGTTGTTTTCAATCAAACTCATTGAGATATAATGGATACTAAGTTCTTGGTCTGAACATTATATGAGGAGTTGTCACAAAGATTAATCTCTCCGTGTCTCTAACTCTCTATCAAAGCATAATTATTTTATACAATGCAAATCTATGACAACCCTAAATGTATTACCAAACTTATTAAAAAGTATAATGTTAATGTTAATTAAATATACAAGTTATAACATAATATCAGTCAAATTAGTTTAAAAATGAATTTATGGCAATGTAGATGGTTGTTACATATTATCTTTTTTTATGAATATGTATACGCAATGTAGATGCTTATGTTATGTGTTCTGATGGCTGAGTTTTATTTACTAGTGGCAAATGGGTGGGTAAAAACTTGAGTTTACAAGAGAAGTACGGTATAACTTTGAAGTGATAATTATGAATTTGAGAGACCCGAACCCAGAAGTTGGTGAAAGTTGGTTGGTCCAGTGACAAGTGACAACATATGAATTTTAACGACAAAATGACTGTTTGCATCTATTTATATTGTTCTTTAAACATACAAAACAAGCAACACCTTTTATTTATTCCATTGAAACAAAATATTATAGCCATAGCCATCATATATTAATATTATAATTTTGATTTCAATATATGCATACAAATATACAATGATTTAATTTAATTTAATTGAAACTTGATGAGAAAATAAGGTCCCCAAATAAACATAATAATGATAATGATACATCAAAGTTTATATTTATGAAATACAAGTCAATATGCCAAAAGTACAACAACATTGCATGTGCTTCTGAACTCTCGATGGTTAAGTTTTTGGTTTAGTAGGGATAGATACGTGGCAGTAGAACAACTTACAAAACAGAAGCTGAATATAATAGAGTTAAGATGTTAGATGTGTTAAACCTAGTGTAAATAGAGTATTGATGAAGATTGATTGAAGTCTAGTATAAAAGGGGACATAGTGCAACAATGTAATCAAATACCAAGAAGACATTCAGTTTCTTAGTGGGGTGCCAACGACGCCGTCAGTTTCACAAAATGACGCATCGCTCAAAGTGACACTATTAGCAGCAAAACATCACTTTTACATGAAAACATCGGTTTAGTGACGTGCAACTGACGAAAATTGGTGGGGCCGAGAGCAATTTTATTAGATATTATTTTGTTTTTGTTTAGTGTATAGAAATAAATATATATTTGTAAATGTGGGGCTTGAAAAAACTGAGTGATGTGTTATTGTTGACAGTGTTGTGTCAGTTTTAAAAAGTGTTGACGGATACGTCAGTTTGTGTCACTGTTGGAGAGGTTTTACCTCCTTATACCCGGTATTCGGCGGGATTGTGTATTGTCAGTACTTCAATCGTATAAATGGCAAATGATTATTCAATTCTAGGGACATTACAATCATCCCACCAGAGATAATATTTTCATCAAATATCATATTATATTTTAAGGACTTCGTGGACATGAAGCAACTATAGTGTACTATTGACTTCACATAAAGGCATATGATTCACTAATGTATGTATTATACACTTTCCAAATAAACTGCTAATAGGACCATCCAATACAAGGTACTCGAGCAACTTAAGAGTGAAAAAGGATTTTTTCTAATCCTGATCTATACAAATATTTTTATCATTGCTGGTTTTAGAGCTATGATAGCTAACATTGACTTCTATATGCAAAGCGACTCTAACCTGTATTTCTGTAAAATATCAAAGGTTTTTCTGAATGTTTGTAGTTTTGTGTGTAAATGGAACGGAATCATATCGAAAAACATTTGTTTGATGTAAAGGGTTGGTAATTACTTCCATTTGGTACATTGTTTCCAGCTTTCTATTTCGATAATGTCATTGTCTCCTGCAGGAAAACAATGGTACTTCTAGCCACATTGTAAGAGGTATTTTGATGAGTGTTCATATTTCATACAACTTAAATCTACCTGTGTTTTGAGTTATAATAATTCTAATAATACAAACCTCAGAAAACACATCTTGTAGAGGTCGAAATGATGAATTATGCTGTTATGAATAGGAATTGGATGTTTGAATCCAGAACGTCACAAGTAGTAGTCGCTAGGGGACGAAATATATACCATCTGCCTATACGCTTTAACATAGTTTTTCCACAATACGTCATGCAAGTCGTTAGACTTATTGCAGGGAATGAGCGTTCATTGCGGGACTCAGACAAGTACTTCAAAGGAAATGCATATAAGTTAACTGATTTATACAGGAACTATTAATATGATTTTAGTCTTTAAGACAGTCACACATAACGAACACTAAAGTTTAATTACAAACTCATTACAAAACTATATACTGCAGCTAACAATATGAATAAAACTTTGTACGCTAGGCGTTACAATTACTTCAAACATACCTTCCACGACAATTAGATGAACATCCAACCGACGGTCCACCCAAGAAGTAAACCTGCACCAACAAGCCCTAATCCAAAAGCAAAAGCCACAGCATACTTACCTACATCATGTTTATAACAAGGAACATTGATACCTTGTTTCATTCGTGCTTTTTTCTTGGGGGGCAAGGTTCTACGTGTTTTTTTGCGTGGTACGTGCCATGGAGAGGTGGGGAAGGCGGGGGTGATTTTGTTGGCTTTTATTTGGTTATAAAGATTCTCGAGTTGTAGAAGATAGAGCCATTGCTTGTACGCAAATAATTGAGATGCTTGTTTGAAGATGAGCTTCACAACGTGTTCTTTTTCTGCATGTGCTTGTTTTGCTGCTTTTTCTGCTTCACGTGCGCGTGTTTGTGAATGGCGGAGAGCTTCTAATAGCTTACGCTTGCTATCATCCAACTCAAAGTTTGTTTCTTTTGAACCTTCATGAATAGTGCTTTCACTGCTCTGCGTGCTTAATGGGCTGAAAAAATGAAATAATGAGTAACAGATATGAAAAGGGGATTATACAGGCATTTGTATATGCGTGCTAAAAGTGGTTATGTGATGAGGAGAATCAGAATTACCATTTGTAATTAAACATGCTTTACAGCTTTAGGAAATAGTACTAGGATGTGCTTTCGTTGTTTGGAGTTGTCATAATTAGATAATGATACTAAAATGAACATCCTATGAAGAAATAGAAAATCGTTCGTGAAATGGAAATAAAAGCATCTGAAAACAATTTGAAGACAATCAGTTTTTCACAGCAGTATGCAAGTGATCATCATAAAATAGTACTTTGATGCCTAAGTATCCAAACTTTAAACACCAGTTATTGCACATATCACAATGATTAAAATAAGCAGTCCCAAAACGCAAATCCAAAGTAAAATCAATAGGTGTTGAAACATTTCAGCCCAAGACTATTCCTAATAATTCAATTGGCATGTCATAAACTCCAAAAAATAAAAATCTTTTTCTAACATTGAATGTTTACTAGAAAAGTTCAACATGGCAATCGACGTTTTCACAAGTTCTAAAGAGTTCACAATTAACTACGGGAGTCAAACATGACCCGTTTGACTTTAAAGCTCAAAGCATACCTGACTGGCCCCAAACTGACACTCCGGCTGGCATGTACGGTTGCTGCATTTTGACATTGCCGTTTTTGTGGATTTGAAATCCTAAAAGAGGTAAAGCTTTCATCTTTCTTATGTGGTGATCGATCATCAACACTCTTAAAACTTGTGGTTTGAGGTGAAGGGAGATCACAATTCTCAATAAAATCATGTGATTTCTGTGCCACATAGGATGCCAGGTCATCTTTATCGGTCATTCGCCACCATGGCAAGTCACGGCTCTTTTCAATCTCCATCCAATGAGGAAACTCTGAGTCCAAACTGAACTCATCATCCACTTTTTCAAAAACCGAATCCATTTCCACAAATTCATACGATTCTTCCCCTGAATTGTCAACTTTGGCAGTTGACTGAGAATCCATAATGTCGACAAATTGAAGAGAATTTCCAGCCTCCATGGGGTTGACTTTCTCATTAATCAACCCCTGTTGGTGTATGTAGTTAGGAGGCTGCATTTGAAGCCACCATCTTGAATCTGGAGAGAGATTCGAGTATAATGAGTTCGCAGTTGGTGGGGCGAAATCATCAATCCCATTTGTTGGAGGCCTTGTTTCTACTTGTTTAGATAATGAAGGAACACATGCTAATTTTGGAGCTCTTTTTGCATCTTCCTGAACAAAACAACGGTTTGCAGTTCGTTGCCATGCTGCCCTTGCTTCGGCTGCTGCCATTGTCACTCATTCATTTATTTCATCAAGAACATTATATTGCTTCAATAATACACCTAAAGTTTACCATTTAATTAGATGAAACAATATTATTTACCATGTAATTATGTAAATAAACGAACAAATGAGGAACAATTACACAGATTTATGTAGTTCAGTTTCATCAATATATTGAGAAAAATATTAAAATAACAAGTAAAACTTACAAAATGAAAGCCAAACAAGCAAATGAATAGCATAACTGAGGTTTGTGTTTGACATATTTTTTTAATTTGAAAGACATAATTTAAGCACATCCAAATCATTTAAATGCCTTAAATTCATCTGTGACGCCAGTTAAAACATTTTACTGTACAATTTTCTTTAAAAGGTTGGTTACTTCAAATGGAAACACAAGAAATCTTAATCAAATGATAAACCCAACATCAAAAGATAAAAAAGATCTAAAATCAATTATTACTCAAGAAACAAATATCTTTTGAAAATTACTAATATAACAAATGGGTAATTAACAATCCACCAAAAGGTTATGCAAAACTAAAAATCAGACAGGAAATAACATCAATAAAAGCTAAAACACACAGATATATACATAGAAGAGAATGATTATATGCAGTGAAGAAAATATCTAAATATTATGGAGAAAGAGAAAAGGAAACTGAAAGTAAGGAAGGAATATTACCAGAAACATAAAAGAGACTGATGAGATAGTGATCTGAGTGTGAAAGAAATTAAGAATTTAAGATGATGATTGTGAATTGAATGAATCTTGTTGTTGCTGCTGCTTTTTGATGATGTTGAATTTGAATCATCATTCTTTGGTAACTTACAACATAGACATCAGTTTTGCCCCAATAATCCACTTGCTTTGGTTTTTCTATTTTTCCACTTTTTTATGTATTTTTGTATATTTTAATTTAAATTTAATTTTATTGTTTTTTGGAGGTATCTTTTTTTTTTTTTTCTTTTTTTTCTTTTTTTAAGTTCCGTAGTAAAGAGAAGTGATGCCAACTACAAACATTTAATTATGCAATTAGTTATTTATTGATACCGATAAGCAAATAATATTCGTAATAACGAGTTGAGTACTTGAGTTTGTCTATTCATAGTTTGTCAATCAAAATCAAAATAACATAATAAACTACTCCCTATCTATAGACAAAAAAAATATTTTATGGTTCTTTCATAAAATGATAAATTTAGGTCTAATTGATCCACGTATCATATATAGATTTCACTTATTATTATTTTTTATTTATTTATAAATTATTATAGTATATCTACCAATCAAATCTTTAAATATAAATTTATGCATATATTTTTGAGTTCGGTAAACTTTCAACCATGATTTTATAGATTCAAGTTAGAGATTGAACGTATGTATATTCTTGAAAAAATTAGAGTGTATGAGTTTGCTTCTATAAATTAAAAAAAATAATGAAAAAATAAGTCAAAATGCTTGAAATGATTGTTAGCTAGACGTACAAAACTCTGCTAAAAATACGTAGAAAATAAAATAGTATAGTATCTTACATTCATTAATCTTTAAAAAGGAAATAATCATAGTATTTTGTAATATTGTTAACAAATGAATTAGGATTACTAATATTTTAGATAATAAAACTTGACCTAATCAACATATAATATTGTCGTGTTTCTTTTATCGTATTGCTAAAACCATGCTAGTAGTTAAAAACCTTAATTATCACTTCACTTTTTATAAATAAAATACTGATTTATATTTGAGTCATCATGCACGTGGCAGAAGAAAGACAGATGAGGTGGCGAGTAAGGATAAGAACAGTGAGTGTGTATTTTTGGAAGCACACTTCTTGATTGGTTGATTTTAGATATCTTTGAGGCCAACTGTCTTTCTTTCTTTCGGTCCGGGTCGGGTTACACACGGACGTAGTACAAATAACCCGATTAATCACAGTCGTATTTTTCATTTTTATTTTGACAAAAAGTTGATGACCGGAGTCAAAACAACCTATAATCGGCTGCATATGTATGAGACGAGGGTCATGGTGGTTGTGATTATAGGGTGTCAGAGTTTTGAACTCGTAATCTTTTACTATCCGTGTTAAAAGAGGACATAATCGTTTTATATATATATATATATTGGGAGGTTTAAATGATAACCAAATAAAAATTGAGAACTTGTGAGAACTACTAGATAACGTATTTGTTCACATATGATTCGCTCAATTCATATGTGAACATTGATATATGATAGATTTAGAAAAAAAAATGCTAAAAACTCTAAAAATTACGTCGTAAAACATATTTGAACTGATTTGTTCACATGTGAACACATATTTGTATTCTTTTATTTTTCGATATAATTTTAGGATTTTTTTTGACGTTTTTATTTATCAATTAAACGTACATCAATGTTCACAAATGAATGAAGTTAATCACATGTGAACAAATACGTAAACTAGTAGTTCTCACGAGTTTTATTTGTTAAACACATATAAAATAATAAAAGTGGTATCAAGGTTACAAATCATACTTTCCTTTTTGTGATAAACAAACTAGGGTATATGAATGTGTTTTATTATCAAAATAATTATCTAGATGATAAAGTTAAATAGTACTAATGATTAAAGGAGTCTTTAAACTTATATTATATCCTAAGGGTATGCATCAAGCCTTATTAACTGAATCAAATTTATTCTTATTTATTATTATCAATAACTCGTTTATTAAATATTTTAAGTCAAATTTTTAAAAAATTTATAAGAGTGAAAATGAAACTTTATCAACCCATCCATATCAATTAATTTCCTTTTTGTTATGGGACGTTTAAAGTGGAATGGACGTTTGGACTATTATTGTGTAACATTTTTTTAAAAGGGAGCTAAAAGAAGCCCTAAAGCTTCCGATAAGAAAAATCAAATGTGTTCATTATACTCAAAGTTTTTTTTTATAAATCTAAAATTTATTTAATACATATGCATATATTGTTTAAAACAAAAATTCGAGTGCATTAAATGCAATGACTAAATTTATTTAATGCAATTGTGAATTAAAAAGGAATGTTTAGCGTAACCCTTTTCTAAAATCTCGGTCTCGCAACTAACTAAAGGTAAGTAGTATATATATATTTTCAGTAGTAATATGAACAAAAATAAAAGCATGTACATGCAATTTGATTTTTATACTATGTTTTGTTTGTATTAAACAACAAGTTAACGTCAAATGAACATGATTTTGACATAATGTATGACATAGTGTTGGACGATATATATAATACATGTCTTTGACTTTATGACTTGTAAATATCCTATTTCATGAGAAATTGATTGCCTTTATTTGTGGAACATACAATTTATTTATGAATTTACTCACAGATTCATGCTAGTGTGTGTATTGTGTTATTATATAAATAATAATAAGCCTGTAAACATCATAATCCATGTTATTTATTGTTTTTTTATTAATTATAATTAAACTTTCATATCCCATTTAAATATTGTAAATTAATAAATAAATTAAGAGGGGAGCCAATTGTTTTAGTTGATAAACTAATCAAATGGTGGGAATATAAAACCAATGGAGGCCCATTGGAGTTATTTTCAACTAGAGGTGAATCAAACTAACAAACCCAACAAAAGTTTCCCAAAACTGTAAGATTCAATTATCATTAACAAATTGAATGTTCATAAATTATCGTGCTTTAACTTTTATTCGGTATATATTGAGTTTTTTATAGTCTTTGTGTAACTATTTATGCATATTATAAGACCCTAGTGACAGTTTTTAAAGTTATCGATCGATCTATTATAGCACCGATATGATGGATCGTTAAACCGAGGTACACATACAGATTTTAATAGTACCAGTCAGGACTTTTTACGATTCAATTTGTATAAAATTCACCATATAAGTCGAATGAGATTTCCAGTACAGAACCAGTTGATGATAAATGAAGTAATTTATTAGATTATGCATGTCCTTAGAGTTTATATACGTTTCCAATGTAGGATTTGAGTTTATACTCGACATATATGTTGTTAAAATATATCGAGGAGTGGTAGCAAAACAATACAAAACTACTTTTAAAAAATTATGGACATATCTCTAATTATGAATACTAATAACCAAGTTGTTTACCTCTGAGGCATAATATTAATTCTAAATTTATAAGTTTCATCCTTCATAATTAAAAATTAAAATGTTCAAATGTTCGAAGCAACCTATTTTGTCATTTAATGCAACATTGCTTAATTTAACAAAACTGTACACCATGACTTTCACTATAATCCAAATTGGATATAACCTAAACATGTCCTATGTAAATGGTTTTGCCACATCTCTATAATTCGAATTTTGAATATTTATTTAACTTTTTAAAAAATATATATATCTAAATCTGTACTACATATATGAATATTGGTACTTTATATTTAGAAATTCTTAAAATTAAGAGTCTAAAAGTAATTTCATGTTTGGTTAACTTATTTTTTTCACTCATAACCCTCGGGTATTCCGAATTTCCAACTCTACACGCTAAATTATCGTTATCGATTCACCATCACGGGTAATACATCAGTGAATAATAAACACAATATACAACTATATTCGAGTTACAAATTAAAATAAAGTACTATATTCCGCTACAAAGCGCGAGTGTTCTGCTAATATTTACTAAAAAATGTCGGCTTTCTAAATTAATTGATTACCAAGTAAACCAAATTTCTCTTACAAACCTTTTTTCCTTTTTTTTTAATAGACTAGACATTATTTATTGAAAGAATTATGTTATGATATATACGGTTATATAAACTCATTAATGTGTATGCCCTTGGTTAGGCCTGTAGGCGAACCGAACATTCAGCGAACAATTCGCGAACCGTTCGGCGGTAAGTTCGTTTATGTTCGTTCGTTTCGTTATGTGAACGAACGTGAACAAAATTTTACGTTCGTTTAGTTATATGAACGAACATGAACATAGGTCCCGTTCGTTCATTTACGTTCATTAACATGTTCGTGAACGTTCGGTAACATGTTCGTTTATTAACAAAAATTAATAGATATTTGTATATCTTATTTTAATCTCATCTAAATTCTAAATATAATAGTATTAGATATTTTGACATTTTCATTCTAAATATAATAGTATTAAATACTTTGATGTCTTAAAAAACTTGTTAATATGTTAGAATTAACCATCATATTGCGATCGTTTTGTAATGTTGAATATATATATATATATATATATATATATATATATATATATATATATATATATATATATATATATTGGGAGGTTAAAATGAGAACCACATAAAATTGACTTGTGAGAACTACTAGATAACGTATTTGTTCACATGTGATTCGCTCCATTCACATGTGAACTTTGATATATGATAAATTTAGAAAGAAAAAAATGCTAAAACTCTAAAATTCATGTCGTAAAACACATTTAAACACATATGAACACATATTTGTATTTTTGGGTTTTTTGATATAATTTGAGAATTTTTTTTTTTTTGACTTTTTTATCTATCAATTAAACATACATCAATGTTCACATATGAATGAAGTTAATCACATGTGAACAAACACGTAACTAGTAGTTCTCACAAGTTTTCAACTTTTTTGTTGGTTTTCATTTGAACATTCCTATATATATATATATACGTATACATATATATATCTGTATATATATATGTATATATATATATACGTATACATATATATATACATATATATGTATACATATACACACATATATGTATATATATATGTATAGATAGATAGAAAGATACATATGTGTGACACCCGGCGAATTAGGCCGTCATTAGTAATTAATCGTTGGTTATTACTACTTGTGATTAGTGTGAAATATGACTAATTACGGAACATTTTGTATATTGTATTATACACTCATACGTAATTAAATTTTAATTACGCAATTTCAAACGGATGGAATCCGACTCAGTAAATACGGACGTTGGTGGAAAAACCTTTTCATAAATAACGTGATTCTATTTTATAATTAAATAGTAGTTATTTACATTATATTATTATTATATAATAATATACGAACACTTTACGTTTTATACAAAACGTACAATACGTAACGCAAACCCGCTCGAAAACATAAAGGAAACACAAATTAAAATGTAACAATTTTAATTAAACAAACAATCAATTAAATTAATGGACAAGTGAGAAATCAGGTGGGAGCCCACACAAGATAAAAGTCTGCACAGCTTAGGACTCCCTAGACCGGCCCCATGCACTTTCCCAGAGAATATCATCATTTTAGTTACTTACACACACAACCCAACTTTTCACTTATCCAGATCTTCAGAAAACTTACCCAAAACTCTCTCTCATTTCTCTCCTCACGGCATACACAATCAGAAGACATTTTTCACTTTCACTCTCTAAAACTCTCTCAAAAATTCACAAGAAAGCTAACTGGGAACCGAAAGTCAAGCTACATCACCTTCATTCACACCTTGTTCGTCACACCTTTTCGGGTAAGGACACACTTTTCTCAACCTCCCTTTGTTATTCGTAAGATTTTGTTTATTTAACATGCTAGTAAGTTCACTCACGAAGTATAAACTGAAAACCCACTTGAAAGAATCTTAAAACAAACTTCTTAAAGAAACTTACCAGAAAACCATTTATAACTTCTTACCGAAAATCGGCTTACTTTTATGTGTGTAAAAATAGTAAGATTTAACGTGTAAAAGCCTCGGGTCCAAAGCGAAATTTCTAAATCTAAACCCGTGAACGAAAATGATTTCCCATAAACAAACAGTAGAAATACACTAACAGTGGTAACCGAGGAAATGTGCTAACAGTAGTAATAAAGGAAAACGTGCTAGCAGTAGAAACTATGGAAAACGCACTAACAGTGGGAACTAAGTAAAATACACTAACAGTAGAAACTATGTAAACGAACTAGCAGTGGAAACTAGTAAATACACTAGCAGTAGTAATAAAGTAAAATAAACTAACAGTGAAAACTAAGGAAATACACTAACAGTAGTAACCGAGTAAAATGAACTAGCAGTGGAAACTAAGAAAATACACTAAGAGTAGTAACCGAGTAAAATGAACTAGCAGTGGAAACTAAGAAAATACACTAACAGTAGTAACCGAGTAAAATGAACTAGCAGTGGAAACTAAGGAAATACACTAACAGTAGTAACCGAGTAAAATGAACTAGCAGTACTAATAATGGAAATGAACTAGCAGTAGTAATAAAAGAAAAGAACCAACAGTAGAAACTACGCGAGCAGTAGAAACTAAGAGAACAGTGGAAACTAAGAGAGCAGTGGAAACTAAGCGAGCAGTAGAAACTAAGAGAACAGTAGAAACTAAACGAGCAGTAGAAACTATGTAAAACCTTCAGTCTGTGGAGTTAGCGACACAACCCTTGTGTCGCTACCTTTGAAACCAACAATATTAACCCGCGACATAACTCTTGCGTCGCAACATTTATAACTAGCAATAGTAACTAGCAACACTAACCTCTATGTCGCAACATTTATAACCAACAGTATTAACTAGCGACACAAAGACCAACAGTATTAACTAGCGACACAAAAATCAACAGTATTAACTAATGACATTAACCTTAGTGTCGCATTTACCTTAGTTCGCACTAGCCATACAGTATAAACTCTAGTGACGCATTAATCAACAGTGTTACCCATTGAACAACAAACCAACAGTGATAACTTGGAACCCGAATAATCAACCAGCTCACTACTTTATTTTATTATCCGTAACAATCAAAGTTAAATACTTACAGGGACAACTTAGAAACACCTAAGGCATATTAACCTTAACAACTTGAAACACAAAACAATCATGATAATATTAATTGAGAATTAATATCATTACAAACTCTTCACCAACGGGCCGTACATGTTTTTCTAAACGTAATCATGGAACAAACAACATCAAACATAACTAGTTGAGTGGACAACTAGCATGAATGATCTTTTGAGACATTCACTCATATATAACCTTGTGCGTTTAGGGCGCCAGAAGGTTACATTTTGGATAAACGTTTATTAATTTAAACGCTCGCTTTCAAGACTCAGGTGAGTCTCATAGCCCCGCTTTTACTGTTTTAACTATTGGGGTGAGAATACAAACACTATTTTCATGAACACGAGTACAGATTTACACATATACGGATTGCATGAGTTTCACTTTCATAATCCACACAAAAGTCCTCTACACATCATAGTTTCGTTAGTATGGATCTTAGCGCGAGTATTAAAGAATAGTACTATTTGGGATTGACCATCCCCGTCAGGGTTAGTAGCTCTAACTGGTCAAACGGGCGCTTTATTATTTGTTCATACGGATGTTCTGGATTAGGCATCTGCAGGAGGCAAACTTATTTGATTAAGCTTCGGACTATGAGCTCATGGCAATAGTATACATTATTTTGCCTGCGTGCAACTCATATGAAATCTCGTGGTTCACATTTACATTTTGATATCTAAACCTATGAACTCACCAACATTATTGTTGACCGTTTTAGTATGTATTCTCAGGTTCACAACAGGAGTAGGATTACTCCAGGATACCATAGCTCGAGTCGCATGATTTACAAACATTGGAGATTTCCTTGCATTACTATTTTGTATTATTAGTTATGTATTAAAATCTCTACAATTATTCGCGAACTCAGAAATTGATGTAAACAATTTGATTATCAATGTACTATTTTTTTGTACTATTTTCAAAACGACGCATATAGTGGTCGTTCAATATAACTTTGTGTAATGATCTCCTAATTAGTCGCGCCCCGACCTGACTTCCGCTGCATCACAATTTGGGGGTGCGACAATATGTGTGTGTTCGTTTGTGTTCCTTGGAGTTTGTTTAACGTATTAATAAACAAATGCATAAAATTGTGTATTCGTTCGTTTGCGTTCGTGAACAAAAAAAATTTCTTAGTGAACGAACATGAACAATAAAATCCGTTCGCTTATCCGTTCGTGTTCGTTCGTTTGTTCGATAAAACCTTAATGAACGAACACAAAGAAACTTCGTTCGTTTTCGTTCGATTCGTTTATAGGCTTAGCCTTACTGTTATAGTGTTATTATTTTTACTTGTTAGAAGCAATGTTTTTTTTTCTGTTAAATTTGGCATATAAAATGACAAATAATAATAATATCATAATATTTAGGTCATATATCTGAATTTTAAGCGACAAACTATGTAATGGAGTAATCGAACATTCATGTACCTGACTGGATGATATGGACCGTTTAAATTGCCAAGCCCAGGTAGTCTTAATTTTCCCTTTTAGGCCCAAATCCAGTCCTCGATTGTATTACTAGAATCATTTCTGTTTTATAATTTTTGGTTAAAAAATGGAGTATGATACGTTTATTGTTTACTTCAACTTTTAATTTTTCATAATCAGAGTGTGTGGTTCTAAAGCAAATAAAAAATTATACAGAAAGATAGAAAGCGAATAGAAAAATGACACGTGTCCTCCTATCACTTCCTTTTCCTTAGACCACTATCAGCGGACGTCGGTCCGTGGCGTCGGTTTTTGCCGACGAAACCGACGCCGTTGCCACGGTGGCGTCGATTTTGACGTCGAAAAAGTGACGGGAACAGAGGAGGAGAAATTGGGACCCACGCGTACTATTTTGTTTTTTGTTTTTTTTTCTTTTTTAACCGTTATTCGTAATTATTTTAAAAATAATAATAATAAAAAAATTTTATAAACAACCGTTGGGGGCAACGGTTAGTCTTTTTTAAAATTTTCTTTTTTTAAAAAAAATTCAAAAACTTACCTTTTTTTACACTATAAATAAACCTATTTTTCACACATCTTTTTTCACTACAACCTACTACAACTTATCTACTTTCTTTCATACACAAATTTAAATCTTTCATACGCAAATATACATCTTCCATACACCACCACCAACTTCAAAAATGCCAAGAAATCATAACAAAAATACACCACCACCAACTTCAAAAATGCCAAGAAATCATAACAAAAATACACCACCACCAACTTCACAAGAATCCGATATGTGGAACTACTTAATGAATAATCCGATACCAAATGTTCAACCGAATCCAACCTTTTCACCAACGGGTTCATCTTCCGCTCAATCGAGCAACACTTCACCTAGTCAACCACTCGAGTTTACATCATACTCATAACACACACCATACCAAAATTACCAACATTACTCACCTTATCATCCACTCCCCCAAACCCCCTCGACTTTTGGAAACCAACCATTTTATTAACACCAACATGCACCCTCGACTTTCTCTCCAATTTTACCAACCCCAATTAACAATCCACAATTCGGAAACATTAATTAACCCCCCGAAGACCAACCCGAACCCGAACCCGAACCCGAACCCGAAGATAAGAAAGGAAAAAAGGGTACAAGTAAAATGGTTGGACGGGGAGGTGGTTATATTGTCTGAACGATGGGTCCACGTATCCGAAAAGAGTCGTGAAGGTAATTCATAAAGTTAAGATACTTTTTGGCAAAGAGTAATAAACAACTACAATAAAGTGGCACCAGAAAAACGTACGGTCAGTTAAATACTAGGAAAGTGGAATAAAACCCGCAAAGATGTCAAAGCTTTCATCGCCATCTACAACCACGCAACCGACCCGAAGCCAAGCGGGGCTTCGGAAAAAAATATTGTTGGCGCGTGTTATAAACTATTTAAGTCTCAACAAAAACACAAATTTATATACGAGAAAAGTTTATTCAAAATTCTATTCGGACAAGGGGGTCATGGCCAACCGGCGTACACACCAACCTCAAATCGAACCCATCAATCTTCGTGATGACATCCCTTCATCCGATCCTCTTGCTACTAACTTGGAACGGTTGTTCCAAGACGATCAGATTCGTCGTCCGTCCGGTCGTGGAATTTCAAGAAAAAGTCAAAAGAGTTCGGGTTCGAGTGATATGGCTACTTCTTCAAGAAGTTTGAAGGAAAAAGAACGTTCGGCTAATATCAAATCCGCAGAAGCACATCAAAAAACATTGTCTACTATCGAATCAACTTCGGTAAAAAAGACCATTCTCAAAACGTGGAAAATGCTTTATAAAAAAATACCGAAGGGTCTTAAAAAAGGAGAAAAAAATACTCCAAGAGGTGTGAAACACCGTGGTTAGTAAGTATCAGTCGGATTACCAAACGGTTTTTGGTCAAGCTTCGGGTTTGGTTCCGGTTCAAGAAATTGATTCGTACGAGAACGAGGAGGAACATGAGGACGAAGACGAAGCCGAAGATCTCGACGATTCGGAATAGACGACTAGTTGCACTTTATTTTTCAATAAATGTACTTTTTTATTTATTTATTGTAATGTTTTATTTGTAATTAATGTAATCTTTTTTATTATAATATAATATTTTTTATTTAATTTTGTAGTTTAAATAATTAAAGTAAATAATGTGGTGGTCCAGAAAAAATTGAAGTGATGTTACTGTTAACAGTGTAGTGTCAGTTTTGTGTCAGTTTTATATACTGCTGACGTGACGCTGATTTGGCTAAAACTGACGGCGTCAGTTGTGTTCACTGTTGGCAGTGGTCTTACATTTCATTTCCTCTTTCATCTCTTTTTTTGTTATAATTTTTATTTCAACGTTTATTTAATTTTTGTATAAATTTCATTGTTGTATATTTTTATTTAATATTTTTTAATCTTAAATTTTAAAATTTTAAACATTTTTTTATCTCTTTTTTCTTCAATAATGAATTTATCCTTTTTAAACTTAGATTTTTTTTGTTTATTTGTACTTCTTTGTTTAAAAGTTATTTAAAAATTTTAAATATTTATTTCACTTATCTTACCTTTATTTAAATGGTAATGTAGTGTTTTATCAAAAAACGCTGTACACTTTGATTGATGTACGATGCACTTTTTTTAAGTATAAACATAGTGCATCATGGTAATAAATACAATACATCACATTAATGATTGCATGCATTATACTTAAATTTTTGTACTTATTTACTTACGATATTTTTAGATGTATGTAGCTATATATATTATATCTTTTCATACAATATATTTTTAGCTTCGTATAATAAATTCACGTATATAACTATATATATATATATATATATATATATATATATATATATATACCGTTATATATTTATGTGATATTCATATATCTATGATATAGCTATGCATCCCATATATATATATTTACATCATGTGTTTTCGTAGTCTAGTTTTACAAATACTTGTATGTATTGACATTTATTTACTTATATATCTTTTGCACTCTCGTATTTTTATTTTTTGTTGGTCGGAGGTCCCCTGGAAGCAGTCTCTTTATCTCGGATAAGGGAATGACTTTCTTTACCCTCGGGTAGAGGTCGACTCTATTTAACGTGTGTAGAGGAACGACTGTCTACATCTTACCTCCCTCATACCTTGTAGATGCGAGATTGAGTATTATTGTTGTTGTATACTTAAAATTCAGGTGCATCATAGTTAAAATTATAGTGCATAATAATAATAAATACACTACGTCAATTGCATCATCATCATAATAATGTAGTCTACAGGATTTAAAAAATTGTATGGTGCATCATAGTTGAATGTACAATGCATCATATAATCATTTAATAGTAATAGTTGTAGTGCATCAAAGTTAAAAGTATCTTAACTATACAATAATGGCGCATTAGATTTTAATTTTTTGATGCATCATAATCCACTTATTTTTAGCTAATTATGCATCACAATAATAATTGCATTCATAGTTAAAAGTCAAGTGAATCATAACTAAAAGTCAAGTTCATGATAATTAAATGTCAATGCATTATAGTTAACGTCAAGCGCTCCATAATACTTAATATATACACTGCGTCATAGTTAAAAGTCACGTGCATTATATTTAAATGTCAAGTGCATCATCATTAAAACTCAAATGCATCATAATAATAAAAATACCGTTGTGTAGTTAAAACTCAAGTGCATCATATTCATACTTTAATGCTGCATCATCATATAATGTAGTGCATAAAAAGTGTGTGGTGCATCATAGTATGACAGTACATCATAGTAAATTAATTAGTAATAATTATCGTGTATCAAAGTTAATAGTAGAGTGCAGCGTAACTATACTACAACAATACACTAAGTTTTATAATCCATAATTTTTTATGCATCATGATGTATATTATAGTTCAAGTATCAAATTGTTTAAATTTTATTGTTTTCAATATCAAAATCTAATATATGATAATTATAAAGTTGTATATTAATTATATACGACAAAACTTAATCAAAAATAAAATAAAAAATAAAACTAAAATTAGTTGCTAATCTATTAGAATAAAAATGTAATCAATTGTTTATTAAATTAAATGTTTACTAAAAAATATAGAGAATTAGATAAATAAAAAAAAAAGTAAAAAAAAATAAAAAAAATGTTAAAAAGATTAGAAAAAACTTTAACTAAAAAGTTAAAATGTTTTTTTATTAAAAATACCATATAATAAAAATAAAATAAAAAAATGGGTGAATAAGTAGGATATGATACGAAGGAAGAAGTAAAGAGAGGAGAGAAAGAAGGGGAAGGATGAGAGACACTTGTCTTATATCCATTGACTTTCTATCTTCATACATAAAATTCTCTTTGTATTAGATCTAATTCCTTAAAATTTTTATAAATATTGGTACAGAAGAGTATGTATAAATTACTTGATCATCAATTAAATTTTTATATATAGCAATGAGTGAGGTTCAAATGAGAATGAGAATTTTTGTAAGATGAGATAATCAATAGGAATGCGCCACGTGTCACAATACCCAATTTTTCATGTTTTTAAAAATTAAATATCTCAAGAATGATTCATTGAAAAATTAAAAAAAAATACACCATAAAAAATCAATATTATTTTCTCTTCGATTAAACATCTCACATGATATATATTTTCGATGACTTTTTATGAGTTTTACAAATTGTACAATATTAGTATCACGTGTGATACTCGTTGGTAACACGTGTGATAGTCGTTGGTATCAAATGTGATAGTCTTTATAATACCCACCAAAAAACGAGAAAAAAAAGTTCGTCGAAAGTATGTTATGTGAAATGTCTAATCGAAGAAAAAAAAACGTTAAATTTTATGGTGCAATTTTTATGATTTTTTGAATTACCATTTGTGAGATATTTAATTTTTAAAAACGTGAAGGAAAGTGAGTTTATAGCACGTGACGCATTCCTATTGGTTCCGTCATCCTAGTTGTACTAATTTGAAACTCATTTATATAATAAAAAACATTTGATTACCTGATTCAAATTTCTAATGAACTTGGTAATCATTATTGACATTCGTATCTAAAACCTTTTTACCTACATTATCAATTAACTAGTTTATTATATAATCATGATAAATATACCTTTTATATCACTTTCGACAACCAGCCCTAATCCGAAATTCTTTGGATCCGATGTGATCATTTCTCAAGAATCACACTTCAGTCAATATTAGCAGTTTTTTGTGAAATTGTGAAGAGTGGGAATCGAACCAATTCCTCCCTTTCACGTCTCATGCGGGACGAGTGAACTAAAGCCGCAATGGTACCTTTTATACCAGATAGGTGATATACGACGTTATTTTGAATTTTTTTCATAAACATCGAAACCTTTAAATTGAATTGGATTAAATTAAATACAAACAAGAAAATTCAGTAAAATATTTCTTCAACCTGCATTTTTCTAAAAAGTGATTCATAAGCTTCACAAATGCATCTAAAAATAAATATAATATATGTGTCAAATATCAAACATTCTAGATCAGAGGGACAC